>VCHN02000014.1:42235132-42293344 GCA_007115665.2 Sequoiadendron giganteum | reverse complement strand
AAAATGTTTGGATCGGGTTCCAAAATCCACCTAACTTGCAAACACAACAAGACAAGAAAAGTGTTTGGGGTTGTTTGGGGATTTTCCTTAGTCAAATCCATGCCTTGGTTTCTCCACCTCTATAGTAGCCAAGATAGATAGATTAAAATAAATAGATAGTTTTTTTTCTTATTCTAAGTGCATCTAGAATTAAGAACAATGATTTAAATGAAATATAAGGGATGTGATAATCCCCTAGGTGCTCGAGAGCACGAGAAAATAGAATGATATTCCCTACAAGGATTGAGGAAGCCAAAGAGAGAAAATAGAGCTAAAATAATGTTGTAAAATAGCTTGAGAGAGTTTTGCACTAGCCTGCAACAAGTTATAGAGAACTATGTGTAAGCTTGAGAGTGAAATAAAGCCGAGAGAGAGAGACTTTAGAGAATTTCCAAATAAAATATTTTGTTCAAAAATGAGAAGAGGAGGGAAGAGGAAGACACAAACAATTCATTGTGAATCATTTCAAGTCATTTCCACTAACTTGGGAAGGTGACAAGTGGAAAATTCCCAAAATGGGCCTTTGAACAAAAAATTGTCATGAGGCGCTAGCAAAACATGTGGATGCCCATGCTAGGTTCTAGTGTGCAGATAATTTACACTAAAAATGATAAGTTACAAGAACATAAGGGAAACAGGAAAGTAACATAAATAAGTGACCTTAAGAATGAAGGCCAAAGCACCCTGAGAGGGAACAAGGCTAATATAAGGGCTAGAATGAACCTACAAAAACACTAAGGGAATGGATGCCAAAGTGGGCACAAAATGTAGGTGAAATTGAAAGGGTTTGCAATTTACAATGCTACACTTTCCCCCACTTTAGTAGACTTATGAACCTACATGGATATGCATACTAAAGTAAAAGGAAAAGATAGTGAAAATAAATAGCAGCATAACACCAAAAAGGATATTGTAGAGGGTGATTGAAAACTCTCCAAGTGGAGGAACCATGCCCTCAAATTGAGAACCTACAAAATAAGTACATTAGATAATAAAAATTTGCATAAAAAATATAGTTTGAAAATAAAATCCTTTAAAACCATGGGGTTAGAACATCATAAACATGGACATGCATATAAAACATAGATAAAACATACACATAGGATAAAAGCACACAAAAAAAAGGAAAACTAAACTTTTGAGTTAACAAAGTGAAAGAGACCTCAATGTGGGAGGTTTTCTCAATACTATGCATCATCCAAAACTACAATGAAAAAAAATACATATAAGAATTCTTAAGTAAAGAGAAGAATGCTATAATTGATTTCTTCAAGGAGGAAATACACCAAATAGATTGGGAAGCAATCATTGTAGAAGATATTACATGACTCAAACACTAGCTTACTCTGTCATTAGGGGTCATGTAAATGATAATGTTAAAAATGGATAAGGGTGAACCCACAAAAGTGGTTTACAATTGGAGTGAGGAAGGAAAACTTCCACAATTTGACCTCATTCAAAAAAAATTGTTTTGGGGGGTTTGAATGAACTCTAGGTTCCAGCGAACCCCTTAATGTGGGAACCCTCATTTTCCCATTGTGGAAAGGGGGTTCGCTCGAACCTTGTTTCAAGCTCACTCGAAACCCTTAGGTTCTCTCAAACCCCTCTTTTCCCACCTACCCACCCTCTGACACAAAAAAAACTCCAGATTTTTTCCCTTCAAAGTTGGGGTTGAAGATGAAAATGGAGGAGATTTCACAGACCCAACTGGAAGATGGTAGTCCTCAGAACGAGCTATCCAACAAATATAATTTTAATATGTTTTAGTTTTATTATGTTTTTTTTTTTTAAGTTTTATTAAACATAGGTTTTTCACCAAAAATCAAGCTCCTTGTTCTGCACATATGGAAAAATAGCAAATTGTCAAAAAAACAAATTGAAAAATATGTTTAGGATGGGTATTTATGTCCTTGATCCATTAAAAATTTTGAATTTTTATACTTACAGAAAAAAATTATGTTGTATACGGTCTGCCTGTGTCTGAATTGTAATTGGTTTGACTTCAAAACTTGATTAAGGAAAAAATATTCAATAAAACACTATGAAACCAAATGAAAGGGATAGATATTGGAGTTACAAATGTAAATTAGAAATAATTAGAATTTTATCCTTCATGTAAAAAAAATTATGTTGTATACGGTGAGCGTCACTCCTTAAAAATGTTGTTTGCTGAAAAAAATAGTTTTCGAAGGAGATGGAAAAAGAAGTGCAATATGATTCCAATTTTTTTAAAAAATATATATTTATAATCTATAGACAAAACTTCACAAATCACTAGTTTGCATCATCTTCGAATTCCTCACGATTTAGCTTCTATAGGAGCCCAAAAGTGAAGATTTAGTTTTAAAAAATCAGTTCAGTGTCCAATTTGCCCAAAAATTGTAAACTAGTATTGTGGGATCACGCATTACAATCTAACAAGTTGTTTTATGCTAGGAAATAATTGATTTCAAAGGTAAATTTGATAAAGCACATAGTCTAGCATGTTGCATTATGCTAGGTGGATCATTGATTATCAATAAAGCACACAGTATATCAAGTTACATTATGTTAGGTGGCTCATACAATGGTTTTGATTGATCATGGTTATTACAAGTTGTGTTATAGAATAACCATGAAAAATATAGGATATATAAACTCCCATAGACTAGCAAGCTATATTATGCCAGGCGGTTCATATGCTACCAATACTACATGGAGTGTAAAGATAAGTAATGCCTCAAGGGGCTAAAATAGATCTATTGTAGAGGGAAAAGAAGTTAAATGACCAAGATAATTGAGAGGCTTGGGTGAATCAATTTTACCAAATTAAAACATCAAAACCCTCAATAGTAATCAGATCCACATACATTCATTAAACCCTTAATCTATTATAATGTTTAAATATGAAAAAAAGATAACAAAAACTAAAACAACCAACACCATACACAAGAGAACACTAGATTCACATGGAAAACCCAATAAAGGAAAAACCATAATGAGGACTAGCTCACAATATAAGTAATTGCAAAACTGGTACAAGGAGGCTCCCTGCCAGAATAGAACACATTGTCCAGAAAGGCTCATAGCCTAGGCTCACTGCTGAAATAGAAAGAATAAAGAAGATAGAATGTTACCTAGAGAAAATTATCTCAATGCAATAGATATTCCACCACAATAGCTCTATCAACACTAGCAGCCTTCAAGAGATCAAGATACCTCGGGATATTGCATTCAACAATCTTGTGTTATATCTCACACTCCATTTTGCACTTCTACACTTAATTTCACATCACAACACTCAACACTATTCTAGACATCACCTCACATCAATTCAACTTGTATTTATACCATCTACAACTTGAAAAACATCTTCAAGTCGGTTACACTCTCCTTGCACTTCACAAATTCAAATTGGGTTGGCACTAAACATTCCCGCAGTGGATAGGAACAAAAGTGGACCAATACAAAACTTAATTGGGACCCAAATCAACTCTCACACACCATGTTACACCTTCATTAATATTCAAACATCTTCGAATGTAGTGTAAACACCAAGTCGGTCATTACCTGTGGAAACACCAATAAAATTTGAATTACATGCTTCCTCAAATCCAAGAACAACTTGCAAACCGCATACCACACTTCATCACGATCTATAACATTCCTCTATCCTTCTAAAATCCATCAACTCCTCTGCAACAACTCACACCTTCAGAATGTACACAACTTGTACACTCAAACTACACTACTAGACACTACAACTCTAAAATCCAATTTTCAGAGTACCAAACCACAAATCCTCTTGACACAAGCAAGAGATCAACATCATCAACATAACTTCAAAATCGTAAGACCTGAAGAACAACTAAGGAGAAATGTGAAGCAAATACATTTGTCCTAGACACTTCTATAAGTAGCATTGCAAAACCAGTTCACACATTGGTGAACATAACTTCCTCTTACCTTCAATCCAAAAGCCAAAATTTTGGATATAGAAACTTTGAACACCTCTATCTGAAATATCCAAACCACACAAGAAGGTCTTCAACCTAGAAGAAATGTGAAGCAAAACCATAATACCTTTACAAACCAGAAGACCTATGCAACACCGTTTTTCCTTATTTTATGATTTTTTCTCAATATCCTCGACATTTGAACCATAAATAGAATATTTTCAAAGCAACACCAGAGGTTATCACCAAAAACTTAACTAATGACAACATAATGCAACTAATCAAAGAAACAATCTCTTCTCAACCACTGCACAACTATCATCAATGACAACACATGCTTGTTGGCATCAATGACAACATAGGCTTGTTGACAGCAATGACAACACCTTCATACTTGCAACAATCTCCCCATTTGTCATTGATGGCAACACAAGATGTGAAAAACCATCAAAGACACAATAGCTTTGAACATACTTATTTCCTTTTCTCTTTTCTCCCCATTACACAACTATCTCATTACACTCTCTCTCCTTTTGATAATTTCCTTTTTCACATGATGTATCTTTCTCTCTCATGACTTCTCTATCCCCCTTTGATATCAATGGAAAAGGATAAGGTATTTTACATTGTTCTCCCTCTTTGACATAGAACCAAGATACTTGCAACTGCTTTGAACACTACCCCTTAGGAGTACACACTAATCAACTCAACAACCACTGCATAATGACAACATAAATTTTGTACCGCAACAATGTCACTACCTACTCACCCTGAAAAGTAGCCACCAACATCGGTCCAAACACAGAATGAATCCATAGATCCACTGGACTGATCTATCTCCATATGCATCTAGTTCAAAGGAGGGGCAATAACCCCCAACTTCTCCCAAAGATACTCAAAAGTATCCTTAGGAAGGGCCTTAGTAAATATGTCAGCAATTTGAACTTTTGTAAGTACATATTCAAGCTTTACTTCATTCTCCATGACCTTCTCTCTCAAAAAGTGTTCTTGAATGCATCACTAGATTCTTTGAAATGTTGATTACACTTGTGTTATCACAAAAGATAGAAATAGGCTCATCATATACTAATCCAATATCCTTCAGTATTTTCTCCATCGACAATACCTATGTACAGCAAGATGTTGTTGTAATATACTCAGCCTTTGCAGTAGATAAAGAAATAGAATTGTGCTTATTATTAAGCCATGATACCAATCTACATCTGAGAAAGAATGCACCACCACTAGTAATTTTCTTTTCATCAACATAACTAGTCCAATTTGCATATGTGTAAGCACTCAATGTGAAATCAGTATCCTTAGGATACCACAAGCAATAATTTGGAGTTCCCTTCAAATATCTAAATATCCTCTTCACTATTGCAACATGTGTCTCTTTAGGATCTTCTTTAAATCTAGCCACAAGACAAACTGCATGCATGATATCCAGTTTAGTAGTAGTTGGGTATAGCAGTCCACTAATCATAGATCTATACTTTCTCTAATCATCCTTAGGGGATTCGTCATCCTTACTTAGTTTGCAACCAATAACCATAGGAGTACATACCAGTTTGGAGTCATCCATTCCAAAATTCTCCAACATCTCTTTAACATACTTTGATTGTGAAATGAATATGCTTTTATCTGTTTGATTGATTTGTAGTCCAAGGAATAAATTCATCTCCCCAAACATAGACATCTCAAACTCTTTATGCATCTCTTCTGCAAATTTCCTATACATAGCTTCATTTCCTCCAAAGATTATGTCATCAACATATAGAACTACTAGCAAGATTTGATCTTCCTCAACTTTAAAGTAAATATTATTGTATGTGGTACCCTTATCGAATCCTTGTTGTATCAAATATCTATCCAACCTCACATACCAAGATTTGGGAGCTTGCTTCAATCCATACAATACTTTATTCAATCTGCAGACCATATTAGGTTTATCCGACAACTGAAATCCTTCTGGTTGTTCTATGTAAACTTATTCTTCCATTTCTCCATTCAAGAAAGAAAACTTCACATCCATTTGATAAACTTTAAAGTCTTTATGTGTTGCAAAAGGCAAAAAATCCTAATTGATTCCATTCTAGCCACCAGAGCAAATGTATCCTCAAAATCTATTCCTTCAACTTGTGCATAGCCCCTACACACAAGCCTTGCCTTGTTTCTTACCACTTCTCCATTTTCATTTAGCTTGTTTCTAAATACCCACTTAGTTCCAATAATGTTTTTATTTTCAGGCCTAGGAACTAGTTCCCAAGTTTGATTCTTCTCAATCTGCATAAGTTTTTCTTCCATTTCTTTCATCCAATGTTCATATTTGTATGCCTCACATTCTATCTTCAATTCAATTTTAGAAAGAAAACACAAATTTACCTATGCTTCAACAGTTATTCTTCTTGTCAACACACCTTTGTTTGTTGTATTCAATGAGATCTATTCTTCGAATTGATTTCTCTGTACATACTTAGGGGTCTTAGGGATCTTTTTTGGAGCTTCTTCCTCTTCATTTTGCACTTCTTTTTCCTTGTATTCTTCTTCTTCTTCTTCTCCGCAAGCAAGCTCATCTAATGCATATCCATCTATTACAACTAAATTCCACATATCTTCATCAACCCTAACACTTGCACTTTCAACAATTCTTCTTATTCTTTTATTGTAACATATGTAAGCTTTTATTTTAGTATAATATCCAAGGAAGATGCATTCATCAGACCTTGCATCAAAATTTCCCAAGTTTTCATCATCTTTTTTTATATAGCATTTGCTTCCAAACACTCTAAAGTACTTGATAGTAGGAATCCTTTTGTACCACAACTCATAGGGAGTCTTCGTGTTGTTAGCAATTGCTTAAACTCTATTAAGTATGTAAACAACAATATGAATTTCTTCCCTCCAATAGACTTCTGGTAGATTAGCTTATCTCATCATAGTCCTTGCAGCTTCTTGAACAATCCTATTTTTCCTTTCAAATACTCCATTCTACTAAGGATTCCTAGGGGCAGACAAGTGCCTCTTCATGCCATGATTCTCACAAAATATGTTAAGTTCATTGGAGGTGAACTCTCAACCTCTATTAGACCTCAAACATTTGATCTTCAAATCCATTTCATTTTCAATCATAGATTTAAATGCTTTAAATCTATCTAGGGCTTCAAATTTTTCTCTAAGAAAAGTAACCCATGTGCAATAGAAAGTAGACAAATACTAACACATTTTACAAAAAATGTATGCTACTACATGTTGTATTGGACAACCAAAGGATAGTGATTTAAACATAGGTAAGACAAATACAAACATGGGTTTTCAGATATATGCCCAAAAAAGCAAGCGTTGTTCTAAGATAAAGCCCATAGAACTTGTGGGTTTCATGATAATAATTCCTTAATCACACAAAAATAGACGTGGGTTTTTAGATATATGCCTAAAAAAGCAATGTTTTTTCAAAAGATAAAAATCCCATTAAAGTTTACGGCTTCGTGATAATAATTCCTTAATCAGACGAAAATAGACGTGGGTTATCAAATTTATACCAAAATAAGAAAAGGGTTTTTTCAGAAGAAAAAAACCCACAGAAGTTTAGGGTTTCATTATAATAATTCCTTAATCATAGAAATATTTAAGATATATGCCCACAAAAAAGGGATTTTAAGAAAAAATCCTAATATAATTAATGGTTTCCTGATAATAATTTCTTAACCAGACGAATACAGATGTGTATTTTCAAATGGATTCTCTAAAAAGAAAGGGCTATTAAGAAAAAAGCACATACAAGTTTATGGTTTCGTAATAATAATTTCTTAAGCAAACAAATACATGAATTTATGCACATGTGGTCAAAATCGTGAGACAAATAATCCTTTAATCAGATAAAATCATAAGCAACAAAGACAGGAGTACTCAGTCAAAATATATTCACAAGTACCAATCTATATAAAATGAATGGATAAATGATAGGTTGGCATTACCTCAAACCATGGAAAGCATCCCATGGTGGAGACAACATGATAAGAAATGATGAAATCGATCAAAAAAGGTGTTTATAATTACCACATAATCAAATAGCCA
Organism: Sequoiadendron giganteum; assembly: GCA_007115665.2. NCBI lineage: Eukaryota > Viridiplantae > Streptophyta > Pinopsida > Cupressales > Cupressaceae > Sequoiadendron > Sequoiadendron giganteum. Next base: position 42,285,293 of record VCHN02000014.1, on the reverse strand, counting down.
AAGAACCCTTCATGTGTCCAAAAAAATGTGCAGTAAACAGATTTAGGAGTACCATTGTTTGCATTTTGAAAAGAGAAATGATGGTTAGACATTACTTGAAACCGTGGAGGGCAAGCCAAATCCGTCCATCAAAGGTTTAGCAGTGCCTATGGAAACGGTGAGCACGCAATGAAAATGGAGACCACTAGGGTAAAATGAAAATACCATGGGAAAATATCCACCTTTGAAACCATCATAAATAACAATCGAATTAAATGGAGTGGTGTCTAATGTGAAGGCCTAGTGGAGCATGTGGGGTTGCAGACTATTATGGCTACTAAAGTGAACCTCTAACATTAACACATGAATTTAACCTGTTTACTTTTAAGTGGTTATAAACAATAAAATTGTTATAATTGCACCCTAATATTGACACAAATAAGGTTTTTTTTTTAATATGTATTGGTGGTGAAAGTGAACAACAATTGGGTCATTTGAGGGCATGTTTTGGGCGTCAAGTCTAAATGGTGAATTTTTGACCCTTGTGCACTTAATGAACCCTCTCGTATTTCTCAAAAAACCCCAAAAGCCAAAACAATAGCTATAAGCTATTAACTTGCATTTGAATAAAACCCCAAATAAATCAACTCAATCCGACACACTGTTTAAGAGCTTACATTGCACAAAATTAGCTATAACAGCTACTAGTACCCTTCCCCTAGTTATGATATTTTATTTGAGACAAAATTATTTGTTTCACTTGTTAATGAGTGTATTTATGTTTTTTTATATAACATTCATACGTTCTCATGTTTTAAGTATAGATCTATCTTGACCAACATCTAGATATTTTTTTATTTACATGTGGACTATTGCTTTACAATATATAATATAAATATGTGGTAACACCGAATATTATAAGCCCAAGTTTTATAACAATTGGACCCTCTACAACTACTAACCCTTCTCCCAAATATATATATGTGTGTGTGTTCCATGATTCAGAAATGCAATAAAAAATACAAATCTCTCTATATGCAATGGATAAGATAAATTTGGTTGTTTTATTTGCACAGAAACCCTAATTGTTTACTTGTCTGTCATGACTGCTCGGCCTTCAGAGTGGTCTATTTGTACCCATCCTACTTGTTAAAACATAAGCATATAGCTTAGAATAGGAATAAACACACCCTATAGAAGTAATTGTTAAAAATAATAATAATAAATGGAAATAAACCTTCTGTTTAGGAGCCTCAATGAGGAAGGACCCGTTTAGGGTTCGAAGTTTCTATTTTGTATAAAAACATAAATAAATAAATGAAAAAAAGGGGTGAACCTACAGCCATGCTACCATGGCGACCCAGCTGCAAAGCAATGGGAAAGCTCCCACGCCCCCTAGGCCTGTTGGGGGAGCGGCAAGGTAGAAGCTCCACCCCACCTATTTGGATCTGGACGTGAAATGACAATCTAAACTTTCTTCAACCTGTCATTTTCGAGCTTGAGAACTGATATAGTTTTGTTAATGATGAATACACTTGAAATGTTTTACCACTAGCTTCAGCGCTTCCTCTTAACAATGTTCATGTCCCTTTCTATATGGTGATGATCCTTGCCAATAATTGGTGAGGAAATAAAATACTATGTCATACAAAATTCAGGACTATTATGTGGACAAAGTAGAATGGATGAAAGAAATCTCACTATGTCAAAGAGTTCAATCCAATTCGGGAGTTGAAAAAACTTATTTACAAGCAGTTATACCTAACGAAGTGTGGGAGGATAAAATATGTGTATTTTGTATAAAATGTGAAAAATCTATTGCAGTTACTGATTATTAATCTCCTATCTATAAAGATTATTTGACTGCCAAAAATTAATTCACAGCAAATACTGAAAAATAATACAACTTCAACTTCACAAATAAAACTCACGGGAATAGAAAAGAAAACATGTGAAATAATAAACACAATATTTTTGGACAAATTGTCCCTGGAAAAACTCCGGAGGGAAAACCAGTACTGCAGATGAGGAATTATATTAATCTTCAGCAAATCAAGAGATACAAAAGAAACTGCTTGCCTCTTACTGACGAAGCTCCGACAATATTCTTCACCGGATATTCTTCTCTCAATTTCTCCTGCTGAAATTCCACTGCTGCTGCCTCCAACGCTATCACTGCGCCCTTGCTATCACGGCAAGACTATTTGCTATCACTGCAAATATTTCTCCAACTTGTGTCTATCAGTCTATTCTCCAAATGCCCAATGACCCCCTTTTAAACTATTCTCATTGGAAAACCAATGGCCATAATTTAATCTCAATCCATGGCTAAGATTAATCGGACTCTAACAAACCCTAACTAACTGGTTTCTAGAAGTCTCTAGAGGAATCAATTATTTAATTAAATAATTAAATATTTGGACCTAACTAACTTCTATCTAGAAGTCTTAAGAATTAAATACTAATTCTTGGAATTGGAGAAACAACTGTCTGAGCTACAATATTAAATTAACATAAAGGGGTGGTGGAGACATAATGGAACTTTATCATGGAGTGCACACCTTATGAAGATATACATATTCAGTATGAGGGCAACTTAAAGGCTGACAACTTGCATGAACTACTTGAGGAAGAAAAGATCAACAAGACTGCTAGATTTTTGGACAAAATTCATAGTAGAAGATCCAACATCGAAAAGAATTTGGAGATATCTTAGTTTGGTGGTTTTCGATCCTTTAGACTATTTGGTCTCGTGGATGACATTAAAATCTCTCAAACATTCATTCGTTCTAAGGGACTTGTTTTTTCAAAGAAAGGTTTGATTGTGGGCAAAGTTCGAGTCCCTTGAGGTTTAACTCCAATCTCACACAATTTTTTTGGCCCTGCCTTTCATAGTTAGGTTTATAATATTGATATAATTTAAAAATGGTGAAATGTAAATACTTTAAATGAATAATAAAATAAAATAAAATTTGAAGTTATTATTCCTTTCGATTTAGGTTTCATTGATGTCATCCTAGAGACTTAGGTCTCCTTCTAATAGCTTGAGAATCTCCTTTCGACATGGCACTCTCCACTAGGTCATTACGATGACATAACATCAAGGATGTATCCACAATGGCAAGTAGTTGTTTATGGTCAACCGTGGTGGGTTGCTTATGAAACAATCGCAAAATTAAAGCAAACGGAGTGTTCAACCAAGAAACCGGGAAGTGGCGATTAGGAAACGAGGAAGCGGCGTGGACGGTCAGAGATTTAATCAAAGGGGGGTTTAAAATAGCAAAGGAGCAACAATCGAGGCAGACTTTTTGGCATCTTTTGTGGGCTCTACCGACAAGATTTGGGGACAATGGTGGGGGCCAACCAACGCAAAGACAAAGGTGGGACTCACGGATCTCAGGTAACGTCAAACCTGCTTATATCCTTAGCTCTTTTTTCATAGTAAATCCTGGGTCTCATTGGGGTTTTTTGTTTCTATTCAACTTTAGCAAACAACAAGCTCTATTTTTTTGTTGAAACCTACACATGGGTCTATCATCAAAAAGGGTAAACAACAAGTGAAATAAACCGTGAAAGCATTGTAGTGGCAGTATTCTAATAAGTGGGCACTATTTTAGAAGGAAATTGGTGGGCCTAGGGGTGAGTCGGTGGGGAACAATGCAGGCATGTTGATCCCTTATGGCATGCACTGCAACATGGAATGCCCCACAAAACATTCCTATATAACGGTTGGGGCTCTAGAATCATTGTTGTGACAGTTCCAAAAATAGAAGAAAACACAAGCAAAAGAAACAGACATAGGGCAAAACTTAACTTTTCTCAATGCTAAGCAATATAAGAGGATTCTGCAGCACAAGCAGATTAAAATAACAAAGAAGTTTAAAAGGTTGGGAAACAAAAAATTTGTTGCAATATTTCCCAAGTTAACCTACAATACTCAAGTACCATCAGATGGGGGGTTAAATAGCTTAAGTGTAACAACTCAGTTTGGAATTAAAGATCAGGTGGATTTGTTGGAATGCGGGAAAGAAAAACAAATAGAGGCAAAGGCAAAGTCGGGTTTCATATCAGAGCTCAGGGTCTTTCACATGTCATACCCACAATGGGAAAAGTGTGGTAGACTATGTCATTGGTTCACAAAGTATTATACCAAGGATAAAAGAGTTGGAAATAGGGAGTTGTTCTATAGAATTAAAATCTAATCATAGCCCTATCTATATAAAGCTTAGAATGAAATATATTGTCCAGCAAAAAGCTAGTACACAATCGTACAAAGGGGGTGGCCTTCAAGACAAAATTCTTATAACACCTGCGAGAATCATAACATATTTTTAAAAATGCTTGAAAAATAGTTAAAGGAAATAAAAAATGTGGGCAACCCCACTAGAAATCAAAGCATTATAAATAGTGACAAGTTCATGACAATCATTCACAAGGCTCTCATAGCTTGCAAGAGGGCTAAGGCTAGAAAAGGCCACAAAAATTGTTTCCCAACAAACCCATGGTACAACGAAGAGTGTAAGCTAGCTAAAAGGAGGCTTAAAATACCTAGCAACGAACAAGCAAATAAAAAGTTGTATGAAAAATTAGTAAGATCAAAAAAAAAAAGAATACATGATAGTAAGGAGGGATCTAATCTCTCCTGGAAAGCACAATCCAAAGGGTTTTTGGAGAGAATTGCAGTAGGCTAGAGGTATTACAGAAAATAGCATCACAAACATTCAATGGCTAGAGTATGCAAAAATGTTGTTCTGAAAGAGACCAAGAAAAAACCTACCCTCTGACAATTAAATCTAATGATAATATTTTCTCCACAAAGGATATCAAGAGTGGTATTAAAGCTTTGGCGATGGGAAAGGCTCGAGAAATTGATGGGTTAAAAGTTGAATATTTGAAATGGGGATTAGAGCTCTTGGCACCACATATCAAAAATATTAAATCAATAGGGTCATTCAACATGGTTTCCCAAACAATTGGACCACGAGTGTTGTTATCCCTCTCCACAAGAGTGGCGATGTCAATAGACTGTCAAACTATCACAACATAATGATTAATCCTATTTTTGGGAAGCTCTTTGGGAGCATGGTGGAGCGAAGAATCAGTCGTTGGGCTGAGAAGGAGGGTAAGAGGGCGAAAGGGAAAGTTGGTTTTAGGCCAAAACATTCTACTATTGACCATTGCATTACTCTCAGACAAGTGATTGAATTTTTTTGGGATAAACAAGGCGGTGAGGTTTTCTACTATTTTGTTGACTTCAAAAAGGCTTTTGATAAAATACCTAGAAGTAAACTTTGGGATAGAATGGAACAACTTGAGATTCCAGAAAACTATAGGGTTGTTGTCCACAAGCTTTACGAGAAAGTGTGGACCAAAATCAGAACAAAGATAGGTCTTTCTAAATGCTTTGGCAGCAACGTTGGTGTCAAGTAGGATTGCCCTTTGTCCTTTTTCTGGAAACCCGGAGGCTAGTCGGAAGGTAAAATTAGGGTTTCCTAATTTTGAGGATGTCCTTGCTCGGAGTTGGTGGATTCAATGGCGGATTCTTTCTAGGTTTTCAGAGAGCTTCGCAGTGGTATTTCCATTTCGGCATTCAAAGCATTTTCTGGAATTTACTATTTTTAGTAAATTCTATTTTTGGCAGTAAACAGGTTGGTCTCAGGCGGTTGACTTTCCCCTTCAGTTGTCTCAAGTGGCGTATTCAGTTTCGGGCTTCAGAATGCAATTTTGGAGAGATGAGCTCATTTCATTTAAAATTAACATTATGTTTTATTTTATCACCTTGGCCTAGTCAAATAACTTAATGTTATTTTAAAAGGTGGACTTGAAGGGTGGCGCCATCATTAGGGATATATTTAATCTTTGATGAATTTTCCTAAGTCAAAGCAAGCTTAATATGAGCGCATTTATCAAGGTGTTGATTTTAATTAAAATATGAATATTGAGCTAAAAGGAAAAAGGACGCCATCTTGGAGAAAGAGCTAGGGTTTTGTCTTTGAGTTGGAATTTAGGGTTTCGTGAAGTCAACAGGAAGTTATAAAAGGAAGGCCTTGTGCATCATTTCTCATCTTTGGTCTACCATACTGTTATGCTGCCGGAGTGGCTCTGGGTTTGCTTCGAGGAATGAAGGCCTCCTAGCTCAGGCATCGCTTCTTGTTTGCAAGACAACAACTAGTGGTGATTCAGTCTATTTAGGAGTTGCAATTAGGGTGTGCATTGTGTTCAGCTTATTGCATTGTTAAATCTGATTTGGCATGTTAGTGGTTTTCAGCATTTTGCATTATTTAATACAACAGATTCGAGTTTTCAATTGTAAGTCAAAAAATACAAAAAAAAGTGTTTTGGGTGTTGATCATATCTCTTTGTCTAGGAAGGGCGCATCATTAGTTCAAGTTTCAGATTTTTTAGTTAAGTATTGAATTTTTAATGAAGGGTCGAACTTTCTAGCTGGGTCGTACCTCTTAAGGCTGTCTTGAATTTCGTGCAAATTGTATTTGTGGTTTTTGAGTCTAATTTAGTATTTGGTCTTGGTCGCCTTTATCATTAGAGTGCATCGCATTTTATTTCACATCGATTGGACATAAATTGAGGAAGTTATGAACAATTCTCTAAGATTGTAAGCTGTTGGTTATCTGACAAAAAGTGCAGATCTGATTGTGACAGTTCGAGAAATCTGCATCTTCCTTATTTGGCAATAATTTCTTGTAAGCTGGCAGTAGTACTGACCAGTCGTTCTTGACATTGTTCATCATTATTCGTGTTAGTCATTACTCCTCCAGTAATCGTTGTAATAGGCTAACCTCCGCCCTATGGTGGCTACTTTCCCACTCTGGGTTAGCAAGCACATTCTGGGTGTTGAGTGTTTTCAGCTTTCAGCATTTCTTTTCAAGCATTGTTATTTGTAATCACTCCGCCATATGGTCGCCCCTCACTCCATTCTGGATTGGGTAGCACATACTTGGTGTCGAGTTCCCTTTCAGCATTTAGAGTAGAAGATCCTTTGACCACATGCTCGCCATCATCGGCGCCATCCTTGGTTAGAGTTCTTGCATAAGCACTTTGTTTTAGATCCTCTAACCAATGCTCACACCTTGCCCACATCGGGATCCTGGTGTACATTCTAGTTAGAGTTGCTTTTGCACGTTTTGGTTTATCCTCTAACCTTAACGGGTGCTTGTTGTAATTTGCAATTTGTTAAAATCAAAAAAAAATGGCTCGGAATATTTCAGTGGTATCAGAGCAAAGATCTTGCCATCCTGTGAACAATCCGTCTATGAGTGATAGAGAAAAGAGGTACTTTGCAAGAGAAGACAAGAAGGTTGGAAAACAATTCCAGCTTTATCAGCCTCCAGAAGGTCAGACAGCTTCAGGAATCTTGAGGGCTCATTGGGAGTCTTCTCAGGAAACAGACATGGCAGAAGGTGAGAGGTCAGTTGGGGGTAACGAGAGGATTACCAACAACAGAGATGACAGTGGGAAAGGGAGAAAAGGGAGAGAAAGATCCATGAGTCCAGGAAAGAGATTTGAAAGAAAGATGGATGCCTTGATGGACATGGTATCTCTCATGATGGGGAAAGTGGGCCAGAACACCACTCCACAAAACAACTCAGGGCATAGAGGGGAGCATAGTGCTTCCAACCAGCATGATGAGCATGCAGCTCAGACGGTATCAAACAACACTTACATTTCCTCCAGGCCATTCAAACCCACCTTTTTGGCACCTGTAAACAATCAGCCAGATCCTGAAGAGAATGCTTCATTCGTGGAGCAGTTGAGACTAGGTCGTGCAGAGTATGATTCTCTACCTGCCGACATCAGGATGGATATGTCCTATAATGATTTCATGGATCATAAAAGAAAAAACAAAGGACAAGGGAGACACTATGATCAAAGAAGAGCATCAAATCAAGGAGACTTGTACCAAGTTGTCAACAAGGTGACACTTCCACACTTTGATGGGAGTGATTCCAATTCAGCCCGAGCTTGGATTCAGAAGTTGGATAACTATCTAGCTCTCAGACCTATGGCAAAAGAAGAAGCGATCAAGTTCGCTACGCTACACCTTGATGGGGTGGCACACGAGTGGTGGTACCATGGCCTAATTACTCTAGGTCATCAGTCTATCACAACTTATGAGGAGTTCACTACCAGGTTCATCGAGAGATTTGAAAAGAAGGATCCTGAAATTCATTTCAGAGAGCTTGCACAATTGAGACAGTATGGCACAGTTGATGCCTACATTACTGAGTTTCAGAGACTCTCAGTCATGGTGACTGGAATCACGGAGAGAAGACTGGTGATCCTCTTCAGTGAAGGTTTGACAGAACCGCTCAAGGGTTGGATTAAAGCCTTTGATCCACCAACCCTGCAAGAGGCCATGAAGAAGGCAAGAAACATGGAGTGGGCTGCTCCTAAGGCGAAGTTTCAATCTAACTCCCCCTTTCAGAAAAGGGATAAAGGGAAAAGACCTCAGCATAGACCTCCTTTGCGACCTCAGCATAAGGAGTTCAAACATCATAATCCTCATGTCACCAGATTGGATCCTGAAACCCTGAATGAGCTCAGAAGAAAAGGGTTGTGTTTCCGGTGCAGGGAAAAATGGTCTCAGGATCATGTTTGCCCTAAGGGAGTTAAATTCAATCAGATTGAGTACTATTCTGCTGGTGAAAGTAGTTCTGATTTTTCCGACCAGCAATCTGATTTTGAGGAGAGTGAAGTAGAAGGAGCTCCAGAAGAGTCCGGAGATGAGAAGGAAAGTGGAGGAGTCTTGGCTCAGCTTTCGAGTTTCCAAAGAAACGAATCATTCAAGGTTCGAGGGATGGTCAAAGGGCAGCGAATCGTTGCCTTGATCGACACTGGAGCAACACATAACTTCATTGATGAAGTTGTGGTAGCAAAGAAGGGGCTGCAAACTGAGGAGTTTGAAGGGTTCAAGGTCATGGTTGCCGATGGTTTCCATATTACATGCACAAAGAAAATCTCGAACATGACCATGCAATTGGGAAATTACGAAGTCAAGGATGACTTCTATGTAGTCCACATTGGAGATACTGATGCCGTCCTAGGCATTCAATGGCTGCGTTCTCTTGGGGAGATCTCCTTGAATCTGCAGACTATGGAGCTGAAGTTTCAGTCTGATGGGAAGAAGATAGTGCTCAGAGGAATGTCTAATGGGGGCCCTCGGGTTGTGTCATTCAAAAGAATGGCAAGGCTGATACGTCACGATCAAGCTGAGTGGGTTGCCGAATGCATGATCCTTCCTGATAGTCCTGTAGAGACTAAACGTGACCAACCTCCTGATATTCAGTCCCTACTCACGAAGAAGAGCAAAGTCTTTGCAGATTTGCCTTCTGGACCACCACCTGAACGGGGTTCAGAACATATCATTGAGCTCAAGGAAGGAGCTAAACCGGTGATTACAACTCCATACCGGTACCCGAAGAGGCAAAAGGATGAAATCGAGAAGAATATTCAAGAACTCTTGGAGATGGGTTTCATTCGCCCAAGCAAGAGCCCCTTTGCATCTGCAGTGGTCCTGGTGAAGAAGAAGGATGGTACCATGCGCATGTGCGTGGACTATCGTGCTCTGAATCAGAGCACCATCAAAAACCGATACCCCATCCCAAGAATAGATGAGCTCATTGATGAGTTACATGGGGCCAAGTTCTTCTCAAAGATCGACTTGAGATCGGGTTACCATCAGATTCGAATGAGGGGATCTGATGTGGAGAAGACAGCTTTCAGATGTCACTATGGCCATTTCGAATTCTTAGTCATGCCATTTGGGTTGACTAACGCTCCGGCTACCTTTCAGTCTTGCATGAACCGTGTTTTTCAGAATCAGTTAAGGAGGTTTGTGTTGATATTTTTTGATGACATTCTGATTTACAGTAAGACTTGGGAAGATCATCTCAAGCACTTGGAGGAAGTGCTTAGTATCTTGGAATCTGAGAGTTTGTTGCAAAAGCTTCCAAATGTGAATTTGGAATGGAGGAGTTGTTGTACCTTGGCCACATAATCAGTGCTGAGGGAGTGAAAGGTGGATCCGGAAAAGATCAAAGCAGTAGTTGATTGGCCACCACCTGAGAATTTGACTCAGTTGAAAGGTTTTCTGGGTCTTTGTGGTTTCTATCGGAGATTCGTAAAGGGGTATTCACAGAATGCTGCTCCTCTTACTGATCTCACCAAAAAGGGAGCCTTTGTTTGGTCAGAAAAGGCTCAAATTGTTTTTGACAAGTTCAAGAAGATCATGAGCTCGTGTCCAGTCTTAGCTATTCCGGATTTCTCCAAGCCATTCGAGCTGCAGTGTGATGCATCAGGTGAAGGAGTTGGGGCTGTCCTGATGCAAGGCAAACACCCTATAGTGTTTGAGAGCAGAAAATTAAGGGGTGTCGAAAGGACATATTCAATTTATGACAAAGAAATGCTTGCCATTATGCATGCATTAGCCAAGTTTAGGCAGTACTTGGTGGGGAACAAATTGTGGTTAAGACTGACCACAATAGCCTCAAGCATTTCATGCACCAGAAGGACCTAAATGAGAGGCAACAGAAATGGGTGAGTAAGCTTCAAGCTTACGACTTTGACATTGAATATGTCAAAGGGAAAAATAATATCGTGGCTGATGCTCTATCCAGAAGACCTCATCTTAGCTCATTGTGTGAGCTTACTGCAGATTGGAGAGACATGTTGCTTGCTGATTATGCCAAAAATCAGTTTGCAACCAGCATTCTTGAGGGTACTTTTCATGATGAAAGGTACAAGGTGATTGAGGGATTGATCCATTATAAGGGAAGAATCTTCCTGGTGGCTGATTCTAAGCTGAAGAAGAAGATCCTTTTGACTTTTCATGATATTCCAGTTGCTGGTCACCAAGGTTTTTTCAAGACATATAGGCAGATCCGAGAAAGATTTTCTTGGAAAGGGTTGAAAGGTGAAGTACAACGCTACATTCAGGAGTGTCCGGTTTGTCAAGTGAATAAGAATGAGCATACATTACCAGCCGGTTTGCTGCAACCACTCCCTATTCCCAATCAAAAATGGGAAAGTATCTCGATGGATTTCATCACAGGGTTGCCCAAGGCCCAAGGGAAGGATTGTATTTATGTAGTGGTGGATAGGCTAACCAAATTTGCTCATTTCTTCGCCATTACCAGCACTTATTCTGCAGCCCAAGTTGCAGATCTGTTTTTTCGAGAGGTGTTTAGGCTGCATGGGTTGCCAAAGAACATTGTGAGTGATAGGGACAGCAAGTTCCTAAGTACGTTTTGGCAAGAAGTCTTCAGAATGAGTGGTACTGTGCTCACTCCAAGCACTAGTTACCATCCCCAAACAGATGGACAAACGGAAGTAGTGAACAAGTGGTTAGAAGGCTACTTGAGAAATTATGTGTCAGAACAGCAGAGAGCTTGGGTCAAGTGGCTGCATATAGGCGAGTACTGCTACAACTCTACTTTCCATATGTCGATTAAGATGTCTCCTTTCTTGGCGCTTTATGGGTATGAAGCACCTAGTTTTGCAGATTTGGTGTTTGGTGACAGCAAAGCACCCCTAGCCAAGGACTTGTTGCAGCATAGTCAAGACATAATGAAATCCTTGAAGGATAATTTGCAGATTGCACAAAATCAGCAGAAGTTGTATGCTGATCAGAGGCGTGTTGAACGTTCATTCGAGGTCGGGGATATGGTCTATCTTCGCTTACAACCTTATAGACAGTCTACTCTCAAGAAGAGTGGAGCTGAGAAGCTCAAACCTCGCTTCTATGGGCCATTCAGGGTCATCAAAAGGGTTGGGGCAGTAGCTTATGAATTAGAGCTACCTTCGGATAGCAGAGTGCATAACATCTTCCACGTGTCTCGCCTCAAGAAGGCACTTGGACATAATGTGGTTGCTTCATCACAGTTGCCACCTTTGGATGAAGAGGGACAGTTGGTTCTCATTCCAGAGGAGATACTTGAATTCAGAGAACGTTCTTTGAGGAAAAGAACCATCAGAGAATACCTGGTGAAGTGGAAGAACCTACCTTTAGAGGATGCGACTTGGGAAAGTGATGAGATTTTGCAGCATCCTGGTTTGCGATTGCTTGAGGACAAGCAATCTTGGGGAGGGCGGATTGTAATGTCCCCTTCTCAATCCTGATCTTCTCAGTGACCGTTGGCCTTTTTCTGGAAACCCGGAGGCTAGTCGGAAGGTAAAATTAGGGTTTCCTATTTTTGAGGATGTCCTTGCTCGAGTTGGTGGATTCAATGGCGGATTCTTTCTGGGTTTTCAGAGAGCTTCGCAGTGGTATTTTCATTTCGGCATTCAGAGCATTTTCTGGAATTTACTATTTTTAGTAAATTCTATTTTTGGCAGTAAACAGGTTGGTCTCAAGCGGTTGACTTTCCCCTTCAGTTGTCTCAAGTGGCGTATTCAGTTTCGGGCTTCAGAATGCAATTTTGGAGAGATGAGCTCATTTCATTTAAAATTAACATTATGTTTTAAATGTTATTTTATCACCTTGGCCTAGTCAAATAACTTAATGTTATTTTAAAAGGTGGACTTGAAGGGTGGCGCCATCATTAGGGATATATTTAATCTTTGATGAATTTTCCTAAGTCAAAGCAAGCTTAATATGGGCGCATTTATCAAGGTGTTGATTTTAATTAAAATATGAATATTGAGCTAAAAGGAAAAAGGACGCCATCTTGGAGAAAGAGCTAGGGTTTTGTCTTTGAGTTGGAATTTAGGGTTTCGTGAAGTCAACAGGAAGTTATAAAAGGAAGGCCTTGTGCATCATTTCTCATCTTTGGTCTACCATACTGTTATGCTGCCGGAGTGGCTCTGGGTTTGCTTCGAGGAATGAAGGCCTCCTAGCTCATGCATCGCTTCTTGTTTGCAAGACAACAACTAGTGGTGATTTAGTCTATTTAGGAGTTGCAATTAGGGTATGCATTGTGTTCAGCTTTTTGCATTGTTAAATCTGATTTGGAATGTTAGTGGTTTTCAACATTTTGCATTATTTAATACAGCAGATTCGAGTTTTCAATTGTAAGTCAAAAAATACAAAAAAAAGTGTTCTGGGTGTTGATCATATCTCTTTGTCTAGGAAGGGCGCATCATTAGTTCAAGTTTCAGATTTTTTAGTTAAGTATTGAATTTTTAATGAAGGGTCAAACTTTCCAGCTGGGTCGTACCTCTTAAGGCTGTCTTGAATTCCGTGCAAATTGTATTTGTGGTTTTTGAGTCTGATTTAGTATTTGGTCTTGGTCGCCTTTATCATTAGAGTGCATCGCATTTTATTTCACATCGATTGGACATAAATTGAGGAAGTTATGAACAATTCTCTAAGATTGTAAGCTGCTGGTTATCTGACAAAAAGTGCAAATCTGATTGTGACAGTTCGAGAAATCTGCATCTTCCTTATTTGGCATTAATTTCTTGTAAGCTGGCAGTAGTACTAACCAGTCGTTCTTGACATTGTTCATCATTATTCGTGTTAGTCATTACTCCTCCAGTAATCGTTGTAATAGGCTAACCTCCGCCCTATGGTAGCTACTTTCCCACTCTGGGTTAGCAAGCACATTCTGGGTGTTGAGTGTTTTCAGCTTTCAGCATTTCTTTTCAAGCATTGTTATTTGTAGTCACTCCGCCATATGGTCGCCCCTCACTCCATTCTGGATTGGGTAGCACATACTTGGTGTCGAGTTCCCTTTCAGCATTTAGAGTAGAAGATCCTCTGACCACATGCTCGCCATCATCGACGCCATCCTTGGTTAGAGTTCCTGCATAAGCACTTTGTTTTAGATCCTCTGACCAATGCTCACACCTTGCCCACATTGAGATCCTGGTGTACATTCTGGTTAGAGTTGCTTTTGCACGTTTTGGTTTATCCTCTAACCTTAACGGGTGCTTGTTGTAATTTACAATTTGTTAAAATCAAAAAAAAATTGGCTCGGAATATTTCAGTATCCCCTTGAATCAATCTTGGTTTGAAGAAGATTTACTTTGTTGACACTTGGTAATACCCTTTGTGGTCCTCTCTTGACTCAAAGTATCTTCACTTTTTTTATTCTTCCTCATTCTTCTATTACATAATATTTAACATAAAATATTGCTTACATTTGACCCTATATTTGGATTATTTGAATCCCTTAAATATTCAAGCATTCCTAAGTGCACACACTACTTTTAATTATCATTGACCCAAAAGGCTAAATTAGGGTATGACCACCTTGGCAAGCTCCCAAACACTTTTAACTATTTTTCAACTTTCAAGATTTTCATTTCATCAAGCATCTCAACTTCAAAAACTCAGTGATACCCATTTCATCTTTCCTCTATTGTTTTTATCATTCATTTGCAAAAGAACTTTATTCTAATTTCATTTGTCACCTTTCTAAGTTTTATAAATTGTTTATGATCACCTTACTACCTTTTTTCAATTTTTTGTGTGCAAGACATGGGCACAAGTGCACTAGCATCTTAACAACAATATCTAACCTTGTTCTTCCTAACAAGATCTCAATCTCATTCTATAAATTGTTTTAGATTTTATGTTACAATCAATTTAGTCAAGTTCCATTTCAATTTGCATTAAATTTATTTTTCCTACTACCTCCATATATTTGATCTCTTAAAATCAACCAATCAATTTAAATTAAAATTTAATTTTTATTTCACAATGTATCATATTCAATTAAGATTCTGATTTAAATAGAACATTATAAATAATTTACACAAAAATACAAATAACTAAAATAATTAATAAATAATAATATAATTATTTATATTTATTTAAAATAAAAAATTTATATTAAATTTAAAACACAATTAAAAATTTACCACATTTACCAAATCAAATACAAAAGGTAGATTATTCCTTATATCATCAATTCTCAAAACTCATAATACTTCTTGAAGTGCATGCTTGTTCTATTTGTGTAACATTATGCCCTACCTAGCAAGTTCCATTTTGATTTGCATTAACTTATTTTTCCTACTACCTTTATCAATTGATCATTTAACTTATTTTTATTTTATTTTTACTTTACAATTGAATCTTACTAAATAATAATCTAGTTTAAATAAAATATTCTAAATGATTTTTTTTTAAAATACAAATAACTAAATATTTCACTGATAATATAACTATTTATATTTATTTAAAATAAAATTTTCATATTAAATTACTAATGAAATTTTAAAAATAATTAAAATTTTATCTCATTTAAATTAAATTGTCTATTTTTTTTAATACTTCTTAAAATACATGTTTATGTTATTTGTTCAACACTATGACCTATCTAGCAAGTTCTATTTCGATTTGCATTTAACTTCTTTTTTATATTACCTTTATATATTTAATTGCCACTAAAATCAACTAATCAATTTAAATCAAATTTTTATTTCAAAATTAAATCCTACTTAAATAAGAATCTAGTTTAAATAAACTTCCAAAATAATTTGTACTAGCACTTGCATCTAAAGAAGATTCAAAAGATTACATTGATAGAAAATTATATGTATGTTAATATGTTAGAAAGTATGTGTTTGTGCATGGGTGTGTATGGTTGCCATATGCTATAAATTCTAGTTGTATGTGGTCGGATTAAAAAATTAATAATAAGTGCTAAATAATGGAATGAAATAAACTTAAACAAATCTAGATTTTTTCTTTAAAGAAATTAAGTATTATCTAATTTTGAAATATTTGCATATAAATTTAAAACATAAAGCAATGCAAATGAAAAAGAAAGTTGTCATCAAATTGATAAATGACATTGCAAATGGAAATAGAATGTTCCCATCCAATTGGAAAATCAATATTTATCCAAATTTTACGTGATAAGTAAGATTTCTATTTTGAATAACTATGATGCTTTCTTAGAAAATTGCCACATTCAATTCTATAATGTCATGAAGTCCCATGTTGTGATGATATACATAAAAAATAAAACACAACCAATATATAATTAAATGCTAAAACTATAAAATTAAAAATATAATCAAAATAAAACATATAAATATAAAACAAAACAAATGTATATTTTATTTTACTTTATCAACAATTAACAATAAATATAAATTATACTCTAATGAATTTTTATTTAATATAAAACTATCAAAATTCAAAATATATTAATATCTACACATAAAACTATTAAATATAAATATATAATATTCACTTCCACTTTAAAAAAGAAAATACTAAATTTCAACTTAAATCCCATTTCATAGAGAAGAAACATACAACAAATAAGAATGGTATTTTACATATATTCTCAAATGCATAGTTTTGTTTCCTTCAAAACCTGATGTACTTTTTTCTTCCATTGCATCAATAAGCACTCAAGAAGCATTGAGCTTGGTTCTCTTCCAAGTCCTTCTGGAAGGGTCACTTCCATTACAATTAACTAGCTTCTCATTGTGTGTGAACATTTTGAAGAAAGACTTCTAAATTCAATGCACGGTCTCTGATAAAGAAGGTAAGGTATTCCAATTACTGTATGGTCTCATGGGGGGCTTGGGCTTCTATTTTCATGGATCAAATGGTCCCATGAAAGAAAAAAAAATTGTGCTAAAGGATTAATTAGAATCTTTTCCAGAAAAATAGGAGCCCCTACCTTTCAGAAATGAGTCTTTCAGCGGTGAAATTGAGGTGGGGCTAGAAATTGCTCCTACAGCTTAAGAATTTTTTAGAAAGTTTTTCTGCCACTTGTCTATCACTTAAAATTTTAAATTCCTTAAAAAAAGAAAAATTGAAAGAATTTTTATTTATTTATTAATTTTTACCAAAAATACTCCAATTCAATCCTTAAATTTTGGAGCTCAAACTTTTAAGCTGAATTGCAAAATTGAATTCATGGGACCACTAGCCTTAAAATATTCCTAAAATATCTAAGCAACACCCACTGAAATTTTTTAAGAAGCCCCCCTCCATGGGACCATACCCTTAGAATCTTATAGGATATAACCCTTCAAGGTACCACAAAAACAGGGCGAAATTAAGGGTGCACAAAAAATTATTAAGTTCAGTAAAACATGAACTCAAATTATTGCTAGTTAAAGAAATTTATCTGCATTTCATTACAACATAACTTCAGGTAAAAAACTCAGTCAACAAATAACTTCTAAAGCACTTGCACCATCTAAATAAAACATGCTGACCTATGGATAGATGCGGATGTATAGATTTCATTTGAACTTCTCATGATCAAACCATTGACGCAAGACAACCTTAACAGGTGAAAAAAATGGATTGCAGTTAGAGGGTCATCCACAAAGATACTATGCAATTTAGAGTAATAATATACAAGGCGAAGGAAGAAATAGAAGTGTACCGGACAGACAGGACTTGTTTTCAATCCTTCGTGAAGCTCATGAGAAGCAATAAGTAATTTCACCGGTCGGAATTCCAATGCAATGGTTTGCCCTCTCTTATCTATAAAAGCTATTAATTGACGCTCCAATAAGTGCTCAAATGCCTGCAAACAAATGATGCACATTAAAAACATGGGAATCAAAGCAACCATAAAACTTTAGATTTCATTATGCATCAAGTTTTTGACTTATTGTCCGTAAAAACGCTTCTATCTCCAGAAGGAGCACTAACAGAACAACATTTTGACCATAATTATTTCAAACGGTGTTTTGCATCTGCATTTTGTTTGCCGAAAAATGCGGTCACTACAATTTTTTGCTAATTGTTATTTACTTCAAAGCATGTTCCTTGTCATTAGAAATATGACAAAAATGGCAGGCAAGTTGTGTACCGTTATCAAAAATCAAAATTTACGAACGGTTGCCAAATTCGTAAATAACATTTACTATAAATGATCGTTTATCTGAATCAAACATTTACCATAAATGATTATATTCACCAAATTTACTAGAAATAAAAATAAGTCCCTTTTTTTGCTTAAGAATTGACATTATATTTATTTTTTGTAATTTACAAGATGGAAAGCTTTGCCAATATGCTAAAGAAAATGTTTACGTTCCGTAAAGTTCTCCCTACCTAGACCAACAAAATGAGCTTGATTTCACAGCGGTTTCATTCCATTCCCATGCCAAGAAAATCAAGAGCAGACATGCATTCAGGAAATTGTATCTAAAATTGCTTAATATAATTCATGTAACTAGATGTATGTTCAATAAAACTAAATTGTACTTGAACAGCAATGGATCAGTGTCATCAGCATGTACTATCGTGTGATGCAGACATTACATGTGTTTCAAGACTGTTAGAAATGGATGCCATTAGATCAAACTGTCAGAAATGTTGGCCAAGCTCTGACCACTGAGATGTTGTCCAGCAGGAAAAGGCATTATGGTTATTGAGATCAGCAAAAAATGAGACAAATCTGAAAATGTGTACAAACTTAATTAGAGTTAGATTCTTTCCGCTTTCAAATAATTGAGAAATAGTACAATTTGCTTAAAGACAATAATGTATTATTGTAGCAAGATGGAGCAATGTCAATTGTCATAGTTTTCCACACTACATTCTTTTCTTTTTGGTCAAATTTACAAGGTTTGTCGGTACTCTTCTTCCATTTATGGACCTATTCTATCCCAATATTTAAGGTTTTTGTAAATTCGCCATAGTAATACAATTGAAACATTACACAATCGCTTAAGTAGAATAATTTTCTAGGTGAAAATGTTTGAAACAGATACATTAGATTAACTGTACAAAATGTTTCAAAATTCTTGACCGGCAATGTTAGCACCTAGAAATTTCTTCATTTCTAGTGCTTAGCTTTCCTCAGATTGACTAAATAACCCTGTTTCCGAACCCGGTGGCAACCAGCTAGCCCTAAACTTCTGACATTAAAATCTATAATGTCCCACCCCGAATTGGACTTGGACTTGTGATATCTCTCCAATTTGATTCAGTTTGACACATTATTCATTTTGTCAAACAATTTGCAGGTTTGAAGGTCAGAGTGTCCAATGTGTTTCAGAATTGCAATGACTTTAATGATAGCACCAAATAAACAACTCATTCGTGGCATTATAGAGAATCATCTGATACAATGGTAGTGCTTTCAAAATTAATATTATGAATATGAAATGACGGCAGTTTACGAGCATAGAAATACTGATTACAAACTGATTCATGCACAGATAAATGCTACAGGACTGGAATGGATTAAACTCAGATTTGAACCTCTACAAGCTTTAATGGACTGATTATTGATAACAGCAATATCGTTCCAGAAAGATAATGGCAGACTGTGATATAAATACCAAATTGCAGATTGCATAGGTAGGTGACTCCCCTCCTGAGAGCTCACGTCCATAACAGTAGCCCACATGATGGTTACAGTCTGAAACACCTCATTCTCACTGCCAAATATCTCTACGTAGCATTACACCAGGTCTGCATTAAATAACATGTTGCATCAGCCACAATACCACATCTTCCTCTATCTCTGACCTCCACATATGGTGTGATGGTATATGCTACAGCCAGCTATGAAACCCACGGCTCCCTGTCTCAGTTCCACGCCTTTAGCAATGAATTTATTTTCACATGCAACAATTACTACCACAAATTCCCATGCAGGTATGGAAAGAGGGTGTAGGTTTAAAGCATAAAGAATACCACGCCCAGCCACAAACTCCAGGCTATGGCGTCCAAACCAGATCTCTGTAGAAACCCACAATCAGATTTATTTGCAACAATAACCTTCAGAAATCCTCACGCCAGGTAATCAAGGATTAACTTATACATCAGCAAGTAATCCTTCACATTCAATCACTATTTCTTCCAGTTTCTTGATAAATCATCAAACCTTGGAAAATGGATTATTTCCTGTAAATCGTTGATGCTCAAATATAATCTTTGGATGAGATTATCCAATCAAATGCTCTTGGGATCTTCCACACTTGCAAATACTGTCCTCTCTGAGGAGTTTTGTCCTCAAAAAGCTATGGCTTTCAACCAGCAAACCCTTGCTGAAGCTCTTCTCCCAAATTTGTCCAAAACAAGAATAATAATCATGAATCCATGAAAAAGCATTAAAATTTAAGTTTGCTAATACTTCTCCAAATAACCCACATCCCCACTTGGCTAATAAATGTTTTTAATTAATATTTGTTTTTTGATGTACATTTCATAAAGTTGGCATTAAAATATAATACTTTATTTAAATGCCTTTTAACTCCTTATAACGCCCCCCTTAAAATCACTTCATTAAATCAACCATTATAAATAATATTATTAAAGTTAACTTTAATAATATAAATTAAATCATCAACTCCCCTATAAATGACAACACCAACTCCTAGGAGTAATCCATCAACATTTTCCAAAACAAGCGTGTTGACAGCTGATCAAACCATGACTTACTATAAATATTAAGTAAGAGCAACACATCCGAATGACTTACTAAATATAGAAGATTGGGTAAAAGCGTCCTGAATGACCTCTAGAAGGCACCCCACAAATAAACTAGGACACTAAGCTGAAGAGTATTGAAATAAGTACCAAAAGGTCTGTTGACAAGCCAAAGATCACCCTCAAAGGGGTCCCCTAACCAACCTGTTAGCCTACAAGGACCAATTGGTAGACTAACCACTGCATAGGACAAAGAGACATTACAAAATCTCTCAATCCATGAGTCATCATGAAATTTCTTTTGGCAAAAAGTTTATTTAATCCATCATGAATGTGCAAACTCAATTTTGTGGTTCCCAGACAAGTTTTGAGGCAAATTTTAATATGTTGCCATCTTGGAGCGGGTACGAAGGGTCCCGTAAAAAGTTTCAAGTGGCTCAATTCTGACAATTGCCCAGGTGTTATTTTGTCCTCAAATGCCTGCATCTCTGTTTTTGTGGCCATTGGAGGAGTTTCAGGGCCTGAACCAAAAAACAATTAAGTGCCCTACCGAAGGGCCAAGTTTACAAAGTAAGTACAAAAAATCAGTTTGCTATGCAATTTTTGGCAATTGCACAATGATCTAAACAATTAATAATATCCCTTTGCAAATTTTTGCGGCCTCCGGAGGTCATTCGCACCCATGGGATCAGTTTGGTCGCTTAGTCTGCTGGATAATTAAAAAATTGCCAACTTTGCAAATATTTACATAAATATTTGTTTTTAAAAAACTTTAATGTTTTCCACAATGGACAAAGGCACGTGAAGGTATTTTGCATGAAATAATTAAAGTCTTTTGATTATGTTCATTATCAAAGCCCATTGTATATCGCATTTTATAAGGGGCAGACCTTAGTCAAAATGGCGCCAAGCTTCTCCTATGTGCTGAGCTTTTTACTGGCTGCCTTCTCCATGAAGTTGGCTCTTCAAACTTGCTTTTCAATCACATGAGAATGAAGGTTTCTTAAATGATTTTTTTCCAGCGCATATGTTCAAACCAGCGCAAATATTGAAGGGAAGACCAAAGTAAAAAGTGCGGTGTGCATTGCTTGGGCGCTGCAATCAGCATTTGCCATGTGGCAGGACATTTGGGAGGGGTTTTCACTGTGGAATGAGCAGAAAATGAAGGTTGTTCACATTCAGAACTTACCAGCAACGATTTCTCACACCATGGCAACTATTTTAGTTCTGTTTTGAGCAATTTTTCATTGCCTGTGATAACTAAAACGCCCAGCAGCCATTTCTCACGACCCAGCCATGCACCAATCTTCTTGCAGCTTTGAAATGGTAGTTAATCACGTGCTAATGTTTGGGGCTAAATTTTGGAGTTGTGTTTGAGTTGCAATGTGTTGTTCCTACCTCCCACTTGTTGCCTGAAGCTGTTCTAGCACTTGGGTAATAGCATTTTCAGTCTTTTGGTGGTTTTTGGGGTGCCAAATAGGCTGAAAACACCCAACAATCATTTCTCACGATCTGCACATGATTTTAATGCAATGGCAGCAATAAAAGGGCCTTCCTCTGTTGCAAAATGTACAAAAGAGGTTTTAAAGTGCCCAGGCATTAATTTTGTCAATGTTGTGAATGGTTTCTTAGTGCTGGCAAGCTGAAATAACCTGTGCAAATTGCAAAACGACCTAGCAACCAAGTAAACATATGGATAGCACTCTTAGGGGTATTGTGAATGGTTTTTCACTACCACATGCCCAAATGGATTAAAATAAATCTCAATCATCGGAGAAGGTAAAATGAAAAATGGTAATTGCAGGAGAATTACACAAAGGAATAGATGCCAGCCATGTGTTTGACAAAATGTCAAATTAGTTTGCAAAGAAAATAGTAATATTATGGAGAGTCCACTGGCTTATAATACATAGTAAAATGCATTATTTTACTGCCAGTATATGGGTTTTTACCCAGAAGCATTATTTTCACTTGCAAGTGAAAATGCAACTAGTAAATGTGTTTTTACAGAGTAAAAAATTTGCACAAGATTGTAAATTAGAATGGAAAATCAAATTTCAAAGGGCAAAGCAAGGCACATTCTAGAAGCCATTTTCAATTTTAAAATCAAAGGTGTCTGATTGTGTAAGGTGTCGCTTGGGGGTTCAATCTGGGTTTTCTTCATTCTTTAAAGTGAAATCTCTGTCATTTTTAGGGGTTCAATTCTGGTTTTGAAGTTTTGGAAGCATCAAGGCCCAAGGGGCATGTCTGTAGTTAGGAGAAATTGTAGAGGAAAAATAGGTCAAGTCTGTAATGGGTGTAGTACATAGTTGTTAGTCATTTCATCACAGTAATGTTGTAACCTGATCAATTGTATAACTATAGATGAATACATACTGCAATGTAATTGTCTCCAACTTTGGCATGTAATGCTCTTTGAAGGAAATAATCAAGGGTTATCGAATTCTTCAATACGTATTTTATGTAATGAGTTTTTCTTTCGGTTTGCTATCTATTTAAGGAACAGTATAAATGCTTGCCCAGGAATAACAAGAGTGTTATTATTTCAAATGGATTGTTAAGTAGAATTATGTTGCAGCCTCATGAGGATCTCACTGTCACAAGGTGACAAGTCTAAGCAGATCGTCAGGTTATGTTTTGGTGTTGTGATGTAAAAATGCAAGCTATTGTGACTCTGTAGCCCAAGACAACCAGTCTTTCTTTTGCAATCTCCTCTTCCAAAATTGTTCCAAAATTGATAAATCTTTCAAATAATAAACATTTCTTTTAAGTTTAGTTTATTAGGGTTTATTTGTCTTCATGGAGTTTAAGGAATATAGGGGATATACCTGAGTAGTTGTTCATTTATCACTCATCTAGGTATTTGAGATGAAGACATGTCTATGTAAGTTATTGGTTTGCAGTATTATTCAAAGTATAAGGGATCATGCTTGATTTTAAAGAAGTTTTAAATATCCTTTATTCATATATATGTGAACTTACTGATTCATCCACATTTTAAGGGTATGTAGCTTTGTCTGCAAGAGGGATTTATTGTTCTGTATGACCTATAATAGGATTACCCTCCTGAGTCCTGTGGAGCTCGAAGTGCAGAAGGTTGTGTCCAACCTTATTCATTGGCTTTTCTTGTCTTTTGTTTGATTAAAGGGAAAATCTTTGTGTTAATCCATTGTTCCCCTGGTTTAGGCATTGTATTTTCTCTTAGAATTGAGGGTCACTAGAAAAATAACCAACAGGCAAGATGAAAATATTGAACCTAGGAGAGGAAAAAATAAATGTAATACTCCGTGTTGTAGATTTCTTACCCACCTAACCTTAAAGGTTGTATAGACATTCAATATTCAGTGTCTCCATTAGAGTCATTTTGTCACATAAACAAGTCTTCTCCCCCAGCAAGACATCAAGATGGTAAAAATTATCTACTTTTCTTAGAAGTAATCTTGACGGAGCCCAAGAATACTAATATTTTTCATACTAATCCCACCAATGATTTTCAGTCTTTGCACATGTGAAACCCTTATCCCTAAAAATCAGGAGCTCATGTTATGTTTCCAATACTGTTGCCAATAGATTCAGAACATGTTATGTTTCTCTTCAACCTTAAAATCATGAGCTCATTACAACATTAGGTTGCCAATACTGTTATAATCTTCTGATATAAATACTTATTCTTATATAATAATAAGGCTTAATGGTCCAACCATTATAATGGGGCATCCTCATTACAAGTACGAATAAGTCTATTCCACCTTCACAAAGGGAGAAGCGAGTCATATATTTAGGTTATTCAATGTGTGGGAACTTCTTTTTGGTTGTAGATGCATCTACATCTACCGATTGGGAATGAAGGATTTCACCCAACAAAACATAATAAGCTTTTTCATAGTAATCCCGTCAATTGTTTTCACATTCTTGCACATAGGAAACCCACAATTTAGAACATTTTATGTTTCTCTTCAGACTTATGCATCATGAGCTCACTACAACATTATAAATAAAGAATAATGTTCCAAAGTGTCCTCATTATAAGTACAAATAAACCTATTCCACCTTCACAAAGGGAGAAAAAAAATAACACTTATTTTTTCATTTAGGATATTCAATGTGTGAAAACTCTTATTTGATTACAGGTGCATCTACATCTACCACTTGGAAATGTTGGTTATCTCCACTTGACATTTATATAACCAGTAATTACAACCTCTTATTAATGATAAGGGATTGCTCCCTCATTTATATCTGCTACACACTTATTGTTCACTTCAAACAAAATATGAAGACAAACCAAGCCTCTTCTAATAGTTTAACAAGGAAAACGGAGCCTTACAGTCGCAATCTACCTAGGTTGGTTATGTTGATTTAGATATCTAAACATTGGATAATGGTGGGACATGGAAAAAATATAATATGGACTTCATGATGGTAGATGTCCCTAACTGATTAAATGCTAGCATTCATTTACAACAGTAGTGGTCCAGAATAAATATAAGTGGGCTTAAACATCCTAAGCCAGCATAGAATGATAAAAAAACCACAAGAGAAAAAACCAACTTGAAATTTCTGTAAATACACAAATAGGAATCGCATTTCCTTGAAAAAGTCCACTTATGTCTTAATTCCAACACAAACTCCATCCTTTGCATTCAATCCACAATTACACCCTATTCTTTCTCTCCACCTTCCTATTCTTCTTCTTCTTTTTCAACAAGTTATAAGGCAACATTGTAAAACTGTTATGCCATATCGTTCTTCAAGCCAACAAAAAACTATATTCCAGGAAGTTTTAAGAGATTACTTTTCTATTCTAAATCAGTGCAAAAGTTGGTGATTCCTTTGACTACACGTATTCTTTTTGAAAAACATATGATTTTACTATTGAATAAAACAAAATTACTATATTTATATCTGGAGCATGAGCCCAGATAAATTTACAAAAAGCAGGTTTCAGAAAACAGATGCGCATGTACAATTTACCAATAGCCCTTGTCATTCTTGGTGAACATAATCTATTTCAATATAATTGAAAATTCTCCTTTGCATATATCAGACTACTGACTGGGAAATGAAGTATTTTCCCTGAAGAATGGAATGACCAATAGTTTTAGGAATGCCTCTGAATCTCCATGCCATTTTCATTGTCAAAGCTTTGTTTTAAGTTCTAAAACTTTTGATATTCAATCCTCCATCTTTGTTCTACTTGGCAATTAATGAAATAATACCAATGGTGGTTTGAAGCAAGTATCAACTTTCCTCTATATGAAATTTCCAGTGCTCCCTGGGGACACGTCCCTTGCCTTGGTACCCCCTCATCCCCAATGTTGGAAATATTGTCATTGATGTCAAACGAGATCCCTAAGGAGATTGTTAGGAAATGTTGTTCGAAGGATTCAATGTTCATCATTGTTTAAGATTGTTACAAATGATTAATATCATTCAAGTGGAGTGACTAAGAAGGATTAATAAAGCAACAAAGAATATATCATTACAAGGCAGCAACAATTAATATATGCAGTCACTATTAATGAGTAGTAATTCCTATCAGAAAAGCAACGATTGAATATTTAACGTGAACCAATTAATGTAAATGAAGAAGCAACAAATTAAGATGGTTAAGAAGAAGGAATTTAGTGATGAAAGGTCACTGATTAACACAAGGAGAGAACAATTATGTTTGGATAAAAGAGCAATGATTAATGTTGTGAAAAAAAAACAATTCATGTAATATGAATAGTTTGAGAAGATTCATGATATACTTGGTCGACTACCTATATGACTACTGTAAGACCAGAACTAATACATATTCCATACAGGATGTAAGTTCGCAAGATTGCTATGTGATTTGTTTGAAGTGAGAACAAAGCCAATAATAATTAAGAAAGCCATAAGTGATCTACTTTTGCCCATTCTATATATCATGGAGCATAAATCTTTGATAGTACGTGGAGAAAGATGACAAGCATATCACACTATTCAGAATGAAATAACTCACATCGGAGGGAGCATAAAGGATTAACATATAATCGCAGGAATAAAAAGTAGTTGACTAATGTTACTAGTTTGAAATTAAATAAAGATTAATTTTAAAGGAGGCAGCGATTCATAAAAGCAATGATTAAGAAGATAAATAATTACAAAGGCAGTGATGGGTGAATAAGACAAAGCAGAAAAGGTGTGATTAAGGAGGTAAAGAAAAGGTGTGATCAACATTAAGAATTGATTAACAAAAGGACATGCAAATTAGGAAAGATCGCCACTTTTGATGGAGAGGTATATCTTCTTATGAAGATATAAATAATCATTACATTTTGAGATATGGTATATCATATATACACCAGCAGACTTATAAGAGCAGATCTATGAAGGACATAACAGCAGGTCTATATAGGATATTTGAGCAAAACCATAAAAGATGGTTTAGCAGATTTGTCTAAGGAAATTTAAATGCATACATACACCAGTAGTTTTGTGTGAAAAAGATAAGAAGAGCATAAGAAGATAAGATTGGAGTTTCATAGCAGATATATATGATGAGTTTGTGATTATATTCTTGCAGATTTATGATCAATCTATAGCAGATTTGAGGAGGAGATTATAACAGTTTGAAGAAGGGAGCTATAGCAAAATTTGTGGAGAAAAAGATTATCCATCATCCGTTGTAGAAGCAACATTGATATGGTGGAAATTTGAATGAGGGGTTGGTGCCTCTAGTAGGTTGGTGCCTACAAACTTTGTAAAAAGAAAAATTTATATAAAAGCATTAATTTGTCGTGGTTTTCTCCCATTTGGGTTTCCACGTAAATATTGTGTTCTCATTTCTCATGTGCATGATTAGTGAAATTGAGTCAATGATGTTATTGTGATTGATAAATTTTAAATTGATAAAAAATGTTGTTACTGATTCACCCCCCTTAGTATAACTGTGTGCTCATCACCCAATAGAGGACATTTCGGGGACATGGGATGCCTAGGAAAAGTTGCCCCTCCCTACCCCCTTTCCAAACAAATAATTGGGCACATTTCTGAAACGCCCCAAAACATGCAAGGGACATCAAGAGATGTTATCCATCCTTGGGATGACCATGGGGTGTCCAAGCATCCCCGACCATCCCCGAGACGGCTAGCTGTCCCCTATGGCCCAACAATATTTAAGTTGAGTTTTATGGACCCACAAGGACCCCCCATCCCTTTAAACAACAACTAAAAGCTAATTCACCCATCAAAACAGCCAAAAACTAAAAAACTGTCATTTTAACATTTGCAAACTTATGTTGAAAAGCAGCAAGAGAAGAACATCAATGAAAAGAGGAGACAGCACCAATGGAAAGAAGGCATGAAGGCATCAAATCCACTACATTAGAAGTAAGTTCTTCATCTTACATTTGTTTTGCAATTTTTAAAGTTTTTTTCAAATTTTTTAATGCATAGGAGGGATTTTGATTTTATTTTATTTTTATTTGAACTTGTAGCTCTCTTTTAAATGCTTAACCAAAAAACCATGAGCAGCAATGAGAATAGTGATAGTGAAGAGGTTGAAGTTCAAATGCAAGAAAGAAGTAGAGCTAGAACTCGTAGAAGTATAGCAGCCAATGGGGTTCTTTAGGGAGTGGGAGTGTAGCAGGGCCAGCAAGTATAAACCCAATTGAATGCCCTTTTGAACTCCTCAAAACCTATCCAAAAGGCTCATTTAACCCCAAGAAACCTCTTTTACAATTTGCATCACAAATTGACAAAGATAAGAAAAAGAATTCAAGGGAGAGTAGAGTATGGCTATGCTATTTGTGCAAAAAAGACATTATTTTTGTTACATCCCAAGTTGTGAGGCTACTATTTACTATTACTATATAGGGTAAGTATGAATGTAATGTGAAATCTAGAGATGCTTATACCTTGTTATCAATATGTATGCTATTTCATTTGACGTTGTTTTATTTGATGTTATCTCAATTGATGTTATTCATGATGAAATATTGCATATATGTGAATAGATGGTTATTGAAGTATTGTTATTCTAACTTTAAAGATGTTTATATATATGTATACTGCTTATTGATGTGAACAAAGGACTGTTAAGGTATGTGCTAGTGGTTGCTGGAAAACATTCATTCCCCAAGGGGAGGGGAAGTATCACTCGGGAGAGGAGTTTGGTTGGTTAACCAGTAAAGTAAACTATCTGAGCATACACACACGCCATCCTAGATTGAGTGAACTGAGTCAGTTTGAGTGGGTTTAAGGTAAGTCATCCATAGCTTGTACGATTGCAATAGGAGTCTTGCTTACTTTTGCATGCTTTGAGTGATGTTTATCTTTGTATCTATCTTGTGGTATTATGATCATTATGATGGTAATGTGAATGAATGAAAGTGAATAGGTAGTGGACATATATACATATGTATAGTATATAAACGTATCCATAAGTATACACATTGATACAAGTGTACGTTGGCAAATGGATATGCTCATACGATTGCATCGATATGGTACACTTACACATACGTGTACATAGAGGAATATACTGGTATATGTATGTATATATGCACACGTCCTTTATTATGTGGATATTAATAATATTATATTATTATTGCCTGACAATTTTACATATACATATATATGTATGAATATACATATCGGATATGTTGACTGGCTTACGATATAAATATATATTTGTTAAATATATATATATACATAATTATATATTAAAGATTATATAAATATATTATAGTTATATTAAAATATATATTAATACTTGGGTGTTTAAATATATATATATGTTTAATATATTTAAGAACTATAATTATATTTATATAATAAAATATATAATTATTTCCTAAATTAATTTGATATTAATTTCTCTTATTTGGAAAATCAAATCATTGATTTAAATATCAACTCTCAATTTGAAAAATCAAATTATTTTTCAAATATTGATTCCAACATAGGAAATCGACTTATTTCCTATTTAACCAAAATATTGCAATTAAACTTTGAAAAATCGACATATTACCAGTCGGCTAATGTTTTATAACTATGAAAAAAAAATCGAATGAAATAATTGCCAGCCAACTATGTGAAAAGTATGAATCAGAATTTTATCTTTGGCTTTGGAAAATATACGCCAACTCTGGGAAAAGAGAAATATTTCAATGAAACTATAGTTTTGAACTTTTTAAAATAAAATATTTTTGAAGTGTGGACTTGAAACTTTCACAGCTGTATGAGGAAGTCGTGCAAACACCTATAAATTAAGATACAATCAAGTCTGAGTCTGAGGCAAGACCAAATCCAACGCAGCCTGATTACTAGGCTATGTGCACACGAATTAACATTGGCCTTTTCCCTGTTAAATTGATTCATCCGCCATTTTTTAAGTCTAGCGCCATATCTGGAAGATGCCTGTAGGTATCGATTTTTCTCTTTTCATCATATGCGAGTTTGAAACATTCTCCAATTGTTGTCAATAAATTGAGTCGACTCACCTTTGGAAGTGCTGAGTAGGGAATTGTAAACCCGCCACTTGCTAAGTAGACCTTTTCAAAATAGAGTTTTGTCATTCAACATGCCTTTTGAAGTGGGATTTGATGGGTAGGAGAGCTTTCTAAATAGCCGCCCATTCTTCTTGATTACTTACTCATTTTTGTTCTAACTTATCATTGTTCTCACTCAGATGCATTATTTCTGTTCAATTTCTTATCTATGCATTCATTTTGTAGAAATGCGATTTCGTCATTTCATGAGAGCCGAATTTGATCAGGAAGTTGAGTCTGTGCATCAGTTTCAAAAGTGAGTCACCTGAGAGTTTCATATCTTCTATCAAACTGAAACCATTACCAATTTGGTTCATCATTTTCTAAGAGATAAATTCAAAGAGAGAAAGAGAGTCTCGAAAGGAAATTGACAATTGTTGGCAATGCTAAGAAATAGATTGAGTTTTCACCAATTGGAGAAAAGCTGAAAACCAGGCATGAGAAATTCTTCTACCATCGATCTCATTTAAGAATATTTAAATTATTCTGGAATTATGTTTACTATCTGTGCTGAGATAGGGACTTGTTTTATAAACTATTGTTGTTTGTTGAAAAAGGTATTGTTCAATAATCTGTGCATTAGCTTGCACATAGTGAATATGTTGTTTAAAGCATGGAAAATGCATATATACTATGAAAGCATAATAGGCATATACTTGTTATGAAAGGTTAAAAGATGCATACATGCTGTGAAAGTATAATAAGCATATACTTGTTATGAAAGGTTAAAAGATGCATACATACTCTAAAAGTATAATAGGCATATACTTGTTATGAAAGGTTAAAAGATGCATACATACTGTAAAAGTATAATAGGCATATACTTCTTGTGAAAAGTTAAAAGATGCATACTTGTGAGATTGCATTAATTGAATGATCTACATAGTAAGAGAATGTTGTTTGCACGAATACTATTTGTTGAGCTTGCTTGCTTTCGGAAAAGGGAATTGAAGCTTTAGAGCCACTTTTTATAATGTGTTTTTAAGTACTCCATAATAGGAGAGTTTGCTTGACTCATATACTTAATTGTATTAGAAATGTCAATTTCAACACAAGTATTTAACTATACTAGGTATGTCAAAGAGATCACTTGACTGAGGAATTCAACTATATCACATAAGGTACAACATAAGTATTTAATTATACTAGTTATGCTTGAACATTAGAGGTTTTATGTTTGTATTTACTGTCAATACATAGGAAATGAATTGTTGCATTCTAGTTGTAATCTGCATTAATTGTATGATCTCCATATAAGGAGAGTACTGATCGCTTAGTTACTAAATACTAGGTCCGAAATGAGGATAGTAGTCAAGTAAATTCTATCAGCTTAAGTTATTAGGTTAACTTAGATAAGCTTGAGTTACTCCTAGGATAAAGATTTCCAATATAGGAGGAATTATGTGAATTACTTGTTGTGCTAATTCATTTCTAAGCAGTTAGTATGTTGTAGGATTGTCTGGGGTGACTAATTATCCAATGAAGGACATAACCTACGCATAGTGTAAGATAGCCCTAAGTCAAATCGACCTTGAATGGTGTATGTGATACATGACCCTTAGTAGAAATACTGTATGAAACACTTTGATCAAAGTAGTGTAATGTACCTACATCCTCTTAGATTGAGCAATGATTACACTGTCAGTTCACCATGATCCAATAGTACATGCTAGTTCGAGATTGTGGGATTACAAGGATCTAGTTATGTAGGACACACCACTATGCTCAATTGGTTATGTTAATGATGATAGCTTCGATCAAATATGATCAAAGATCATCACTTATAAATCAAATAAATTTAAGGAACATTTAAATCGAAGTTATGAGCATACATATAAAATTCGATAAATCACGTGATGATGTATTCTGCATTTACTTAAATCGGAATCCTCTTAACATCCACCATCTTGTAGAAGGGTATATATGTAACAAATGATAAACAAACTTGTTATTGGCCGCACCCTAAAGGACGCGTCCCATGAGTGGACGTGTCTCCACTTGTGGAGACACGTCCACTCATGAGGCGCGCCTCTTAGGGACGGTCTCCTTCCTTACTTACGGTGGTTCCTCATTCAATATGCAAACATAGAAATCAGATAATGTTCTGCAATCAGCACATTCACGTTTAATAAGAAGATCTGGAAATCGCAGTTAGAGAAAATTCTGGAAATTTCATTTTGACTTATAATTATCTTACACAGAAATTCGAACTTAGTTTTTGTTCTTAGTTATTAGGATCCTATTTGAGGAAAGATTTGATTACATTTACATGGTATCAGAGCCACATTGTGCAAATCCAAATCAAATCTAAAATCAGATTGCTCAAAGAAATTCGTATTTTCTAAAATCGAATTCACATCACATTCTTCATAATGTCTATTGTGATCAGATTTGAAAATCATCTTGCAAGAGCAGATAAACTAGTCTCACTTAGGAGAGAAACTATTAGGGAACCAGAGGTTGAACCTAAGAAAATTGAGAACCTTGTGTTCTACATAGCCCTTTCTAATCAAGTAATTGAGAACCTTGTGATCAGATTTGAAAATCATTTTGCAAGAGCAGATAAACTAGTCTCACTTATGAGAGAAACTATTAGGGAACCAGACGCTGAACCTAAGAAAATTGAGAACCTTGTGTTCTACACAGCCCTTTCTAATCAAGTATCTGACAACACTCAAAATTGGGTAATTGATAATGGTTCATCCAGACACATCACAGGGTTCAGAGAACAATTAGACTCCATGACTAAAAAGTTTGATGAAGAAGTAACCATCGGGGATGATTCTGCATACCCTGTAAAAGGGGTTGGAACATGCTCCATCAAGTTGAAATCTGGGATTTCTCTACAACTCACTGGAGTCCTATTTGTACTTGGAATTAAGAGAAATCTTATATCCATCTTTGCCCTTGAAGACAATGGCTACAGAGTTACATTTATGGATGGTAAAGTTCTAGTGTGGCCTAAAAACTCAACTATCAAGAAAGCACATACCATAGGCATAAGACAAGGGTACCTTTACAAACTTTGCACTGAGGTTAAACAAGCACTTACCCTTGACACTATTGATTCAAATGAAATCTGGCATAGAAGACTAGGTCACCTTCATTTCCGTGCCCTACCTTCTATGGAAAAACTTGTTACAGGCTTACCCAAGCTAAAACTATCTCATGAGGGAACTTGTAAAGGTTGTGCCCTAGGAAAGAATACTAAAGAATCCTTCCAGAATAGCTTAAGTAAAACCCTTAATGTATTAGAACTGGTTCACTCTGATCTTTGTGGACCCATGTTTGTACCTTCTAAAGCAGGATTTCTATACTATGTTATATTTGTAGATGACTTCTCTAGGAAAACCTGGATCTATTTCCTTAAATGCAAAGAATCAATAGAAATCCTCAAAAGGTTCGAAGAGTTTAAAGCCCTCACTGAAAACTTCTTCGGAAAGAAAATAAAAACCTTAAGGACAGATAATGGAAAATAATATACCTCTGAGATCTTTAAAGAATTCTGCATGAGTGCCAGAATTAAGAGGGAATTCACTGTCGCCTACAACCCTCAACAGAATGGGGTTGCTGAGAGAAAAAATAGAACCATTGTAGAAGTTGCTAAAGCAATGTTACTAGACCAAAACATTGAAACATCTTTCTGGGCAGAAGCCTCTAGGACTGTTGTCTATATCCAAAATAGATGTCCTCATTCTCATCTTGATAACAAAACTCCTGAAGAAGCCTTTACCGGCATAAAACCTGACATTAGCCATCTTAGGATTTTTGGCTGCCCTGTCTATATTCATGTACCCAAAGAGAAGAGATCCAAACTAGAACCTTTTGGAAAGAAGGGAGTATTTGTGGGTTATAGTGAAACCTCCAAAGCTTACAGAATATTCATACCCGGACATAAACAAATTGAGTTGAGCAGAGATGTCATCTTCAAAGAAGACATTGCATTCAAGAGGGCAAGAAGTACTAGTGAGACAGAAACCTATTTCCCTAGAATACCTGAAATGGAACCTGCTCCTGAGATTCAGAGGGAGCATCCTGAGGAAATGCCACTTGAACCTCCTAACACTTCAAATGAGGACACAAATGACATCGACAGAAAGAGACCACTTTGGGCAAGGAAGATGATCAAAGAAGCAGAGGATCATGCAGCACCTAAAGGAACATTCAGGGAGAGTAAAAGACCCAAACGTTTCTCTAGCTATGTTGCCTTAATGAACAACATCATAGACTTTGAACCTGCTAGTGTTACAGAAGCCTTCAGACATCAAGCCTGGAAGGATGCAATGACAGAGGAGTACCAGTCCATACTAAAGAATGATGTATGGGACATAGTGCCTAGACCAAAAGAGAAATCTGTTGTTTCTTCTAAATGGCTCTTCAAAATCAAGCATGCTGCTGATGGCAGTATAGAAAAACATAAAGCACGTTTCGTGGCTAGGGGTTTTTCTCAAAAGGAAGGCATTGATTACGAAGAAACATTTGCACCTATTGCCCGTTATACATCAATAAGAGCAGTATTAGCCATTGCAGTAGCTAAAGGATGGAAGATCCATCAAATGGATGTGAAAACTGCCTTCCTGAATGGAATCATTGAAGAGGAAGTCTATCTAAAACAGCCTGAAAGTTTTGTGATACATAAATCTAATTCACATATGTGCAGGCTCAAGAAAGCTCTCTATGGACTTAAACAGGCTCCCAGGGTCTGGTATGAAAGAATTCACAGCTATCTCTTGGGATTAGTATTTTCCAAGAATGATGCTGACTCCAATCTCTACTTCAAGGTAATCAAAGGTCATATTCTTATAATTATTTTATATGTTGATGACCTACTGATAACAAGAGAAGATCACCTCATTGCTCAAGGGAAACAAGATCTAATCTCTGAATTTGACATGAAAGACTTGGGTATTCTTCACTACTTCCTCGGTTTGGAAGTATGGCAGAAATCATAAGGTATTATACTAAATCAAGGAAAGTATACTATTGACATTCTGAAGAGATTTGGAATGTTGGACTGTAGACCAATGTCTACACCTATGGAAACCAACCTTCACAAATTGAAAGAAGCAGCAACAGAATCCAAATGTGCAGATCCGACCCTTTACAGACAGATGATTGGATCCTTGATGTATCTAGTTAACACCAGACCTGATATTTGCTATGTTGTAAATGTTCTCAACCAGTTCATGTGTGAACCCAAGGAAATTCACTTGATGGCTGTAAAACATATTTTTAGATATCTTCAAGGCACTATTGGATATGGTCTTCTTTACAAGAATGATCCACTAGATCTACATGGGTACTCTGATTCAGATTGGGCTGGAAGTGTAACTAATCGAAAAAGCACATCAGGATGCTGCTTCAGTTTGGGATCGGCTATGATCTCCTGGATTTGCAGAAAACAATCGTCAGTTGCACAAAGCTCAACGGAAGCTGAATATATTGCAGCCTCAATGGGAGCAAGAGAAGCAGTGTGGCTTCGTAAATTGCTTGTGGGACTCTTTGGTGAGCCCTTGAATCCTACGATTATTCATTGTGATAATCAGAGTTGTATAAAACTCTCTGTGAATCCTGTCTTTCATGACAGATCTAAACACATTGAGATCCCCTATCATTATGTAAGAGATATGGTGGAAAGGAAAGTGATTCAGTTGGAGTATATTAGTACAAATGATCAAACTGCAGACATTCTCACCAAGCCTCTCTCCCGGATCAAGGTAGAGCACTTCAGGAAGAAACTTGGTATGGTTGAAATGTAATTTGTTATTTATGTTTGAAATACAAATTGTTTATAAATTGTACTAATATATAAAGATGTTTAATGTGTAAACTTTTTTGTCATGTGTGTGACTCCATGACTTTATGGGCCTACTCCCCCTGTGTACATTATCGAAAAGTGACGATCTTTCAATAATGAACACTTGTATTTGACATTGTAAAGTGACGACTTTACAATGATGAACTATCATGATAGATATCATGTGACTTGATATATGTGGACATGTCATGATAGTATCTCTTGGACGCCTTGATGGATATCATGAGACTTGATATCTGAAGGTCATTGTGATCCGTAAGAGATAATCATGGTGGATATTTATATCCATGGATATGCCATGAATTGTGGTAGACATCATGTGACTTGATGTCAGTGCACATACCATAATGAAGATATGTTATGGAGAATGTCATGTGACTTGACACTTTCAGAAGCATATCATATCTTCCGATATCATGAGATAGGTGATATCACTTTGAAAGTTATCCTTCCCAGTTAAAGAGGGAGTGTTGAAATAATGAAGATGTGTTATGAAGAATGTCATGTGACTTGACAACATTGAGAAAACATATCATATCACGTGTGAAAGTGATATCTTGACTTATTTGATTTGAAATATCTTCCCTAGCTAAGAGGGAGTGTTAATGATTATAGCTTCGGTCAGATATGATCAAAGATCATCACTTATAAATCAAATAAATTTAAGGAACATTTAAATCGAAGTTATGAGCATACATATAAAATTCGATAAATCACATGATGATGTATTCTGCATTTACTTAAATCGGAATCCTCTTAACATCCACCATCTTGTAGAAGGGTATATATGTGTTAATATATATGTAACAAATGATAAACAAACTTGTTATTGGCCGCACCCTAAAGGATGTGTCCCATGAGTGGACGTGTCTCCACTTGTGGAGACACGTCCTCTCATGAGGCACGCCTCTTAGGGACGGTCTCGTTCCTTACTTATGGTGGTTCCTCATTCGATATGCAAACATAGAAATCAGATAATGTTCTGCAATCAACACATTCACATTTAATAAGAAGATCTGGAAATCGCAATTAGAGAAAATTCTGGAAATTTCATTTTGACTTATAATTGTCTTACACAAAAATTTGAACTTAGTCTTTGTTCTTAGGTATTAGGATCCTATTTGAGGAAAGATTTGATTACATTTACAGGTTAACAGTATCAATTACTCTACCAATCTCTTCGTCGAAGGGAGGGCCATCTATCAAATGATAGATGTGCGGGGGACCGCATTATAAGTCCGTGGTTGGTGGAAAAGCGCCTGAGTGATGCTTCTCCTCCTCATCAGGCTATTGGAGCACCAAGATTTGAAAGGGAAGATCCTAGACCGTCTTACTACTATTTGTTTTAAAGCTCATTGGAGCTAAGTTAGTTAAGGTACGTTTTCGCGTTACTTGTATTTGTGAAGTTATTGTAATGACATGGAATCTTTATTGTAATTTTATTATGATACCTTGTTCATATATTATCAATAAAGGAAAGAAAAATTATATTGCAATAACTTGTTAGCACGTTTATTTACACTTTTGATGTAAATTGGAAAAAAATTATTTTACCGAAGGGTCGAGTCATTACAATTTTTCTCACATATTATTAAGAGAAATTATTAAGCTTGGTTAAGTTATATTAGACATGGTTAATATGAGGACATGTGGCATAATCCATCAATTACATATGTCACTCTCACCCAACTTTGGGTAGTTGACTCACATCCTCTTTTGAATTTATTTGCCACCTCTTATAACAATTTATCTGTCTTTACCTTAATAGGTGCAACCATGTAATCTGGCATTTATCAAGTAGGTAAAACTCCCACCTATTTTGGACAGTTGTGAGTTATTACTCTTGGAAGTACCTGTTTTTAATTTGCTATATATATAGCATTCTCCTCTCTCCTTTCTCTAGTTCAGCAATCTCTATATTTTTAATCTTGCTTTCCTTCAATCATTTTAATTTTGATGGCTTCACAACCAAAACCTAAGTCACAAGGTTCGAATTTGAATTCAAGTTCGACGACATTGAAATTCGAATGAAGTTTGGTAAAGAAAAAAATTGAAAAGTAAAAAATTCAGATTAAATTCGCCTAATGTAATTTTATTTTATTTTTATAAATATAATATATATATATATTAAAATCTATAAATATTTATATAATTTATTTTATATAATATAAATATGTAATTTAATACTATTATATTATTCAGAAAACAAATTGGGATTATAATTGCCTATATAAATTTGATTTTAAAAAACTATATAAATAATAAATTCATTAAATTGTCAAAAATAGTTTAAGATTGCTAAATATATTAAAATAAAATTATAATATATATTATAATTAAAAAAAATACTATATTAAATTTAAAAATTAATATTAATATTTTACATTTATTAAATTAAGATTATTAAAAGTAAATAATATTATAATAGATTTTGAATACATTATAAAAATTTAAAAAGCATTATAATATAAATGTGTTGAAAATTGTAATTTTAAATTTGTTAATATATAAATAATAAATATGTTAAGTTATATATATTAAATAATAAATATATTATAATTTAAATATTACCTTGTTTACTTCATTCTCTCTAAAGCAACGAAGACGATTTAGTATGCCTCCCAATACGGGAGAGGACAAAGGAGGTCGATGACCTCATCGATTGGCAAGGCAACATCCATCGAAGCATGACTTAAGGAGAATTTTCAATGGCCAGATCTATGAATTATGGGGATGTGATATGGTTCGAGGAGATTTGGAAATTTTCAAGCACGAACCTCCCTGCCTACGACATAAAGAAAAGTAAAGGATACAACACAAAATTTGCGTCGCACTTAACACTTTAAAGAAGTTGTGCAAAAAATAGGAGAAGTCATGTCATGTTCTAGGGACTCTCGCCTCTTCCTCGTGTATCAGTCGATGGATAATATTTTAATTAAAAAAAACCTAGCCTTGTACCGTACAAATTTTAGGGCGAATTTGAACAAATTTTTTAGATTTTATTAGGATTCGCTGAATTTTGAACTTCATACATAAAATGCGGCAAATCTTGTGACTTAGGCCAAAACTAACAGGTGGGAGCTCACTCATTGTGATAAAGCATGTTATATAGTACACATTTAAGATAGATCACTACCTATTTCATCAATCTTTTTTTTTTTTGGCAAACTACTACCAGTGAGGGTAGCACTCATCCATTAATTCAAAAGCAGAATACATTGGAAAGCCTCCCCCTCAATCACTGATAGAGTAGGATCAACAGTACATCTTTTGTTATTGATTTAAAGCAATCCACAACAACAAATTTAAATCCTACCTTGCCCATTGTGTGATGAATGTTTGTTAGGCGCATTCATCTTTTGTTCTTGATTTAAAGCAATCCACAACAGCAAATTTAAATCCCACCTTGCCCATTGTGTGATGAATGTTTGTTAGGCGCATTCATCATACTACAAGCGTCAAGCACCGATTAATAGTTTGGGATTCTCCTTGCCTGGCCAATATGCAACAACGCCCTTCCCTTCGCC
Source organism: Sequoiadendron giganteum (assembly GCA_007115665.2). NCBI lineage: Eukaryota > Viridiplantae > Streptophyta > Pinopsida > Cupressales > Cupressaceae > Sequoiadendron > Sequoiadendron giganteum. Next base: position 42,246,125 of record VCHN02000014.1, on the reverse strand, counting down.
TCAAGCTTGACTATGGACCTCCAACAGCCCGTCGACGACCTGCCCAATCCATGGGCTTTGTGAAGCTTTGGTACTCCACTAAAACAAGACGTGGCCTTCTTTGGAGAGCTGCCATCAACGTTACTGGAGTGGAATGCCAAGACAAACCATGCACATTGTTCGATTGCTCTGTCGAACCAACTAGAATGATAGAGTGGCCCACATTAGCATGAAGACTGCCCCAGAAAGTCCCCAATGTCTTTACATATATTCTCATCTTCCAAATCACACACTAGCCGCAAGGATAGCCCGGGCCAAGATTTTGGATTGTCTAAAACCCGAGTTAATTTTGTTTGGTCAATTCCATGATTAGACAAGAAATCGGCCACTCTATTGGCCTCCCTATAGGTGTGCATTATTCTGAAATCACCAATTTGATCTAGCAATGATAGAATTTGTATGAGCCACTGGTTCAATTTACAACTTTGGGCTTTCTTTGCTATTAACGCTTTCACCACCACTTCTGAGTCACCTTCAATGTCAAGGTTGTCCACACCTTGCTTTACACACAGGCTTAGACCTTCGAAAAGGGCACCCCGTTCCGCTTCATTATTTGTGCCTTCAGGCAACTTCCTTGAAATTGCCCAAATCATCCTCCTATTGTCATTCCGTAGCACGGCCCCTGCTCCGAAGAGCCCGGGGTTCCCTCACAAGGCCCCGTCAACATTCAATTTTAGCCTACCTTTGGGGGCGAGTTTCCATTTAACCAACCCCGTATTCACGTTTTTCTTTTGCGGGGAATTTTTTGGTGGATTCAAATTGGGCCAATTCTTTACCATCTTATGATCCCATCGAGACAAGAATTTGAAAGAACCATTCCTTGTTTGAGTGTTCAAATTGTCACATATACCCAATTCAATTTTGATTAACAAACTTTGAGTTGACGAAAACTTCTCTTTGAAAATCCATGCATTTCTTTCTCTCCAAAGCTGCCACACCACCATAGTCGGCACTTCTGTCCAAAGCCCCACCAGGGCTAAGCCACTGTACAAATTAGGCCAAGCACCAAAAACTTCACACAGTTTGCTTTGTAACGGGCCATACCATTCGAGTTTGTTGAGCACATACGCCCAGCAAGTTTGTGCTACTTCACACTGCACCAATAGGTGGTCAACTGTTTCCTCGGCACCAAGGCACTAGACACACCTATGTGGACCCGCCACCCCAATTCGATCCAAACGATCACCAATCAAAATTATCTCATGAATGGCAGTCCAGGCAAAGGCTCCTGCCTTTGGAAGAACCGACTTTCCCTAGCACAGTTTATTTGGCCACCGACCTGAGCAAGTTTCCTTCTTTAAGACCTCGTAACCCAATTTTGTCGAATACCTTCCACTCGAAAGGAACCAACCCCTCTTTGACAGTTCATTAACTATTAGTTGTCTCGGTTGTGCTTCCAGGAATTAAAACTTTTTCCATCTTACCTCCCCATGATCCCCTAACACTTCGATATAATCGCACACTTTATCACCATACATCAGGCACATCAACACCACAACCCCCCCAATGTCCGGCAATTTGTCCATGGGGGCAAACCCGTTCCATGAGTTGTGCCAAAATGAGGCCGACCTTCCATCCTTAAGTTGTCAAGTGATGTGTCCAGTTATAACCGGTCTACACTTCAACATAAAAGTCCAAATTGCAGATCCTTTCCCAGGATTTGCAATTATCAAAATTCGTTCTCTCTGGAGTATCCAGATACTTCGCTCTAATCAGCTTACACCATGGTGCCTCTTGATTGGTGTACACTTCCCACACCAACTTCGCTCTCAAAGCTCTATTTTGCAATCTTATATCCTTTACCCTGGCACCACCTTCACCTTTTGATTTCTTTATTGTCTCCCAGGCTAAGAGAGGAACGCGCTTTTTCTCATTGGATCCATCCCAAACGAATTTCCTTTGTATACCCTCAATCAGCTTTCTGGTTTTTTGGGGGATCTTGATACAAGAAAGCATGTAGATTGGAATCGCTGCCAATACTGCTTTTAGCATGATAAGTCTTCCGACCAGGGTCAACCACTTACCTCTCCAACACGCAGCCCATATTCTACCATTTTCCACTGTTTCCTGCCATATTTCATTCTTAACCGCTCCATGGAATAACGGTAATCCAAGAGATTTAGTTGGCAAGCTTGCTAATTCAAAGCCTAACAGTTTGATGGCCTTCTGTTGCAACCACTTTGGAGTATAAAAGAAGAATATATTTGATTTTTCTACATTTATCAATTGACCTGCTTTATCCCTAAATACATCTAATGCTTTTTTGATTGCTTCTAATTCAAACACATTAGATCTTCCATATAAATTAGTGTCATCTGCAAATAATTGATGAGTAAAAGGGTTCAAGGAAGGAGTTACCGAGATACCTCTCCACAAACCACGTTGTTGAAGTTTATTTATATGTAGGCTGAAAACATCTGCCATTATCACAAATAAGAACGGTGATATTGGGTCGCCTTGTCTTAGGCCCTTTGCCGATTGGAAGAAGCCATGAGGAGCGCCATTTACGACCACTGAAAATCTGGGTGTAGATATACATCCATAGACCCAATTTAACCATCTTTCACCAAAGCCGAATTTCTCCATTGTTTTCATCAGAAAGATCCATCTCACATTATCGTATGCCTTACTCAAGTCAATTTTGAATATCATACCAGCCTGATTATTTTTCTTTAAAGAATGAGCAATTTCATGTGTGACAATAATCCCCTCTGTGATATGTCTCCCTAGGACAAAACCGCTTTGTTGTTTTGTTATGATCTTTGGCAATTTCTCTTTTAGTCGGTTCGCCATTACTTTAGTTATTATTTTATATACCACATTGCATAAAGAAATCAGTTTGTATTCATCAAATTTATTGCATGAATCCTTCTTGGGTATGAGCACGATGTTTGTGTTGCTTAGATCTTGTAGTACTTTCCCTTTCCGCCTATGTTCCTGACCTATTGGCGAACACAATTTTCATTTTCTTCATTTGTTATCGAAGGGTCAATATCATCTACCATGCTGTATTTCCAAACATCTGCATCACCCTCTCCACCCAAAAGAGACTCGAAGTGTTTCACCCCCAACTTTGCAATTGTGGGTTCGTCCCTGTAAGTTACCCTGTCCTAACTTGATTAATTTTGTTCCAACTCTCTTTTTACTTTTGTGGAATTATGAAAAAAAATTGTATTAAGGTCCCCTTCCTCCAGCCAAACATCCCTTGATTTTGTTCGCCAGTAGCTCTCTTCTCGTGCTAAGATTTCACTATACTCTGCCATCAGCTCTTTCTCCTTATCATATTCCAATGCAGTCATGCCCGCTTTTATTACTGTCTCAACCAAGACTTCAAGCTCCTTCTCTATGCAATCTTTCTCTTCGAAAATATTCTTAAAACATACTTTATTCCATTCCTTAAGATGGCTCTTCATTCGTTGCAATTTTTTATGAAATATGAACATCCTCATGCCTTTCTCCTATACAGGCTCCTCCCACCAATTCTTCATTAATTCGACCAGATTATCACACCGTAGCCACATTCTTTCAAATCGAAATTGGCCTTTCACTGGGGTTGAATCTTCTTTAATGTTTAATTCTACTGGGAAATGGTCTGAAATCATTGTTGACCAGATTGTTGCTTTTGGCAAAAGTGGTTCATTTAACCAATTTTCAGAGACCAAGTACCTATCTAGGCGATCTACAATATTTGTAAACCCCGACCTTTTGTTGTTCCACGTATATATACCATTGCTTGTGTTGATATTGATTAGATTGTTCGCTTCAATAAAATTTACGAAATCCCTCTGTACTTGTCATATTCTTCTTACACCCCTTGAATTTTCATTTATGTTTGCAATTGTGTTGAAGTCCCCCCCTACTATCATCTTCCCGCAAACATTCTCAATTTTTTTGCTTAAGGTATCCCAAACCAGTTTTTTCTCTTCTTGTTTTATTGGTCCATAAACATTGATAAGAGTATATGCAATGGAAGAAGACAACGATTGTACCTTTACTTTCATCCACTTTGAGTTCGACGATATGTTTGTCACTTTCAATCTTGTGGGTTTCCACATTATTCCCAAGCCACCTGATGCTCCAATTGCATCCTCGAACAAGCCTCCCCACCCTTTACAGTATTTACAAAGAAGTTTCTTCGCCTGTAAGTTTTATCTCCTGAAACAAGACAATATCTATTGTTTGACAATCAGGTTGGCGCTTTACCAGCCTTCTTTTGTTAGGGGCATTAATGCCCCTAACATTCCATGTAAGGACTCTCATCTCTCCCCAAGGGAGGGATTACCCCCCTTGGACCTCGCCATATAGGATTTGATTGACTTTTGTTCGCTATTTAGAGCCTCCTCCTCACGTTTTTGTTTGTTGGTTTTTCTCCCTACCTTTATTCCCAGAGCCACCGTTGTTTTTGCTGCACTCTATGAGATGGTTCTTGGCTCTGTTATGTCCAAACCTTCCTCTCCATCCCATTCAACAATTTTTCCTTTTTCCACCCCTTCCTCTATATTGGCTTCCATTGGAGTTGCTTCCACTGTTGATAAAAATTTCACTTCTTGTTGCGTAACATCTTCTAATTATGGCATTTCCAAATCAACCCCATCCATTTCTATGCCTATTTCTTTTGTTTCATTATTTTTCAATTCTGATTTCCACGATAATGCTAACCAGCCTTTTGGGCTTTCTGCCACTTGCTCCATTCTTTGGTATCCACCTTCCTTGATTTTTCTACCCAAATATTTTTCTTTTGGAGGGGAAACCACTTGCAATCGGCTTCAAAGTGGTTTCTTCTTCTACATTTTAAACAAAACAATTTTGAACACTCCTTTTCAATTGATTGGATCCATTCTTCACCACTTACTATCAGATTAATACTATTAGGGATCTCTTTTATCGTAACTATCTTGATCCTTGCATGTATTAGTGATTCACTATCCCTCAAATCTACTTCCATCGTATGTCCCAATGTGTCACCAATTCTAGTTAAACAATTATTCGACCAGTATTCAAATGGGAGGTTGTAAAACCTCACCCATATCGGCCCATTCTTTGGATTGTATTTTAGAGGGTCAAAATTTCTTTCCCACTTCTGCAAATATAGTTAACTGTCTCCATTTCTCCATTCATCGCTTTGTAACGTTTCTTCCCTGACTGTGTTCGACTCAAAAACTGCAACAAAAAACCCTTTTGGCATAAAATTTATTATAGGATTTGTCTTCTAGTTTTTACAAGCCCATTCACCGATCTCCTTTCTTGTGTATCGCTTGCCCAAGAAACAGCCTATAACCGCTCGTTCTTCCAAATGTTTTGCATTGATCTCTACAATATCTGACAATTCCACTACCAAGTTTACTTTTCCCTTAATCTTACCTTCCTCTCCATTCGCTTCAAATTTGTATTCATCAATTTTTTATTTAACTAACAATTGAAACAATTAAATTGAACTATAGCACATTAATATTACATACCATTGGCTTGTGTTGAACATGTGCATACATTTGTAATTGTCCAGATTCATTCTCATAAAACCATCCTACAATGATACCTATGACACAAGAGTACAAGCACTCAATCCTGCTAAAATATGAGAGTTTATGTGTAAGGTAGGGGGACTAGCCACACCAAGGCTCCAGGTCACGGAGAGCCGAGAGCAGAGGGTTGCCCTATCTTACCTCAAGTTAAGCGGGTGTTTAGGTCAAGGATAGAGAATGAAGACCACTCTCAGGTGTTTTTGTCACTCTATTGATCCAAATACTTGGAGAAGGGCTAGACGAGCTGGTTTCTAGAATTCGAACTGCACCTCAGACAACTCTCTATCTGAGGACGATAGCACGGATCTACGACGACAGCGCGATGCGTTGGCGTCTCTCTGCTGCACTGGCGTCCATACGGCCAAAAAGTGGAAAATACAATACAAAACACCAGAAAGACTACTTGCAGTCTAGCAATAAAATCTAACGAACTTAAAAGAATAATGAAGTACAAGAAATAACTATGAATATGATAAAAGAGATGATGAAAAATGAAGGCGACGAAATCCAACTAATTGGAAATCCAGTTCACCAACAAACTCCACGCACACATACATCTACACACAACCAAGAGGGAAAAATGTTGGGGCTATATAAGGGTTTGCCTCAATCAAACTGTAATGTCCCCTTTTTCACGAGCGTCAGAATTGGGGATTAGCCTATTTTTCTTGACCCTCGTAAGCTAATAGTTTTGGATAGAGGGTTTCTTGGATGGGCACTTGGTCGTCGATTTGCAGTGTGGATCTCCGAAGTATGGTGACAGGGTGAATTGTTGCGTTTGGCATGATACTTGTGCTTCAATTTATGATACTCACCTTTAATTTCACCATCCATGCCCTAGGGACCATGTGTCTTCAAAAGGAAGGGGTCACTTTATATTTTTCAGTTACTATTCAATCCTAAAGTGAAAAAAGAAATAACTTAAGTGAATAGTGCTCACTTTAATGAATAGTGATTTCAATGTAAAATTATAAATATCAAGAGAGGAAATTCGACCCTCTTCATGCATAGATGATTTTAGCTTGTTGAAACTTGGGAGTTGGCTTTGGAGGAAGAAAGAGGCTAGGGTTTCCTGATTTCTTGCAATAGGTAAGCCTGGTGGGGTTTAGTTCTTCATTCTTGAGCTGCTTGACGATGTGAAACACCACCTTAAAGTTGCTGGTCAATCTTTGATTGCTTCGTGGGAAGTTACAAGTTGTTGTTTACAGGTTATTCCAACTAGTTTGAGTGGGTTTTGAGCTGCCATAGTCTTCGATCACTTTTTGAGGGAGTTGTTTTGCATTTTGAAGAACTTTGGGGTTGTTTTGAAAAAGCTACAGCCAACTGCGTTTTCTTGAGGGTTTGTAACAGCAAAAGGAAATAAAACGCCTTTCTTTGGTGGCTGCAATCTTTCCAAAAAGGGGCGCTCTTGTCTTAGAAAGCTTGCCATGCAACGTTTTGGTGGGAGAAGGTCGTCTTTCAAAAGAAATCAGCATTTCTTTGGGCGCGGGTACTGTAGCAAGTCACTATTCACAGTGATGTTTGGCTGTAAGTTAAAATGCAATATAAGATATTGTTAGCTTGAAATCTGATGTAAGTTATATGTTGATTGGATCTTATTATGGGATGAAGAAAACATATTTGGCCACTAAATTGAGCAATGTATTCAAAGTTGTTTCAGTAGTTAGTTTATTTGAAGTTTCCATTGTATGCATATGCTCTTTAGTACCATTTTAGTGTTATTAGCAAACAAACTCAGAAGCACAAAGAGGGCAAACACAAACTTAAACAAAATCAGACCTACAAACACAGTGAAAAACAAATCAGCAGAGTGGTGGAACACTACACAAACCCCCACTTTGGTGTTTCTACCTGCACGGACAGCCAGGAAAGCCACGAGATAGAAAATGCGATAAAGGAAATAACGGAAAGGAATACCAAACAATCACAGCAACAGTATGCTACGTAAATCAAGAAGCAATATCACCTTCTCAATCGAGGTTCCCTCAAGCACATAGAGGAGGATGGAAACTTGGCAAGGTCTATGCTACCGCAACAACGAAGAAGCGGTCCCTCGAGACGCCAAGTCACAACTCCAATGGTGGCAAAATTCTAGCAAGATGGATGGAATTGCTCAAGGAAAATGTTGTGAATTGCAAAGAGAATGAAATCCAATGCTCAAGAGATCGTATAAGTATAAATGAAAGTGAAATGGACGCATTTGAAGATCAAAATGGGAGGGAAGGAGCCATTTTCGGACCGACTAGTCAACACAGAGGCGTTATGCTTCATGCCCAATGGAGAACGTAACGTTCCTGTGGACTCCATGGGCAAGAATCTGTCAGGGATGACAACACGCCACACAAACGTCCACGTGCCGCGCTCGCATCCCCAACAAAAATTTCCCCACCGACACAAAAGACAAGCACCAAGTGGATGCGAGGCAGATGGGTGATGTGGAATTTCACAGCACAGTTTGATTTTCTAAGGTGGAGGGATGCAAAAGGGGAATTTACACAAGGGGTGCAAATTCTGTTGGAAATGTCGTCATTGATGTCAAATTGTCATTGTTGTCAAACACCACAAATCGTGCAAATATAACCAAACAAGATACAAAAAACATGGATCATTCAAGCTCATTCAATCAATTCATATCAGTTTGAAATATATTATTGAAGAAAAGAATATCATAAGGCACAAGTGTTGTGATCAAAGCTAATTACAATCATGAAGTTTGCAGAGGTTAATGGAGTTGGAAATGATCAAGAAAGCATCAAGAAATTAATGGAGTCTGCTGTTATTAATGATTGCTGAGATTGATGAAATCCTACAGATTGCAGTCATTGATGTCAAATGAAGAACATGGTATATTCAGTTTGAAGATCATGGTATGATGTATATTCAGTCTAAAGATCTTAATCAGATCACTCAGAATTTGTAGTCAAGCCTGTTAAGGAGATAAGTGACAACTTCTTAGTTTAAGACATATTCTGTGGATGAGATATTCTTCAGATTCAGACTTATGCTCAGGTTCGTAGTTCAGATTTGGATAAATCAAATTGTGATATTCGATATGTTATCAAAAGCATGAAAAGAACGAACCCTAGTCTCACAAATATTACAACGAAAATGTAATCTGGAGAAAAACAAAAAACACGATCTAAGTGTAACATGTTAAGAAGATGCGTATGAAGAATAAAATAAAAGCCACGTGTTAATTAAGACACAAACTACGTATGAAACACCAGCAGCTTAACATAAAAGTCGTTTAATATAAAAGTCATGTTTTCTCGACTTGGTTAAAATCAAACGGTGCAAAATCTTTCAAGAGGAATGTGCATAAAGAATTTTGTCATCTTGTGAAAAGACGTGTGTATTAAGATGTAATTTAAGAAGACATAAACTTAACAAAAGGACGCATCTAAAGACATGTCTTCAAAGGTGCAAATTAATTCAAAGTTCATAAGTAAGATAAAACGTCAGTTTTGAAAAGATGTGTTTGTTCAAGGAGGAGCGATCTGTTGGTGATGAAGAGACACATTAATAAAAATTCAGTTCTGTAGTGATACGTCTGTTTAAAAGGAGCAATCTGTTTGTAAGAGACACATCTCTTGAACAAAAAGTCATAATCATTGATCAAAATATGTATAAATATGATTCAAATCAGATTCAAGTAAGTGTGGAATGTGGAACAATCAATAAATCAGAAAAACACAAATGTGTGCGGCTGTATAGAATGAATCTCATGTGAAGTACTGATTAAGGAAAGTGTGTATGCATGTGGCAATAAAAGAAGATCTTTGAAGTGAATATGTGCTGAGTTTGTGAGTACATAAGATGTATGTAATCTGAAAATAGAGGATAGAAGTGTGCTATAAGGAATAAATGCGAAATCATAAAAACACAAGTGTTGTGCTGAGTATTGTGTGAAACAAATGCTATATTCTTAAGTCACAATCAGGTGTGAAGTGACTGTAGAAAGTGCTGTGTATTGTGTTGCTGAGTATTGTGCCTACAAAAGATACAAAATCAGAAACAGTGATCAAATTTATAAGAGAAAGTTAGTGTAGAATAAAAGGTTATATCAGATATGCAAATGAGAAGATAAAAGGGAGATCCTTGTGAAGAATATATGCAGATCTAGTGAAATAGATGGCATCATCATGAAGTAATTTTTTTATGTGAAAAGGAAAGTTGTGAATCAGGTATATTTTGATATCATTCAAAGAGGATAATTTCAAGAAGATTGTAAAGTCCATCATCCGTTGAGGAAGCAACATTAAAGGTGGAACACAAAATTCATTCAAGTTATTATTTTTGTTAAGTTGGTGCTTGGTGAGTGGGAGTTGGAGCCTCCGGTAGGTTGGTTCCTACGAACATTAGGGGTTGGTGCTCCTTTGTCATGTCCCCGAAATTGTAACCCTAAGATAAAAAAATAAATATTTGAAAATATTAACCATTCAATATCATTACAATTATAATTATAGATGATAATATTATAATTATAGATGATAATATTATAATTATAATATTTATATCTAACGTTATAAATATTAAAATATCAATATGATCAATTTAAATATTATAGTCATTATGATTGATATTAAAAATATATATAACTAGTATAAAACACAAACATAAAGAATATTACAATTATCAAATATAAAATTATAAATATTAAATCCATTATAATTATGACCAATCAAATTATATATATATATATATATATATATATATATATATATATATTCAAGCACCATTATAATCATAATCACCTTGATTATCATATAAAATACTAATATTGTTTTCATATAAACCAAGTGCTATAAATATTAAAGACAACTATTCCCAGCAATAACAATAATCCTTAAGTAAATACCAAGCAGCGAATTAAAAGACTAAAGCCGCAATTCATATATCAAAAAAGGAGTGTTTCAAAAGAGGGGTTAATGAAATGAAAAGGTACAATTCATATATCAAAAAGGGAGTGCTTCAAAAGAGGGGTTAATGAAATGAAAAGGTACGATGAGATAAGAGCAAACTAAAGGTGCAATTTATTAAAAGTCAGCCTTGAAAAAGGATAAAACTTAATTAAGAAAAGGCATCCCATGGTTTCAAAGAGATACAACTATTCAAATGGACATACCCCTCATAAAGGACCCATCCCTTGGCATATAGAGATATAAATATAAGGAAAAGAGGTAGCAAGAAGGATAGGAAAAAGAATCAAAATCTTCATAAAGCAGCAGATTGGAAATGAGATAAATTATGAGAGATATATTTAATTAAGTGTTATTGCCAAGAATATATTTGGGAAGTAAGTTAATATAATATAAATATATTATATTCACATGAAGTGATTATTGGAAGATTGAAATTAATTAGAAATAATTATATATATAATTAAATGAAATATATATATATATATAATATACAATCATTGCAATAATGAT
>VCHN02000014.1:41907843-42235032 GCA_007115665.2 Sequoiadendron giganteum | reverse complement strand
GAACATTTAAATCGAAGTTATGAGCATACATATAAAATTCGATAAATCACATGATGATGTATTCTGCATTTACTTAAATCGGAATCCTCTTAACATCCACCATCTTGTAGAAGGGTATATATGTGTTAATATATATGTAACAAATGATAAACAAACTTGTTATTGGCCGCACCCTAAAGGATGTGTCCCATGAGTGGACGTGTCTCCACTTGTGGAGACACGTCCTCTCATGAGGCACGCCTCTTAGGGACGGTCTCGTTCCTTACTTATGGTGGTTCCTCATTCGATATGCAAACATAGAAATCAGATAATGTTCTGCAATCAACACATTCACATTTAATAAGAAGATCTGGAAATCGCAATTAGAGAAAATTCTGGAAATTTCATTTTGACTTATAATTGTCTTACACAAAAATTTGAACTTAGTCTTTGTTCTTAGGTATTAGGATCCTATTTGAGGAAAGATTTGATTACATTTACAGGTTAACAGTATCAATTACTCTACCAATCTCTTCGTCGAAGGGAGGGCCATCTATCAAATGATAGATGTGCGGGGGACCGCATTATAAGTCCGTGGTTGGTGGAAAAGCGCCTGAGTGATGCTTCTCCTCCTCATCAGGCTATTGGAGCACCAAGATTTGAAAGGGAAGATCCTAGACCGTCTTACTACTATTTGTTTTAAAGCTCATTGGAGCTAAGTTAGTTAAGGTACGTTTTCGCGTTACTTGTATTTGTGAAGTTATTGTAATGACATGGAATCTTTATTGTAATTTTATTATGATACCTTGTTCATATATTATCAATAAAGGAAAGAAAAATTATATTGCAATAACTTGTTAGCACGTTTATTTACACTTTTGATGTAAATTGGAAAAAAATTATTTTACCGAAGGGTCGAGTCATTACAATTTTTCTCACATATTATTAAGAGAAATTATTAAGCTTGGTTAAGTTATATTAGACATGGTTAATATGAGGACATGTGGCATAATCCATCAATTACATATGTCACTCTCACCCAACTTTGGGTAGTTGACTCACATCCTCTTTTGAATTTATTTGCCACCTCTTATAACAATTTATCTGTCTTTACCTTAATAGGTGCAACCATGTAATCTGGCATTTATCAAGTAGGTAAAACTCCCACCTATTTTGGACAGTTGTGAGTTATTACTCTTGGAAGTACCTGTTTTTAATTTGCTATATATATAGCATTCTCCTCTCTCCTTTCTCTAGTTCAGCAATCTCTATATTTTTAATCTTGCTTTCCTTCAATCATTTTAATTTTGATGGCTTCACAACCAAAACCTAAGTCACAAGGTTCGAATTTGAATTCAAGTTCGACGACATTGAAATTCGAATGAAGTTTGGTAAAGAAAAAAATTGAAAAGTAAAAAATTCAGATTAAATTCGCCTAATGTAATTTTATTTTATTTTTATAAATATAATATATATATATATTAAAATCTATAAATATTTATATAATTTATTTTATATAATATAAATATGTAATTTAATACTATTATATTATTCAGAAAACAAATTGGGATTATAATTGCCTATATAAATTTGATTTTAAAAAACTATATAAATAATAAATTCATTAAATTGTCAAAAATAGTTTAAGATTGCTAAATATATTAAAATAAAATTATAATATATATTATAATTAAAAAAAATACTATATTAAATTTAAAAATTAATATTAATATTTTACATTTATTAAATTAAGATTATTAAAAGTAAATAATATTATAATAGATTTTGAATACATTATAAAAATTTAAAAAGCATTATAATATAAATGTGTTGAAAATTGTAATTTTAAATTTGTTAATATATAAATAATAAATATGTTAAGTTATATATATTAAATAATAAATATATTATAATTTAAATATTACCTTGTTTACTTCATTCTCTCTAAAGCAACGAAGACGATTTAGTATGCCTCCCAATACGGGAGAGGACAAAGGAGGTCGATGACCTCATCGATTGGCAAGGCAACATCCATCGAAGCATGACTTAAGGAGAATTTTCAATGGCCAGATCTATGAATTATGGGGATGTGATATGGTTCGAGGAGATTTGGAAATTTTCAAGCACGAACCTCCCTGCCTACGACATAAAGAAAAGTAAAGGATACAACACAAAATTTGCGTCGCACTTAACACTTTAAAGAAGTTGTGCAAAAAATAGGAGAAGTCATGTCATGTTCTAGGGACTCTCGCCTCTTCCTCGTGTATCAGTCGATGGATAATATTTTAATTAAAAAAAACCTAGCCTTGTACCGTACAAATTTTAGGGCGAATTTGAACAAATTTTTTAGATTTTATTAGGATTCGCTGAATTTTGAACTTCATACATAAAATGCGGCAAATCTTGTGACTTAGGCCAAAACTAACAGGTGGGAGCTCACTCATTGTGATAAAGCATGTTATATAGTACACATTTAAGATAGATCACTACCTATTTCATCAATCTTTTTTTTTTTTGGCAAACTACTACCAGTGAGGGTAGCACTCATCCATTAATTCAAAAGCAGAATACATTGGAAAGCCTCCCCCTCAATCACTGATAGAGTAGGATCAACAGTACATCTTTTGTTATTGATTTAAAGCAATCCACAACAACAAATTTAAATCCTACCTTGCCCATTGTGTGATGAATGTTTGTTAGGCGCATTCATCTTTTGTTCTTGATTTAAAGCAATCCACAACAGCAAATTTAAATCCCACCTTGCCCATTGTGTGATGAATGTTTGTTAGGCGCATTCATCATACTACAAGCGTCAAGCACCGATTAATAGTTTGGGATTCTCCTTGCCTGGCCAATATGCAACAACGCCCTTCCCTTCGCCTCAAGCTTGACTATGGACCTCCAACAGCCCGTCGACGACCTGCCCAATCCATGGGCTTTGTGAAGCTTTGGTACTCCACTAAAACAAGACGTGGCCTTCTTTGGAGAGCTGCCATCAACGTTACTGGAGTGGAATGCCAAGACAAACCATGCACATTGTTCGATTGCTCTGTCGAACCAACTAGAATGATAGAGTGGCCCACATTAGCATGAAGACTGCCCCAGAAAGTCCCCAATGTCTTTACATATATTCTCATCTTCCAAATCACACACTAGCCGCAAGGATAGCCCGGGCCAAGATTTTGGATTGTCTAAAACCCGAGTTAATTTTGTTTGGTCAATTCCATGATTAGACAAGAAATCGGCCACTCTATTGGCCTCCCTATAGGTGTGCATTATTCTGAAATCACCAATTTGATCTAGCAATGATAGAATTTGTATGAGCCACTGGTTCAATTTACAACTTTGGGCTTTCTTTGCTATTAACGCTTTCACCACCACTTCTGAGTCACCTTCAATGTCAAGGTTGTCCACACCTTGCTTTACACACAGGCTTAGACCTTCGAAAAGGGCACCCCGTTCCGCTTCATTATTTGTGCCTTCAGGCAACTTCCTTGAAATTGCCCAAATCATCCTCCTATTGTCATTCCGTAGCACGGCCCCTGCTCCGAAGAGCCCGGGGTTCCCTCACAAGGCCCCGTCAACATTCAATTTTAGCCTACCTTTGGGGGCGAGTTTCCATTTAACCAACCCCGTATTCACGTTTTTCTTTTGCGGGGAATTTTTTGGTGGATTCAAATTGGGCCAATTCTTTACCATCTTATGATCCCATCGAGACAAGAATTTGAAAGAACCATTCCTTGTTTGAGTGTTCAAATTGTCACATATACCCAATTCAATTTTGATTAACAAACTTTGAGTTGACGAAAACTTCTCTTTGAAAATCCATGCATTTCTTTCTCTCCAAAGCTGCCACACCACCATAGTCGGCACTTCTGTCCAAAGCCCCACCAGGGCTAAGCCACTGTACAAATTAGGCCAAGCACCAAAAACTTCACACAGTTTGCTTTGTAACGGGCCATACCATTCGAGTTTGTTGAGCACATACGCCCAGCAAGTTTGTGCTACTTCACACTGCACCAATAGGTGGTCAACTGTTTCCTCGGCACCAAGGCACTAGACACACCTATGTGGACCCGCCACCCCAATTCGATCCAAACGATCACCAATCAAAATTATCTCATGAATGGCAGTCCAGGCAAAGGCTCCTGCCTTTGGAAGAACCGACTTTCCCTAGCACAGTTTATTTGGCCACCGACCTGAGCAAGTTTCCTTCTTTAAGACCTCGTAACCCAATTTTGTCGAATACCTTCCACTCGAAAGGAACCAACCCCTCTTTGACAGTTCATTAACTATTAGTTGTCTCGGTTGTGCTTCCAGGAATTAAAACTTTTTCCATCTTACCTCCCCATGATCCCCTAACACTTCGATATAATCGCACACTTTATCACCATACATCAGGCACATCAACACCACAACCCCCCCAATGTCCGGCAATTTGTCCATGGGGGCAAACCCGTTCCATGAGTTGTGCCAAAATGAGGCCGACCTTCCATCCTTAAGTTGTCAAGTGATGTGTCCAGTTATAACCGGTCTACACTTCAACATAAAAGTCCAAATTGCAGATCCTTTCCCAGGATTTGCAATTATCAAAATTCGTTCTCTCTGGAGTATCCAGATACTTCGCTCTAATCAGCTTACACCATGGTGCCTCTTGATTGGTGTACACTTCCCACACCAACTTCGCTCTCAAAGCTCTATTTTGCAATCTTATATCCTTTACCCTGGCACCACCTTCACCTTTTGATTTCTTTATTGTCTCCCAGGCTAAGAGAGGAACGCGCTTTTTCTCATTGGATCCATCCCAAACGAATTTCCTTTGTATACCCTCAATCAGCTTTCTGGTTTTTTGGGGGATCTTGATACAAGAAAGCATGTAGATTGGAATCGCTGCCAATACTGCTTTTAGCATGATAAGTCTTCCGACCAGGGTCAACCACTTACCTCTCCAACACGCAGCCCATATTCTACCATTTTCCACTGTTTCCTGCCATATTTCATTCTTAACCGCTCCATGGAATAACGGTAATCCAAGAGATTTAGTTGGCAAGCTTGCTAATTCAAAGCCTAACAGTTTGATGGCCTTCTGTTGCAACCACTTTGGAGTATAAAAGAAGAATATATTTGATTTTTCTACATTTATCAATTGACCTGCTTTATCCCTAAATACATCTAATGCTTTTTTGATTGCTTCTAATTCAAACACATTAGATCTTCCATATAAATTAGTGTCATCTGCAAATAATTGATGAGTAAAAGGGTTCAAGGAAGGAGTTACCGAGATACCTCTCCACAAACCACGTTGTTGAAGTTTATTTATATGTAGGCTGAAAACATCTGCCATTATCACAAATAAGAACGGTGATATTGGGTCGCCTTGTCTTAGGCCCTTTGCCGATTGGAAGAAGCCATGAGGAGCGCCATTTACGACCACTGAAAATCTGGGTGTAGATATACATCCATAGACCCAATTTAACCATCTTTCACCAAAGCCGAATTTCTCCATTGTTTTCATCAGAAAGATCCATCTCACATTATCGTATGCCTTACTCAAGTCAATTTTGAATATCATACCAGCCTGATTATTTTTCTTTAAAGAATGAGCAATTTCATGTGTGACAATAATCCCCTCTGTGATATGTCTCCCTAGGACAAAACCGCTTTGTTGTTTTGTTATGATCTTTGGCAATTTCTCTTTTAGTCGGTTCGCCATTACTTTAGTTATTATTTTATATACCACATTGCATAAAGAAATCAGTTTGTATTCATCAAATTTATTGCATGAATCCTTCTTGGGTATGAGCACGATGTTTGTGTTGCTTAGATCTTGTAGTACTTTCCCTTTCCGCCTATGTTCCTGACCTATTGGCGAACACAATTTTCATTTTCTTCATTTGTTATCGAAGGGTCAATATCATCTACCATGCTGTATTTCCAAACATCTGCATCACCCTCTCCACCCAAAAGAGACTCGAAGTGTTTCACCCCCAACTTTGCAATTGTGGGTTCGTCCCTGTAAGTTACCCTGTCCTAACTTGATTAATTTTGTTCCAACTCTCTTTTTACTTTTGTGGAATTATGAAAAAAAATTGTATTAAGGTCCCCTTCCTCCAGCCAAACATCCCTTGATTTTGTTCGCCAGTAGCTCTCTTCTCGTGCTAAGATTTCACTATACTCTGCCATCAGCTCTTTCTCCTTATCATATTCCAATGCAGTCATGCCCGCTTTTATTACTGTCTCAACCAAGACTTCAAGCTCCTTCTCTATGCAATCTTTCTCTTCGAAAATATTCTTAAAACATACTTTATTCCATTCCTTAAGATGGCTCTTCATTCGTTGCAATTTTTTATGAAATATGAACATCCTCATGCCTTTCTCCTATACAGGCTCCTCCCACCAATTCTTCATTAATTCGACCAGATTATCACACCGTAGCCACATTCTTTCAAATCGAAATTGGCCTTTCACTGGGGTTGAATCTTCTTTAATGTTTAATTCTACTGGGAAATGGTCTGAAATCATTGTTGACCAGATTGTTGCTTTTGGCAAAAGTGGTTCATTTAACCAATTTTCAGAGACCAAGTACCTATCTAGGCGATCTACAATATTTGTAAACCCCGACCTTTTGTTGTTCCACGTATATATACCATTGCTTGTGTTGATATTGATTAGATTGTTCGCTTCAATAAAATTTACGAAATCCCTCTGTACTTGTCATATTCTTCTTACACCCCTTGAATTTTCATTTATGTTTGCAATTGTGTTGAAGTCCCCCCCTACTATCATCTTCTCGCAAACATTCTCAATTTTTTTGCTTAAGGTATCCATTCTATAGTTAATGGCAGGTCCATACTATATACGTAACATGAGTGGCCCCCCCTAGGCCCCTTAGAATAGTAGGGGGGCCCTTAGAATAGTAGGGGGGGTTTTGGGCTACTATAATGGATATATAGTATAGCGAGTTGGTATTCGTTCAGGGCCTGACACATCAATCACCTTTCGTTCCTGTAGCTTAGCTGTAGTCGCTCAGGGGGGCGCTCGACCGTTCTTTAGTTTTAGTTCAGTTGAAACGGCTAAAGAGAAGAGGGTGGTTGCGTCGTGTCGGCCCTTAGAATAGTAGGGTATGCCCGTGGTTAGTTCAGTGCGTACCGTTCAGTCGGTGGGTTGAAGCCATGGGGACGAAATGGGAATGGTGTTTCAATCAACCGAACCGTTCAGTGGGTTCAACAGGTTTAGGCGAGCACCGGTCGCATACAGAATCGGACACAGAATGGTGTACTGGCCTTTTGAGAGGGAGAGTTCACAACGCCCTATCTCCTCCCGGAACTATGCCCCCCACAATTAATCTACCTCCACTAGAATCTCCCTCCCACCCCGCCCACACACACTAGAATTCCCCCCCACATGAACTATAGTTCCAGGTGTGCTTAAGGAATAGCTATATCCTCCCACCCACCCTCGCTAGCCATTCCCCCCCACTGCCATTTATAAACCTGCTAGCCCCGGGTATCTCGAATTGGAGCCCCTACTATTCTAATGGGCGTCCCGGGTTCAGTTCGCATGCAGAATCGGACCCTACAATTCTATGGCGGAGCGGACGGAATGGTGTACCGGTAGTTCTAGTTCTCGCCGGTTCCATTTCAATCAATAGTGAGCGCCGGTTCGAGTAGTGGGCAGCGCCCTACTATTCTAAGGGCCGGTGGTTCAATCCAATGGTTCGCTGCAGAATCGGACCCCTTGAATTTTCATTTATGTTTGCAATTGTGTTGAAGTCCCCCCCTACTATCATCTTCCCGCAAACATTCTCAATTTTTTTGCTTAAGGTATCCCAAACCAGTTTTTTCTCTTCTTGTTTTATTGGTCCATAAACATTGATAAGAGTATATGCAATGGAAGAAGACAACGATTGTACCTTTACTTTCATCCACTTTGAGTTCGACGATATGTTTGTCACTTTCAATCTTGTGGGTTTCCACATTATTCCCAAGCCACCTGATGCTCCAATTGCATCCTCGAACAAGCCTCCCCACCCTTTACAGTATTTACAAAGAAGTTTCTTCGCCTGTAAGTTTTATCTCCTGAAACAAGACAATATCTATTGTTTGACAATCAGGTTGGCGCTTTACCAGCCTTCTTTTGTTAGGGGCATTAATGCCCCTAACATTCCATGTAAGGACTCTCATCTCTCCCCAAGGGAGGGATTACCCCCCTTGGACCTCGCCATATAGGATTTGATTGACTTTTGTTCGCTATTTAGAGCCTCCTCCTCACGTTTTTGTTTGTTGGTTTTTCTCCCTACCTTTATTCCCAGAGCCACCGTTGTTTTTGCTGCACTCTATGAGATGGTTCTTGGCTCTGTTATGTCCAAACCTTCCTCTCCATCCCATTCAACAATTTTTCCTTTTTCCACCCCTTCCTCTATATTGGCTTCCATTGGAGTTGCTTCCACTGTTGATAAAAATTTCACTTCTTGTTGCGTAACATCTTCTAATTATGGCATTTCCAAATCAACCCCATCCATTTCTATGCCTATTTCTTTTGTTTCATTATTTTTCAATTCTGATTTCCACGATAATGCTAACCAGCCTTTTGGGCTTTCTGCCACTTGCTCCATTCTTTGGTATCCACCTTCCTTGATTTTTCTACCCAAATATTTTTCTTTTGGAGGGGAAACCACTTGCAATCGGCTTCAAAGTGGTTTCTTCTTCTACATTTTAAACAAAACAATTTTGAACACTCCTTTTCAATTGATTGGATCCATTCTTCACCACTTACTATCAGATTAATACTATTAGGGATCTCTTTTATCGTAACTATCTTGATCCTTGCATGTATTAGTGATTCACTATCCCTCAAATCTACTTCCATCGTATGTCCCAATGTGTCACCAATTCTAGTTAAACAATTATTCGACCAGTATTCAAATGGGAGGTTGTAAAACCTCACCCATATCGGCCCATTCTTTGGATTGTATTTTAGAGGGTCAAAATTTCTTTCCCACTTCTGCAAATATAGTTAACTGTCTCCATTTCTCCATTCATCGCTTTGTAACGTTTCTTCCCTGACTGTGTTCGACTCAAAAACTGCAACAAAAAACCCTTTTGGCATAAAATTTATTATAGGATTTGTCTTCTAGTTTTTACAAGCCCATTCACCGATCTCCTTTCTTGTGTATCGCTTGCCCAAGAAACAGCCTATAACCGCTCGTTCTTCCAAATGTTTTGCATTGATCTCTACAATATCTGACAATTCCACTACCAAGTTTACTTTTCCCTTAATCTTACCTTCCTCTCCATTCGCTTCAAATTTGTATTCATCAATTTTTTATTTAACTAACAATTGAAACAATTAAATTGAACTATAGCACATTAATATTACATACCATTGGCTTGTGTTGAACATGTGCATACATTTGTAATTGTCCAGATTCATTCTCATAAAACCATCCTACAATGATACCTATGACACAAGAGTACAAGCACTCAATCCTGCTAAAATATGAGAGTTTATGTGTAAGGTAGGGGGACTAGCCACACCAAGGCTCCAGGTCACGGAGAGCCGAGAGCAGAGGGTTGCCCTATCTTACCTCAAGTTAAGCGGGTGTTTAGGTCAAGGATAGAGAATGAAGACCACTCTCAGGTGTTTTTGTCACTCTATTGATCCAAATACTTGGAGAAGGGCTAGACGAGCTGGTTTCTAGAATTCGAACTGCACCTCAGACAACTCTCTATCTGAGGACGATAGCACGGATCTACGACGACAGCGCGATGCGTTGGCGTCTCTCTGCTGCACTGGCGTCCATACGGCCAAAAAGTGGAAAATACAATACAAAACACCAGAAAGACTACTTGCAGTCTAGCAATAAAATCTAACGAACTTAAAAGAATAATGAAGTACAAGAAATAACTATGAATATGATAAAAGAGATGATGAAAAATGAAGGCGACGAAATCCAACTAATTGGAAATCCAGTTCACCAACAAACTCCACGCACACATACATCTACACACAACCAAGAGGGAAAAATGTTGGGGCTATATAAGGGTTTGCCTCAATCAAACTGTAATGTCCCCTTTTTCACGAGCGTCAGAATTGGGGATTAGCCTATTTTTCTTGACCCTCGTAAGCTAATAGTTTTGGATAGAGGGTTTCTTGGATGGGCACTTGGTCGTCGATTTGCAGTGTGGATCTCCGAAGTATGGTGACAGGGTGAATTGTTGCGTTTGGCATGATACTTGTGCTTCAATTTATGATACTCACCTTTAATTTCACCATCCATGCCCTAGGGACCATGTGTCTTCAAAAGGAAGGGGTCACTTTATATTTTTCAGTTACTATTCAATCCTAAAGTGAAAAAAGAAATAACTTAAGTGAATAGTGCTCACTTTAATGAATAGTGATTTCAATGTAAAATTATAAATATCAAGAGAGGAAATTCGACCCTCTTCATGCATAGATGATTTTAGCTTGTTGAAACTTGGGAGTTGGCTTTGGAGGAAGAAAGAGGCTAGGGTTTCCTGATTTCTTGCAATAGGTAAGCCTGGTGGGGTTTAGTTCTTCATTCTTGAGCTGCTTGACGATGTGAAACACCACCTTAAAGTTGCTGGTCAATCTTTGATTGCTTCGTGGGAAGTTACAAGTTGTTGTTTACAGGTTATTCCAACTAGTTTGAGTGGGTTTTGAGCTGCCATAGTCTTCGATCACTTTTTGAGGGAGTTGTTTTGCATTTTGAAGAACTTTGGGGTTGTTTTGAAAAAGCTACAGCCAACTGCGTTTTCTTGAGGGTTTGTAACAGCAAAAGGAAATAAAACGCCTTTCTTTGGTGGCTGCAATCTTTCCAAAAAGGGGCGCTCTTGTCTTAGAAAGCTTGCCATGCAACGTTTTGGTGGGAGAAGGTCGTCTTTCAAAAGAAATCAGCATTTCTTTGGGCGCGGGTACTGTAGCAAGTCACTATTCACAGTGATGTTTGGCTGTAAGTTAAAATGCAATATAAGATATTGTTAGCTTGAAATCTGATGTAAGTTATATGTTGATTGGATCTTATTATGGGATGAAGAAAACATATTTGGCCACTAAATTGAGCAATGTATTCAAAGTTGTTTCAGTAGTTAGTTTATTTGAAGTTTCCATTGTATGCATATGCTCTTTAGTACCATTTTAGTGTTATTAGCAAACAAACTCAGAAGCACAAAGAGGGCAAACACAAACTTAAACAAAATCAGACCTACAAACACAGTGAAAAACAAATCAGCAGAGTGGTGGAACACTACACAAACCCCCACTTTGGTGTTTCTACCTGCACGGACAGCCAGGAAAGCCACGAGATAGAAAATGCGATAAAGGAAATAACGGAAAGGAATACCAAACAATCACAGCAACAGTATGCTACGTAAATCAAGAAGCAATATCACCTTCTCAATCGAGGTTCCCTCAAGCACATAGAGGAGGATGGAAACTTGGCAAGGTCTATGCTACCGCAACAACGAAGAAGCGGTCCCTCGAGACGCCAAGTCACAACTCCAATGGTGGCAAAATTCTAGCAAGATGGATGGAATTGCTCAAGGAAAATGTTGTGAATTGCAAAGAGAATGAAATCCAATGCTCAAGAGATCGTATAAGTATAAATGAAAGTGAAATGGACGCATTTGAAGATCAAAATGGGAGGGAAGGAGCCATTTTCGGACCGACTAGTCAACACAGAGGCGTTATGCTTCATGCCCAATGGAGAACGTAACGTTCCTGTGGACTCCATGGGCAAGAATCTGTCAGGGATGACAACACGCCACACAAACGTCCACGTGCCGCGCTCGCATCCCCAACAAAAATTTCCCCACCGACACAAAAGACAAGCACCAAGTGGATGCGAGGCAGATGGGTGATGTGGAATTTCACAGCACAGTTTGATTTTCTAAGGTGGAGGGATGCAAAAGGGGAATTTACACAAGGGGTGCAAATTCTGTTGGAAATGTCGTCATTGATGTCAAATTGTCATTGTTGTCAAACACCACAAATCGTGCAAATATAACCAAACAAGATACAAAAAACATGGATCATTCAAGCTCATTCAATCAATTCATATCAGTTTGAAATATATTATTGAAGAAAAGAATATCATAAGGCACAAGTGTTGTGATCAAAGCTAATTACAATCATGAAGTTTGCAGAGGTTAATGGAGTTGGAAATGATCAAGAAAGCATCAAGAAATTAATGGAGTCTGCTGTTATTAATGATTGCTGAGATTGATGAAATCCTACAGATTGCAGTCATTGATGTCAAATGAAGAACATGGTATATTCAGTTTGAAGATCATGGTATGATGTATATTCAGTCTAAAGATCTTAATCAGATCACTCAGAATTTGTAGTCAAGCCTGTTAAGGAGATAAGTGACAACTTCTTAGTTTAAGACATATTCTGTGGATGAGATATTCTTCAGATTCAGACTTATGCTCAGGTTCGTAGTTCAGATTTGGATAAATCAAATTGTGATATTCGATATGTTATCAAAAGCATGAAAAGAACGAACCCTAGTCTCACAAATATTACAACGAAAATGTAATCTGGAGAAAAACAAAAAACACGATCTAAGTGTAACATGTTAAGAAGATGCGTATGAAGAATAAAATAAAAGCCACGTGTTAATTAAGACACAAACTACGTATGAAACACCAGCAGCTTAACATAAAAGTCGTTTAATATAAAAGTCATGTTTTCTCGACTTGGTTAAAATCAAACGGTGCAAAATCTTTCAAGAGGAATGTGCATAAAGAATTTTGTCATCTTGTGAAAAGACGTGTGTATTAAGATGTAATTTAAGAAGACATAAACTTAACAAAAGGACGCATCTAAAGACATGTCTTCAAAGGTGCAAATTAATTCAAAGTTCATAAGTAAGATAAAACGTCAGTTTTGAAAAGATGTGTTTGTTCAAGGAGGAGCGATCTGTTGGTGATGAAGAGACACATTAATAAAAATTCAGTTCTGTAGTGATACGTCTGTTTAAAAGGAGCAATCTGTTTGTAAGAGACACATCTCTTGAACAAAAAGTCATAATCATTGATCAAAATATGTATAAATATGATTCAAATCAGATTCAAGTAAGTGTGGAATGTGGAACAATCAATAAATCAGAAAAACACAAATGTGTGCGGCTGTATAGAATGAATCTCATGTGAAGTACTGATTAAGGAAAGTGTGTATGCATGTGGCAATAAAAGAAGATCTTTGAAGTGAATATGTGCTGAGTTTGTGAGTACATAAGATGTATGTAATCTGAAAATAGAGGATAGAAGTGTGCTATAAGGAATAAATGCGAAATCATAAAAACACAAGTGTTGTGCTGAGTATTGTGTGAAACAAATGCTATATTCTTAAGTCACAATCAGGTGTGAAGTGACTGTAGAAAGTGCTGTGTATTGTGTTGCTGAGTATTGTGCCTACAAAAGATACAAAATCAGAAACAGTGATCAAATTTATAAGAGAAAGTTAGTGTAGAATAAAAGGTTATATCAGATATGCAAATGAGAAGATAAAAGGGAGATCCTTGTGAAGAATATATGCAGATCTAGTGAAATAGATGGCATCATCATGAAGTAATTTTTTTATGTGAAAAGGAAAGTTGTGAATCAGGTATATTTTGATATCATTCAAAGAGGATAATTTCAAGAAGATTGTAAAGTCCATCATCCGTTGAGGAAGCAACATTAAAGGTGGAACACAAAATTCATTCAAGTTATTATTTTTGTTAAGTTGGTGCTTGGTGAGTGGGAGTTGGAGCCTCCGGTAGGTTGGTTCCTACGAACATTAGGGGTTGGTGCTCCTTTGTCATGTCCCCGAAATTGTAACCCTAAGATAAAAAAATAAATATTTGAAAATATTAACCATTCAATATCATTACAATTATAATTATAGATGATAATATTATAATTATAGATGATAATATTATAATTATAATATTTATATCTAACGTTATAAATATTAAAATATCAATATGATCAATTTAAATATTATAGTCATTATGATTGATATTAAAAATATATATAACTAGTATAAAACACAAACATAAAGAATATTACAATTATCAAATATAAAATTATAAATATTAAATCCATTATAATTATGACCAATCAAATTATATATATATATATATATATATATATATATATATATATATTCAAGCACCATTATAATCATAATCACCTTGATTATCATATAAAATACTAATATTGTTTTCATATAAACCAAGTGCTATAAATATTAAAGACAACTATTCCCAGCAATAACAATAATCCTTAAGTAAATACCAAGCAGCGAATTAAAAGACTAAAGCCGCAATTCATATATCAAAAAAGGAGTGTTTCAAAAGAGGGGTTAATGAAATGAAAAGGTACAATTCATATATCAAAAAGGGAGTGCTTCAAAAGAGGGGTTAATGAAATGAAAAGGTACGATGAGATAAGAGCAAACTAAAGGTGCAATTTATTAAAAGTCAGCCTTGAAAAAGGATAAAACTTAATTAAGAAAAGGCATCCCATGGTTTCAAAGAGATACAACTATTCAAATGGACATACCCCTCATAAAGGACCCATCCCTTGGCATATAGAGATATAAATATAAGGAAAAGAGGTAGCAAGAAGGATAGGAAAAAGAATCAAAATCTTCATAAAGCAGCAGATTGGAAATGAGATAAATTATGAGAGATATATTTAATTAAGTGTTATTGCCAAGAATATATTTGGGAAGTAAGTTAATATAATATAAATATATTATATTCACATGAAGTGATTATTGGAAGATTGAAATTAATTAGAAATAATTATATATATATATAATAATTGCAATAATGATTCTTGCAGCAATTATTGAGCCTTATAAGTAATTACGATCTTAATATAAAAAGGAATAGATTAATATTTATTTATATATGTTTTTATCCTATGATCAATCAAATGTAGGATTGAAGGAAAGCGATTAAAGAATAAAGAGTTATGAGAAGACACAGCAGATCAGGTGATGTACTCACTTAGCAATAATATTTAGCATATTTTGAATATAAGAAATTGATATTGCTAATTTGATTATTGATATAATGCTTTCTTTAATCTTGTCATAATGAGAAATATTCTAGGAAATGATGAACTTAAAGAACCATTGATAAATGAAGATATATTTGATTATAGGCATGAAATAAATCTTGGATGAAAGCAAATATAGCTGATCGTGTAAGATCGTCTTCTTTGTGCTTGTAACCCTATCAAGAAGGGTGAACCATGGTTTAAGTAGATTGTTTAAAAACCCCACTTTCAGCCCCTTAGGCCCTAGACAAGGGATCGGGCCCTGCAACCCCTTAGGCCCTTGACTAGGGATTGGGTTATAGAAAGTTGGGGGTCCCACCGAGGCTTCTACCCCTTAGGCCCTAGACAAGGGATTGGGCCTTGCAGCCCCTTAGGCCCTTGACTAGGGATTGGGCAAATAGGAGGTGGTAGACCTTAGGCTACTTAAGGATTCCATGATTTCCTCTCCCCCTGATAGGATGAGTGTCTTTGAGGTGTTGCCATGAGTGGAGTATGCAGGTACTAAGCCACTAGGCAAGAAGGAATGGGATGGACAACCTCTTGAGCTTTATTTGAAGGCTTCAGGGCGGATCCACCCATGGCACTCCTCTTGCTTGTTAAATTGCATTTATGATTATGCTTATATTTTGGATATCTAGATATTAATGCTAACAAATATATGTGTGCGGAAATGTTGTTAATATGGTGAATGCAGATTTCAAATCAAGATTACTTAATAAAAAAAAACATTCATTTGGAAAGAAGAAACCCTAAACCTAATCAACAATCAAATTCTAGGGTAGACAAATGATTTTAGGGCAAGTTCGAGTAAGGGACATTACATCCTTGTAGGTTGGTGCTTACTAAAACAGCATTAGGGGTTGAAACTCCTTGAAGGTTGGTGCCTACTAAATCAGAATTAAGGGTTGGTGCCTACAATCTTTGTAATCTCATATAAAACATAAAATACAATTGTTGGTGTCAACTTGCTCATATTGTTTCATATTGTATAGTTGATATTGTGCTAGAAGTTAAAGTTGATAAAAGTTTAAGAGGATAAAAGTTTGTTGATATACTGATTTACCCCCCACCCCTCTCAATATATCTTTGTGCTCTTCAAATTCGCTCCTATACATTTTGCCCCTACTTTAGCAAGCATGAGTGTCAACGAATGTTCGATATAGTAGATCGAAGAGTTTAGAAATGTATACTTGAACCGTCGAGGAAGCAAACTGCAATCTGATGAGCTCAAAAGTGCAGGGCAAGCAAATAACTCCATAGGTACTCTCTCTTGAGGAGGTTCGAACAAAGGACTTTGTAGCTCCTCAGAACTCCAGAGTTGAGCAAAGTACACCAAAGGCCCGCAGACCAACAATGGACAAATCCCGCAAGATGTAAGCACTTCACAAGCCCTCATACCTGCAAACAAGGCACCCCCCAGGTACTCTCTCCTAAAGGGAGCCCAATGTAAGGGGACTCCGCAGAGTCGAACTGGAAAGCAACTTCACAGGCGCACCTGCAAAGCAGCATGTTAATCCGCAGATAAAACATGTTAGAAAACAAAAAGCAACCACACAGGCAAGCAAGCAAACAGCCACGCAGACAATCAAAAATTGAAGGAAGAGTTTTCAAAGGGATCCCTCGGGAACCCTTCAAAAGAAAAGGGGTCCACTCAAGGGACGCACTGTTTGAAAGTGAAAATGTTTTTCGCAAATCAATTCAACATCAATGAATCCTTTCGAAAGATGTTACCTTCATCAAGGAATTTGAAAGGAAGAAAATGCCCCCTTGCGAGGGGAAGGTCAAGGCTATTCCCGCAAGAAAAGTTGCTCCCTTTTCGAAGGAAATTTCTCCAAGTTGTTTCTTTACGAACCCATGACCAAGGAAACACATTCTGCTAGGGGTCCTTGCTGAGAATGCGATTTTTGAAAAATGATTTGAAAAGATTTTTGAGACAAGATTCATTGGCCACCGAATGCATTTTTTGAAAATCAAAGTTGGCATGATAGCTCGCCCTTTAGGATGGTGTGCGCTAAACGCAGAGGCACGTGACATCCTAAGGATAGAAAAGAAAGAATGAAAAAGTGATGTTGTGGCCCGCAGGACATAGTGAGATATCACCATGGTAATGTTCTTGCACACGCGAGGGACAACACATAAGCATCACAAAGCAAGCATGAAAGATAAGAGAACGACAATGTAAAGATAAACAATAACATCACCAACAAGGGACACAAGGGCGATTTAATATTTCAAAGTTAGAGCTGCTCATAAATATATTTAAGTATAATAGTAGTATATAAATGAACTGTCATCAACCCCCTACTATATCAAACGATATGAAGAATGCACGAGAAGACAGTGAAAAGAAAAAAATGGGTCAACATGGAAGGGAAGCCTAAATGCTCCCAACACTTTGCATCGTCCCCACTTGTCGAAAATCAATACACATAACAAAGGAAGAATGATGCCACAAATAGAGGAAGTTTTACGACACATAATCACTCTTGTATCCAAGCACCTATGAGGGTGACAAGGGTCATCCAGGAACACATAATGCAAGCACGGGGAAGCACACACACTCTACACTACAGATAAAGAAGAGGCACCCCCCTAACACTCATCAACCAAGAGGTCATCGGCCTCACAATCTAGATCATTATACGGGGAAGGTGGATGAGCTTGCAAGGGCAGAATGTCAAGGGGGGAACCCTCCGAACCCCTCGCCCCCCCCACCCCCCACAACAAGAGCCAAGGAAGAAGGCCACATGAGGTCTTCTCCGCTCAGTTCTTGTGGCATAAAGGTCAGCGATTTTGCGAAGATCGCTGAAAGGGTCAAGACCTTGTCTAAAGAGTTAAACATGCACTTCACAAGAGTGCCATGTGTTGCCTCAACGAACGAGGGAGGCGGCGCTCAAGATTCACTGCTGGGCTCGCCAAGTGACTCGAGAACGGTGCCAAACTTCGAGGACACCAGAACATCCTTTGTCACTATGACGACACATTTTAACGTAGAACCACCCTCCGAAGAAGGTGGACTCCTCTTTCACCCCCCTTTGCTAGCAAGGCCATCCTCAATTTTTCGTTTCATTAGAAGATGTGAGATCCCCACGGATGAAGAAGAAGGCGCAGAGGAGGAGAAAACCACGGTGGACACTACCGAGGTGTTCGGCATGTCCATGGGCTTAGAGAATGGTGAGATGTCTGAGAGGGACATCAAAAGAGGAGGCTCGACCAAAGGAGCAATAAACACCTACGCCTTTTTTAGGGTTAGGGGCATTTACGCTCATGGCAGTAGCTAGAAGCAACACCAAGGCTAATTGAACTGAAGCAGAGGGGACGAGAGAGGAGGACACAACAGCAGGCCCTGAATCAGGAGCGGTCGACTCCCCTTCCTCTACAAAAAGGCTTGCTCAACGTCCAAAGCCTTTTTCCAACACTTGCGCTCACGTGCAAGGCGGTTCCTGTGACTCTGAGAGCTAGAGGTCGGGAGCTCAGATGGAACAGAAGGCTCTTGCTCGACCATTGGAGTGTCCATCACGACCATTTCCGACGGAGGGAAAGACTCCTTGTTAGAAAGAGGGAGAGATTGAGAGGAGGTTGGAGCAACAGCAGGGGGAGTCGACTATAACGCCTCGACGGCGAGCCTCTTCCATTCACTACCTTGGGAGCGCAAGGGGTAGGAGGCCGCGAAGGCCGAGACATAGAGGATTCCACACAGGGAGCCTTCCCCTTACCATACTGAACGGGTTGAGGCACTATGGGTAGAACGGGAAGTTTGAACGCCAGACGCTTGGGCTTTCGCCAAGCGGGCACCATAGGATTCTCCAACAAATGCCTAGGAGCAGAATCCGATGACGCCGCAACAGGGTGAGAGGAAGCGACAGGCAAGACAACAGTCGCAAAAGAAGAAGAGTGTGAAGCACGCTTCTCCTTTTCTCTTTTCCAAGCCAAGATGGCGTCACTATCAGCATTCAGGCAAGCCCTATGTGAGATGGCATAGGGAGAAGGAGGGTATCTCACTTTAGGTGTTAAGCGCCCACTCTTGTACTTCGCATAGGTCTAGTACAAGAGGTATGTCCTAGGAGGAAGCGGACCAACGAGTGCAGGCCAAAAGTGATCCAACGAATAGCTACCACACGCAACCGACGGTTTATAGCCAGTGTCATGGATTGCATGCATTGTACCCCCATGGATGAATTTCAAACATTTATGCACTACCAAGGGAACTGCATTGATAGTGACCAACAAGGGGATACCCAGTTTCACCCTGAAGAGTTCGAAA
Organism: Sequoiadendron giganteum; assembly: GCA_007115665.2. Taxonomy (NCBI): domain Eukaryota; kingdom Viridiplantae; phylum Streptophyta; class Pinopsida; order Cupressales; family Cupressaceae; genus Sequoiadendron; species Sequoiadendron giganteum. The sequence goes on along the minus strand of VCHN02000014.1, from coordinate 42,215,715 downwards.
CTCGAGATTCTGTCAAAGAGTAAGTTCATTGATTTAGGTCCAACTAAAACGGACAAGGTGATGTAACCAAGGGGAGGTACGAAAAGTCTGTTATGTGTATGGATGGTACTCTCAGATGCGTCATACCCATCTTTGTGCAAGAAATTGATCAGCATAATCTCCTCAGTTATGACATTCACCCGACACGTTGGGTCAACAAGAACACCTGTTATAGTGTTTTCGTTGATTCGCGCAGGGATGTATAAGGGAGATGGCTCTCTATTATAACCCATCGACAGGTTGTACGAGGTGAAAGTTATTCCAAGAGAACTACTCGCAAGTTGCGCAAATGGAATAGGCAGATGTAAAAAGGAGGCCATCGCGTACACTAGATGAAACTTTCACAGAGCCCCAGAGGTTTTGCAACTAGACAGCGACCCAACTAAGGTTTCGTTCTGCGATGCCTATAGAACCTTCCAACTACACCACTAGGGGTCGCAGGGTGGGTTGCAAGGCAGAACGGCTCACAACACTCACACCCACAACACTCCTAAGATATGAGGAAAGGGCCTTTCAGCAACGCTAAATGGAACCAAAATGGTTCATGTCGGGTTCACCAAAATGTAAGGTAGGGGGACCAACCACACCAAGGCTCCAAGTCATGGAGAGTCGAGAGTGGAGGACTGCCCTATCTTACCTCAAGTTAAGCGGGTGTTTAGGTCAAGGATAGAAAATGAAGAGCACTCCCAGGTGCTTCTATCACTCTACTAATCCGAATACTTGAACAGGGCTAAATGAGTCAGCTTTTGGAATCCAAACTGCACCTTAGACAGCTCTTTGTCTGAGGACGACAACGCAAATCTGGGACGACAACACGACGTGCTAGCGTCTCTTTAGTGCGTTGGCATTCGTACAGCCAGAAAGTGGAAAATACAGTACAAAACACTTGAAAGCCTACTTGTAGTCTAGCCAATAAAATCTAACGAACTGAACAGAATAATGAAGTACAAGAAATAACTATGAATATGATAAAAGAGATGAAAAACGAAGGTGACGAAATCCAACTCATTGAAAATCCAGTTTGCCAACAAACTCCACGCACACGTACATCTACACTCAGCCCAGAGAGAAAAAATTTGCGATTATATAGGGGTTTGCCTCAGTCAAACCCCCTCTTTAATGTTTCCACCTCCACGAACAGCTAGGAAATCCACGAGATAGAAAATATGATAAAGGAAATAGGAATACCGAACAATCACAACAACGGTATGCTACGTAAATCAAGAAGCAATATCACCTTCTCAATCAAGATGCCCTCAAGCACATAAAGGAGGATGAAAACTTGGCAAGGTCTACGTTACCGCAACAACGAAGGAGTCCCTCGAGACACCAAGTCACAACTCCAATGGTGGCAAAAGTTCAGCAAGATGGATGGAATTGCTCAAGGAAATGTTGTGAATTGCTAAGAGAATGAAGTTCAATGCTCAAGAGATCATAGAAGTATGAATCAAAGTGAAATGGATGCATTTGAAGATCAAAATGGGAGGGAAGGAGCCATTTTCAGGCCGGTTGGTCGACACAGAGGCGTTACGCTTCATGCCCAATGGAGAACGTAACGTCCCTATGGACTCCAAGGGTAGGAATTTGTCAGGGACGGCAACGCACCATGCAAGCATCCGTGTGCCGCGCTCACATCCCTGACAAAAATTTCCCCACCGACACAAAAGACAAGCGCCAAGTGGATGTGAGGCAGATGGGTGATGTGGAATTTCTCAGTTGGGTTTGATTTTCTAAGGTGGAGGAATGCAAAAGGGGAATTTGCACCCAATTTACACAAGAGGTGCAAATTCGCTCCTATACAATGTGAAGATAAAACTCTACAATATGTATGGTCTAAAGCCACACTATTAAAGTGTTATGTGTTGAGATTAAGATGTCTCAACCTTAGAGTCCTAATATTGATTAAGTTAATATTTTATTGTATTGATTTGTATTATTTAATTGCCTATGGTGTCATGTCATAAATTGGAACCCACCGACTGGTGGCATCCCCGTTGGAGGTGACTGGATGACACATGATTATCCCAAGTGGACGTAGGCGTCCCACTTTGGAATCTATGACATATGACAAAATCTATGATGTGTCATAAGGCATATTTTTTGCTGGAGAAAGTTGGCACCCAAGTTGGGTTATGATAGGTTGTAAGAGAATCGGATATTTTGGTCAGTTATGACGGATCTTGTGGCAGATTTTGTGGCAGATTTATGATGGATTTTATGACAGTTGTAAGGCATCTGTCATAAGCTATTATGAGCACATTTTGGGCGCCCAAGCTTGGAGAGAGAAGATTGCATGTTATGACGGTTGTAAGATGTGTAAGGGAATACCATGCAAGTGTCCAAATGCATGTCTATGGTGTGGGATATTGTGCCATTTGTATTTGGATGCCCATCCTCTTCTAGATGCTTCTCTTAGCTTGTATTATCTATAAAATATATGCCTTGAATTGTAGAATGCATAGTTTTGCAGGTAACAAAGTGTTGTTGGATTCACTCCAGAAACAAGTGTTTGTGTCGAAGCACTTGTTAAAGAAGCTTTGTACTTGGAGCTGCATTGTAACCTCTATTTGATTTAATACAATAGTACTGTATTTTTGGAGAGTGGGGTTTTTTACCCGAAAGGGTTTTCCCCATGTATATCTGGTGTTCATTGTTTATGTGTTATTGTTGTTCTGTCTCATTCTTTCTATGTGTTTCTCTTATTGTAACTGTATAAGGTGTTAAAAGGAAAACTTTTGTAACTCTCCCCTACTTAGATTAGTGTAGGAAGTTGTTTCTGCTCACCCGGCTTCCTTTCATTATGGTCCTTGCAAACCCACAAGAGACCTTTCTATGGTCAACACCGCTTTTGTTTGATTGATATCCCATACATGTAAGTCCTCTTCATGTTGCTATTCCATAGACTCTACACTATTTTCCGTCAACGACTATCCTAGAGTTATAGTCAACCTTTTTTCCTCAAGTCTATTCCTAGCCTACAGTTGATCTTTTGAACACATTCATATGTGTATGGAACATCAACTGAATTTTCAGGCTTACAAGATAATTATGACCTAGAGCATTGATTTCATACCCAAAGAATAAGAATGAATAATTATACTCCCCTTTAACCAAATGCATGGCAAACTTATGTAACAAACCTAAGCCTATGGTCAAGTTAATTACACACCCCTAAGCAAAAAACATAGTGCCTACCAATCCAATTAGCATCAAGAGCCTGAATATTAGTAAAATATCTTTAGAACATCACGATAGTAAAAAGGAAATCATCTACCAATTTCTTTACTCAATTTTAACTTCAGAATATTCTGATCTCTTAGTAGATCATATAGCAAATCTCAAATCAAAGAATGAACGGAGCAATAGTATTGGTCCAAAAAAACAAATGTCTCACACAATTCCATTCAGTTAGGAGACTTCTGTTGGCCATATTCTTTTACAGGAACCTTATGACAATTTACGAACCTACAATTAAATAATCAATCTTACATATTACACAAAAAGCAGTAAGAGCTTCTGAATTCTCATATTTTGAATCTTAATTATGTTTTTGTTCAATGGCTATCTATGTGCAAGTCAAGTCAACAAAACCATGTACCCTTCCACTTAACCAAAAGGGAAAAACTGCATTAAAGCACCATAAACACAAAAAATATGTATTTGCATATTATGCAATTTAAGTAGGGTAAAATCTCTTCCACTCATATAATTTGAATTCGTAAGGCCTTGAAAAGATGCCCAACTATTGAACTTACTCTCAAACAAATTTGTCTTGAATAGAGATCACAAGTAGGATGAGCATTATGTAAATCCATGTATTCTGTTCCAATGCCAAACAATGGAGAAAGTTATCTATTTGTTTCTGGACTATGGCAACTTGATGTATGGTGTGGATAATTGTAGAAAGTGAGAGAAAACCTTTCATAATAGCATTAAAGTTGTAAGAGTCGCAATCTTTGCTCTCCAATCTCTTCATAGATACAAGCAAGTAAAGCTCTAGAACAGATGCGTCTGCTTCAAAACAATTAAGCTATCATTATAAAACCCAAATTCCACTTCTTTTTCAATGGGAAACTCATCATCCACAGAATTAAAAAGATCTCAAATGATGGTATGTATTCACACAATTTTTTACTCATTATACTAAGCATATACACCCTCAAAATACTCAAATGATGCATTTCCAATAAAGAAGATGCATATATAGTTTACTTCTAACATCAAATCTTATGTTTTGTTGAGTAAGGAAGCAACAAAGAAACTAAAGACAAAATTTATATATTAAAATTTTAAGTTATAAATATTTAAGACTCTGAGTTTACAAGTAGGTTTAGATGGCTATAATGTAGTTTAAATTAGCAATATTAGGAATCCACTGAATGCGTATCAGAAGTGTTTCATAATTATTTATTGAATGGAAGCATCATAAAAAATGTAATAGGAATGATAAGATAACCTGTTGCCTTCTCATTTATTCTATGCACATGCTTAGAGAATAGCAAGAGTTACATTTGTTTCTGACTTCATAGATTGGCTCCCTATATTGGGGTTTGAACCCATTTTTACCAAATCTGGTCATTGAAAAGGGTTTGCCTGTGGATATCTCCAATGCACCTACAGATAGATTTGCACACTAATGCTCTTCATATATTTCCAGAAGCATAATAGTCAACATATATATGGTAAGACAATGCGAGAAAGTCATATTTGGTAAGAAGCTTGATGTGTATAAGTTTCACTTTGGTATATAATTAAAGGTGGATATCATCCTTGAAACACACCTACTTATTGAAGATTGTGATCTCAATATTACATGGTCCTTCCCTCGCTAGGCTATTAGTACTTAATTTTTATGATTTGAGGTTTAATGACTTTAGATTTACTCTATTGCTATGTTTAAATTTTTTTAGTGCCTAGTGTTTACCTAATTTTCTAATATAAGGTCATTTCACCCTAGTACCTTTTTATGTAATTAGATGTACTTTTCAAACCCCATTAACTTATTTTAGATAATCTGCAGAGATTAGTATTTTTGTTTCTTTCTTTTTCAAGTTTTGGAGTTTACAGCCAAGATTCAAACAAACATTTGGTTCCAGGATTCTTTTATGCATGTCATTATACAATTATAACTGGTATCTTCCTTGGTAGTTATGAGCCTTGAAGGTACAACTAAAATGAACAAATGCTTGTATGTTTCATAAATAACCTGCAACAACTTGACTCTCAACATAAAATCTGTGCTACACTATGACTACAAATTTGTCACACAATCTGTTAAAAAAGAAGTGTCAAACCTAGAGCTGCAATAACCTAACCTTCAAAAGATAGCAATTAAAATAATAAAGATCCTAATTTGTAGGAGCTTATATTGGAGAGGCTAGTGCCCATATTAGAGTATCCATATTTTGTCATTATTGAATTCAAATTTTCAAATTGTGAACTCACAAGGACAGAAACCCTTGGTTGTGAAATCTAGATGACAAAAACCCTCTTGTTTTTTGTTGTCAATTTGAGGAAAAAAACCCTCCTATCCAATTGGTGGCGATTCCATTCCAGGATTGCAATGAGTTCATTGTAACACTTATTTTCAGCTGGAACATTTTATGAATGCAAGGAAATTGGCATTTTGTCAACTTTGTGAAAAAATTTCATGTGATCTACTGCTGTACCAATATTTTGTCAACTTTGTCAACTTTGGAAATTGAAATGATTTTTTTGAGTGGGATTTATCACCTACTGGCAGTGCCAATCCAAATGAGCCTAGCACTCAACATCAACAACATATCAGCATTATCTACAGATATTATCAGCATTTTTGGCAGGTTTAAGTCACCACTAGCACAACCCTAAACCCCAGCGATCAGCATATTGACCTGCCATACAAATTAGACCCTAGCCGCCAACATTGGGAGGTTTGCCATATAATTTTGATGGCTGTTTCAAGCCTCTTTCAAGCTGCACTTAGCTAAATCAGCAGCACCCTGTTTTATCAGACCCGTCCAAACACTTGTGAGTAGAATGAATTAAAATTTATCCTTAGTTCCTTATTTCAGATCTTAATGTTGCTGTTAAACTTTATATTATTGCTGGTTTACCTAGCTGCATCAATCTGATTATCTATTCTAATGTTCAAGGGTTTTAGTGGATATCATTGGCTGCAATCTTTAAGCCAAATCTGAAGTTTATTTGTCAATTAATTGCTTGGATTTCATTCTCAAATTTATCACTGGTTAAGTAGTATAGGATTTAAATTATTTTGCATTGCATTTCATTTTCTTATAATCAGAAAAATACAAACAAACAAAAAACTGCATATTTTCCTAGGGTTCCTGATTGGGAGCATTACATGAGACTATTTCAAGCATATATGCATTGGGAATTTTCATTTATTGGAATGTATCTATGAATTATGGTACGAGAGTTATTTTCCAAGTTGGAAATTAAATGCTGTGCATTATGTGCATAATATGGGAGTTTTGCAATGGTTGACTTGTTGGGCCTCCCTACAATAGGCCTCAAATTCACCTTAAACCTCTAGGGTGCAGAAGTTTGTATGGTTAGCTTGCTGACCATAGGAATCGTCTCATATAAACCATATCATGGTGTCAGGGATACATGTTGTAAGGCAGCATTAGTATCTAAGAAAGCCTGACAACTAGGGGAGCTCATAAAAATGAAACGCAATATAACCATTTAACCTCACAATTTGGTGTTTTTGTATTAAAATCACTCAACGTTGCTATAAGAATTCCCATACAAGAGATAATCAGACATGACTAGTGTAAAGATATTTGGAAATTTGTACAAAACACAATAGATGATACTTAAGATTAAAAGGTATGTCCATGACCGAATCCATGGTTCCACAAAATAGTTGGCATCGATCTAATTAGATTTCAAGGCCCTTCCCTGTATCTGTGTTTGTCAAATCCATACTAATTTCTTAATAGATATCTGTTTAGGCATTGGTGAGTGTATAGGTGTCAGAATGTTAGATGAATTGTATAAATTGAACTTTGAGGCATTGAAGGCTACTTTCATAAAATAATTTGATGTCATATTATTCCCTTCTAATATATTTAGGCCTTGATTTAGAGAACTCGATACTATAAGAAACCCCTTAAATCTGAATTCCTCACCCCGTAGAGTTTCCAGCTTAGGTTGTCGTTGAATTGATGAAACTGCAGTCTGGAAATTCCCCAGTGAAAGCAACCCAGAATCAAGGTCTAAATCACAGACAGCTCGAAATCTGGACAGTCCAAACATATATTCATGTAAGTGTTACAATAAAAAAAGATTTCAAGGATTATAATAAAAATACAAGCACTAAACAAAATTTGGAGACAAAGTTCCAAAATATGAGAGCAATACTTACAGAAAATCTAGCAGTCGTCTAACACTAAGATCCACATTCACTACATTGCTTAAAATATCCTTGAAGCTTTTATTCTCTATGATATCCTTTGACTTGTCAAGGGCCTGCTCTTGAATCAATAGGATATAGATACTTAAAATAAATCTCTTAACACTTTTTTATAAATAATATATAATTATTTAAGATCCATTATGGTGGGATTCATAATGTAATAGAGGATTGCTAATCTCCCAATCTTAAATCCAGAAAGCCCAATAAAATTCTTGCTGAGAAAACGAAGACACTCCTCTGTATTTATTTGAGAACCTGGCAACAGTGAGTTAGGGCAGACTGCATTACAGACCTCTCTTTTTACAACCTTGTGAAACACAATATTAGTTTATAGCATAGAAAAGCTAGAGATTTTCAGGCCTCAAAAGAACAATCCTAACAAAACATACGAAAGTACATATATCTCATATAAAATGAAGCATATCATAGACTCCAAAACACACAAGAGTTAGAGACAGCTCAAAGTCCATATTTTGACAATCTCTAATTATCAAAAAAAAAAGACAAACAAACTAAATGAAGCTGAAATGATCCATGATCCAGAATTGAATAACACTATTACATTAGAACTAATCTTTAATGTCAGAACTCAAACTTTTAACATTGATCAAACACACAAAGGGTTAATATTGCAACAACAATCCATTGATCCAAATGATCCATCCGATTATAAGAAATATGGGTGGAGCCATAGAAGCCAAATAATTTTGTTCATGGAAAAACAATGCTTCTCTCTATTTTCATTCAATACGATATTACATATATATAGGAGTTGCATTTCCTATATTATAGGGAACCTCCTATAACAACTCCATAATATATTGAGTTGTTTTAACAACCCAAACAAACAAACCCAATTAATAATTATTATACTAACAACTATGGGAATGATGTAATATTCCTAAATGAAGCTGAAATGATCCATGATCCAAAATTGAATAACACTATAACATTAGGACTAATCTTTAATGTCAGAACTCAAACTTTTAACATTGATCAAACGCACAAAGGGTTAATGTTGCAACAACAATCCATTGATCCAAATGATCCATCTGATTATACGAAATATGGGTGGAGTGATAAAAGCCAAATATTTTTGTTCACGGAAAAACAATGCTTCTCTCTATTTTCATTCAATAAGATATTATATATATAGGAGTTGCATTTCCTATATTATAGGGAACCTCCTATAACAACTCCTTAATATATTGAGTCGTTTTAACAACTCAAACAAACAAACCCAATTAATGATTATTATACTAACAACTATGGGAATGATGTAATATTCCTGACATCCCCCCATATTGCATCATTCTCTAGATACTTGATGACCACATTCAGTAGTTCATCATAAGGTAAGAGTAGGGACATACACTTCTACCCATGATAAGCAAGAGTGGAACTTGCCTCACTATGCTTCTAAACGTTTTCCAAGGATAGGGACAAACACATTTACCCATGGAACCAAGGATAGGGAAAGACACATCTACCCAAGGTCTTACAACAGGTTTGGATAGGGACAAACACATCAATCCAACATCAAGATTATGAACAAAGAGACACACTTTTGCTCACAACAATTATGACTGGGGACAAACACATCCAATCATAATTACCCAGCAAATGTGACTAGGGACAAACACTTCCAGCCACATTCACTATCTTGTGAATGGGGACAAGCACATCCATTCACAAACAACCAACAACTGTGATTAGGGACAAACACGTCCAATCACAAATACAAACTTTGAGAAGTCCTCGTTGTCGCATATGCAGCCACCATTATAGGTCATTGCCACTTTGATCACAAATGATATTAGATGGTTACAGCTGCCACCTAGAAACCGATCTTGGCTTTAGTCATTTTGGCACAATTTCATTTGTCACTAAAACAGTTTTGTCGCTCCATCACTAGTGACAGAAGAGAGGTCGTTGAATATCCTCCAACCTCCTGTGCCTCCATCCTCCAATAGGTTTGCTACTTAATTAGAAAAAATTTCTTTGAGGCTCAGCTTTATAATGTCATGGACGTCGCATACAAACGATAATGTATCCAGTTACAATTGAGATTAAAAAAAAATGACACTTTTTGATAGATATACAAAAATTTGATGAAAATAAACTGATAATAAATTATAATACCAACCTATCATTATAAAACTAAATAAAACTTTAATTAAAAAGAGACACTCAATATTCTTAACCTTAGACTTCACCTCTTGTATATTTTCACCCACTCTTAAATAATACCCACATAGATACTAGCAACAATATACTAGTGATATGATGGCTTTCTACACAATATAGTTTTCACTTTTAAACTTTCATGCATACTTCTCCAATGATAAGTTGCATTGTTGATCTTCATGAAAAGATAATTTGAACTCCTCCATTAACTCATCCTTTTGCAGCTCCATAGGTGAGTCCAATGAAACATTGCATGCAATAGCAATTCCCTTGAATAGAAGTTGACTTGACAGTGTGGCTGCTTCTTCACACTTTGAAGTATTAATTGATAGTGCTCCTATAAATCCAATGCCAAATACTAGAATTCAAGAATAAAGAACCGTCAGGTATCTCTCTTGGTTATGGTCACCACATTTAGACATCCTCCATGGATTCCACGCTTAACACACTAACAAAAGCTTGATCCAAAGACCAATACAAAGCAGCAGAAGTCGACTAAAATATATATTTCATTACAGATCAACAAAAGTACTCTCCTTCAAATTCGTTAATGACATGCAATTTTCCAAAAGATGAAGCTTCCAAATGAAAGTAAAGTCTAATGAAAAACGTAAGAATTTAGCTTGAATTGGGGAAACATAGTGTCATACGCCATAAATCGGCCTCCAACATATTCACAGCAATTAAAAAACTCTCAAAAGAATGACAATATTTGTAATGGTGTTCAAAGATGCATCACGCCACTGTTTTCTGCTTCAAACAGCTCGCTCAATACAAAACATATCCTCAAATCAATTTCTGGGTTTTGTACTTCTCATTATCAGCTTTTCAAAACATTTTGAATTTTTAAATTTCATCAAGAATTGACGAAGATATTGCAATTTTACTGAAACTGTGTTAGATTAATTAAAAAACTCATCAACACAACACACCAGCAAATAGAATGGTGCTCAAGTACAACTAGAAACAATATGATGGTGTCCCCTTTCAATCAACAAAAATTAATGTACAGCCCATTTTCAATGGTGCTCAGATGCCATATAAGAAATATGGGTGGAGTCATAGAAGCCAAATAATTTTGTTCACAGAAAAACAATGCTTCTCTCTATTTTCATTCAATGAGAGATATTACATATATATAGGAGTTGCATTTCCTATATTATATGGAACCTCCTATAACAACTCCTTAACATATCGAGTTGTTTTAACAACTCAAACAAACAAACCCAATTAATAATTATTATACTAACAACTACAGGAATGATGTAATATTCCTAACACTGATATCATCAATTACAAGTATGAAGTTCAAGTTACAAAGTACAAAATGAAAACCAGAAATAAATGCTAAACTGGATTGAACGAAAATCTCTCATCATTAAATGGAAATGTTATGAATTGATCCTTCTAATTAAAACTGCTAGACTCCTCTAGTTTCTGAAATAAGAACCCAACCAACTTGGCTATACATCCTAGTTATCATAAACCCACCTCATCTCCTCAGGGTCAACATTATATTCTGCTGCTAAACTCTCTTTGAACTCATTTCCCTTGTGATTAATAAAATACAAGGCATTATGTACAATAACAAGCATGTGTATTCTGATATAGAGATGAGCAAAAAATTGAGTGTTGCTTGCAAGCCTTCAGCTAAACCTGAAGGAGGCTCCTCTGAGCCAAATGCTTTGGCTGATTTTCTAGCAGGAAAAGTAGTATCTAACACCCCTTGCAAGGAAGGAGGGGAGAAGAATGAAGTGTTACAGGTTCGAGAAGAACAAATGAAGAATGTGGGTGGTAAGGAATTTGTCCATGGTCGTTAAATAATCCTTTTCGATGGTTGTGAGAAGTTATAGCCCCTTTTGTGTCCACGAGGCTAAGGGGGATAAGGAAGAATTTATTTCCCCATATGCTTCATTGGTGGCTGAGACTCCACTCTTGATCTTATGCAAGGTCATTGAGAAAATAAATCATTATTATGACATGGTGTTCTACACACATGAAAATTGGCTTTTGTATTGCCTTTCGTCAGCATGTAGTCATTAATTAGGTCATTCTTGTGGTGTTAATAAAAATCAATTGAGGTCTTCCCTTATCAAGGGGTAAAGTTGTTTGTTCATGGTCTAAGTTTCCAACTAACAATTTCTTGCAGATTGACAAAGGTTGAACTACTCCAAGTGAAAGATGAAAAGGTTCTTGATTGATGTTAGTTCCGGCAGTGAAAAGAAATGAGGGAAATGTCAAAGACTTGAATCTGAGAACAAGGCTGGCAAACAGCTAAATAAAGTCCCCAACACATTATCTAAGTGGCAATGCCAACATAGCATCACCACAAGGCAAAATGCAAAGAAAAGTTTTAGAGAAGCGCATTTTTCTAGTGGTAAAGCCAACTCAAAGTTCCACCTAAGCATGAAGAAAGGTGACAAATAGATGAAGAAACTGCAACTAGTGTTGACGAGGAGGAAGTCGATCAAAAGAAGTGTTACTAAATGGTGGCAAAGCCATTATAGAACCACATGCGAATCAGAAATACAGGAGAATCAGTCCTTAACACATCATTTTGAAGTGGCATTGCCCTCTCAAAGTTCTGCCATGTTTCTTCAAAGTGGTAAAGTGACTTGACAACTCCACCAATGTCTTTGCAGCAAGTTAAGTGAAACGTGCCTAGCATGTAATGTCGTTTTATTGGTCATATGACAAGGTGACAATGTCAACATGAAGTTCCACCCAACCATCATTAAAAGTGGTAAATAGCTCATGAAACCATGCCTTTGGAGTGGCAAGGCATTAAGTGATTGATGGCTGGGAATGCATTATAAAATAAGCTGGAAAAGTAGGCACCTTTTGGAAGTGCCTTTGCCAACAAATAGTTCCACCTTAAATCAAAAAAGGTGGTCAATGCATTATGAAACTCCACCACAGTGGCAAAAAGGCAACTTAAATCATTTAGGTGCCATTTTGAAGTGGCCCACATAAGAGTTCTACTCAGCACTTAGAAAAAGGCTAAACAGATTAGTGATGTGCACCAAGCATAAAAGTGGTTATCAGAAATCAGCAATAGTGTTTTCAGCCATACATTTATTCAGCTTTGCAAGAACAAAAGCATAAAATGCCAATATATCAAGGATTAATTCTCTTTAAAGCTTGTAATGTCCCTTTCCGAGTGATCGCTCTAGGAGGACTTAATAGCCTATTTAATTCCCGAAGGCTATAGTCGGTTTAAGGGAATTGGTTAATTTACTTATTTAATGTTGCTTGGCAAAAAAATACATTTATAAGATGATATTGAATAATTAAATTAAATGGTGACATAACATACCTTTGGGGAAATATTAAAAAGGTACTTCATAAAGTTACTTTATATTAAAATTTATTTTATTATTTGAGTGAGAAAAGCTCACGAAGTATATAAAGTGAAAATTCGAGCTCATTTGTATTATGCTTGGTTATTTTCTCTAATTGGTGATTTGAGGAGTTCTTGAAGCTCTTGGCTCTGAGACAAAAACCCTAAGGTTATTGTGTTCATTGTTGAAACTAATCCACCCTAACCGTTCAAGTTGGAGAGATCATTCAAGTCTCTCACAATTGTTTGATATTGTCAAATTTGTGGGTCTCCTTCGGAGACAAATTTAGGGAATAATGATCAATATCTTTTGCACATTTGGAGATTGAAGATATCTTTATGCTGGTTGACTTGTATTGAGGTGTCCATATTTCTAGGCGAATATACTAGCCTTTGTATTCTATGCTGGGTGTTGGCATTCAAGGGACTCGTGGCTTTCCAAACTCCTGCGCTAAGCATTTTCCCATCACAAGGTGGAGTCGCGGCATTTTGTGGAGGTGTGGGTCTCAGACAAGGGGTCGTGGACTGTCATAGAGGGGTGTGGACCATTCCAAAACCCATCGCTATCATCCCTGCTGTCGTGAGTGCTATGCAAGGGGCGCATGATAATTGCTGGGTGTAAGGTGGTTGCTGGTCGTGGTTATCTGCATATAGGCAGCTGCTACACTAACCGCCATCCTCTCCTACAGCATGGACTTTATACTTGCAAGTCGTGGCATCTATGCTAAGGGTCGGCATGTATCAAGAACTCTGAAAATGGTATTTAAATGCTGTAAACTGTAATCTGCATTTCTGAGTATGTATATCGCTGTCATTACTATTATTCAGAAATTAAAATGTTAAGGATTCTATGCCTCATTTGAATGTATTGAATGGACTCCTAAACTAGAATAATGCAATGTATGATGTTGTCTATTTATTGAGCTTAACATATGTGATTTGCAAGCTTCAAAACCATTGAGAATACTCAGTCCAGTTAGCATGCAATCTGTTTGACAAAATGCCACATGTGTCAAGCTGAAAAGAAATCGTTAAAATATCATTCCGTTTCAAGTGGGGATTTTAAAAAGCTTCACAAGTAAACTTCTATCTTCAGTTCCCAATAGAATCAAGGCATTTTCTTCATAATTTTGCAGGTCTGTAAGGGTAGATTTCAACATCCTTTAGATAGGTTTTCACAAATAGCAACATATTTTTCAGTTTGTCCTTCCTTTGTTATCTTTTTTCTCTTGCTACCAGTCCTATATGTAGTTTTCAGATCTTCCTAGCACTTTTTTTATCTCTACCAAGGTACTTGCTCAGATTTTGAATACCAAAGCACTGGGACAGCAAAGAGTAGTGTTTGGTAGCTTAGAGAGCTATTTTCCTCCTAAGTAAAAAATTAAGATAATAAATAATTATCAAGGCAGGTCGTTCTTGTTAAAATATGATATTTGTTATTTGTTATTTAAATCAAAGAGGCCAACCTAGATGAAAGGTTGCCTAGTTTGGTATATATACAAGGTGGTGTTCATTCATTTATGATCAAGTTCATTTTCATCATAATACACATTTCTACAAAGCAGAAGTTCTCCCTTCAGCAGCAGATCATCATTCATTACCAGCAGATCTAATTCAAGGAGAATCATATTCATGTGTATCTTTGCGTCTAGGAGAGGTACTATTATTTGGCCTTGTGTTGGGTCTGAGTTGTAAGCAGATAAGAGATATTCTTTATTGGGTTTTTCTCCTTCGAGTAGGAGGGTTTTCCCAAGGTAAAAGTGTTGTGTTTATTGTTCATGTGTTGCATTTTCTGCTATATGTTAATTCTGATCCTAAAAACTAACAAAGAGGAGTTCATCTTTCAGGCTTTGAGTTATCATCAAAATGGAAGAATCAATCAAAACATTGTTGAGGGTGAAGTTTTCAATTTCGGAGGATCAAAGTGGCAAGGAATGTTCATCAAGTTTATGTTCACGAGCTTTCAAAAAAAATCATATGCTCTAGACAAAGTTCACCATGTTTTAGAGGATTTGACATGTTTGCAAGTCAAACGTTACTTTGAATTTTGAAAATCACTAAAGTGACAAAAGTCTTTATTTTCCTAGCACAACCACATTTGGTAATTGTCATCAGCATTGATATAGATGAGCCTATTATTAGGCTTTATTTTATTTTTTAAAGATTTAGTTTGCCTTAAAAGTGTTTTATTTCGTCTTTTCATCAGATTG
This sequence comes from Sequoiadendron giganteum, assembly GCA_007115665.2. Classification (NCBI taxonomy): domain Eukaryota; kingdom Viridiplantae; phylum Streptophyta; class Pinopsida; order Cupressales; family Cupressaceae; genus Sequoiadendron; species Sequoiadendron giganteum. The sequence goes on along the minus strand of VCHN02000014.1, from coordinate 42,200,513 downwards.
GGGTAGTAGGATTGATTTAAAGCAGTATTTTTTTGTGGAAATATTTTATTTTTATTTTATCCCTAAAAACTACATCTTAAAAGCTTATAAATAAATGCCTTGAGCATATAATTTGTTAATGGGAGTTTAAGGCAGACTTATATGCCAAAGTTTTCATATGAACTTTGAAGTCAAGTTTGTAATAACCTTGCAAAGCGTTGGCTAAAATCCACATAAAAATTTTGTGATCACTCAAATTCTAAATATTTCTAATCACCAAGATCCTGAGGTGGGCAAGGTGAGAGGATACGGAAGTTAGAACAAAGACAGAGAAATATTATAGGAAATATATTGGTAGCTAGCCAACCAAATTTACAATCACTGTGCAAATGTAAGAGCCGCTAGCAGATTACATGCAAAATCCAATCAATCCAAAATGGCTGATTTCATGCATGTCTGATCAATGTCAAATTGGCAGATAATGATATGCAATGGGTCTAATTATGAACCAGTTAGGACCTTTTAACAATTAAAATGGATTTGGTGGTCAGTCTTTCAAGATATTCAACAATATAAAATAAACTACAGGTGGTAAACCGTCCAATATTATAATATGATCAACATGTGGAGTTCTAGAACACTTGAATAACAATATTTTTTCAGCTTAAAATTACAACTAAATCACTAAAGACTCAACAGAAGGTCTCCAAGATGTATTACTTGCAATTATGATGGCTAGCAGGAGATAAAATATGATGATAATCATAAGATGCAGCTTCACATGTATGATAGCAAACTCCACAATTGTGCAGTTCAACAAGATGGCAAAGAAACCTCCAAAGGTTATTCCAATGACAAAGGACAGAAAGGTCTGCTGTAGTAGACCGTATGTAGGAATAATTTGCATGATCAGCCAAACAAACTAGAATTCAACCCAACATCCATTTGCCTAAACCTTCATATTCAACAACCAGCATTTTGAGACCAAGGTTTTAGCAGAAAATGAAGACTATTCTGATCTGAGTAGACTGATGTAATAACCCACCCTTATTTTTTTCGAATTTGCACCCATTAGCATTAGCCAAATGCAATAGTAAACAACTGAATAAGCAACCCTCCACTTTCTGATCACCCAGATCCCGATGTGGGCAAGGTGAAAGGGGATCTTACATTACTGAAATCAAGCTAACTGAAATAGACACCTTCCACTTTCTGACCACCCAAATCCAGATATGGGCAAGGTTAGAGCATACGGTGGTCGGCTTATAATATTGAAATCCTCTATGCTACACTTCTTCAATGGGGTGAGTAAACATAACCAAGTGCGTGAAAGTAAACATTTGCTTATTCAGCAAGAAATACAGAAAAGAAAAATGCACCTGGCGGCAAGCTGTGCAACCTCCGCTTGTTCAAAGAGCATAACAAGAAAGTAAATAAGAACTCGACCACTTATTCAAAGGGAGTAACAAGTAACATAAAGTAAAGCTCGACCACTTATTCAATGGGAGCAACCACTTGTTCAATGGGGTAAAAGTCAAATGCAAATACAAGAGCATTCACCAACGATACTACCGATGGTGTTACAATGAGTTCAACATAATCATATCAGAGCATTAGATACTACTGTTATGAGAAGCTGTGCAACCTCCGCTTGTTCAAAGAGCATAACAAGAAAGTAAATAAGAACTCGACCACTTATTCAAAGGGAGTAACAAGTAACATAAAGTAAAGCTCGACCACTTATTCAAAGGGAGTAACAAGTAACATAAAGTAAAGCTCGACCACTTATTCAATGGGAGCAACCACTTGTTCAATGGGGTAAAAGTCAAATGCAAATACAAGAGCATTCACCAACGATACTACCGATGGTGTTACAATGAGTTCAACATAATCATATCAGAGCATTAGATACTACTGTTATGAGAGGTAAATGACAGAAATATGAAGTAAAACACCCTCCCAAGATGCTATAATGAAAAATGATAACAGCCCCTTCAAACTAGAACAAGTATACCTCAAGATATAGCCACCGAAGGTCAATAGAAGGTCATGTAAGCTGCTGCAACAGTTCTGATACACTTGGACAGCGATCTGATATGCACGAACAGAAGGTCTGAAACCCTAAACAGCAACCTTCAAACAATCATAACTCCTCCAATACTCAACGGAATCTCGCCAAACCACTTGCAAATGATAGAACAAGACTAGGCATCCAAGTTAAGGTAGTGAGCTGCCATTAACAACCATGAACAACAATGTCACAAGCCCAAAACACTTCCAGCCAAGGTGTACAACCTCCTAGGTAGGGCGAACTGCTCTTAAAAATCCATTCCTCCTTCTAAAATCACCAAAACTTAGCCATAGAGGCACCCAAGCATAAGAAAGATAATGAGCCAACACCCACAAAAAGGTTTCGACTCCTCCAACTAGTGTGAGCAAAAAGAGAGATCAGCTAGTCACAAACCAGAAACACCAAAGTCTGATAAAAGTTTAAAACACTCCAAAAATGTCTCCAAAGCTGCAATTCATCACACACACACACACCAAAATATATCTAGAAGACATCAAACTAGAAATAACTGAAAGGAATAAGATAGCCATCACCAATAGAAGCTCAACTGCAAACCCTAAGATAGAGCTACAACACTGTTTAGCTAGGAAATATCTTTCAATCTCGAAACTAAAGTTGACTTAGAAGGATTTCATCCTCAAAGCCCAAGGAGATCATTCTGCATTTTGACAACACTTTGTTACATCAAATTAGCATATCCAAATGAGAGCAAGTGAGGGCATTATATAGCTTTTAAAACCCAAGAATTTGAATTGCTTTTCCCTCTCAAAATAGGACACCACATTCGGAGAATATAATATTTTATTAAAATCACTTAAATTTTTTATTTTGGAGTCCACCTTGGTTATGAATAAAAACAACTTTATGTCTTCATCTTGGCATCCAACTCAAGTCCACCTTTTAAAAACAACTTAAATCATGCTTCCTAGGTGTGGGGGTCAAAAAGTGACTTTGACAATATAAAATAAACTTAAGTTGCCAACCTTTCCATTTTCGAACTACCAGAATGGTGGAGAAGCCAACTACTAAAAATACCAAGATGCCAACCACTGCAACTACCACTACTACCAGAAATAGTAACCCTGTACTAAACTGCTACCAAGACCACTACCAAAGATAGCACTTACTAAAAATAGCATACTACTAAAAATAGTAAATGACTCTAATCTCAAAATAAGCACATTTTGCAATGCATTGAGCCTTACTAAAAATAGCAATGACTGCCCAACAAGGGTCTCAAAAAACCCTCTGGAAAACTCCTGCAACAAACTCTTGAAATATTGACGAGAGACCTCCAAGAATCTTGAAAACCCTAAAATGCCTCCGAGTAGCCTACGAGACTAAGGATCTGTCCCCAACTAAGTATTAATTAGATGTATCCAACAAGCACTTTACATCTCCAATGCCTAAAGTGGGATGAAATAAGTAAGTACTCTGGCCCCCATAAAGATCTATAGTTGAGAATGACAACCTCCCAAGAAAAATAGCCAAGAATCTGTAACTTGAGCACTAGAAGAATGTGGATAGACAACCCCAACATTCAATACAGATAATGGTATCTCCATAGGTCCTATAAGTATATAAGGAAACTAAAATTAAAATGCTCGAGTCTCTAACTCCTAAAAGGGGTAGAATATGGTATGAAGACTGTGTAGGCCCCTTATTTCAAATGGTCACCTGTCAAGTCCTTGAAATTACAACATTAAAATATAGATATTAACAATATAATATTATTGTTTATGCAAGCTTTTGGATTCAACTGTGTATGTTTTTGTGCCGGCGTTTCGGATCACACTCAGTGATCCATCATCAAGAAGAGGAACAATAGAAAGAAAGGTGCAGATAGAGCCTAATAAAGGGTAGGGTGGAGAGGTGTGAGAGAAGAAAAAAGAGAAAATGAAAATAAGCAAAAATTATTTGAATTAAACAAATAATATAATATTATTACAATTATAATAATATAATATTATGAATATTAAAAATATATATATAAAACTAATATAGGAATAAATATATTAAAATAAGGAAACAAATAATAATTAATATAAAATACATAAACATAATATACATTAAAGAGAACAGCAGCGATTAGAAAGGAGATATAAAAAGGTTATTTACAGCAACGATTAACAAATACTGATAAAGTAGCAATTAATTATTCAAAAAAAAAATTGCAAGCATATAAGAGAAAACAAGAATCATACAAAAATAAAGAAGACAAAATAAAAGAGCAGTGATTCCATTATAATTTGTTTGTGAATTAGTTTCAAAAGGCAACGCTCAAGGAGTATGAACAAAGGGATATGCATTTTCATGAAGATGCCCCTCCTCATAGAGACTTCTCTCTTGGGGATCTTATAAGGTATAAAAGGAACATCAAATGTGGGAAAAAGGATATAACAGAATATCACAGGAATTAAAAGCAGATTTATAGAGAATTATACAAAGTAATATGTTAAGTAAAAATGGGAAGTGTGAATAGCCCCCACGGGTTAGCTGAGTTGGTTCAAATCTTGGGTTTGCTCCCCGAGGTCTCGGGTTCGACTCTCTGGCCCGTATATTATCCCGTCACGGACACTTGGGGGCAGCGATGGTTACCCCATGGCCCCAGGGATTAGTCTCGCCTCAAGCTCACCCCGTAAAGGGAACTTGTTGGGCTTGAGTCGCGGGGATACCCTGAGATAACAAAACAAAAAAAATGGGAAGTGTGAATAATAAAGAAAAATGATATACATCAGCAGATATAAGGAGAAATATATTTACAATCAGGAAATAGGAAATAGAAAAGAAATAAAGGGAGATAAGGGGGCACAAGGAACAAGAAGGAAAAGGCAACACTGGAATAGTCACGCCATTCATTACCTCCAGAACAGGTGTATCTTTGCCACTATCATATAAGTCGATCTGAGTATGTATATCTACACTAATGATTCTTCCCAGCAGCAATCTGATATATCTGCATTGATCAATTACTCTTATTTGCAGCAGTCTAATACATCTACATTGGTTGTTTATTCTTCATAACTGCAAACTGAGTTCATTACTTTTATTCATAGCCTCAAAATTGTATATATATATATATATGCATTGCTTAGTTGCTCTATAGGACATTGATCTATGTGCATTGATTAGTCAATTGGTTAACTGTCTTCATAAGTATCGACCTTCTCTTTTATGTATGGACTAACAGTTATTTCAGACATCAATAACATTCTATATGTATTGTTATCTGTCACTTTAATACTGTTCTTCATGCATAAGTAGGAAGCCATAAGGTTTATAGCTATTGTTGAATATTAATAATATAATATCAATAAATAAGAATATATCTAAGTGTTTGAATCTAACTGAAAACCCGCTTGGGGGAAGGGGCATGGGGAGAGCGTTGCATGCCTAGAGATTCCACTTATGGTCCGCCCAATCCCAAGAAAGGAATGGGCCATGAAGGGGTGGGATTCCACTTACAGTCCGCCCAATCCTAAGAAAAGGATGGGCCATGGAGGGGTGGATGTGCCAAGACCGCTTGGAAGCTCCGCCCATTCCCACAAGTCGGCAAAGCGTTTTTCGAGGTTGGGACATGGTTGGGGAAAGCAAGTACAAGTTGCCAACAAGGAGAGTTGTAGTATAAAACCTCTTAGGTTGGTATATGGCTTTGAGCGGACCCACCATGCCACTCCTCCTAGTTCACAATAGGTTGCATTATTAATAGCCTATAAATATGTTACCATGGATTAATGCTAAAAAATGTATATATGTATGTGTGGCAATGTTGTTCATGGATGGAATGCAGGTTTGTGAATTTCGGAATACATCATCAAGGAGCTATTTATTTGATAAGATGAAAACCCTAACCCTAGTTGGTGGAAATTGCAACCCATAGGCGAATTCTAGGGCAATTTGGGATGGAGCACATTACATCACCAGCAAGAAATGCCCAAATAATCAAAATGACAAAATCCATAGAAAATTTCCAAAAAGATAAAAGAAATTGAGAGTTTTGCAATATCTTTTTTTAATAAAGGTGAAAATAATCAATCAATCTAGGACATCGCTCTTTTTTGCAGTTAGAAGACCTCGTCTCTTTTAGGATAAACACAGCAGACTAGATTTCAGCAGTTTAAAAAAATGTTGACTAATGTTTTTGTTTAAGTTCTAAATGTTACTGGTATGCCAAAACTAATGACTGTACCAGGTTACAAAGTATGCCCTAAAGTTATATGTGCTCATAAATTTTTCTATTTCTTGCATTGATAAACACCTTAATGCATTTCATGAGTCAAACATCATTCTTCTTATTATTCATAAGGTTAAGAGAAATGGATACAATCAAATGTGTGTTGAATCTAGCTGCATATTCAACATGTGGAAATGTTGAATCAGTTGGTAAAATTAGTGCCTGCTCCAAAAGCCTGCAAGAAAACAAGTTATTTTTTAACTGGAATTCATCCACATACTACTTCTCTATCAAAGACTACAGATGACAAATTATGGCATTCTCACCTCTGCAGATCTTCAGTTGAAGGAGGAGAAAATAATAGTTTCCTATGTGAAAAGCGTGATCTTACTCTTTTCTCCAGTAGTTGGTCAGCATCCTGCGCATATTCACAATTGTAATGTACAGACCTGGCTTTGTGGATTGAGATTTTCTTGAAAAATATGTAAGGCATACTGATATTGTCTGTCTAAGGATATAAATCTTAGCTTTACCATCACATTATTTACCAATACTAAAATTTTGATTTTTACAAGGCAAGAATATTAGGTAGAGCAGATAACAATAAAAAGTAGTATGACTGTATCCTCATGCTTGTAAAAAATTACCATAATGCTGGTGCCGTTGATCCATAAACCATTATGTATGATACATACAATAGTTTGCCCACATAAAGATTTATTTTTAGGGCATAAATACTGGAATCGTCCAAGTAATGTTAAACTCAGAAAATGCAAGGAAAAAGAAACAAAGCATCACCACAAATTAGAAACAAGGATTTGCCCTGTAGAAACCCACATCTGGCAAAAAACTTGAGCAAAATACGAACTAAACTCACTCAAAATCCACGCTCCAATGGCAATTACAGGTCTAAGCCTCTTGGGCTCACAACTAGCATGAATCCAACTCAATTCAGTCTCTAAGACCATTTACAGTACTCTCTTACACTCACTATTTTGTTCCTTGCCTAAGCACAATTTACTTAGCTCTAGAAATTCTCTTAAAACGCCCTCTGAATCCCAATTACATGCCTTCTAGAAGTTAAGATAGTTGTGTTGTACCCCTTGCAAATCTATGTAATAATTTGTGAATGTTACTGTACTGTCAGAAAACTAGCTAGGCATAATAATATTTTAACATTAATGTAAATGTTGGACCCTCATACAGGGGCATCCCAGATGTAAGAGCAATCTTTATATATATATATCTGTGTGTGTGTGTGTGACTTTTGTGAGTTTCTTGAGTTGTCATAGTCATTATATTCCTACCACGCAGATTAAATCTTATTGCAGTCAACATTAAGATCACACAAAGCAGCAGATGATGTTTCTACTATATGGCACCATAAATTCATCACAAAGCCTTCAAATTGATATCAGAACATCATAAGGGTGTCTAGAAAAAGGTCACATCTTTGCTAAGTATTTTCTTGTGGATTAATGCAACAAGACTTGTATCACCTACTTAACGAAGGCCAAATTCAATTTTGTGTCACACAATTGAATCTCGCATCAACTAATAATATAATCCAGAAGATTATTGGTCCTAGGGAAGTTTGTGGTTAGGGTCGTAATGAGTTTCAAAGCTTACATATTGTTACGGTCATCAAGGCTATGCATTTCACAAGCAAGCGTCAAGATCCGAGGAATGGTTGCAAGAGAATTCACCCATGATCCTTATTACATGTACATAGGGCAATGTACTACCTTTTTGGTCAATACAAGGATACGACATCCTTGTTCTCTATAAAACAATAGTTCTACAATGGAGAGGAGCATGAATTTAGGAGGAGCTCCAACAGAGAGAATCCAAACAGCAAAAGAGCATCAAATAGCAAGTCAACTTGAAAGATAGTGTTTTGAGAAACTGCACACTTTTTTATGCACGTTTATCTTGTAATTCAAGACTAAGGGTTAATTATGATTGTAAGCCCTAGTGGCAAAATCTGTAATATAGTTTCAAACTATGAATCAATAAATTCTTGGCTTCATTTATACATGGATGTGATGAGAATATTGTGAGTATTTGAATTCCACTACATTATTGGGCTACATGGTTGGATAATCCTTAATTGGATCTTCCATCCATAACTACATCAAGTGGTATCAAAGCAAGATTTTGAATCCAAAAGAAACGTGAAGGAAAGTGGTATCAAGTAAGTTCTAGCTAAACATTTAAAGATGATCTAAAGAAAATAAAAGCACTTGTTGATTGACCAACATCGGAGAGTATTTCTAAGGTAATAAGCTAAGTTATCAATCTTGGTATTGGTTCTGGTTTGGGTTCACCGGTTCGATTCGCGGGTTCGATCAAAACAAAATTGGGGTTGGGTTTGTCAATACAAAAACATATAAAAATTACACATATGACGCTTTTTTAAATAAATATAGTAAAATAAAAATATATATTTAATATCCATTTATATAAATATAAATAAAAAATAAAAATATATTAAAATGATTGTATATATTATATATATTATATATATGAAATATAAAAATAATATGTTTAAATACTAATATTCATATTTGCATTAATATATTTTATAATTAATTAACATTAATTATTAATAACTTAAATATAATATATTATTAATATAAATATTATCCCCCATACCATATTAACAAGTGCCACGTAGTGGCCAGTACTTGCCTTTGTAGTATTATAATTAGAGGTTTGTAGAAATGCAATAAAATATATGTAAATTTAATAAAGGTGAATAAAATTAAATGTATTTTAGTTTGACTTTTGTTTTTTTTGTTTTGTTTGTTTAGTAGTGATGGTTGTTTTTATTTGTTTTGGTTATGTAATGTAAATATCTTGTTTAATGTTAATTATTTAAAATACAAATAAACTACTATATATGTTTGTTTTGATGTTTTTTTTTTAATAAAATAAAGTAGAATAAATTTTAATTTTATAAATTAAACATGAATGTAAAATACATTTAAATATTTATATATAATATAGTATAGTATAATAATTTAATCACTTTTATCATAATTATTTGTTTTTTAATAATCACTTATATATTAAACTATTATACTTGTCATTATGTAAATTTTAATTTTATAAAATTAAACATGAATGCAAAATACATTTGAATATTCATATATAATATAATAATTTTATCACTTTAAAAATACCAGAAAATCTTGTATATTTTAAATAGTTTTTTTTTCAAATAAATATACTAGTAACATTATTCTAATGTAATATAGTACTAGTATACATATATTAATTAATAATATATATAAAAAACGCAGAAAGTTATCATTACCTAGGTGTCTATTGATTTGAGGAAAAATGCTTACATCTTCATTGACATTAATTTCAAAAGTCGTATATGATTTCATTGTTTCTTTTCAAAATAAAATAATTATGTAAAAATCAATATTCAATGTTAAAAAATATGAAATTTAATGTTAAAAATATGAATTTCAATTTTTTATAATTAATATTTTTTCTTTACTTAACATTGTTCTTAAATTTTCATATAAAATATTTTTTTTAACTTTTTTGAACTTTTATTAGAACCCTAACCCTTACCCTAAATCCTAACCCTATATTATTTCTTTTTAGTCTTAAGCATTTTAGGGATTTTCCAGGAGATATAGCTACAAATGTCAATTTCTTGGCACAATACTTCAAAACATTTATAGAATGTTGCTTTCACTGTATAACGCTTTCAGCCTAATAAGTATAAATATAAAATAATTTAAATATAATATTAATAAAAATCAATTATATTATATAAAAAAATAATATTATAAAGATATTATAAATATCAAACTAAATAAACAATAATCAAATGATTATACAAAAATAATAATTATATAAATATAAAATTTATGTAATTGTAACAATACAAATGGAATCAAATATATAAAAAATACTTAATATTAATGTTTGAATTTTTTATCTTAAACTCTATGATCAAAATAATAATTAAAAAAAAACATAGAATATCTGCCAATATGTCTAAGAAAAATGAGCTATTAGCATCAATCATATCTAACTGCCAGCGAGTGGTGCAATTTTGACAAAACGCTTACACAACCTGCTAGTAGTATTAGCTTGAAAGTTTTTAATGCCTATGCAACAAACCGTTTCGAATAGGTTCCACCTAGCTATTCTAGCTACTTTCCATGACACTTTTGATGGAGTTAATAACTTGTGTGAAGATCTAAAATAAGAGAGTTATTAACCTTCTTAGCTTCCACCCTTTCAGCAAAAAAAATAGGTAAAGTAATAGTTAAGTTTCGAAAAAAAAGGTAAATTCACTTTTCCTAAAAATCTGTCAATAACACACGAAATCTTTTGGCCAATCACATTCACGAAAAATAATTTTTATAATTTGTAAAATAAAATATTTTGCAACTTCACTTTATAAAATTGAATTTTGTTTTTTTCAAAAAAAATTATTGTTTTTGATTGGTTGAAAGCTAACTTATTAATAACTAATTAACTAAGAAAAACAAAACTCATTGCAATAGTATTGCCTAATGGCAAGTACTAATAATATTAAATATTACACATCATATTAAACAAAATATTAAAATTTAAATATAGTAATATATTATATTAAACTTTATTAATAATAAACTCCCTCCCCAACAGTTAAGATAGTGTTGTTGGGCATTGGGAATGTCCTGATCTCTGAAGTTGATGGAGAGCATTCATGAGATTTTTCCATTGAGATCAATCTCCTTCCATTTCTCATTCAAACCTAGATGTGCGACTGCTTGTGATCCAATTTGAAGTTGATATTCCTCTTGGAGAATTGCACTCTCAATGAACCACAAAAAAAAAAAAAAACCTCGGGTACGTTGCAACATTAAAGAAAATGTGTCACGATTCATCCTGGGTTCATTCGAGGCAAACCCACAAGCAATTTCTCGTGCCCTAAACGACCCCTTACCACATTGAACCGGACCCGAATTTGGGGCTTTTGGCTAACAAACCGATAACATAGGTAATAAGTTTTCACCAATTGGCTATTTTTATACAAAGTTCATAAGAAAGCTTAGTGGTATTTCTATTTCAACAGCTAAGACAAAAGAAAAAAATGTAGTTTAAATGGATTGTCGCAACAAACAAAAAATTTAAATTATTGAAGAAGCAGGTTACTAAACAACCAGTGTTACAATTGCCAAACTTTGATAAGGTATTCATATTTTTTCTCTCTAAGAGAGCCGACCTACTTGAAGAGGTGCTTCAATTGTATATATACAAGGTCGCATTTGTACATTTGATCATTCAAGTTCATTCAAGCAATTCGCAGCCCTAGAAGAAGTTCACACTTGTGTAGCAATAGTTTGATTTCAAGGAAGAACATATTCATTTGTATCTTTTGCATCTAGGAGAGGTGCGACTATTTATTGTATCAAATTCGGCCAATGTTGGGCCTGAGTTGTAAGCAGATTTCTGCTCTTATTCCTATATTATATAAGAGGATTATTTGTTGGGTTTTTCTCCCTCAAGAGGAGGGTTTTCCCAGGGTATCTTGTTGTGTTTATTATCTTATGTGTTGCAATATTTTAAGTGCTTTCAGTTATATTATCTGATCTATGAAACACTAACATGGTATCAGAACGGGTTTGAAAAAGATCGTGATCAGATTTATTTTGCAGCACTCACTGTAATCTTTTTTAGTCTATCTTTTTTTTTAAATTTCAAGATGGTGAATGGTCTGAAAATCGAGGATAGACTCGAAGGAGCTTCTAATTACGCATCATGGAGGTTCAGGATCATGCTCACATTGGAAGAGAATGATTTGGCTAAGTTTGTGAAAACAAAAGTTCTCGAACCTGAGGAGGAAGAAGAGAAGTTGCAATGGAGGAAGAAAGATACTAGGGCAAAGAAAGTGTTGGTTGATTCCGTCAAAGATCGTGTTGTTCCGATTGTCTTCAAATTGGATACAACAAGGGAGATGTTCTCTACTTTGGAAGAGATGTATGAAATCAACAACCCCAGTCGAGCACTTCCACTGAAGCAACAACTTCATCATGTGAAGATGGTGAAAGGAGAATCTGTAATTACTTATTTCATCAGGATTTCAGAAATGAGAGATCAGTTCTCTACAATTGGTCACATGATTGATGACAAAGACTTGACTATGCTTGCTCTCAAAGGTCTTCCGCTATCATGGGAGTCGTTTATCCAAGGAATCAGTGCAAGATCTAAACTTCCCAAGTTTGATTGGTTGAGGGTCGACTACATTCAAGAGAAGTCGAGACAAGCGGCTAGAGGCATTGGTCAAAATTCAAAGAATGAAGAGATACATGTTCTCGCCTCTCATTCGTCGAAAAAAGGAAAAGGTTGGAAGAAAGGATTCTTCAAGAGGAATCGAGAGAATGGAAATGATGGCGGTCCTGCCTTCAAAAGGAAATGAGACTTATCCAAAGTTCAATATTTTTGTTGTGACAAGTATGGCCACTTTGCGAAGGAATGTCCTCTCAGACCTAAGCAACAGGTTGCCATAGCAAATGTTGAAGAAGTGGCTCCGCAGAAGGACTCGAGTGATTACCTATTCTATTCAGCCTCGTCAAGCAATGTATCCACCGACACCAACACTTGGTTGATTGATAGCGGTGCCTCTCGTCACATCACCGGATTCAAGGAGCACCTATCAAATTTGGTGGAGAATGATTCTAGTGAACAAGTCATTGTTGGAGACGATGCTAGGTATTCTGTGAAAGGAGTTGGGAACTCCTCTCTTCACTTGGATTCCGGCATTTCATTGGAGTTGAATGATGTACTATTCGTTTGAGGCATAAAGAGAAATCTTGTCTCCATTTTAGCATTAGAAGACAAGGGTTATCAAGTTGTATTTTTTGAAGGCAAAGTTCTTATATGGGCAAACAACTCCAACTTCAAATCTGCTCAGGTAATTGGAATTAGACATGAATGCCTCTACAGGCTATGCACTCATCCCCTTCAAGCTCTTGTGCATGATTCTTCTAACATGTGTGATCTTTGGCATCGAAGGTTGGCTCACATTCACTTTCGAGCATTACCTATCATGGAGAAGATGGTCACTAGCCTTCCGAAATTCAACCAAGAACATGAAGGTACATGCAAAGGTTGCCCCCTAGGTAAGAATACAAAAGGTACGTTTCATCCTAGTGAAAGTAGATCTAAATGTATTCTTGATCTCATTCATTCTAATTTATGTGGTCCAATGTCTATCGCATCTTCTAGTGGTTTCTTGTATTACATTATTTTTATTGATGATTACTCTAGAAAGACTTGGATTTATTTCTTGAGATCTAAAGAATCTGAGGATGTATTAGAAAGATTCAGAGAATTCAAAGCACAAGTTGAAAACCTGTCTAAGGAAAAAGATCAAGGTTTTGAGATCCGATAACGGTGGAGAGTACACCTCTAGTACCTTTCGTGATTTCTGTATTGAAGCAGGGATTAAGAGGGAGTTTGGTGTTCCTTATAATCTACAACAAAATGGTATTGCTGAAAGGAAGAACAGGTCTATTGTGGAAGCAGTTAAAGCTATGATTCATGATCAAGATTTGCAAATCTCACTTTGGGCTGAGGCATCTAGGACAGTCGTCCATGTCCAGAACAGGAATCCCCACAGGATCTTGAAGAATAAAACTCCTGAAGAAGCATTCTTAGGGGTGAAACCAGAAGTCAGTCATTTGAGGATCTTTGGTTGTCCAGTATATGTTCATATTCCAAAGGAAAAGAGAACAAAGTTAGAACCTTCTGGCAAGAAGGGAATTCTGGTGGGTTACACTGAGACATCAAAAGCCTACAGAATCTACATTCCAGGTCAGAAGTCTATTGAGATTAGTAGAGGTGTCACATTTGAGGAAGATGTTGCATTCAAAAGATCCAAGGGCACTCCTATGGAGATTGATGAAGAAGAACCTCCTAAAGATATGGAAGTTGACCATGTTCCTGAGAATCAGAAGGAGGTTCCAGAACCTAAAGAAAATAATGATCCAGTTGAACCCTTGGAACCTACAGATGGGCCTTTAGATATTGTGATTGGAAGGAAAAGACTTCTTTGGGCCCGAAGGACAATGCAAGAGGCACAAAGTTTTGCAGCCCCAAGAGGACCTTTTAGAGAAAGCAAGAGACCTCACAAGTTCTCTAGTTATGTTGCTTTGATGAGTCAAATTATTGAGTCAGAGCCTTCAAGTGTCGAAGAAGCTTCTAGTCATCAAGTATGGAAAGATGCCATGACTGAGGAGTATCAGTCCATACTTAAGAACGATGTTTGGGATATAGTTCCTAGACCCAAAGGCAAATCTGTGGTGTCTTCTAAATGGCTCTTCAAGATCAAACATGTAGCTAATGGGGGCATTGAGAAGTACAAGGCAAGATTTGTGGCTAGAGGGTTCTCACAAAAAGAGGGAGTTGACTATGAAGAAAATTTTGCTCCTCTTGCTCGATATACTTCTGTCAAAACCATCATTGCTATTGCTGCATCTAGAGGATGGAAGATTCACCAAATGGATGTAAAGACAGCCTTTCTGAATGGTGTAATAGAAGAAGAGGTTTACATTGAGCAACCCGATGGATTTGAGGTACATGAGAAGGAGTCTCATGTTTGCAAGTTGAAGAAGGCCTTGTATGGTCTTAAGCAGGCTCCTCGTGCTTGGTTCGAAAGGATTGATCGTTATCTGTTGAGTCTAGGTTTCTCAAAGAATGATGTTGATTCTAATCTCTACTTCAAGGTAATAAATGGTGAAGCTTTGATCTTGGTTTTGTATGTTGATGATTTGATTATCACTGGAGAAGAACACCTAATTCTAAAATGTAAGGAGGAGTTAGCTTATGAGTTTGAGATGAAGAATCTTGGTCTCATCCATTACTTTCTTGGCTTAGAAGTTTAGCAAAAGCCAAATGAGATGATTCTAAGTCAAGGTAAGTATACTATTGACATTCTAAAGAGGTTTGGAATGATTGATTGCAAACCTATGTCTACACCTATGGAGACCAACTTACTCAAGTTAAAGGAGGCTACTGACGGTTCGGAACTAGTGGATTCTACGATGTATAGGCAGTTGATTGGCTCATTGATGTATCTAGTTAACACTAGACCTGACATCTGCTATGCAGTGAGTGCACTTAGCCAGTTTATGTGTGAACCAAGGCAAATACATCTTGTTGCAGCTAAACATATCCTGAGATACTTGCGTGGCACAATTGGATATGGGTTGAGATAATCTTCAGGTGAGGACTTGGAGTTACATGGCTTTACTGATTCTGATTGGGCAGGCTGTGTCTCAGATCAGAAGAGTACCTCTGGTTGTTGCTTCAGTTTGGGTTCTGCTATGATATCTTGGTGCAGTAGAAAGCAGTCTTCTGTAGCATTGAGTACAGTTGAGGCAGAGTTTATTGCAACTTGTATGGCAGCTCGTGAAGCAGTGTGGCTTCGTAAGCTCCTTGCAGGATTGTTTGGACAATCAATGGAGCCTACTATCATTCATTGTGATAACCAGAGTTGTGTGAAGCTTTCTATCAATCCTATGTTTCATGACAGAACAAAGCATGTTGAGATCAAGTACCCTTATATCAGAGATATGGTATGAGGAAAGCTATACAGTTGAGGTATATCAGCACTGATGAGCAGACGGCAGACATTCTCCCCAAGCCTCTCTCCAGGATCAAGTTTGTGTACTTTCAAGAAAAGCTTGGTATGGTGGAGAATGCAGCCTTGACTGAGAAGGAGTCTTAGTATCAATGACCTTCAGTTTTGTTAATGCATTTCTCTATTGAGAGAGATTTGAGGTACAAGCCCTTGTTAATGCATCCTTCTCTATAAGAGAAGTTTGAGGTGAAAGCCCTTGTTCCACCCTCTGGGAGAGCCATGGTGGATGTCATGTGTGTGACTCCATGACAGCATCACATGAGGGAGTTCGTGATGATTTTCTTGTACTTGTGTTTCACCCTCTAGGAGAGCCATGGTGAAAGTCACGATGAGGTGACAACATCACATTGAGTGATGAGCACTTGTACATACCATCTATGGAGGTAGCCATGATGGTTGATATCACGATGAGGTGATATCTTATTTTTTTTTCACGTTGAGGTGATAAGCTACTGTATCACTATGAGGTTATATGTTTTGTGCAGCTGAAAGTATCACCCCTAGATGAGAGGGAGTGTTGATGTTAGAAGCAGCTTAGGGTTGTTCTTCTAGCGCACACACTTCAAGAAGAAGGCATAAATTAAATGGTAGTCTTTCGGCTATTTAATTTATATTGTCATGATTTAATTATCATAAGGGCCAACCTTCTTTAGGGTCCCATATTTTGTCTTGTATTGGGCCGACCCCCTTTGGCATTTATTATATTTATTTATTCTCTCTAAGAGAGCTGACCTGATTGAAGAGGTGCTTCAATTGTATATATACAGGGTCGCATTTGTACATTTGATCATTCAAGTTCATTCAAGCAATTCGCAGCCCTAGAAGAAGTTCGCACTTGTGTAGCAGCAGTCCGATTTCAAGAAAGAACATATTCATTTGTATCTTTTGCATCTAGGAGAGGTGCGACTATTTATTGTATCAAATTTGGCCATTTCTGGGCCTAAGTTGTAAGCAGATTTCTGCTCTTGTTCCTATATTATATAAGAGGATTATTTGCTGGGTTTTTCTCCCTCAAGAGGAGGGTTTTCCCAGGGTATTTTGCTGTGTTTATTATCTTATGTGTTGCAATATTTTAAGTGCTTTCAGTTATATTATCTAATCTATGAAACACTAACACACATTGATTATGATAAAAGAGGTACAATAATTGGAGCAATATTAGGTCAAGGAGGAATACTTATAGCTTACTTTAGTGACATGTTGAATGATGAACAAAGAAAATATTCAATTTATGATTAAAAATTTATGCCATAGTTCAACCATTAAAGAACTATAGACATTATATGTTGCGTAGAGAATTTGTATTCCATATAGATCATCAAGCATTCAAGTATATAAACAATCAAGGTAAGTTAAATTAGAAATTATACAATCCGAAATCAAGTCACACAAGATTATTCTTTTTGATCAAATGAAGTGATAACTCACAATCGAAGAAATCACAAGAGTTGATTGCATTGGTTGTTTCATTGATTGTTTAGACATTCGAATTGGTTGCTACATTTTGATTATTTTGTTAGTATGTTGATAGATTGAGATGTGTTAGTGCCCAAATGTTCTCTTTGGTTGTTTTAATATAATTTCTCCATTTATGATGATTGCTTTGAGTTTGTCGATAGCATTGATCGCTTGCTTTGTGTTACACCTCTGAAATTTTTCAAATAGAAAGCAAAATTTCCATGTTTCAATCACACCTAGCCTTGTAGGGGTTTAGTTTAGGGCCGACTAGTTTTAGACTAGGGTAGATAAAATTATATATGTATGGTAAAATCATTGTTTCTTCGCAATCATATGCACTTTTCAGCAAAAAACAAAAGCAAAACAACAAAACAGCAGACTTCCAGATCAGCAAGCAAAATTTGAAATGACAAAATGCATCATACAATACAATAAAGAAGGTTTTGGAGTGGAAAACTATGAGAAAAATTGGGAAAAATTATAGAAGCAAAATTTAAAAAAATACACACAAGTAATGCTATCCTCAAATTCCCCCCGCGCCCCTCTCAGTTCATGGGGTTGTGTCATGTCCCCACAATTGTAACACATTGAAATACATCGAAATACAAATGAATAACAAAATACATATTAGCAGCCTAATGCTATATGAAATATTGAAATACAAATAACAAAAACAAAAGAAACGAATAAATACAAAGGTATAAATATAAGTAATTGCCATTTAATTACTATTATCATAGATTACCATTATCATTATAATATAAATATCATAAATAAAACAACAAATATTATTATTGGTAATTATTGTAAAAATAATAATAAAAAAAGTCACAAAGAAAAATAATAATAAAATCTGTTGACTGTGCTTTAGCTAAATAAACAAATAATAAATACAAAATGATTTATCATGAACCGGCTCCTAATTAACTAAGCACTAGTTCCTAAATACATGAAGCACTTCCTAAAAACCACGACTATCTAAAAGAAAAAGCAGCGATTACATTTGGTAAAGCAAGCAGTATATTCCTTAGGAATCGGTTCCCAAAAGGTAGCAACCACATGGAGGACACGTCCCTAGTCAACAAGAGGATATGACTCTTGGAAGGGATCGGTCTATAAAAAAAGAGACTAGTTCAAACAATTGGGCAGGGATCATGGGAAAAAAAAGATATTTTGAAGAAGAATCAGTCAGTAATCTGACGGGTGGAAGTCAGAGAAATAGAGGAAAATCGGTGGAGGAAAGAAAGAAAGAGAGTATTGTGCTTGGCAGAAAAGAGAAAAGAAAATTCTTGCTTGCAGATCGAACAAACCGATAAGTAAATTATATTACAAAACAGTGATTACAATTTATGTCAGAAATCAGTCAAACAGTAATTAAATAATAATAAATGGATGCTTAGCAAATAAAGTAATAGTTGACACATATATATATATGATAAAAATATATATATTGAATATAATATGTTTCTATTCATATATTGATAAATATATTTTGGTGATTGATATATATATTGAGACTCAGAGATCTCATAGGTGGTGGACACTGTTAATTTTTGTTAGATTGATTAAATTACTTTCAGATTATATTCAGAATACTGGACTGAATTACTATGAAGATGATACCAGATCAATATTGAAAGTATTGATCATGAATTTACAAGTCTGAATTTATTTCAATGATATTCGATCCTCAAGAATAGAACATTTATTTATTTCGATGTTTGTCCTTGTGGATCGGATCTGTCATAAATACAAATGGGGAGACACGTCCCATGAGCAGACATGTCTTAAGGATTGTGCCTTTTCATCTAACTAAGACAACCGATCACCAATCGGTTTTGTTACTTAGTAAACATCAAAGTTCGATTTGTATTTATCTTTGCACAAATAAATAATATCCAATCTGGAACTCGATCTGGATTCTATATGAAACATATAAAGCCAATAATCTGCAATTAATAAACTCTAAATGCAGATCAAAAATGTACTTGGGATGTAGCAGATTTCGATATATATAAATGATGATATTGAATATATTCGATCATCATTTATATCTTACCGAAGCTACCTTATTTCAACACTCCCTCTTAGCTAGGGAAGATAACTCTAACCAAGTATATAATGATATCACCTTACTCGTTATATCAGGAGATATGGTATGCTTCTAAGAGTGTCAAGTCACATGACATTCTTCATAACACATCTTCATTATGGTATGTGCGTTGATATCAAGTCTCATGATGTCTACCATAATAAATCATGGCATATCCACGGATACATTTATCCACCATGTTTATCCCATAAGGATCATAATGATCTTCAACTGATATCAAGTCTCATGATATCTATCAAAATGTCCATGAGATACTATCATGACATATCCACAGATATCAAGTCGCATGATATCCATCATGATAGTGAAACTAATCATTGTAGAGTCGTCACCTTACAATGTCAAATACAAGTGTTCATTATCAGAAAGATCGTCACCTTTCAATAATGTACACAGGGGGAGAGGGCCCATAAAGTCATGGAGTCACACACATGACAAAAGAGTTTACACATTAAACATCTTTTAAATACATTAGTTCAAAATAAACAATTTGAATCTCAATCTCAATAATAATTTACATTTCAACCATACCAAGTTTCTTGCTGAAGTGTTCAACTTTAACTCTGGAGAGAGGCTTGGTGAGAATGTCTGTTGTTTGATCATTTGTACTAATATACTCCAAGTGGATCACATTCTTTTCTACCATGTCTCTCACATAGTGGTAAGGGATCTCTATATGCTTTCATCTATCATGGAATACCGGATTCACTGAAAGCTTAATGCAACTCTGATTGTCACAGTGGATAATAGTAGGATTCAGGGACTCGCCAAATAATCCCACAAGCAATTTCCGGAGCCATACTACTTCTCTTGCTCCCATAGAGGCTGCAATATATTAAGCTTTTGTTGAGCTTTGTGCCACTGAAGACTGTTTCCTGTTGATCCAAGAGATCATAGCTGATCCTAAACTGAAGCAACATCCTGATGTGTTTTTCTGATCGATTACACTTTCAGCCCAAGCTGAATCAGAGTATCCATGTAAATCTAGGTTGGCATTCATGTATTTAAGACCATATCCAATAGTACCTTGAAGGTATCTCAATATATGCTTCACAACAACAAGGTGAATTTCCTCTGGCTCACACATAAACTGGCTTAGGGCATTCACTGCATAGCAAATATCCGGTTTGGTGTTAACCTAGTACATTAATGATCCAATTATCTGTCTATGGAGAGTAGGATCTGCAAATTTTGATTTTGCTACTGCTTCTTTCAATTTGTGTAAGTTGGTTTCCATAGGTGCAAACATGGGTCTACAGTCTAACATCCCAAATCTCTTCAAAATATCAATAGTATACTTTCCTTGATTTAGAATGATACCATTTGATTTCTGCCAGACTTCTAACCCCAGGAAGTAATGTAAAATGCCCAAGTCTTTCATGTCAAGTTCTGAAGCCAAGTCCTTTTTACATTGAGTAATAAGGTGATCTTCTCCTGTTATTAGCAAGTCATCAACATATAAAATTAGTATTTACATATCACCTTTAATTACCTTAAAATAGAGATTTGGATCTGCATCATTCTTGGAAAATCCTAGTCCCAAAAGATAGCTATCAATTCTTTCATACCAGGCTCTGGGAGCCTGTTTAAGTTCATATAGAGCTTTCTTCAATCTGCATACAGGTGAGTCTGCTTTATGTATCACAAAACCTTCAGGTTGCTCTAAATAGAACTTCTTCTTCAATGGTTCCATTCAAGAAGGCAGTTTTCACATCCATTTGATGGATCTTCCAGTCTTTAGCTGCTGCAATAGCTATTACTGCTCTAACAAAGGTGTACCGGGCAACAAGTGCAAATGTCTCTTCATAATCAATACCTTCCTTTTGTGAGAAACCTCTGGCCACAAAACGTGCCTTGTGTTTCTCTATACTGCCATCAGCAACATGTTTGATTTTCAAGAGCCATTTGGAAGAGACAACAAATTTCTCTTTTGGTCTAGATACTATATCTCATACATCAATTTTCAAAATGGACTGATACTCTTTCGTCATAGCATCTTTCCATACTTGATGCTTGAGAGCTTCCGTAACACTAGTTGGTTCTGAACTAATGATCTCATTCATTAAGGCAACATAGCTTGAGAATCTTTTGGGTCTCTTACTTTCTCTAAAAGTTCCTTTGGGTGTTGTATAACTCTCAGCTTCCTCAATCATCTTTCTAGCCCAAAGTGGTCTCCTCTTGATGTTGTTATTAGAATTCTCTTCTGGAGCAATTTGGTTTTCATTTATGATTTCTTCAGGATACTCCCTCTGAATCTTAGGAGCAGGATCCTCCTCTACGACTTTAGGAGAATCTTGAATTTCTATCTCATTTGAACTCTTTGCCCTTTTGAAAGCAATGTCTTCCTCAAAGATGACATCTCTACTTAGTTCAATTTGTTTCTGTTCGGATATGTATATTTTGTAAGCTTTTGAGGTTTCACTGTAGCCCACAAATATCCCTTTTTTTCCAGTAGGTTCTAATTTAGATCTCTTTTCTTTAGGTACATGAATGTAGACAGGACAACCAAAGATCCTTAAGTGACTTATGTCAAGTTTTACACCAGTAAATGCTTCTTCAGGAGTCTTGTTATCTAGATGTGAGTGGGGACATCTATTTTGAATGTAAACATTTGTCCTAGAGGCTTCTGCCCAAAATGAAGTTTCTATGTTTTGGTTGAACAACATTGCTCTAGTAGCTTCTACAATAGTTCTATTTTTCCTCTCAGCAACACCATTTTGTTGAGGATTGCAGGCTACAGTAAACTCCCTCTTAATCCCAGCATTTAAAAAAAATTCCTTAAAGATTTTTGAGGTGTATTCCTTCCCATTATTTGTTCTTAGTATTTTGATTTTCTTCCCGGAAAAAGTTTTTTGTAAGAGCTTTGAACTCCTTAAACCTTTTAAGGATTTCTATCGACTCTTTACATTTAAGAAAATATATCCAAGTCTTCCTAGAGAAGTCATCTACAAATATTACATAATATAAGAATCCTACCATGGAGGGTACAAACATGGGTCCACATAAGTCAGTGTGTACCTAGTTCTAATACATTTTTGGTTTTACTACCCAAACTATTTTGGAAGGTCCCCTTTGTATTCTTCCCTAGGGCACACCCTTTGCATGCTCCTTCAAGAATTTGTTTTAGTTTGGGCAATCCTGTTACTAATTTTTCTACTGAAGGTAGGGCAGGGAAATGAATATGTCCTAATTTTCGATGCCAAATTTCATTTGAATCAAAGATCTCATGAATAAGGGCTTGATTAGTGTCAGTGTGCAGTTTGTAGAGATATCCTTGTCTTATACGTATAGTTTGTGCTTTCTTTATAGTGGAGTTCTTTGGCCATGCCAGAACTGTTACACCCCGATTGTATAGCTACTATTGCATATAGCAATTGATTGTAATGTTTGAATCTTTGAGATGAATAAAACGTGTTTTTTATCAAAATGGATGTGCTCTATTTTAAATGATTCTCTCATTTGATTGATACTTCTTTTGATGTTATGTTGCATGCATAGAATTAAATTATGAATATTCTAACTTAAGATGTTTTGTATACTGTTGACGTTGTGAACAAGTAACTGCCGAGATTGTATGTCTATGGATGCAGGAACAGGAACTAATTCTCCAGGCGGAGGGGAGACATCACTCAGGAGAGGGGCTTGGTCGGCTAACCGGTAAAGTTGATCATATGAGCATACACACACTTCACTGAGGGTTTTGGGAACTGAGTCAGATTGAGTTGTCTTAATAAGTCATCCTTAGGCTTAGGGGTTTTGGATTACTTCTTTATGCTTTATGAGTGGTGTTACTTGTTGACTGACTTACTGTTCTATGAGCCTTGAATGTGAAATGTGAACTGATAAGTGTGGTATAGACAGGATGTATATGCGTATACATGTACCACTCATATGTGCGTAACAACACGCATAACATGTCGATACATATGTATGATGGGCAATTATTATGCCATACACATGTGTCGACATGGCATACATACAGATACGTATACATGGCTGGCACACCTATAAACATATGCACACTAGCTATAATGTTGTTATAACGTTATATTGATTCCTAGAATTTACAGTTAAACGTATATATACATGTTTGTACAAATACATGTATTAAGGGTACGTTGACTAGCCTGCAATACACGTATTTGGATAATTAAATACAAATATGTATAGATATATTTAAATGTAAATATTTGAATGTGTAATATATATATTTAATATTATATTTAAATATAAACGTTATTATAGTTTTACCTAGAATAAAATATATAGATATATCTATAGTAATATTTAAATATTATATAGATATAAACATATATTTAAATACGGTAAATAAAACTATAATATGATATATATTTAATATAATGAAAAATATAAATTTAATATCTTGTTTATATTTTAAATAAATATTTACCTTGGAAATAATTAAAATGGACTTGTATAGTCATTTGGCAAATAAAATGCATTTACCATAAGTAAAGAAAGTATTTTCGACTTCCATAGTCTATTGGGAAAATACATTGGAAATATCATGAGAATTTAAATGGTAAATATTATAGTCTTTTGAAAGGTTTAAAACAAATACATTTTAAAACTTTGGCTAAAGTTAAAATCGCGGATTTCCTTCATGCTGAAAATCACGGACTGTATAATGGCCGAAATGGTGAAAAAGAAGAACCGTGCGCAGCTCCTCACGCCAGTAGACCAGGTCGCATGTTGCAAAGTGCCACCATTCCGAAAATGCATGGGCGGAATGAAGCTAAATGGCTGTGTTTTCTGCTGAGATTAACCCGCCATTGTTCATAAGTTAAGCCATTTTTGGGAGACGCCTGTAAGGGTCAACCCTCCTTTTTATCAAATGAAAGTTTGAATTATTCTCTGAACTGTTGGAAGTCGATTCACCTCTTAAAGCTATGAGTAAGTATGGAAATTCGCCACATTTCATTTTGAAATATTCAAAGAGTAATTCCATCATCTTACATGCCTGCAAGAGTGGAAATTGTTGGGCTGAGGGCTCTATAAATAGCCGCCCAGTTCATTCATCAAAGAGCACTTGCAAATTCCGAATTTTCTTTTGAGAGAGCTGCAATTTGTCTTTGTCGTATTCACATGAATTTCCTTTCTGTTTTTGCTTAAAAACGAATTCCCTTTGAGAGCCATATTTTGACAATTCTGTAGAAGCATTTTGTGAGCAATCTTTTATTGTTGTGGAAGCATTTATAAGATAATCATACTCTATCATTGTTGTATTGCATTTGTTGAGAGCCATATTCTATCATTGTTGTAATGCATTGGTTGAGAGCCATATTCTGTCATTGCTGAATAAGCATTTGTTTGAGAGCCAATTTGCATATATTTCCTCACCATTCTGAGAGATTGGTATTTATATGCTGCAAGCATAAAATACAGAACCAGTAATAGAAACCAGAATTGAGAGGAGTAACACTGAAGAAGGAGGAGAAGTAGCTGGTGACTGGAATCATCTATAGCAAGGAAATAGGCATGTGAAATGTATTAGATTAATTTGTGTGTTCATTGATTTCATTAGAATTTTGCTTTGTAAAAAGAAGTAAAATAGGAAAACACTAGAAGAAATCTTGTTGGAATAGAATAGTTTGTTGTTATGAAATAACTAGGAAAAGCTTGATTGTGAAAGGTGAAAGGAATGTTGGTTTGTGAAAAGGATAGCTTGTTATTAAGAAATACTTAATTTCTTTGAGAAAGCTCGTTTTAAAGTAAATAGTTTGATTTCATTAGAATAGCTTGAATTCTTGGGAATGACTTGTTTATAAAAAGGAAACTCGTTCATAAGGGGAAAAGCCTATTTATAGCTTGTTATGGAAGAATAGATAGTCCATGTTATAAACGGAATGTTGAAATGAATTTACTTGAATACTGCTTGAATTCCTTATATAAAGGAAAAGAGGAACTAGTTATTAAATACTAGGTCGAGGGTGGAACCAATAACAAGGTAGTCTAAAGCTTTAAAGTTAATAGGTTATCTAGGAAAAGCTAAGTACTCCATGGATAAAGGATTCCATGTTAGGAGTTACCCGAGGGACCCTTGTTGACTGCATTTCATTTCCTGATTAAGTAGATTGTTTGAAGGTAGGTTGTCTGAAACAGGATATACCTCCCTTATGTAGCTATGGAAGTAGAATGCCTAAAGGTAGGTAATCTGAAACAGGATATATCTATCTTGTGTAAATCTCTTAGAAAAATGTTGTAGGTTAGTCTGGGATAAAAGATTAATCCAAAAGTAAAGGACGATACCTATGCATAGTGTAAGATAGTCTTAAGTCAAATCGGCCCTGGGTAGTGTATATGATAGATGACCTTCATTCGAAGTACTGAATGTGAATACTTTGGCCAAAGTAGTGGAAGGTACGATATCCACTTAGATGTGAGATAATTGAAACTACACTGTCAGTTCATTGTGATCCATCATGCTAGTTCGGGATTGTGAAATAGCAAGTTCTAGATGTATAGGACACAACACTATGCTCAATTGGGTTGTCACAGCCTGTTATTTTACCAATCTCTTCGTTCGAAGGGAGGGCCATCTATCAAATGATAGATGTGCGGGGGACCGCATTAACAGCCTATGGTTAACGGAAAAGCGCCTGAGTGATGTTTCTCCTCCACAGCAGGCAACAGATACACCAAGATTTGAAAGGAAGGGAACCTGGACCATCTTACTACTATTTGTGCAAAAGCTTACGAGCTATGTATGTAATTGTTTTACTTTTGTACTCTGATTTATATTTACAATGAAAATGGAATTCATGTGGAAATATATATTGTAACTTGCATGTATGTATCAATAAAGAAAAGAAGAATTTTATTGCAATGTCTTTGTTGCTTGTTACATTTATATGTTTGAAGCGAAATGTTAGAAAAATTTTAATTACCCAAGGATGGGGCCGTTACAAGAACTTTTCCATCCATAAAGGTAACCCTTTATCCATTGTCTTCAAGAGAAGAAATGGATATTAGGTTCATCTTTATTCCTGGTACAAACAATACTCCAATAAGTTGAGAGAGGCCAAACTTCAAATTTATGGTGCAAGTTCCAACCTCCTTTACTGAATGTGCAGAATCATCCCCGATAGTTACTTCTTTGTTAGTTTTTTCTATCATAGTATCTAGGTGTTCTCTGAACCCTGTGATGTGCCTTGATGAACCACTGTTAATTACCTAGTTATTGACTTTGTTTGTAATTGGCTTGATAATGGTGAGTAGAAGACAAATTTCTCAGAGTCATATTATGTATTTGTCTTTCCAACTTTAGCAAAGGACGCTTGTCGTTTTGTTCTATCAGGGCACTTCATTGCATAGTGTCCATATTGATCACATTTGAAACATTGTATTTGGGAGATGTCTTTCCTTTTCTTGAATGATCCCTTTCCATAAGAATTCTTCATTCTCTTTAAGTTTTTCTTCTTACCTTTCTTATGATAACTTGTGTTTAGTACATGAATATCCTCATCTATGGGTTTTTGATTGTTTCCTTTTGTAATTAGTCTTGTTTCTTCTTGTAAGCAATTTGTTCTTAGCCTATCAAATTTAGGGAGTTTTGATCTTGCACTTATTCCTTGAACAAATGACTCCCATGAGTTTGGTATGCTACCTAGAGCTATTAGTGTTAACTCCTTGCTATCAATTTGATATCCGACTGTTGACAGTTGATTTCTTAGTTCATTGATTCTCATAAAATATGCATTAATAGATTCTCCTTTGTTTATTTGAACATGATTAAGTTGCCTCTTTAGAGCAAAGGTCCTACTGGTGTTCTTTATTTCAAAGGTGCTTTCAAGGGATTTAAACATTTGGAATGCAGTGTCATGTTTAGATAGAATAGGTACTATATGATCCCTAACTGCATCTACTATAATTTTCATAGTTTTCTCATCGTACTCAATCCATTGAGATTTCTCCAGATCATTCTCTGGTTCTATCTTATTTTCTTTCACAAATGAGTCTGACTTATTTTCTTTCAGAATCATCATGATTCTGAATTTCCATAAAGTAAAGTTGTTTGCACCTTCAAGACGATCCTCGAATCAGATTACACTTGACATTATGAAGAACGAAATGTGTTTGCGATTTCAAGAGAAAATACGATTTTAAATAATCTGATATCTGGATTTAATCGGATCTTTCTCAAGGTGGTTCTGATACCATGTTAGATTGATTAAAATTACTTTTAGATTATATTCAAAATACTGGACTGAATTACTATGAAGATGATACCAGATCAATATTGAAAGTATTGATCATGAATTTACAAGTCTGAATTTCTTTCAATGATATTCGATCCTCAAGAACAGAACAATTATTTATTTCGATGTTTGTCCTTGTGGATCGGATCTGTCATAAATACAAATGGGGAGACACGTCCCATGAGCGGACATGTCTCCACTCCACTATGTCTCCACTCCACAAAGTGGAGACATGTCCACTCATGGGACGTGTCTTAAGGATTGTGCCTTTCCATCTAACTAAGACAACCAATCACCAATCGGTTTAGTTACTTAGTAAACATAAAAGTTCGATTTGTATTTATCTTTGCACAAATAAATAGTATCCAATATGGAACTCGATCTGTATTCTATATGAAACATATAAAGCCAATAATCTACAATTAATAACCTCTAAATGCAGATCGAAACTATCATTGGGATGTAGCAGATTTCGATATATATAAATGATGATATTGAATATATTCAATCATCATTTATACCTGACCAAAGCTACCTTATTTCAACAATTTTTATAATCAGATTTAAAGAGCAGAATTTAATTCACAAAACAGACACATAAACACGGAAAATACCTTGGGAAAACCCTCCTCTTGAGGGAGAACAACCCAGCAACAAAGATCTCACCTATATATATGTTGGCGCTTCAATTAGCACCTTTAGAGTGCTTATTGGAAACAGACAGCTATTGCAAGTGTGTTAGTACATGCTCTTCGGATTATAGAGAGGAAGATCTCTCTTTGCTGATTTTCTACTGTAAAAAAGGGGTGTACTAAGGTTCCTATCTTTTTTACTCAGCAGCAGGACACAAGGGTGCATAAACACAATGCGTCGTAGCTAAGCTTTTTCTCTGGTTTCCGCAGATCTTAACTACGACTAACTAAGCTTCTAAACTATCCTACCTCCCCAAGATAAACAGAGCATGAGGGCGTAGGAGCGGAATTGATTGGTTGGATCACTTGAATCCTCCATCTCAATGGAATATGGCCGAGGCTCTGAAGCTTCGGATATATACCAAGATAGGCCTCGATACAAACAAACACTCTCTTATGGTAAACTGGATCTGAGACTTGCCAAGGAGGAGGAACCCCTGTCCGAGGTGTAGGCTTGGAAACAGCTCACTGGAAACAACAAGGAACGATGGCCTGTCTAGCAGGATTCCCGAGGAGGTGACGACACCTATCCAAAGTGTAGGCTGCAAGACAAAACATTAAACAACATCATACGATCATGATCGATGACAAAATATCCAAGGAGGTGACGACACCTGTCCAAGGAGGAGATTGAAACAATGCACTATTTAGAACAAGACTTTGAATATACTCAAGTATTTAGATCAAGCAAGCATGCGCTATCTGATTTATTTCTTCAAGCTTCTCCAAAGAATTACAAAGGTCGGGACAGGAAAGGCACGAAATCATGCACAATTGCGATCAACCAACGAACTCTCATCCAAGAGTGAACAGATATAAACAAGCTAACTCTGGCAACAATGGCGCAGCAATTTTGCTTAGCAAATAAAGGTTAAACAAATAATGAGCCTAAGGCTCTTATTTATAGAAACTCAAAGGAGTAGGCAACCCTAAAATCTCCTTGAGTTAACAATCAGTTCTTGCCAATCAGCAAGATTTATTCCTATGTCTAAAAGTAGGTGAGCAAGCAGTTAACTGGAAATCTACTTCAGTTAACTGAAACTAAACAAAAGTCAAACTGGAAGTCTACCTCAGTTGACTGACACCTAACTAAAAGTAAACTTAACTTACAAATGTGTCTCCAAAATAGACATCCACCTTTAAAGGAGATCTGAGATCCACAAATCATGGGGGTCAATTAGACATCCTAGATCAATGGGATATGACATGCATGATCTGTGGAGATCTGGAGTCAACTTGGAAAGGGGCATCAAGTTGACTTCAGTCATATTTATTGCTACATTAGAGGGCAAGACGTCCTTCTTGAGGTGTTTCACACCTCATCACCATTGGTCAACAGTGCTTTTGTTCATTCGTTGACTTCTTCATACGGAGACCGGTACATGCCTGTCAATCGTTAGCTTACCGCTTGTCAGCAACTTGATGTATGTACCTCCTTCATTTTGCTTCCCTTAGGAGGGTTACTCTTTTTCTTTTTGTCTGTGTTTCCACTTTGACGTGGAAGGTAGTGTAGTATTAACCGATGGCGGCTCTGTGTAGGGAATGACTACCTTCTGCGTTCTTTTGCAGCTTTGACGTTTTCCTTGATCTTTCTCAATGGAAGAGTGATGTATGATGAAACCACGGAGTTTGACCACGATCACTCTAACCGTGAGAAATGCACATGAACTTGCTACATGTGTAAAATTCCAACGGTTACCATCCTCTAACCTGGCCTTGGAAGGCGATCAGATATACGAGGTGAAACCATTATGGAACCTATGGACTTGTTTCTATGCTTGTCAATCTATCTAGATCGACCTCTAGGTGTGCCCGACGCAAATTGGTGCCAGTCGTTTTCAAAAAATCATGGAGTAAGACCATTTTGGTTTTGTATTTGTCTTGGGAGAACCACGTTCTAAAAACCTTGAAGATTGACTGTGCACACGATGCTGCTCGGACAACTTTTTCTGGAACTGCTAAAAATAGCCTCGTCGAGGGTAATTTTTACGAAAAATTTCTGAGACATGGGTTTTGTTGAGAATGATTTTCTAAACAAACCCAGATCGTTAGAAATTCGGAAAAATGAGTTTTTCTTTGACATGCAAGAGCCCTTTGGTGGCAGAGGCAGCAGGGTACCGGAAAGTGTTTTTTCTCGAAAAAATCCAACACATGGGTTTTCTTCGTGCTTCAAAGCTAAACAAACCCAGTTTGTCCGTTTTTCAATATTATGACTTTTTCCGGAAACCCTAAAAAATAGGGGCAACAAGGCTATTTTTTCTGGAAAAATCTAACATGTGGGTTTTGTTGAAAAAGCTGTGTTGATCATACCCAGTTGGCCAAATCTATGATTATCTGTCATTTCCTGTGACATGCAAAGAAATATAGACAGAAATAGAGGAAGTAGACAGAAGGTGGATTGGAAGTTATCGGCTGTCAATCTAGAAGAAGTATGCCTTTTGATGCAAACTTTGATAAATGGTCCCTCTATGCAACAGATCTTAAAAAATATGAAGAACGGTGAAAACCCCTCTGTCAGATCTTCAAAAATGTTGGAGAAGAAAAATATTCGTTCTTGAGCTCCTCAACCTGCAAAGAAATAATAAATAATGGACGCCTAGATGCTTTGATATGTCAATTTGGAGTTGCAAGCATCAATTGGGCATCCAACTCATGATTGAGCCTGATTTGGAGTTCAAAAAGGTGATTTCCACTGATTGTGGAGTGTTTGGCCTCTTTTTGCCTCCAAAATTTGTTAACTCAAGTCAACATTTGTTTTTGACTTTCTTAAGGCGTCCATCCTTGAAGTTGGTCTTTTTTTTGCAGGCTGAAGTGCCTCTATTTGATCTTCGATCCTGGTTGCTCAGTTGATCTTCAGAAGTTGCTGACAGATCCGTTGCTGAGATGGGATCAGTTTGACGAGATATACCTAGGAGAGATTAACTCAAAAAACTGAGTTTGAGCCTCTAGAATGAAGGGCACCTTTCTTCAAGAGGAGCGCTTTTGGTTGTGCCTTAGTCAATTTTCATTGACTGTTCTTCATTTTGGCCTTTTCAGACCCTTTGTGCTTTGATCTAACGTTCCCGTTGATTGAGTCGGATGATTCTACTTGACGATGCATCAGGTAGCCAGCTCAGTCCTGCACTGGATGACTAGCTTCTCAGTTGATGACAATGAGTTTATGTCCTTCAAACTCAAGGGCGCCCCTGTCCAGCAGGGGCGCTTTTAGCTTGTTGACTGGTTTTGTCTACTCTGAAAACTGCTTACCTTTGACCTCCTTCATCAGACATTTGATTTGTCAGAAGTTCTTGTTGATGGTTTCATTGGCGAGACTAGTCATAGCTGAGAAGATCATCCTAGGAGGCAATAAAGATTCTGACTGAATCTGGATGCCTTCAAGAAAGGGCGCCTTTCTTCAAGAGGGGCGCTTTTGATCATGCCTTAGCCAATTTTCGGCTTGTCTTTCCAATTCTTCAATTCTGTCTTTTTTTGCTTGACCTCAGCGTGTGATCGTTTGGCGTGTCCTGTGACCCTGTTGTCAAATTGATCACATAGCTGAGAGGAAGCTGGAAAGATAACATGTATAGAGCTACAACAGATTGATGAATCTGGTGCCTACAACTGAGGGGCGCCCCTGGCTAGTAGGGGCGCTTTTACCATGAAGCTCTCTAATTCGGCATCTTCATTGCCGATGGATCCTCCCTAGTTTGTTGATGCTTTGCCAGTGATCTCTGAATCAGATGATCTTGTTGATGATTCTGTTGTCGAGACAGCACGAAAGTGGAGAGGATGACTGAGCTGAAGATGCAAAGTGATTTGATTTGCCCTTAGAGATCCAAGGGCGCCTTTCTTCAAGAGGGGCGCCTTTTTCAACTATAGACTATGTTTTGCCTTGGTAGCAAAACGTTCATCTTCCAAAGTTAGCCAAATTTTGGCTTTTTTCGTTTTGAGAATCTCCTTCGTCGAACGGCATCATTTTCATCCTTTTCCGCCATGGCTTCTTCGTTGAAGCTTTTGAGGTTTAGCTTTCAGCACCTGGTACTGGCCAATCTGCCATTAATGGTTGCGGAGCTCCTAACTTTGTTCCTGAAAAATAGAAATAGACCCACCAGAGTAAAACATGTATTTTGATAATTCTGACTTGATCAGTGTGATCATGAAGGCAATTAACCCTATCAGAATTATTTTCAATCATTTCCGAGAAGGTCCTATTTTTAAGGGTTTTCTTAAAAATAGGGGCGTAAAACCCTAATTTTCATCATTGTTTTTAGAATTTTAACCATAG
The DNA here is from genome assembly GCA_007115665.2 of Sequoiadendron giganteum. Taxonomy (NCBI): domain Eukaryota; kingdom Viridiplantae; phylum Streptophyta; class Pinopsida; order Cupressales; family Cupressaceae; genus Sequoiadendron; species Sequoiadendron giganteum. Next base: position 42,167,885 of record VCHN02000014.1, on the reverse strand, counting down.
GTTCCTTGACAGAAACCCACAAAGACTTCATGCTTGTTTTGACCAAAAACATACTTTCGATGGCAGTTTTACATTGTCTAGCTCAATTTAAGCAAAATGCCAAAAATTTCATTTTGGGTATAACAATATAAAAGATGGCAACAAATCTCTTTACAATGAGGCCAATCACAAGGCCAATATTCAGCACTAGCAATGGCAACAATAACAGATAACAATCTGCCCTTCCTTAAACTCAGATCTGCACTTGAAGGAACTAGCAATCTTCTCCTTGAAGAATTTGCACCTTTCTCTTGAAGAATTTGCACTTGTATGAAGGGAGAGAAAACGATCTTGCAACATTTTCAATGGAGTGAAATGACCTTTTATAAATACATATTGATAGAGAGGTTGCACCTCTTCAAGAGCTAGGTCGGCCATCATAAGAAAATATAATTACAATTAATAAATGCAAATACAAGGAATGTCGACCAAGATGAAGAATAAATTGTTGCCTAAGTGAAGCGTCTCTTCACTTAATTATCTCAATAAATGAATACTTGTTAGGCTATATGAATTTATGTCTTCACACGTGGCTGGAAGAATGAGCCCAAAGCTGTTATAACATCAACACTCGCTCTCAGCTAGGGAGGAATACTTCCAGTTGTGCAAGACATATCACCTCACAGTGATGTCAACCACCATGGCTACACCCATGTGTGAAAAGAGCATATCACCTCATCGTGATATCAACCATCATGGTTCTCCCATGTATGGCAAAGGAACATATCACCTCATCGTGATATTAACCATCATGGCTCTCCCATGTATGGCAAATGTACATAAGTGCCCATCACTCAATTGTGATATTGTCACCTCATTGTGGCATTCACCATGGCTACTCCTAGAGGGTGAAAAGCACAAGTACAAGAAAACCATCACGGACTCTCTCATGTGATGTTGTCATGGCGTCACACACGACATCCACCATGGCTCTCCCAGAGGGTTGAAACAAGGGCTTTCACCTTGAAATTCTCTCATAGAGAGAAATGCATTAACAAGGGCTTGCACCTCAAATCTCTCTAATAGAGAGAAATGCATTAAAGCAATTCTGAAGTTCACTGATGTTGAGACTCCTTCTCAGCTAGGGCTTAATTCTCCACAATACCAAGCTTGTCTCGAAAGTACACAAACTTTACTTTGACAAGAGGCTTCATGAGAATGTTTGTCATCTGCTCATCAGTGCTGATATACTTCAACTGGATTGCTTTCCTCAATGCCATATCTCTGATATAGTGGTATATGATCTCAACATGTTTTGTTCTATCATGAAACACTAGAATGACAAAAAGCTTCACACAGCTTTGATTATCATAATGAATGGCAATTGGCTCCAATGATTGTCCAAACAATCCTGCAAAGAGCTTTTGAAGCCACACTGCTTCCCGAGCTGCCATACATGTTGCAATGTACTCAGCCTCTGTGGTGCTCAGTGCCACTGAAGACTGCTTCCTGCTACACCAAGAGATCAATGCAGACCTCAAACTGAAACAACATCCAAAGGTGCCCTTTCGATCAGCAACACATCCTGTCCAATCAAAATCAATATAACCATGCAGCTTCAAGTCCACACCTGAAGAATATCTCAATCCATATGCAAGTATGTCAGGATATGTTTTGCTGCAACTAGATGTATTTGCCTTGGTTCACACATGAACTAACTAAATGCACTCATAGCATAGCAAATATCCGATCTAGTATTGACTAGATACATCAATGATCCAATTAACTGCCTGTACATCGTGTGATCCACCAGGTCTGAACTAGCTACAGCCTCCTTAAGCTTCTGAAAGTTGGTCTCCATGGGCGTGGACATGGATTTGCAATCCATCATACCAAATCTCTTCAAGATGTCTAAGGTATACTTCCCTTGACTCAAAAAGATCCCATTAGGCCTTTGCCAAACATCTAAACCAAGGAAGTAATGTATGTACTTAAGATCCATCAGTTGGTTCCAGAGGCTCAACTAGATCACCATCTTTTTCAGGTTCAATAGGCTCCCTCTGAATCTTCAAGTACTTGCATCAACCTTCTAACCTCTTCGTCCAAGATTGCTTGCAACGCTTGCCTTAGAGAATGATTTCCAACGTACACCTCTGGTAGAGAATTTTAGGTTTGTCCTTCTCGACCTCATCCCAGATTGCTCTAATTTGAATAGGTTTGCGGAGCTACCAATGTTAAATTCAGGTTGACTATCTTGAGCAATTTTTATCTCAATTGCTGAAGAGGATCTTCAAGGATTTAGTATCAGGCCTTGCAACTTCTAGTCCGAAAGTCACAGAACTCCCTCTGAAGATTAATTTCTCCTCTTCGAAAAGACTGATCACAATGACAACCTGAATAGGTCCTTCCTTTTCGAGAGATGTCTTCAGCCACCAACTCAGTCCCATGGCTGCAAGCTGAGTCTCCATGCTTCAACCTAAAAGATGCATCAAGCTCTTCTTCTCCTGAAAGCAATCTCACGCTTCTTGGTCCGTTTTGAAGACATTAAGGAGAGATTACTACTAGTTCATAGAACTCAGCTATTCTGAAGAGAAACACCAATTTCTGGAACTATCTCAATGTTATAGCATGAATTAATAACTATATAACAATTCATGAACATTATTCAACCATGCAATACTTATCTCATTGAAATCAGAATCTTGTACACAAAAAATGAGGAATCGATATCAACGATCACTATATCTGCTCTCTCTGCCCTTTGCAGTGGCGTCGATCACTGCTGCTCTCAATGCAAACTCTTGACTTCGATTGCAACTGAATATCAAAAGAAGGTCTTTACCGACTTAGGCATCTTTTACCCAAACCTCACCATACATATGGTTAATACTTCTGCTCTAAGTATTGATGGTGACTTCTTTGTCAAGATGTTCAACTAATCTTTGACAACAAGGGTCTGAAACAACTTCTCATTCAAACTCTTTAAACTTTCCTCAGATTGACGGTATGCCATCATTGTATTGAGTGAGAAGCCTAAATTTACTTCACAGATAAGACCTAACTAGATTACCGCTGAAACAGAGATCTTGGATAACAACTTCTGGAGATCTTGATACAATCTCATTCCATAGATCGATGGACCCCGGAAGCAATCAGACTAGTCATTATTCTTGAGCTCCACCCAATTATACAAATGACGTCAAACAAAGAAAGGCAAACCCGCTTCAAGGCTTTCGAGCGACTTGGGGTGAATAAAGGTGACTTGAGATTTGTAAATCGAAAGATGCCCATCGTGATCTTGCTGAGGAATAATTACCCGTCCGTGAATGATCTTACCTGGTCTATTGTGATGAAATCCTGAGATGTTTGGTGATCTTTTGGTTGTTGCTGGAGACTCCCAATTGTTTTTGTCCCTTGAAGTGGTGTCAGATTGTTACAGGATATCGTGTTGTTGGAAACGAAGCAAACAGAGAATGTTGTGATGCACCTTTTGGTGTCTTCCACACCCGATCTCCTTGCTTGATCCAAAAAACAAGGAATACGAATCACCTGGTCGGCATCAAGAGATTACGTCCCTAGAAGACTATGCTCCAGAAACTCAAATCGAATAATATTCATGCATACAAGTCTCGATCCTCCACACTTAATCGGTTCTGCACGGACATGAAAAGAACACTAGACCTGAATCTGCCTTTATTTACATTCTTTGACTTTACCGCAACTCATGAGTACCTCTAAAATACTCCTGACCCCAAACCAATTATCGCGATGATGGATCCCAACTCTTCTCAGGGAGTGAATGTTGCTATCTGAAGAGTGACGCTCAAAGTCTTCTCCCAAAGGGGGCTCCAGATGTACTCGCACTAGCTCGGAGATAGTTCATGGTATGCGCACATCAAACATTAAGAATTCGAGATCCCACTTGCAGGCCTGTGAGACTGGCTATAAATCGTCCTCCCAATTGGAGCGATCAGAACAATGTCGGAAGTGATGAACAAGACACGGAAAGTCTTTGAGACTATACTGCCCAGAAATCATAAGATTAAATCCTCCATGCTCTCATGAGTTTGATGAAATCATCCACATAGTTGTTCTCTATTGCCTGACAAAAACAATGATTCAAGCTATTGCCTAGCCATCTCAGGGGATACGACTTTCATAGCCACCATTAAGACAGCGTAACAAATCTGATCAGATCTTCATATAAACCCGCTTTGATACCATGTTAATTTTATAATCAGATTTAAAGAGCAGAATTTAATTCACAAAACAGACACATAAACGAAAAAAAATACCCTGGGAAAACCCTCCTCTTGAGGGAGAAAAACCCAACAACAAAGATCTCACTTATATATAAAAGATGGCAACAAATCTCTTTACAATGAGGCCAATTACAAGGCCAATATTCAGCACCAGCAATGGCAACAATAACAAATAGCAATCTGCCCTTCCTTAAACTCAGATCTGCACTTGAAGGAATTGGCAATCTTCTCCTTGAAGAATTCGCACCTTTCTCTTGAAGAATTTGCACTTGTATGAAGGGAGAGAAAACGATCTTGCAACATTTTCAATGGAGTGAAATGACCTTCTATATATACATATTGATAGAGAAGTTGCACCTCTTCAAGAGCTAGGTCGACCATCATTAGGAAATATAATTACAATTAATAAATGCAAATACAAGGAAGGTCGGCCAAGATGAAGAATACATTGTTGACTAAGTGAAACGTCTCTTCACTTAATTATCTCAATAAATGAATAGCCGTTAGGCTATATGAATTCTTCACATGTGGCTGGAAGAATGAGCCTGAAGCTGTTATAACATCAACAAAGAGAAAAGAGAAATTCCTGCTTGCAGATCGAACAAACAGATAAGTAAATTATATTACAAAACAGTGATTACAATTTATGTCAGAAATCAGTCAAAGAGTGATTAAATAATAATAAATGGATGCTAAGGAAATAAAGTAATAGTTGACACATATATTTAATATATATATATATATATATGATAAAAATAAATATATTGAATATAATATGTTTCTATTCATATATTGATAAATATATTTTGGTGATTGATATATATATATATATATATATATATATATATATTTAGATTCATAGAGATCTCATAGGTGTTTGAGGAAAGAAAGAAAGAGAGTATTATGCTTGGCAGAAAAGAGAAAAGAAAATCCCTGCTTGCAGATCAAACAAACAAATAAGTAAATTATATTACAAAACAGTGATTACAATTTTTATCAGAAATCAGTCAAAGAGTAATCAAATAATAATACATGGATGCTTAGCAAATAAAGTAATAGTTGACATATATATTTAATATATATATATATGATAGAAATAAATATATTGAATATGATATGTTTCTGTTCATATATTGATAAATATATTTTGGTGATTGATATATATATATATATATATATTGAGACTCATAGAGATCTCATAGGTGGTGGACACATGCAATTATATATATATATAATTTACGATTATTCAATAATGATGCTTGCAGCAATTATTGAGCCTTACAAATAGTTAGCCTTACAAATAGTTATGATGCCTAATATAATTACAGATAATAGATTATTATCTGTTGAGTTTCACTAACGATATTTTTTGAGTGCAAAGAAACAAGAACAATTGCATCTTAGGAGGATACATCATCGCATCAAAGAAAGAAGACAGATCAGGCTCAAGGAAATAAGTCTGGAAGAAGTCCAATTAGTTCAACGATCAGGGGTAAGTACCCTCAATCAACTGATATACCATTGAGGTTTATATAATCAAATTCCAATGACAGTGGGTTACAACTTACAGTGTAATGCCTAACTCATATCATAATAGAATCCATATCGGTGAATGTTCTAATTTGTAATGATTTGTGAATTTAATAGGATAAGTGAATGCATAGAGTGATTATATGACATGCTGAAATCAATAGATATATGTGTATTGAGTTCATCTCTACAACATAAGTGAATTTCACATATAGAAATAAATGGATGTTATTTGTCTAGCCACAATAATATTTGCTTACAGCAATTATTGTGTCTCATTGAGCTTTTATAACTTTACCTTGAAGAATAGACTTTGGGCCAAAATTCTCTTTAGCTAATGCTCACCAAGGAGAGGATGGTTGTGGAGGGAAAGGCTAGTAATTTGATCCCATGATGGATGCGCCCAAGACGGGTAGGAAACCTTGAGGGAATCAACTTGGAGATTGGTCAAGCGCCCTCGGCACTGTAAGGTGTCCCTCCGCCAATGGGATTAGAGAAGAGGAAACAAGGCGAAGATCTATTCCGATCAAGAGTAATAAATCATATCAGATTATGTTAGTAATGCACTAGTTGATAATAATGCATTTCATTTATCTTATTCCATCAATCTTTAAAATCAAAATTTCAATCTGTCCATTTATGTCTCTAATAAGGGGACATTCCAAGTGGTATCAGAGCATGTTCCTACCATCCTGTGTATACTACGTGTGCCTTACATGTATTCCAGTGTGTACTTTGAAATAATGTACTTGTATTCAAGTGTATTCAAAGGATTACCTTGTGACTTATATGAATTCTTTGTAGCATATGTTCATGTGAATACTTTATGTATTACATGTATTCGCGTATATGTTTCATACTCGTGTGTATACTTGATGACCTTGGGATGGTGGACGGACAACAGTGTAATATGGGATGCACCGAAACCCCTTCCACACTATCTGACAGTATACTTTATTCGATCGTATTCGTACTCAAGTGTATACTCTACATCTTGTAGTTGTATTTGAGTGCATACTCTATGACCTTGCAGTTGTATTCAAGTGTATACTCCATGATTGTAATTGTATTCGAGTATATACTCCATGATGCATTTGTATACCCTGCGACTTGTGTGTATTCAAGTACTTATGTGTATTCCAATGTATTCAAGTGTATACTTTGTGAATGGCATGTATTCAAGTGTATGCTTTGAAAAATACATGCTTTGTGGCTTGTGTGTATACGTGTATTCATGCAACTTATGTATTTAAGTGTATACTTTACAAATATTCATATAAATGCTTTGTGACTTCATGTACTCGTGTGTATACTTCATGTATTATTCGCATATATGATTCATGCTTCTTGTGTATACTCTATGTATTACATGTATTCATGCCTCATATTTATACTTTATGTATGACATGTATCTATGTGTTACTTCATGTATCTTCATCAAGATGTGTTCGTATAATTGCTTAATGCTTAAAGACTCTGAAAATGTTAAAAATGTTGTCTGTCAAGTTGCTCAAGTTGGTTGGCCTACTTATTTGAGCTAGTTGTGTGTGCGCTTGAGCTACTTACCTATGTGCCTGAGCTACTTGTTTGCTTGTTTGAGCTACTTGCTTGCATGCTTGAGCTACGTGCTTGTGTACTTGAGCTACCTGCTTGTCTACTTGAGCTGGTTACCTACTTGCTTGAGTTGGTTGCCTACTTGTTTGAACTACTTGCTTGCATGCTTGAGCTACTTGGTTGTCTACATGAGCTGATTGCCTGTGCTTGAGCTGCTTGAGCTTCTTGCATGTGTGCTTGAGCTGCTTGAGCTTCTTGCATGTGTGCTTGAGCTACTTGCTTGTGTGCTTGAGCTTCTTGCATGCGTGCTTGAACTACTTGCATGTGTGCTTGAACTACTTGCTTGTGAGCTTGAATTGGTTGCTTGCTTACTTGAACTACCTGTTTGCTTGCTTGAGCTACTTGTTTCTGTCCTTGAGCTACTTGCTTATGTGCTTGAGTTGATTGCTTGCTTGCTTGAGCTACTTGTTTGCTTGGTTAAGCTACTTTCCTGTGTGTTTGAGCTACTCGCTTGTATGCTTGAGTTGGGTGTTTGCTTGGTTGAGCTACTTGGTTGCCTGATTTAAATTTTTATTTGTGAGGTTTTAAGTTATACAGTGTATATTATGACTCATGTGTACTCATATGTGTACATGTATCCATACCTTACGTGTATTTATATGTATACTTCATGTATTATGTGTATCCGCATGTATGCTTCATGCTTCCTATGTACACTTTATGTATTATAAGTATTCAAATGTATTCAAGTGTATACTTTGTGACTTATGTGTATTTATGGGTATACTTTGTAACCCACATGTACTCTAGCATATACTACGTGTATTTATGAGCATGCTTCATTAAGTATATCCATGTGTTTGCTTCATTCTAAATGTGCCTTGAACAAAGATTACTCCATGGGTGTTTATGATTACTACATAGTATAAGAACCGTGTTTACCAAAATACCTCTTGAGTTGGGAGGTACTAACAAAATTAATTTATCTAAAAATAAATTATTATCAGTATCCAAATCCAATAGTGAAGAGTTGTGACTATTAAAGTGAAAAGGTGCAACTCCCTCAAATCTGCAATACAAAGGGAACATTGTGCGATTGCTTGAGGACAAGCAAATTTGGGAGGGGAGGACTGTCATGTCCCCACAATTGTAACACATTGAAATACAAATGAATAACAAAATACATATTAGAAACCTAATGCTATATGAGATATTAAAATACAATAACAAAAACAAAAGAAACGAATAAATACAAAGGTATAAATATAAGTAATTGCCATTTAATTACTATTATCATAGATTATCATTATCATTATAATATTATAATTATAATATAAATATCATAAATAAAACAACAAATATTATTATTGGTAATTATTGTAATAATAATAATAATAAAAAGTCACAAAGAAAAATAATAATAAAATCTGTTGACTGTGCCTTAACTAAATAAACAAATAATAAATACAAAATGAGTTATCATGAACCGGCTCCTAATTAACTAGGCACTGGTTCCTAAATATATGAAGCGCTTCCTAAAAACCACGACTATCTAAAAGAAAAAGCAGCGATTACATTTGGTAAAGCAAGCAATATATTCCTTAGGAATCAGTTCCCAAAAGGTAGCAACCACATGGAGGACACGTCCCTAGTCAACAAGGGGATATGACTCTTGGAAGGGATCGGTCTATAAAAAAAGAGACTAGTTCAAACAATTGGGCAGATGTCATGGGAAAAAAGAGATATTTTGAAGAAGAATCAGTCAGTAATCTGACAGGTTGAAGTCGGAGAAATACAGGAAGATCGATGGAGGAAAGAAAGAAAGTGAGTATTGTGCTTGGCAGAAAAGAGAACCGAAAATTCCTGCTTGCAGATTGAACAAACGAATAAGTAAATTATATTACAAAACAATGATTACAATTTATGTCAGAAATCAGTCAAAGAGTCATTAAATAATAATAAATGGATGCTTAGCAAATAAAGTAATAGTTGACACATATATTTAATATATATATATATGCTAAAAATAAATATATTGAATATAATATGTTTATATTCATATATTGATAAATATATTTTGGTGATTGATATATATATATGTGTGTTGAGACTCATAGAGATCTCATAGGTGGTGCACACATGCAATTTTTTATATATATATATATATATATTATTTACAATTATTCAATAATGATACTTGCAGCAATTATTGAGCCTTATAAATAGTTATGATGCCTAATATAATTACGGATAATAGATTCTTATATCTTGAGTTACACTAACGATATCTTTTGAGTGCAAAGAAACGAGAACAATTGCATCTGAGGAAGATACATCATCACATCAAAGAAAGAAGACGGATCAAGTTTGGGGAAATAAGTCTAGAAGAAGTCCAGTTAGTTCAACGATCGGGGGTAAGTACCCTCAACCAACTGATATACCATTGATGTTTATATAATCAAATTCTAGTGACAGTGGGTTACAATTTATAGTGTAATGCCTAACTCATATCTTATTACAATCTGTAGAAACCCCTTGTTTCCCCTGTTTCTAAATCCGACTGTTTTTGTTTGTTTTTGAAGTTTTGATATTTTTTTTGGTGTTTTTGCATAAATAATGAAGAATGCGATTTTGCATAAAATAGGTAATAAATTCAAATAAAATCCTAAACTGCCAATATAGATAGGAAATTCAAGTTCTACTGAAGGCGCATCTTTATTGTTCAAAATGGAAATCAATACAATAAGATCTGGTAGCATGCAATAAGGAAATGACAATATTTTAAATAAAGAACCTGATAATCAGCAACTAGAAATAACTGGTACGGCTGCTATAAGACTACTTTCTCCCTCCTTCAGAAGATCCAGAATAGTGCCAGGGGTATAGGCGCCCAAGATAGCAAGGGCAGATTGACCCAAAAGCAAGCGATTTTCTTCAAAGAGAAAATACGCCCTTAATAATGGTGGTACGGCCTGTCAGCAGATGGTACAGCTGCAGCAACATAAATGAAAGGTACGGCTTCCCCAAGAACCTCCAGATATCAATAGAAATAGGCGCCAAGATGAATATATGCCTGCTGAATGAAACCCTGAACAAAACCTCTGAAGATGGATGATCTGTGATGCTCTGTAATTTCTCCTGAATGAAGAAATCTCTCAGCTGCAATAGATCAGGTGTTATTTCACACCCTTTGAACTGCTTCGATGGAGATGGCTCGTTCCCCAAAGAATTTCGAACTTGAAACCCTAAAGCTTCTTGCTCAGATCAAGTTGATCAATTTTCAATTCACGATAATCACATAATGGCTCGATTTCCAATGCAAATGGCTTATACACTTGAAAAGTGCGATTTCCTTAAGAATAGGGAATATTAAAATAGTTCGAACTTTTACTTTTAATTTTTCCAATAGTCCTCAGCCAAATTTTTATAATAAAATATAATCGCCAATTTGGCCCCCTTTCATGATGGGCGACCCCTTTATCAAAATCACTTAAGTTATAATAAAGTATTATAACTTTATATTATAATCCCCAATTAATTAATATTTAATCAATTCAATTAAATATTAATATCTCTCTCATTATTCATCCGATGTCTGATCCGTCTAAAGCTGACGAACACTGAAGTGACTCTGAACACCACAATCCATACTGCTAAAAATAGCAGGGGTCCCACGCTGACTACCAATAACTGCTAAAAATAGCAATTTATGCAAGAAGTGTCCGAACGAGCCCGAACGAAAGCCAATTGATCAACAACTGCTAACTGAAGCTGAGCCAAGCTCCAACATGACCCTCTATCCAGTCTATCAGCCTACGAGGGTCACATGATAGGCTAATCCTGTGCTCGGAGAGATGTCAACCAGAAGGGGACATGACACAATCCATATCAATGAATGTTCTAATTTGTGATGATTTGTGAATTCAATAGGATAAGTGAATGCATAGAGTGATTATATGACATGCTGAAATCAATAGATATGTGTATTGAGTTCATCTCTACAGCATAAGCGAATTTCACATATAGAAATAAATGGATGTTATTTGTCTAACCACAATAATATTTGCTTACAGCAATTATTGTGTCTCATTGAGCTTTTATGACTTTACCTTGAAGAATAGACTTCGGGCCAAAATTCTCTTTCGCTAATGCTCACCAAGGAGAGGATGTTTGTGGAGGGAAAGGCTGGTAATGGGATCCCATGATCAAGACGAGTAGGAAACCTTGAGGGAATCCACTTCGAGATTGGTCAAGCGCCCTTGGCACTGTAACGCATCCCTCCGCCAATGGGATTAGGGAAGAGGAAACAAGGCGAAGATCTATTCCGATCAAGAGTAATAAGTCATATCAAATTATGTTAGTAATGCACTAGTTGATAATAATGCATTTCATTTATCTTATTCCATCAATTTTTTTATCAAACAGTCTTTAAAATCAAAATTTTAATCTTTGCATTTATGTCTCTAATAAGGGGACATTACATTTTGTCATTGATGTCAAGGTGTTTGACGTGCCTACTTGTTTATTGAGCTACCTGTTAGCCTACTTGAGGTGCTTACTTGCTTGCTTGAGCTACCTGGTTGCATGCTTGAGCTGGTTGCTTGATTGCTTGAGTTGGTTGCTTGCTAGATCGAGCTACTTGCCTATGTGGTTGAGCTGGTTGCTTGCGTGCTTCAGCTACCTGTTTGTTTGCTTGAGCTGGTTGCCTGCATGGTTAGTGTCAGTATAGTGCCAAATCAACTTTGCCTTGTTAGCAGTAGAGCAATTTCAGTTTATTGTGCCATGTCATATTTGACTTGTCAACAGTTCGAGCCTTTTTTAAGTTCAGGCATATCTCTTATGTAACGAATATGTTAATGTCTTGAGGTCGAATTAATATTTGGATGCCATATACTTTGTGAAGGGGATTATATATTATGAAAGTTGTGTTTTTTTAATTGCAACACTAGCTTGTTTTAATTAGTGACGGCTTCGTATATATATCTGCAATCAAAACTGTACAAGGCGACTTATTTATTTTGCTCAAAATTCTTCTAGCAACGGTTTGAGTAGGACAGCCTCATTTTAATATTGGTGGCTTCCTCTTTGGTATCGACTATAAATCTTATCTCTAACAAAAATGAATATGGGCGACAGTTTTAATTCAATGAAGGCGGTGTAAATAAAAGTTTTGATGAACTTGTTTGAAGTGAGTATGAGGATTTAAAATTTTATAAAAGAGTCGAATATTATGGATAATGGGTGATATTTATTTTAGATGCTACCATTTTAATACACTGTGTGGAAACGATGTGACCTACATTTCCTTCAAATAATGATCGTTATTATTTAGTTTGTGGAGTTGTTGTGTAAACTAATGCATTAGACGGTGTTGAATGATAACATGAATATTGAATCAAGGCAACGATCTCACTTTGTGCGACGGCTTCAGTTTTCTTGAGTCAGCCTTTATTATTCACTTGCCCATGTTTATGTCTTGATATATATTAAAAGGTGAGGAAGTTTTTTATGGAAGGTGTGCTCATTTAAATTTTGATATTGTCTCCTCCATGTGGCACGCGGGTTGTTACGTCTGCATTCATTATTTTATGGCGGATATCATTGTTCTATTTAGCATGAAAAATCTATTCCTTTCTTCCTTGGTCATGGGAGCCGATTTGTGAGGAAGTCGTGATTATTCATTGGCTATTTTTTATTTCGTTCCTTTGGGTGACTCGGCATGTTGGCGACCTGTGTATTGATGACTATTTTTATTTTGAAGTCAACGGTAAAAAAAGGATAGCTCGATGATTTTGTTGTAATGCCTCTCATTGAACAAGTCGTGGGACATGAAGAAAGATGTTCATGCAACATTGTTCTTTTGCTTCAATTATTTTGTGTGTTTTGAGTTGTGGGTAAAGCCATGTGAGTATGCTATGCAAAAGTTGTTGATGATACATGTTTGTTAGGTGTGATTCGATGGACCAGTTTGAAATCGTGTTGGCTTCAACACAAGGAGTATGAAGGATTATTGAGATCTTTGGTTTTGAAAGAAATCTTTTGCATATCTTCTTGCTCTAGATAGTTTGGAGAGGTGTTTTTCTGAGAAATCTGATTCTGCTGTTTATAACATTTTTTGAGTATCAAGCTTTGTGAAGACTGTTTGTTTTGATGATTCTTCTATTCACCTTAATGGTGTTCTGATGGTGTGTGTTGGCTGTGTTGAGTGTTTTTGAGAAGTTTTTGTCTGAGATAGTCACTTCTAGTATTTCAGTCCTGATATATGTTGTTTTTGCACTATATTCATTTAAGTAGTAAAGTGTTGGTGTATGCATCTGAGAAAAGTCTGATTCAATATTTTTCTGAGTATCAAGGAATTAAAAGGATGAAGGATTGAGGCTCAGTTGATGTGCAGATTGAGATTGAAGTCAGAGCTTTTTGTTTGTGTTTCAGAAGTCTGGAGTTGGTGCTTTAGCAACACTAGAGTTGGTGCTTCAGTTGGTTCGGAGTTGGTGCTCACTTGTAATCTGGGTTAGTGGCCATTGTTGATAATAAAAGCAATATCTTGCTGTGGTTTTTTACCTGAAAGGGTTTTCCACGTGAAAAATGGTGTTCATCTTCTTCATTGTTGCTCTTGCTGTTTTGATTTCTGACTTATATGTTTTTGAGTTTTAAAAGGTTGAAATACTGATTCAACCTCCCTCCCCCCTCTCAGTATTTCCTGTGTGCTCTTCATGTTGGTGGTGTCAATGTCATGTACCCAAAAAACCATGACACCAAAATACAAAGTATAGGAATATTGAATCAATATCAAAATAAAAATTTAAAGAAATGCAATTCAAATCTCATTATAATTATAATTATCAATGATAATATTATAATTATAATAGTCAAATATAAGATATAAAATATAATATTGCAAATTACCGGGATACAAATATTAATCACGAAAATAAATAATATATTGACAATACAAATTAACATGTAGTGTTATTATTATAATCATAATTTTAATATTAACAATTCAAATGCTATTATAAATAACTTCCATTTTATTATTATATTATAATAGAACAGCTAATACTATAATGATAGAAATAATGAAGAAACTAATATAAAAATGAGAATAGTTGTGTTAGGGGGCAGGGGGCCTAGCTCGATTGGCTAAAAACATCCTGTTGCAGGCAAGAGGTCACGAGGTCTAGTCTCCCCCCAAACCCGTGGTACCGGAGGGCGTGTCGCGCCAGCGCCACCGATCACGTGAAAAAGTTTATCAGGCGCACTGCAGTTTATAGGGGGACGGATAACCGACCGATTCCTGCAATCTAATAAAAAAAAAAAAAAGAGAATAGTTGTGTTAAAAGAGAAGCAATGAATAATAATCGCATGTGGCAAGCAAAGAGTTATTAAGAAACGCAACTCTCCAAACTAATAATTGATACCTTTATTAGTTGATCTCAAGAGAATATCTGACTAAGCAGCTACAGGTTTTCCTTATCCATTAACCATCCTCACACAATGCCAAATTATCAAACATGATATCCGTTGGACGTTACTCGTCCCCGGCTTGCTGAGTATCACGGGCCACGTCATTTGACCAGTGTAATGCTAAAGGGAATGGACCAACACCTCTCAATGAGCCTTCCAATAATGTCTTCTGGGCCGAATTCATTAGGAGGTGATTCCTATTATTATTGGTAGACAAAACAATGATTAAGGATGAGGATTAAAATCACGGATGAAGAATGAAATGATATGCCCACTTACAAATCGCAGCCTAGGTTAAAAGACATGACCTCTCACAAGTATAAATATAGAGAAGGGGAGTCGATATTCAGGCTACAGAAAAGAGGATCATTTTTTACTAGTTTATACCTTCAAGGCTGATCACGGTGCCCTCAGGAGCATCGACCCACATAACATTGGAGTGCATAATGTAACCTATGGAAATCTGATATATGGAAAACTAGTTCACCCTCTTAGCAGATCACATAAATCAGAAGTAACAAAGGGACACCGCAACTCAAGGTGAGGTTACTCACTTAGCAATTGATATTTAGTATTTCCAAATATCAGAAGTAGATACTCCTTCAGCAATAGTTGACTGCAAATACTATGCATTAAAGAACTATACCCTGCAATCTCTTTCACGTGTGCATTGGACTATCTTTGTGGCCCGAACTGACTCTATTATATGCTATCTATAATCCTTGAGTGTCTAACTCATGTATGCAGGCCACTTTACCATATAATCTGACAATTAAGTTTGCTGTGTTCCTAGAAGTATGATTCTAATTTCTGAATTTATTCCAATGCCTTTCCTTCCTAACAAACATATGTTCATGACACTATTCACATATCAATAGAAAGTAATGTTGATAAGAATGATAATGTGCAGATAAAGGATTGTGCTCCTTCCACACTTGAATATAAATGACCTAATAGTATTATTTGTTCATGATTATAATCGTTCTAGGAATAGATTTGAAATTTATATTAAGAATCAATGATAAATGTAAATGCATACTTAAAGATTGTCTTCTAAGAGAAATGAATACAATTGTCTTTGAATAATTAAGGATTGTCTTCTAAGTGAAAAGAATACATACAATTATCTCTAAATGTTTAAGGATTGTCTTCCAAGTGCTTGTAAACTCACTAGGGAGGTAGGCTTGAGGTAAGTGATGCCTAAAAACCCCACTTAACAATCCGCTGCGTCCATGAAGGGGTGGGGTCCCACTTAACAATCCGCTGCAACCATGGAGAGGTGGTAGGCCCAGGCCACTTATAATGCTCCGACGACCCTCCCTTGTAAGTTAAGTGTCATCCGAGGTGATGACATGGGTAGAGAAAGCAGGTACAAGTGTTTCCCAAGGATAGAATGGTCCTAATTTGGACATCCAGCTAGGGGCCAAGGGGTGGGTTGTCCTGATAGGACGCTTGTGCCCTTGGGCTTAGATGGATAGCTTTGGGCGGATCTACCCATGACACTCCTCCTCTATCACATTATTACCTTGGTGATTATATATTTGGATATCTAAATATTAATGCTAACAAATATGTTGTTAATATGGTGAATACAAGATTCAAATCTAGGGTTATTGAATTAGGAGAATGTTCATTTGGAAAGAAGAAACCCTAAACCTAATCAACAAAAAAATTCTAGGGCAAGTCAAGTAAGGGACATTAAAGTCAAATCCACCAAATCAGTAAGGGCTAATATCGCATGGTCTCCCCCAAAGGAAGGATAGATCAAATTCAACTTTGACGGCACTTCATAGGGGAACCTTGGGGTATTTGGTGTTGGGTGTATCTTGACAGAGCACAATGGAACAATTTTAAGTAAACTAAGTGTCTCGTTGCTCCCTGAGACAAAGAATGAGGCTGAAATGTAGGCCTTATAGTTTGAACTAAATGAAAGAAAAAGGCTCGAAGTGAAGAAGTTATGCATTGAAGAAGACTCTCTCCTAATAGGGAACACATTATGCAAAAAGCACGAGCAATTGGAGATTGAATAAATGGATGTCCGAGTGTGTGAGGATGCTTAGCTCCTTCGAAGACTACACGGCATCGCATATATACAGAGAAGGAAATAGGGAAGTTGACATGCTCACCAATGCAACAGTTAATGAGGTGACAATCACATGATTTGGCTCTAAATGATGTGACTTCGTCATGCATATTGACGTTAACTTGACATCCAACCTTCGTTTGACAGCAAGAGGAAATCACAAGTAATTTGAAATCTCTGGTGACGATCAAATACAAGCTGCCAAGACATCGAGCCAAACACTTGTACAAGTGGTTTACTTGTACAAGAGGGCTAACTTGCATTTATGTTTTGGACTCCCTCGACTCGTTAGGGATGTGTGATGGATTGGGTAAGGGACAAGGCAATCTTTCCCCTCATATCCAATAATTATTTCGATGCGTGAAGGCATTGGGTGCAATCTATTCCAACCCGCGCAAGCAGAATGAGGAGCATTTGTTTGTTGCGGTAGCTCAACTCAGACTTCGTAGCAATGGACACCTCGATGAGGTTGACATGCCCAAGGAGCAAATGGCCTTTTGGGGGCCATCACAAACCAACACATTAAGATAATGTTTAAGGAACACAACAACATTAACGTGTAAGCACAAACATCTCTCCTCACTTCGTGGCGTCGCTGCTTGAGCTAGGAGAGCAAAGCAATATGGTGTGGGCGTTAATGCTATCCCTCTTTAAGAAGATGTCCCTGGGCAGGCTAGAAGAAGTCATCAGTGTGGTGTGACGAGGTGTTGGTGTTCCACGTCCTGGCGACATTCACAAAGTTTTAGTGGCAGATGAGATCATGGAATGGCTCCCATTCTTGTCCAATTTTCGGACCATGACTCTTATGCAACACAAAGCCAAAGCTAGGCTTGCATGTGGATTTCTCAAACGAGTCCAAATCTAGAATCTATTTACAATCTAGATTGGCTTAATGAATTTGCGCAACTAACAATGGTGGTGGGCAACAATGTTAATTAGTTTGTAATAGTCTTAATATGCTATAAAAGTAATAGTTTGAATAGTTGCTCCTAGATTTTGTCTCTATCTAACTAGTAAACTAGCGTTTACAAGTGCATTGGCCCTGGTTTTCGTAATGAAAAGCCATGTAATTACTTTTTTATCAATCTAACGATGTAGCACTCAACAAAAAAGTACCGTCGTTTGAACTCATTTCGTTCATTGCATATTACAAATATATAGGATGAATAGTCTAACTCCACTAACTTCTTACTCTAAATTTAGGTGGGTTGTTCAAACACCTTAATTCTCTCCCTCTTATTTTCACTCCTAAATCTCTAGGTGAGTTGTATTAAGTTTAACATCCCACTTACATTATTATTCTCACACAATTACACACTCATTATAATATAATATTAAGTTGTCAACAACTTAATATTAACTTACATAACTTTATTTTATAACGCATACAAATAAAGTTAACTTAAACACCCATGTGAACACTAATTCCTAACACCCATAATGATTACATGAGTTTTTACTACAACTCACTTTACCTCTAATACATGTGAGCACTAACATTCATTCCTAACATTCATTCTTCTTCTTCCATGCCTCCATTTCCTCCATCTTCAGGTGCTGGTAGTGCTAGTGGCAGTGGTAGTGGCAATGTTAGCATTAGGCTGTAATGTCCCTTGCTAGATTTGACCTTAAACTTGCTGAATTGGACCTTGGGAATTCAGTCAAACACTTGCCAAGCAAAATCTGTACTTGCTGTTGTAAACTCTTTTGGTGATTTTGATGTTGTTAGAGTGCATATGCATTCATGAAAGCTTGAACTAAGATGTGCAATTGACTGATATAACATGAGCATGCAAAGCAACTATTGATATATGACTTTCCAATGCAATTGTATGACTGAAATATGCACCTACAGCCAAGGGACCTTAATGCAAACACTTGGCAAGCAACTTAAATATGCAAATCAACTCCTACAGCCAAAGGCATTTTAACAAACAAGTCGTATGCAACTACCAACTCCTTTATTGCAGCCTCTAAACTGATTACATTGACTGAAATAGCATAGGCATTATAACAAACAGTTGACATAAAGCTTATTATGACTGAGACTAATGTTCATATGAAGCTACTGCCAAAATGCATTAAGACAAACACCTAACGTGCATCCTTATTCCTCCTTAAATCAATATATGATGATCTGATTACAACTCATAAGAAATGCCAAGACTCTTGGCTTACAACATAACACCAAAATGTATTACAATTCTAATATGCAGATCACAATGAAGAACCTGGAGATTATACGCTGAAGAAATTGATGAAGAAAGGATGTCTCCCACTCTCATAAACTCGACCTACAGCAGCCACCCCTGCTCCAATGTTGCAGATCTGAACATTAATTGTATGCAGCCTTAAATATGGTCCAAACTGTCCCAAATAGCAGCGCCAATACACCTGGAATATGCTGTTGCAAGTTGATAATGAAGCAGCTGCTTTAGTAGCAATTGTGAACAAGTAATCTTCCTTTAACCAAGCTGCCCCTGTTATGGTCTGTTTACTCAAAATAAATTACTCCCAGCTGCTAATCATCCTCCACGCACTCCAAATATCATTGCCAAGACTCATAAAATAGTGCAGTCCAAGCTAGACATGAAACCGATGCTCTCCAAGGCTGCTATGATCAAAATCATGGCCCTTCTAGATAGCTGGAAATGTCTGATATAAAATATCAGAATGTAGTAATGCACAAACCCTCTTTGATTAGACGAATCAAATATGTCTCCAATCTAGAAATGATACCCAACGCAACTTCAAATCGATTATCACAATATTCTGTCAAAACCCTTGTTGAATCGATTCCTCCAATTGATGATAATTTGGCCAAAGACCACAAAATTATGCTGCAAATGAGAAGACTGATGTATCCTCTCCCAAAGTAGCTAGGCTTGATATTTCACAAGCGAAGTTTGCCAAGCATTAAGCTTACCAAAGTAGAAATGTAGTAATCAACTCAACCCCCCTCAAATACTTAGCCAAAGCTCCTCTTTATACTTTTTCAATCACACCTCCAAGAAGCTTCTAGAAATAAAGTATTATTTTATTCAAGTGACTTTATAATATAATGTTTTATTAGTCACTTTATTATTAAATTAATTAAATATAAGGTCACCTTTTATTATTTATTTATTTGATAACCTTGCAAATAATTAATTTAATATTACACTTCAATTTAATTAAAATAATCAATTAGTCATCCTTATGAAATATCATTGATTTAGACAACTTAATCAATTAATTTAATTTAATTAATTTTCCTCCAAATCGGAGACATGACATAGGCCTAGAGTTCGTGCATCTAGGTTGGATTCGTATATTTTGCCACGCACTACTCCAAGTTCCCAACCGTCACTTGAGAGCATGGGTTGGAACAAAGATAAACATGATGCAGCCAAAAGTGCAATTGGAGACTTTTGGTTCTATAGCCACATTCCATTCCATGCAGCTAGGTAATTCTTTTTTTTTTTTTTTTTAAATATATGGCTTCATAGTTGATTCTTTGTCTCTTGAATTTTTATATTTAGAGCTATGTCGAATTCAAATTTAGATTCTCCATTTTACAACTTATTTTATTTAATTTATTTGTGTTAGGTCTCCTTATTGGCAAAACATGGTTGATGCCATTACTATTTGCAGGGCGGGGTTCAAAGCCCCTAACGATGAGGAGACAAGGGACCCCATTTTGTCACAAAAAGTGGCTGATGTAAAAACCACAATAGAGGAGCAATGACACATATGGAGGAAGAAGGGTTGCACCATTATGGCCGATGATTGGACCGATAGAAGAAATAGAACATAGCTCAATTTTTTTGTTTCTTCCTCAAGTGATTTTACTTTCTAAAATGTGTTGATTTAGTGATTACTAATCAAGATTTCTAGTTTATGTTTTATTGAATCATTGATTTTGCTTCTTTTTCAGGTGGCACAGTGTTCATCAAATCTATTGATGCATCTAGGAACACCAAAAATACCGAATTCCTTTGCAAAGCTTTGGAGGGAGTCTTGGCTAATGTAGGTGAGGAGAATGTGGCAGAAGTAGTTACAAATAATGCAGCAAATTATGTTGCTGCAAGTAGACTACTGATGGATAGGCACCAATCATTATTTTGGACTCCTCTTGCCACTCATTGCCTTGACCTCATATTGGAGAATCTTGGCAAGATTGCATGGATCAAAGCATGTGTGAAGATAGCAAAAAGTATTTGTAAATTCATATATAATCAAACATGAGTCCTCAACCTAATGAGGCAATTCACAAGGCAGAAGGAGTTGGCTCATCCTGGGATAACCCAGTTGCCTACCAATTTTATCACATTAAATCCTTCTTGCAATCAAAGGGAGCTTTGAGGCGCATGTTAGTTAGTGAGTCCTCATCATATGCTAAGACCAATGCAAGGGAAGATGTGGCAAATTGGATTTTTTTATGAGCAAGGCTTTTGGGTATCTGTTGCGGAGATCGTAAAGGTAAATGTAATTAATATTTAGTTTACTAATTCTACATTATATTTTCATTCTTATTTTTATTTTATTTGCTGTTTTTTTTTACTCTTACTTATGCTAGTATTCCACAATAATTGCAGTTCACAGAGCCTTTAATGGTTCTCCTACAAGTTGATGATGGGGAGAAGCCCGCAATGGGCTACATACATGAGGGCATAGATAAGGTCAAAGAGGCCATTAGATCCATTTATGGGGGAGTTGATAAATATTGCCCCATTTGGGAGATCACATAGATAGTCAATGGCACCTCCAACTTCACAAGCCCCTACACACAATTGCATAATTTCTCAATTCAGCATTCCAATTCCACCCTGAATTTCAAGGCGGATGAGGAGGTTTCAATTAGGCTCTACATAGTCATCGAGCAGATGTCTGATTCTCTTGTTTTAGTACAAATAGTCACCAAGATTGAGAATTTCAGACTTGCACAAGGAGATATCTTTGAAGATATATGCAAGGCTACTCAATTGACATTGCAGCCAAGTAAAAATTTATTAAGGGCATAATACTAGTTTAAAAATTAACACTTTTCCTTTTTTATATTACAATTAAATATTGAAACTTAAAGTTGGACAATAAGATTGATTTTTTTCTTTTTCTCATCTCAGATGCATGGTGGGAGAGATTTGGTGCTAAGGTACCAAATCTTCAAAGGATTGTAGTTCGAGTGTTGATCCAACAATGCAATGTTTCAAGTTGTGAGCGCAATTAGAGTATGTTTGAGCACATACATTGAAAGAAGCACAATAGATTGTCAATGCAGAGGTTGAATGATCTAGTTTATGTTCATTACAACTTTCGCCTTCGCCATAGACAGATATTGGGTGCTGACTTATCACCCATCACGTTAGAGGTTGTGTTTAACATAGCTTGTCATTGATGTCAAAGATGTGTCATTGATGAAGAAGAATATTGTCAAAGGTTGTCAAGAATGAAAAAGATTGGAGTACTAGAATTATCATTATACTCCCTTTGACTCGGTTCCAGAAGCATGATGTATATCAGTTGTTCAATATGGTTGCATAGCTATCTGTGTTGGTAATTTTACTATCATTGTCTAGTCAATTAGATCCTATATCAAGTAGCATACATCATTAGTTTTATTGAGGAGTGATTGCCTTTCCGAGAGTTGTTGTGTATTGTATGCTTAAAATACCATGTAGATTATTTAGTCACTATGACTATGGTGGTCCAGAAGTCTACACAAGGATATCTTTTGGGCAGAGAGATTTCTCTGGCAAAACAATTATGGTTAGCATTTCTTTCATAAATGCAGTTTTGCTTTGCAGTTTGGAAGGAGAGTATGCCTATACTAGTTCTATCATCTTCCAGAGTTTCTAGGAGTTATGCTCAGTGTGCAAGAAGTTTGAGGTGACAGAAGGTTCTTTGTGTTTGTCTATCAACCAGTTGAAGTTCAAGGGTTAAGCAGTAAGCCAGTAACGGCTTGTAGCATGCGGAATTCAAATCTTGCCTGTGGTGTAAGGATAGGACCTGCTTAAGGTCTTTGTGGCAACGCACGACATCATGTTCTTTTGGTGGCAACTAAAATTGAAATAGGACCGACCTATTACACATTTCATGTAAATTGAATTTAGGTCCACCTTGTCATCCTGGCTTTTTGCAGATCCCTGGCCGACATGGAAAAGTGTTAATGTAATGGCATGTATATATTTCAAATTTTCAGATGCATGTGATGTGATTTGTGTATGTATGCAAAGCATAATTACACCGATGTGAAGAAATCTTATCTGAAGGGTGTAAATTGAAGAGGTGTGAAGAAAAGAGAGTGTGCCAATATCAGAAGATCATTTTCAGTGAGGAAGAATGTTAGCAGTGTCTCTGGCACATGTATGTGTTGTATTGAAGATCCACAAGCTTTATCACTGTATTCCGATAAGACCAGTGTTCTACCTATTGGCACATGTATGTGTTGTATTGAAGATCCACAAGCTTTATCATTGTATTCCGATAAGACCAGTGTTCTACCTATTGTATTGTTTCATTTGGAGATCGGTGTCTCTAGTAGGTTGGTACCTACAAGCACAATAAGGGATTGTTGTCTCTGGTAGGTCGGTGCCTACTTCGGTGTATAAAATTTAATTGTATATTTCTGCATTGTGAGGCTGGATTTGGGCAATAGATCCAAGCAGTTGTTCTCACTGTGGATTTTCCCATCTTGGGTTTTCCATGTATATGGGGTGTCATCTTGTGTACTTTATGCTTTTATGTTTTGCTTGTTTATGTGAGGTTTGCTGTGAGGAATCATATATTTTGATAACTATGGAAAAAGTTAAGAAGTTTAAATAGATTCAATCTACTAGCTCACCAACCCCCCCCCCAAACCCCGCCCCGCACTCAATAGACTGTGTGCACTTCAGGTTGATCCACAATCAGATTGGATGATGGAGGCTACGGATCTTGTCTTTAGTGATGAGGATCTTAATTGGATTGACCAAGTGGATCTTGATTGGTCATAATACTGTTTTGGTCTGCCATTCACTGCTACAAAAGAAAAAATGGATCTATTGTACCATTTTTGAAGGCAGATTTCAACCTTTTCTCAGCTATACAATTTTGAATCTACTATTGTCTTATTATTTCTAAGTGCTACAAATATAATTTTGATGCTAAGAAATATATAGGAGGCAATTATTTTATCATATTATTGGTCTATCTTCAGCACTTGATCACCACTCAATTACCAGCACAATCCAAGTATATCTTTCATGTGTTTCCAATTTATCTTCAATTTGTTTGATGAAATGTCTCCTTGCGCAATGATGAATATTTGCAATGTAAAATAATTGTTTTCCTCTCATATATTTTAACCACCGGACGGTTTACCACTAGTTTTTGATATTTTGAAGATCCAAGACAATTTAACACTAGATCCCTACACTTCAAAGATCCAAGACAATTTAACACTGGATCCCTACACTTCAAAGATCCTAGTTGATTAATCCATTGGATCGTAACTTTATTTTCAACACTTTCCACCATCTTGGCATGTATCGAAATCGTGTGAATTAGTCTACCATTTTGGCATATTGACACAATTCTACTTGCATTCAACTAGTTTGACTTGAATCTCAATTTGCATTTCGCTATCAATCATTTTGGCTTGACTAATTCTATGACTATGCTTATATTGTAAATTGGTCAGCTTGCTACCAATATCTTCCAATTTATTTCCTTTGTTCTCATTCTAGTCTCTATATGCTCTCATCTTGCAGGAACTTGGTGATCAAAAAGAGCTAAGATTTGAGTGATCACAAAAAAGTTATGTGAATTTGAGCTAACATCTTGTGGGGATTATTACATACAAACATACCAAACATTACTCAAAGCAGCATTAAAATATTACTCCCACCTTATACTAACGATGTTGCAATCTTATATCATAAGCATATGAACCCATATTATAAGGCTGTAAACCGTTAGTAAAGGCTACCATACAGCCTTTACTCCTCTCTCACTTGTATGGAAATAAACAAGCGCTGCTAAAAACAATGATAATAAAATATAATGCTACACGACATCTTCAAATGCTGACCTATGATGAACAATTGTAGATGACCTCCAAATTCAAAATAATAATGATGATTGATAATTCAAAATGATGCCAAAAAACAATTGCCATGAGCTGGAAACATAAAATAACAGCCAATAAATGAATAATCAACAAGTGTGTACTATTGTGATGCTATAGTGACAACATGTAAACTTGAAAACTCAGCCAAATATACTGATTTAACTAAGTTGTTGCTTCCAGTACTGGTACAGGTTCAGGTTCGGGGGTTTAGTTCGTGGATTCGGCTAAAACAATTTTGAGGGGGTTCAATTCGTTTTGGGTTTGTTAGTACAAAAAACATGTAAAAATAATATATAAATATATATACACACTTTAAAATCAAGAATTTTAGATAATATTATAATATACATATTTTAATATAATAATTATTAATATTTATAAACCTTGCACAATATTAAATTTGAAATTAAATTAATTAAAATTAGAAATGAGAAATTAATAAATTAATATTAATAGGTAAATATTAAAGCTTAAAAAACCTATATAAAAAAATTATATTTAATTTGATTTTTTTTTAAAACAAAGTGAAAAAAGAATATTTAGGAGATTCGAATCTTTTATTTTAAAGCCTCTTGAGGCCTTCATGCTTTCTAAAGGCTACGATAAAACTTTTTTTTTTAACTTTTACATCTAAACTACTAAAGTTAGATACTAAAAATTTAATGAAGAGTCGGGCTCCTAAGAAAGGCAGAAGATTAAAACAATTGCGCGGAAGAACAACGGTAGGAGAAAATGAATCGCAGGGTTGAGCGACGAAAGGTAGGAGTAGCGGAAGATACATCAATGAGAACCCTAGGCGAATAGAATTTTTTGGAACCCTAGGCGAACCCTCTTGCAAACCGAATCCAAACCAGAACCTGCAGCGAACCAAACCCAAACCTGCACCTGGGATGGACGAACCCAGTAACATAGTGATTTAACAATACCATTCAAAAAAAATCCAATTTTGAATGTCATATATGTAAAAAAAAGGTGCCTTTGTCCCTTCAAATGGCATTGCCAATATCGCAGAATGGTTAGCCACTAATTTGGGTGTGGCAAAATCTCTTTCTCTACACGTGAGTTCACTCATGCATGGCGAGCACAAGGAAGCTCCATCTTTGGCAACCTAGAATGGTGTTGCCTTTGGCTCCAATGACTCCAAAGATGAGTGTGATTTCGACTCTTGTGAGGTGATCAAGCCCTTACAATGCACAAATGTGTCCCCAATGTTGGATTTTAGTGATGAAATTAAAAAGGAAGTGATCGAAAACGAAAAAAAAAAATCACGAAAGACAACTTAATCAATAGATTTGTTAAGTTTTGGCCCAATCTTGTTGATTGACACAAATGGATGTCAAATGCTTGGAGCCCCATCTTGAAAGGTGATCTTTGAATTTACCGTTGTGCTCATTATTTTAATGTGGTTTTTGATGAGGTTCAAGACCGAAATACTATTCTCTGTAACCATCATTGGAGTTGGGATCAGCACTTGCTTATTCTCAAAACATGGCAACCAACTTTCAACCCTACCTCTAAATCCTTCTTTGTAATGCCTATATGGGTACAGCTCCCTAATCTTCCTCTCCAATTTTCGTTAGAATCTTGTTTTGAAGCAATTGGCAATAAAGTTGGGGAAATTTTTGGTTGTTAACGCAAGCTCCTCTAATTTCCTTGATACCACATTTGCTTGCATATTGGTTGATCTAGACACCTTTAAAAATCTCTCAATAAACATTTCTCTAAAAAAATTCAACTATAGCTAGGTCCAAATTTTAAACTGAGGGTCGGGCTTTCTATTGTCATAGGTGCTTTTGAACTAGCCACATCATTCGCTCATTGCTCTGAACACAAGCCTATCGATCTAGCCACATGGTGGAAAGATGCCTCTATCCACCATTACTCTATTGAAAAAGAGGATTCTATCTCTTCCCAGAATCGTATTCCGTAGGAACCTGGTTATAAGGAATCCCCTCCAAGGCTACAAACTTTTGTTATGGGCAGCCAAAATGCCTCCAACCATACATGATTCTTCTCCTCAAGAGAGAAGTGAAAAGGATTCAAACATGAAGGTATCCAAGTCTAAACATGCCTTAATTCCACAAATAGAAGTTTTAGAAGAGTCGATCAAAGAATCACAATCTACAAAGGATGGTTCCTCAACTACTAATGTTGGCCTCAAATGTTGGGACTATCAATGAAAATTGGACAATTGTGCAAAATAAAAAGAAAAAGGAACCAACAACTCACAACATGCATCTTTATTCCCACTCTAAAAGTGGTGTTAACACTCAGAACCTTTGTACTTGATCTCATTGGGGAGGAAGTCCCCCTTATGTCCCCCACTAGGACAGGGCCAATCTAAATAATCCCTCCTTAAACTAGCAAATGAATTAAGAACACTCATTCAATATAGACCCCAGTAGGATCATTTGAACTACAACATGCAGCAATTTACAAGGAGTGTAAGCATTTTGTTTTGAATTTTTATAATGGGAGCTACCCCCTTGGTAGCAATTTTCCAAAAAAAAAAACCAATACCATACAATTAATATAATCAAACAATTCCAATCAATAAGCCCAAATGTGATCCTTGAGTACAATCACCTCAATAGATATGAAGGTTTCATCCTATTTACCTATGGAAAACCAAGAAGGTTTTTGTCCTCCAAGTCTTCAACACCAGGGTTTTTTGTCTTTGAATGTTTCAAAGTCCAAATTGGAAAGAAAAATTGAAATGACAAATCAAATGCTTTGCTTTGAACGTTGATCTCTTTTTTATAGGAACCCACTTTGGGCCCCCTTTTTTAACCTTTTTTTACCTTTTTTATTTACTTTTCCCTAAAAGTATTTATAAATACTTTTAAATTACACATCCAAAATCCCTTTTTCAATAGCATATTGAATAAAGTGACAAAACATGTATTTAAATACTGCATAGGCCTTATAATAATATTTATGTTGTCCATTTGAAAATAAAGTGATTGGGTGCAACTCAAAATGTTATTAATTCTTTTAATTTTGGAAAGGGGACATGACATCATACTTGGGGTGAAGCATACCATTCATTCATCATTGTTACCAATGAGTTCTTCAAGTCTCTATTGAACACAACCCTTATAAGGTTTGTTTGGGTTCCCAACCATTGACATCTATTGACTTAGCTTATCCTATGACACCATCAGTAGCAGCAACTCTCTCAGTTTGAAAGAAAGTTGTCAAGGCAGCTAAGTACACTAAACCCATTCAACAAATCCAACAGGAAACTAATGCTAAATATAAGCAGTACAATCAGCTTCAAGTGCTATGCCAATTCAAGGTTGGTGAAATAATATGATTCCTTTGGAGAAAGAAAGATTTACGATACCTTGCTGCAAGTTCCGTCTTCTTAGTTATGGCCCATCACTAATAATAAGGATAGAGATAGTACGCTTCAGATTAATCTAGTAGTTTATCTTGGTCTTCATCTAGAATCCAATGCACAACTCTTGCAGCATTATTTTTCACCTCTATCATATGCACTAGAGGTAATGGAATAACTCTTAACAGCAGAAATCAACATTGATTGCAATATTCCACTAAAAGTGAATCAAGTCATTGCTGATGTGTCAAATACACAAAGGGAATATAAATTCCACTGAACCAGATTTTCAAGCTTGGTCAAGTGCCCCATCAAGGAAATAGTGAACTAGAACTCAAGTGGTCAAACTTTACACATTTAGTCTCTCAACTTGTCACAATGGAGACCAATGCTTTTCACAAAGAGGTGATTGATACAAGAATATTTTTAACTTTGACCATCTCACCATTTCATAGTGGTCCTTCAAATCAAGTTTGGCTTTCTCCAATGCCTTCTCCATCATGTCCAACACAAGTGGTTAAACTGCAGTAACCAAAGTCATCATATTTGTTGTCATACAACTCCAACATTGTTAATCAAGTTTTGCACACCCATTTTGCAGTAACCATAAAAAATAATAAAATAGAGAATATGAATAGGCATAAAGCAAGCGCTCGCTTTTCTATGAACTACCAAGCCATCCCTTCATATCTGACACTTCTAAATTTATGTGCTAAAGGTATTTATTGAATAGTTGGCTAGATAATTTCGTTTTGATTTATAAATCTTACCCCACAAATTGATGTACAAAATTTGCAGATTGTAATCTAATGCAGTCTTGCATTACAGTTCTAGTATGGTATCTCAATGTTCTTTCATCCTCTTTGTTTAGAGATGCCAATTGTCTTTATTGTTGTTCTCTCTGACTTCATAAATATGTTTTCACTTACAACACATTAGAATCCATTTGTGTGTGTTATCCACCAATTCATTTTTATATCCCAAATAATTTGCATTCATCTTATACACACACACACACTCTATAAATTCACAACGAAGACCTACTGATCATTATATGTCATTTTGATACATTGTCTTATTAAAGTAAAGCATAAGGACCTATAACCTTTTTAAAGCATGTGCATCAACTTTGAATACTGACCAGGCGACAACTTATACCAACAACTGCAGCTTGTGAAAGTACAGATTGCATTGCATCAAGGAGATTATAAAGCACTCGTTGCTTTCCCTGGACCAACACGAGACAAATGTATAAGATACAACACCAAGAAATACAAGATATGCCACAGCTAAATTGCAATAGCACACCAACTATGCAAAATAGAAACTAAATTAAATTTTCGAGATAGGAACCTGAGCAAAGAGGTCGAACTCATCAAGTACAAAAATCACAGCCTTGTGAGCTAAAGCACACTCTCTATAACAAACAAACGACCTCCACTCATTAAAATGTAACAAACCCAACAAAAATTACAAGGTAATATTAATCTAAAGGTTTTGACTTTGTAAACAACACAGGAAAAACTAAAACTGTATAGTGACCTCACCTCAACATAGCATTCATAAATTGTGAATTCTCATCAAAGGAAGCCTGTTCAAAACTATTTATAACAAATAAGTTCTCAAACAAAATAATGAAAATATTGCCTATATAAAAGCTAATAAAAATAACTACTAGGACAACATTTGGAAGGCTATAATTGAACTCTAGTTTTTAAAGAAATTGGCTACTCTAGGGACAAGAAACAGCCTCCACATCAAATTACATTCCATTACCAAAAAGCAGTTGCAAGATTTAGAAGCTACAAAATTACCGTCTTGGAGAATGTCAAGTGGTGCTCAAGACATAATTGCTTTGCAATTTCCTACAACATAACAATGAAGCTTCTGAATTAGCAATGCAATAATATTTGGAAACTCTAGATGAGTGAACATAAGAATAAAAAATCAAAATAGGACCATTATTATAGTGTTAAAGCAGTCATGCCATATAGAGTAAATATTTTGCACAGATGCATAGGATATTGATTGAATTATCAAAATTCTTTGGTCACATTTAAAAGAAATATATTTATTCCAACTTAAACCACTTCCATCTCTTTATTCTCTCCATTTTCTCTTCAATCTTGTGCAATTCCAAAATTCAAAATAGGATCTTACTGTAGAGTTAAAGCAGTCATGCCATATAGAGTAAATATTTGCATAAATGTGTGGGATATTGATTGAATTATGAAAATTCTTTAGTCACATTTAAAAGAAATATATTTATTCCAATTTAAACCACTTCCATGTCTTAATTTTGCCCATTTTCTCTTCAATCTTGTGCAACTAACATACAAAATCAAGTGCATGATAAAAATAAATCAAAAAATGGTAATTAGATATTTTAGCATGTAAGCCGAAATAGTAACACACTAATCTCAATTATTTCTCCATTCCTCAAGCCATGACCCCAGAAACCTGCCATAAAATAATCCCATTTCCTACATTGTTGAAATAGTGGTCTGAACACTATGTTGCATCAATCAAGATAAGTTGATCTAACTTTCCGAAAGGTTCACTTTCTCAAACCTTCAATTTACTTAAGTATTAACATCCACCAATGGCCAAAATTGACCAATGGACTATCAAAAACTTACAAAGGAAAATAAGCATAGGGAGTGCAGACGAATATCCAAGAAAGAAGAAGCCTAGATTATATAGGGATTTCAAATGCTGAGGAAGCATAACAGACAGAGGAGTAAAGAGTAATCATATAGGATCGGAAATCAACGCATTGTGCAAACAATCATAATTATGTAAATTTTGAAGCAAAAATAATGGTATATCTATATAGTAACAAGAACATTATAATTTGTCTAATCTCTAGAAGTAGGCAGTTATGCACGTAAAGAGGCAATTATGTGTATGACAGTGCTGGTCTTCTAAAAGGGGTGGTTGTGACATCCAGCCCTGCCAACCGGCAGTTCTACTGAAATGTGACAGCACAAATTTAAACAGTTGTTAAACGATGGTCCTTCCAATTCCGTTAATGTACGAAAGGACACACCAAACACTTTTATAAAAAAGAGGCATGCTCCCACGGTAAAGGTGTGAACATAGAAGTAAGTGAATGCAAATGTCTATAAGTAGAACTACAGTTATCAAATAATTAAATAATATTACATTTAAAATTTAAAATTAAAAGTAGCTTAAAGTGGGTGAAAATAAGTTAAACAATAATCCATTTGATAATCATAATGACTTAAACCATAATATGAATTTTCGATTTTATTTGTGCAAACAAAAGTTACAGAGTTTGGAAGTACAAACATGTTGGGAATCATACCTATACAAGTGGCGTATATCAAAATGACAAAAAATACAAGGGCAAAAGAAGATATGCATATAGGCTAGAGTTTTTGGGTGTTAATGAGCAAATGTTTAGGTTGGGGGCCTTTTCAATTTTATTTATGTCAAGGAAAGTTACAAAGTTTGAAAGTACAAACATGTTGTGAATCACACCTATAGTCTACAAGTGACAAACATCAAAATAAAAATAAAAAAGGCAATGCCAAAAGAAGATATGTATATAGGCTAGGGTTTTTGGGTGTTGGAACCAAATGTTTAAGTTGGGGTCCTTGTGGGCCCTTACAAAGGTTCTAGATTTTTTTTTGTTTTAGGCTATTTTGTTTTTTAGATAATTGTGATGAGTAGGGGATATCTTGACATAAAAGGAACATCAATGAAATCAAGACAAACCCAACTAATAGACTTGAAAGGGGGACATCCCAAGAAACATTGCCAAACTTTGAGATATTTCACAAGAATATCCCTAAAACAAAACAAGAAATGGGTACAGATATGAGACATCAAAATATCCCTAGGGATAGGTCCTCCATGTACTCTGCATTCTTCTCATTTGAAATTTGTTGTTAACTATTTATGTTTCATTTTCACAAATAAATTCACACTAATTCCAGCACAATCTGCATTTTCATTTCCATTTGAATATTTATTTTAAGTATGTTAATAGTTTAATTTTTCTTCTTCAAGACAACTCAACTAGAACAATATGTGAGGTAAAACATCTCTTCAATTTATATGGGGAAGCACCCTTAAAGACTAAACTAACCCTAGACACTAGATTATAGATGAAGTATATGACCATTAACACTTTGCACAATAATTTTGAAGGGGTTTTGCAATAGTGAAATTCAAATAACAGAATAAGTTACACCCTATCTTTTTGTTTTGGGTATTGCACAATATTGGGAACTTTTGTCTTACAAATGACATTTTCTGGTTTTATGAATGAAAGCAGCTACTAAACGCAACAACACCTACCAATTAACTAAAAGAAAAAACCAATACGTTGATGTTCACAAGATGTTGAAAGGAAGAATAACTTTGACAAACAAAACATAGTCCCAAGAATTGAAAAGCTATATTGCATACAAAGCTTCAACCTATGTAGACAAATAACATCAATACAAAGCTTAGCATTATAATCCACTTTCGATTCAATTAATGAAATTACAATGACATTGTAAACACAAAAAGAACAATTCACACAATAAATTATGCAACATGAGCATAGCATCACCTATATCTGAAAAATATTGTGCTCTAAGCACTTGCTTATAAGTTAGAAAAAGCCCAATTTTAGGGATTTAAGATAATAATTATTTTATCCCAAAAACCACTGTCTTTAAAGCAAAATGCTAAAAGCTACTAGAAACAAGGAAAGAAACAACTATAAAGCATAAAACTACTCTAAACAAAGCTGAAATAAAACTTGACTAAATAAATCCTTAAAATAAAATCTCGTCATCCCATCCAAATATAGGACCACACATAAAAGCAATCGCTAAAAATAGCACTGTTGTTATAAAACTTGGTGGATCTTTTCAAGAATCTTGAAAACTTAACTAATAAACTATTGATGGTTTCACAAACCACAGATACCTAGTTGTAGCATGTAAGCTCTACATGTGTCATGCCCCCGCCATGATACAATAGAAATTAGATTTAAAACTATTATATTCTTCTTGTCCGATCATACTTATTGGCCGACTTCATATGTATGGCAGTGTTGTGAGACCTTCCTCATATTGACACTTTCATCATATGCAAGTCTTTATTTGGCCGACCTTGCAAAAGAAATTAGTGTATCAACTAATCTTGGCTGACTACACTCATAATCTCCCAAGCCAAATTCATATATATGACTCTTTCAAAGGATACCAACCATGAAAGGGTGTGTCTCTTGTTAAATGAATGGATGTGACACTCCCCACCATGGAAGATATAAAAGGGGAAATAAATAGGTGGGGAGAGGCATAAAGGAAAAATAGAAATCAATTAGAAATCTGAAAAAAACAGCAAATTGGGAAGAATAAATAAATTATAAGAGATCTATTGGATTAAGTATTATTGCCAAGAATATATTTGGGCAATAAGATTAAACATATATATATAATATATATACATAAATATATATAATATATGTATAGGAGCGAATTTGCACCCCTTAGGCAAATTCCCCTTCCAAATACCCTCACCTTTGAAAATCAAATCCGAAAGCAAAATTCCACATCACTATAGAAACCCCTTGTTTCCCCTGATTCTGAATCTGACTGAGTTTTGGTTTGTTTTTGCAATTTTTGATTTTTTTGGGTTTTTGTGCAATAAAGGTAAATTGCGATTTTTGCAAATAATTGAAAATAAATTCAATAAAAATTATCTAACTCTGGAAATGACAAAATCTATCTCAAATACTGAAGCCAGGCTAATATTAAATCTTCTGCAATGATTACAATGATGTTCCAGATACATGCAAATAAAAAAACAATGATTTTTATTGAAAACCTGATTGGCTGCAATATGGTACGGCTGCATTAATTGCTTCTCTCTCCCTCCTTCTGACGATCCCAAATGATGCCAGGATGATCTACGCCTAAGAGGAGAATGGCAAACTGAGTCTGAGATAGGCGATTTGCTTGAAACTGGAAGTACGCCCTTTCTGAAGAAGTACGGCCAAGTACAGATGGTACGGCCTGAGTACAGCAGCAGCTATTAATTAAAATGTATGGCCTCTCCTGGAGTCTCTGGATATGATGAATAGATGCGCCTAGATTGCAGGATGTCTTTTGTATAAAAAACTCATCTGAAATCCCTGAATGTTTATTATCTGTGAAACTCTGTAATTCCTTCAGAATGAAGAAATCTCTTTCCTGGCAATAAATCAGATGATATCTCACACCCTCTGAATTGCTTTCACTGGAGATGGCTCGTTCCCCAATGCTCTGAGACTGAAACCCTTGGCTTTCGTGCTCTGATCAAACTTCATCAATTTTCAATTCACAATAACATAATGGCTCGATTTCCAATGCAAATGGCTTATACACTTGAAAAGTGTGATTTCCTTAAGAATAGGGAATATTAAAATAGTTCGAACTTTTACTTTTAATTCTTCAATAGTCCTCAGCCAAATTTTTATAATAAAATATAATCGCCAATTTCGCCCCCTTTCATGATGGGCGACCCCTTTATCAAAATCACTTAAGTTATAATAAAGTATTATAACTTTATATTATAATCCCCAATTAATTAATATTTAATCAATTCAATTAAATATTAATATCTCTCTCATTATTCATCCGATGTCTAATCCGTCTGAAGCTGACGAACACTGAAGTGATTCTGAACACCAACAATCCATACTGCTAAAAATAGCAAGGGTCCCACATTGACTGCCAATAACTGCTAAAAATAGCAATTTATGCAAGAAGTGTCCAAACGAGCCCGAACGAAAGCCAACTGATCAACAACTACCAACTGAAGCTGAGCCAAGCTCCAACATGACCCTCTATCCAGTCTATCAGCCTACGAGGGTCGCATGATAGGCTAATCCTGTGCTCGGAGAGATGTCAACCAGTTAAAGGAAAAATAGAAATCAATTAGAAATCTGAAAAAAACAGCAAATTGGGAAGAATAAATAAATTATAAGAGATCTATTGGATTAAGTATTATTGCCAAGAATATATTTGGGCAATAAGATTAAACATATATATATAATATATGTATAGGAGCGAATTTGCACCCCTTAGGCAAATTCCCCTTCCAAATACCCTCACCTTAGAAAATCAAATCCGAAAGCAAAATTCCACATCACCTACCTGCCTTCCATCCACTTGGCATCTATCTCGTGCGTCGATGAGGGAACATTTGTCGGGGACGCATGCACGCTACCGTCCCTGATGGATTCCTATGTTCAAAGTTAGCAGAGGCGTTATACACCCGATTGGAGCCAAATTGCAACGCCCCTCTTCGACCAACCGACGTGGAAATGGCAAATTCTTCCTTCAAATTCATCCATGCTCACTTCATTTTGGAGGTTCTGAAAATTCATCACTTCATCTCCTCACATTCTCTAGCATTCTAGCATTTCATTGTGAACATTGCAGCAACAACAACACTCTATCAACTCCACATTGCAAGTGTGAGGCCATCACAGACGTTGCGAGCTTGGAGTCTTGCGAGACCTCCCTTCACCACGGTTCCGGCGATGGTGACTTTGCCAAGTTCGTAGCTTGTTTTCTCCTTCCATTGGCTAGTGAGCTTTTGCGTGGAGGTGGTAACGCTTCACTCCTCTCCTTTGTGATTTGATTGAGTAGCATAATATTGTTTGTAGTATTCTTTGCTTCCTTTTCTTTCCTTTATCGCATATTCTACTTCGTTGCTCTTTGGCTGTCCGTGGAGGTGGAAACACCAAAGCGGGGGTCTAACTGAGGCAAACCCCTATACAGCCCCAACAATTTTCCCTCTTGCTTGTGTGTAAGTGGACATGCGTTTGGAGCTAGCTGGTGAACTGGCACTTGTGTGAGATTGTTTTCGTCACCTTTGCTCTTATTTATTTGCTTTATCATATTTGTCTTTTCTTTTTGCATTTCCTCATTTTGTTTTTCCCACCTAAACCAACTAGCTAGGTTGTTAGTGCATTTTTAGGCAATCTTTATTGTACTTTTTGTCTTCTGGCCGTACGGACGCCATCGCGCCAGAGAAACGCCAACACGCCGCGCTGTTGTCCTTGAACTGCGCTAACGTCCTCGGACAAGGAACTATCTAAGGTATAGCATTGACTCTGAAAACCGGCTCACCTAGCCCAAATCTAAGGCTCGGGTCTATAGAGTGACAAAAGCACGCCATAGTGCTCTTCATTCTCGATCCTCATCCCAATACATCCTTTAGAGTGAGGTAAGTTAGGGCAGCCCTCTGTTGTCGACTCTCCGTGACCTGGAGCCTTCACTTGGTTGGTCCCCCTCTCTTACATTTTTGGTGAACCCAACGTGAACCCTTTTGGTTTCATCCTGCAATATTGAAAGTTCCTTTCCTCGTGTTCTAGGATTGTTGTAGGTTTGAGTGTTGTGAGGCCTTTTTCCTTACAACCCAACCTGCAACCCCTAGTAGGCGTAGTCGGAAGGTTCCGTAGGTGTTGTGTAACGAAGCCTCAGTTAGGTCATTGTCCAATTGCGAAACTTAAAGGGGCTTTGTGAGAGTACTGTTTAGCATGTGTGATGGCCTCTTTTCTGCATTTGCCTATCCCCTCTACGCAACCCACGAGTAGTGGTCCAAGTAAAACCTTCACCTCGCAAGACCTATCGATGGGCTTCAATAGAGAACCATCTCCTCTTTATATCCCTGCGCGAATCAATGGGAACATTGTAGTAGGTGTTCTTGTTGACCTAACGTCTTAGGTGAATATCATAACCAAGGAGATTATGTTAATTAACTTCTTAAACAAAGATGGGTACAATGCACCCGTGAGCACCATCCATACGCATAATGGACTTTTTGTACCTCCCCTTGGTAGTATCGTTTTGTCAGTCCTTGTCAAACCTAAGTTCGTAAACCTATTGTTTGACATAATCCCAGGGTCTGAACTCTTCAGAGTGAAGTTGGGTATCCCCTGGCTAGTAGCTATGAACGCAATTCCCTCAGTTGTGCATAAATGTCTAAACTTTATTCATGGAGGTTCAATGCATGTGATTCACGACACTAGTTATAAACCGCCAGTCACACATAATAGCTATTCCTTAGATCACTTTTGGCCTGCACTTGTTGGTCACCTTCTACCTAGGAAGGACCTCTGGTACCGAACATATCAAAAGTACAAGAAAGGGCGCTTAACGCCTAAGGTGAGTTACCCTCCATCTCCTTATGATGTCTTGCATAGGGCCTGCTAAAAAGTTGACAGTGATGCCACCAAGCCATGTAGAAGAGAAGAAGAGAAGTGCTCTCAAGGCCCCTCTTCCTCCTCTTTTGCTATCCAGCCTGACACTTCCTCTCGCCCTACTGCGACGCCATCAGATTTTGTTTCGCGCTTGCAGGAGAATTTTGTGGTGCTCGCTTGGCGAAAGCCAAAGCGTCGCGCGTTTGAGCTTCATGTTTTTCCCATGAAGCCTAGGCCCATTCGATATGGCAGAAAGAAGGGTCCCCACAGGGAATCCTCTGTGTCTTGGCCTCTGCGACCTCCCACCACTACTGCTCTAAAAGAAATAAATGAGAAGAGGCCCACCGCCGAGGCACTAGAGTCGACTCCCCCCGCTATTTCTCAACCTCTCCTTCTTGCTCCCGTCCAGGAGTCTGTCCCTCTGTCAGAAACGGCTATGACGAACACTCCTATGGCTGAGCAAGAGCCTTTTGTCCCTTCGCAGCTCTTGGCCTCCAGCTCGAAGAGTAGTAGAAATCACCTTGCGCATGAGCACAAGTGTTGGTGAAAAGCTCAGGCGGCCGGGCAGGCCAATTTGTAGAAGAAGGAAGAGGAGACGACCGACCCTACTTTAGGGCCTCCTGATGTGTCCTCCTCTCTCCTCCCCTCTACTCCCGTTAACAAAATTCAATTATGTTTCTGGCTCCTACTATGAGTGTAAACACGCTTGACCCCAAAAAGGTGCAAGTGTTCATCACTCCTTCAGTTGAGCCGCCCTTGTTGATGTCCCTTCCAAACATCTCGCCATTTCCTAAAACCGTGGACAAGCCAAACACCTCGGTGTTGTTCGTTGTGGTTTTCTCCTCATCTTCCTCTGCACCTCTTGCCTCATCTGTGGGGAGTTCACATCCCCCAACGAAGCAAAAGGTGGAAGTTGGCCCTTCCAGCAATGGAGGGCATGAGAGGAGCTCACCCTCTCCAAAAGGTGGTCTAGCGCTAGCTTGTTCAGTTTTGGTGACAGAGTAAATTTCGGCCTCCCCTGAGTTTGTCATCACTCCCGAATTGCTCGATGAGCCAAGTGGTGAATTTCGGGCGCCATCATCATCGTCCATTGAGGTGCAACATTGCACTCCTATAAAGTGCATGTTCAACTCTCTAGGTGAAGTCCGGCCTTATCGGCGATCTTTGAAAAGTCGCTAACAATAGCTCCACAAGAGTCGAGCGGGGAAGACCTTGCGGGGGCTTCTTCCTTAGCCCTTGTTGCGAGAGGGTTAAAAGCTCCTCCCCTTAATATTCCACCACTGCAGGCTCGTCTACCTTCCCCTTATAATGATCTAGATTGGGAAGCGGACGACCTCTTGGTTGATGAGTGTTAGGGGGAGGCCCCTTCTTTGTGTTTAGATTAGATGTGTGTGTGTTGTGATGTGTTCCCCCGTGCTTGCGTTATGTGTTCCTGGATGACCCTTGTCACCGTTGTTGGTGCTTGGATACAGGAGTGATTTTTGTGTTGTAAACCTTCTTCTATCTTTCGAAAGGATTCCTTGATGATGAATCGATTTGAGAAAAAACCTCTCTTTTACACTTTCAAACAACGCATCCCATGAGTGGACCCTTTCTTCTTTTGAACAGTTCCCGAGGGACCCCTTTGAAAGCCTTCCAATTTGTTGCATTCTGCGTGACTATCCGCTTGTTTGCCTATGTGGCCGCTTTTGTTCTTTGGCATGTTTTATCTACAAATAGACATGTCGCTTTGCAGGTGCACCTGTAAAACTGCTTTCCAATCTAAATTTGCAAAGTCCCCTTCCGAACTTGGGGTTTGCCTCCTTGGAGGTCTACAGCCTGTAAGACGCTTACTTCTTTGGGCTTCCTTCATGAGAGAGAACTTGGGGGTTGCCTCCTTGCAGGTCTGTAGGCTTGTAAGGTGCTTACTTCTTTGGGCTTCCTCCATGAGAGAGAACTTGGGGATTGCCTCCTTGTAGGTCTGCGGGCCTGTAAGGCGCTTACTTCTTTGGGCTTCCTCCATGAGAGAGAACTTGGGGGTTGCCTCATTGCAGGTTTCCGAGCCTGTAAGGCACTTACATCACTAGGATTCCTTCATGAGAGAGTACTTGGGGGTTGCCTCCTTGCAGGTCTGCGGGCCTATGAGACGCTTTCATCCTACAGGATTTGTCCATCATTGGTCTGAGGGCCTTCGCTGTACATTGTGCAACTTCATAGTTTTGCAAGGCTATGGGGTCCTTTTGTTCAAAACTCCTCAGGGAGAGTACCTGTGGAGTCCTTTGCCTACCCTGCGCTTTCGAGTTCGCTAGATCGGAGTCTACTTCCTCGACAATTCAAGTATACATTTTTATCTCTTCAATCTACTTTACCAAGCACTCATTAGTATTCGTGCTTGCTAAAGTAGGTGCAAAATGTATAGGAGTGAATTTACACCCCTTAGGCAAATTCCCCTTCCACATACCCTCACCTTAGAAAATCAAATTCGAAGGCGAAATTCCACATCACCTACCTACCTTCCATCCACTTGGCATTTGTCTTGTGCATCGGTGAGGGAATATTTGTCGAGGACGCATGCACGACGCACTGTCGTCCCTGACGAATTCCTGCATCCAAAGCTAGTAGAGGTGTTACACACCCAATTGGGGCCGAATAGTAACGCCCCTCTTCAACCAACTAACCCGGAAATGGAAAATTCTTCCTCATCCTTCCTTCAAATTCATCCATTCTCACTTCATTTTTTAGGTTTTGGACATTCATCACTTCATCTCTTCACATTCTCTAGCATTCTAGCATTTCATTGTAAACATTGCAGCAACAACAACACTCTATCAACTCCACATTGCAAGTGTGAGGCCATCAAAGACGTTGCGAGCTTGGAGTCTTGTGAGACCTCCCTTCACCACGGTTCCGATGATGGTGACTTTGCCAAATTCGTAGTTTTTTTCTCCTTCCATTGGCTAGTGAACTTTTGCGAGGAGGTGGTAACGCTTCACTCCTCTCCCTTGTGATTTGATTGAGTAGCATAATATTGTTTGTAGTGTTCTTTGCTTCCTTTTCTTTCCTTTATCGCATATTCTACTTCGTTCCTTTTTGGTCGTCCATGGAGCTGGAAATACCAAAGCGGGGGTCTGACTGAGGTAGACCCCTATAAAGCCCCAACAATTTTCCCTCTTGCTTGTGTGTAGGTGGACATGTGTTTGGAGCTAGCTAGCGAACTAGCGCTTGTGTGAGATCGTTTTTGTCACCCTTGCTCTTATTTATTTGCATTATCATATTTGTCTTTACTTTTTGCATTTCCTCATTCTGTTTTTCGCACCTAAACCAACTAGCTAGGCTGTTAGTACATTTTTAGGCAATCTTTATTGTACTTTTTGTCTTCTAGCCATACGGACGCTAGCGCGTTGCATTGTCATCCCAAAACTGCGATGTCGTCCTCAAACAAGGAGTTGTCTAAGGTATAGTATTGACTCTAAAAATTGGCTCGCCTAGCCCAAATCTAAGGCTTGGGCCTATAGAGTGACAAAAGCACGCCATAGTGCTCTTCATTCTCGATCCTCATCCCAATACATCCTTTAGAGTGAGGTAAGTTAGGGCAGCCCTTTGCTCTCAGCTCTCTGTGACCTGTGTTGGCATAATAACTAACACCTTTGGAGTGTAAGTTTGTACGGACAGCTATGCACACTACGTGATGAGTGCTCTTCAAATTAGGAAGGGAAGCTCCCTCTTTTGTTGGTATGCGTTTTAAAAGTAAAGTAATCTAAACGTATCTTTTTCGACTCAGTTGGAAGAGGCAAAAGGTTAAGGAAACCAAGGACGTTGCAACTAAGGGTTTTGTCTAGTTTCACAGGTCTTAACTACAACTAAAACTAAATACTTTAATCTATCCAATTTCCTCAAAAAAACAGAGCATGAGGAAAAGGAGCAAGAATGGTTTTACACGATAAACCGGGTACAGACTCATAACATGAAGGCAAGGTGGCACAACAATTTGCTCAACTGAATAGATTTATTATCACACATCACACGATAAGCTTTAGGTACAAACTCTCAACATGAAGGCAAGGTGGCACAACAATTTGTTCAATTTGAATAGGCTTATTGATACAAAACATAAAGGATAGCCAACTAGGACAGTAAATTGAATAGGCGAGACACACGTACAATCTACGATCAAACTAGCCACTATATTTAACTAAGGTAAGCATTCACCATAATAATTGCATGAAACCCAAGTGGCATAACAATTCATTATCAAAATAAATATTCATGAACAAATACAAAATAGACAATATTACAAGCAAGGTAGGCACAGCATATATTACTCTCTCGTGCAAAATTTATTTACAAATGAGCTGAAAGCTCTTATTTATAGACATCAAAAGTGTAGGCAACCCTAAAATCACCTTGAGTCAACTACAGTCCTGCAATGCATGCAAGATTTTATTGCTAAACCTTAATAAAGCAAACTATATAGTTAACTAGAAAGCTACCATCAATTAACCGAAACATCTAATCTAAATGGACAATGTGCAAGCATGCACGTCCTTATTGAAAGCAAGTTAACTGGAAAACTACCATCAATTAACGTAAAAACCTAGATGAAACTCCAAGTGAACGTAGATACTTCCAAGATAGACATGCGTGAGATGTGAGACAACGAGTTAACTTGGAAAGAAGCGTCAAGTTAACTGTCGTGCATGAAGTCTATCCTGAAAGGTGGGAACTAAAGTCTATTGGCTCTGATCTCGAGCAATCAACCCATCCACGAGGTTCTTGACTGCGTCACCCTTTGGAGAACTGAAGCTCCGTCGAAGTATACTGTGCCTGTGCAGCATGTCCTCTCCGCCTATGATCTGACACTAAAACTCACCTTTACTCCTGGTTGCCTCATCAAACAATGCTGACATGACTGTAAGTTGATTCATCTTACAACCAATGGTCTCCCCACTGAAAATATCGTGTATGAGTGCCTGGAGCTCTGACTGAACGTCAGCAAGCTCAACATAGTCACCACCTACACGTTGATACTAGCATGGTAGTTGAGACACGAAGGTTCTCACATAACGGAGTGCACTAGTGACGTGCTCTCTGCTCTCAGCCAACTCTGATGCTATTGTTTCTTCTATCTTTGCCTTAAAGATCAACTATGTCCTCCAAGTGTAGATAGACTCTTTATCTTCTGCATTTGTGACTGATTCATATGACATCCCCAAGTTAGCAATTAAGATCTCATCTCTGGGTCTACTAATAGCCAAGTCATGCTCCTCATCTTGAAGTTGTAGACGAAGCTTGCGTGCATTGTACCATAACTAGTATAACTCTAAAAGCACAAGGCGGCCTCTAGTAACAAACTCCTCCTCCCACTCATCTAACTGCTTGCCATTTGCAACCAAGTGATCAAGTTGACCATGTTTTGCTAGTGGTTCTAACATCGGTGGAAGTGAGGTTACAGCATTCCCTGTTTTGTGTACAAGGCTAGAAATGTATTGACGAAACTGTTGTATTTCAGCCTTGAGGGCTGACTTATCTTCTCCATCCCTCACCATTCTATCCCTTGCGCTATTTGTAGCAACTTGTAGGAGATCAATCTCCATCTGGTGAGTACTTCTACCGAAGTTGACTATGATCACTTCGAAGTCCTGAGCTTCCATCTCGTTCAAACTCTTATCCTCTGGAGGCGCGGCAGTCTCAATGATGATCTCCTTACCTGCATTCCTCTCCACATGGACCTGTTTCTTGATCCTTTTGTCATGCGTATCTTGATAAGCATGATCGAAATCTGAATGATCAAGTACGTAAGATGGTTGTCTCCTCTTTCTTCCCAGTTGACTCTCAAGCCAAGACGAATCCCGACTAATCCCGCTGGAATGATCTGTACTAGTAATGGGAGGCTCTAATGACAGTGAATGTGTAGAGGTCACTGCGAGGTGGCGAGTCCAAGTCCAAATCGATGTGAATTGGAACTGGAGGCTACTCTGGTGTTGGTGACGGCATGCATGGTTGAACCTCAGGCTGTGGCAAAC
Organism: Sequoiadendron giganteum; assembly: GCA_007115665.2. Classification (NCBI taxonomy): domain Eukaryota; kingdom Viridiplantae; phylum Streptophyta; class Pinopsida; order Cupressales; family Cupressaceae; genus Sequoiadendron; species Sequoiadendron giganteum. The sequence goes on along the minus strand of VCHN02000014.1, from coordinate 42,124,365 downwards.
TCTAAATTGTTTCTTTGACAGGCTCCATGTGTGTCTCAGTAACAAGTGCCTTTCCCTTTGAATTATCAGGCACTGAATTCTTCTTAGGAGGATTACTCCTCTTCTTTTGCTTGGGTTTAGACAAAGAAGGTAGTGTAACTCCCACTAGTGGCGGCTTTGTTCTAAGCATAGTTACCCTCCTGATCCTCTTGCTTTCGAGATAAAGCATACTATTTTGAATGACTCTGCTCGACCTCTCCTTCACTGATGAGTATTCTTTGGCGTACCAATCAACAGTCGGTAGTGGTTGTCCATCAACCTGTTCTCTGTAAAACGGAGGAAGTGCATCTCCCTCATCCTCTAACAAACCTTCCACCTCTTCTACCAAGAAGACAAATATCTGTGAAAGAGAGACCTGTTATAGCTGCGTCTGCGTACCTCAAAATCATCCTCACAATTCACCCAATAGTCCTCCATTGTAGGTTTGTGATAAGAGCGAGTGCTAAGGCGTGTTGCGTAATGACCCCAAGGATCATATGTGCGTGTGTCAACCAGGTACTTGAGTTTGCAATTTTCTAACTCTTGTCCCGCAGCTTTAGCATCAACTATTTTCTTGCACCAATATATTCCAAACTATGTGGAAAGTTGGCAGCCTATTTGCGCTTGTGGCACAAACATTTGTGAACCTCATACAGTTGCCTCAGGAACTCCATGAATACTATCTTATTCGAAGGATAGCGTGGAAGCATAGCTGGATTTCCTGTGTATCCATAGATACAGATGTAGGTGTATGTATGGAACTGAATGAACCAGTTCACCCAATCTTCCATTGCTACTCTAGCAACTGCTGAGATACGAACATGCAACTCCCGATCCAAGTCTCTCACTGTATATGTCAAGAAAGCCTCCTGCACACGTTTGAAATGTCTTTCAACCTTTGTGAATTCGAGCTGATCATAGTGACAATAGACTTTCTGAGCACTGAGTATGCCCACCGTGTTCAACCCTCTAAACTAACCCTAATAGACAATCAAGTACACAACGTAGGAACATGTGAAATTGATGCACAACTAGGAAACCGGTGATTTGCTCATGAATAGCATCGCTGATAAAGGATGCCCAGTCATAATGTTCTTGCCCAGAGATGATTCGACCAATGATATAGTACATCCATGGGTGGAACTTATTGGCATCCGCATGACCTGAGACACGATTGAGAAAAGTAATCAAAATTGCGTACTCATCCTTGTATTCACCACGACCCACATTGTTTGGCAACTTGGTCTTTTTTTGTTTCAACCACCTCTCTATCATCTTACTTTGACACTTATCCATCTCAGCATTAAATGCTCGCTCACTCTGATTCATAGAAATGACCAGACTATCTGGATGTTGAGGAATACCCAAACTTCTCTCAATATCCAAGGGTTTGAGACTGCAAATAACACGCCCATCTATTGACTGTCTCTCCCATGCAGCAAAATTGTAATGCTTAATACAAGACATCACAAATTCTACGCAATGAACTGAGATAGGTATAGAAGCAGCCTCAAGTAACCCGGACTGTTGAATGTTCTGAATTATCGAATCTCTTATCTTGAGTGGATCTAAAACTACTTCTAGAAGCACCTTATGTAGATTCGTATCAACTGTCTCGATGAAGTCATGAGTCAAGACTAACTTGGTCTTGAATTTGAGCCGAGTGAACTGCAAACTGAAAAACTCGCCTGTTGACTGTGAACACGGCTATCTGACAAGTTTTTTGGAAAGCTAAAGATAGCTCGTCTGAGGTAATTTTTCACGAAAAATTTTGAGATATGGGTTTTGCTCAGAAAATGATTCCAAGACAACCCAAAACGTCAGAAATGCAAAAACTTGACTTCTACTCAGCCATGCAAAGGAATTTCAGTTAAGAAAATCAGAGCCTCAAAAACCGATGATCTAGAACAAATTTTCCTGAAAATTCTAGCACATGGGTTTGTCTGAGGAATTTTTCTGAATCAACCAAGATGTTTTGTTTTGCCAAAATCTACCAATTCTTCGAACATGTGAGAAAATGGAAGAATTTTAGATAAGAAGAAAGACGTTTTTTAGCTTTTTTTTATTATTTATTATCTCCTTATGTCAAAATCGCCACTTTGTCTGGAATTATGCTGATGAATCTGGACTTGTACCTGCAAAAGAATGTCTTTGATGCTTTCGAACTTGATTGTCTAATGAAAATTCGCCCAACTCTAAAGAAATTTGAATTTGCTAAGCTGGATGAATGAGAATGGGCGTCATGCTTGCTTAAATAGAGCAAAATCGTACCATAAAAGCATGACTACAAGATCTAAAAACCCTAATTTTGAAGGAAAGAATTCAATTGTCCCTCCCCCAGTTGAACTGTCACTGACTCTGAGTCCCGAAAATATAAAATAGTTCTCACATGTGAATTTAAGAATAAACATTAAAAGAGGTGCCAATAATTAATTATTGAAGAAATTCGCCATTTTAATAGTTTGCATGCAAAAATTAAATACTATTTTAATATAAATCTCAGCATCTAGATGCACTCAGCATACTTCATTGATTCTGGAAAATCCAAATTTGGCCTTCTAAGCGTCCATTTGCAAGAGTTATTGAATTTTTTACTATCTCCTATTTTATAGCTGACTGCAAAGTTACAGTTGGCCATGTTCAACTCTGATTTTCAAGTGACTGAAAGATCCTGTGATTGATCTGAGATATCCACTGCGAAGCTCACATAGCAAGGATGAAATGTCTGTTGAGAGTTGCAACTCCTAAACTCAACGTTTGACACCTCAAAAAATTAGGCGCCTTTGATTAAATTGATGCAATGATTCCAGACTTAGCCATTTCTCCATTTTGCCATCTGACGCTTCAAACTGCCGTTACCAGTGAACAATGAACCCTGCTGACTAGATGAGAGGTTCATTACGTGACTGAAAGTATTCCGCATCCAATGACTGTATGTAAGGCACCTGAAAGTTGCATTAGGGACCTCAAAAAGAAGGGTGCCCCTGACTTGTGAAGGCGAAAACACCATTTTGATAAAAGTGTAACTTTCATCCGGATGCCACACTTTGACCCCTGACATCGAGAGCTGGAGTGCTCCGATTCGCACACCATCTGTCTCTCTGCGTAGCTGGATCAACTTACAAGAGATGTCTCTGGAGCTGATGAAGCAAGAAAACTGCTTCTAAGACCTCAACAAAAGGGGCGCCTTTTTCAAGGAGATGTGTATATCCCATACTTAGCCATTTTTTGGTTGCTTTCACTTTTCAGCATTCTCACACTGACCTCGCATATACAAGCGTTTGCCAAATCCCGAAGGCTGACAACTAGACTCGTTTGATAGCTAGAGTAATTGCGCACAAGTCTCGTGAAGACTGTGAATGCAAAAATCCCCATCTGGTGGGCCTAAAGGCTGGGCACCCCAAACCTATAGAAGTGCAGGTGTGTATTGCTACATTTCTCCACCCTCTGATTTACGTGCTCGGTAGAACCTCTGTCATAGTCACTCAGAATGTCGGATCACCTCACGAACTAATGCGTTGCGAAGCTCGACTAGATTAGAAAAGATCTCAAGAAGACCTCATGTGCAAATTCATCCATCTGAGAGGCCAAATTCAAGGGCGCCCCTAAGCTACAAGGGCGTAAAAACCATAAATTTGACAACCTCTATGACATGCTTCCTCATTGTATCCTCAGCTTTTGACCTCGATTGTCGAAGTTCTGCACTATGTACATTTTCGCTTGATAGCTTGTCAAAAAGTTGGGCTAATTCTGAAGAGATTGAACCTATTTACAAACACATGCAACAAAATCTGAGCCTCCAAAAAGATGGGTGCCCTTGGGCTACAGGGGCGCAGATCCGTTTCCTGCTTGAAATCTTCCTTTGTCATTGCTCTGAAAAACACTCCTTCGGCCACTGAAATGACCTTGTAGGAGTATAATCTCGTTGTCAAATGCTTCTCCATCATAACATGTTCTGCTCTAGGTCTTAGGTTTAGGTTCTGACCTCCATGTACTGACCAACTGTTGCTGACGACTGACATGACACTAACCAAAGTCCGTACTTGACTTGCCCAAAAACTTGTATTTTGACATCATTTTAACAAGGTTTAGACTCTTTAATCAAAATGCCTTAATGAAGCAAAAAATTGGTTTAGATACAACAACGTAGAGCCCTGACATGGTTGGTCCCCCTCTCTTACAATATATATATATATATGATCATGCAATACTAATGCTTGCAGCAATTATTAATCCTTATTATTAATTATTCATTTGATTTAATCTATTTGTTTTCTATAAGCAATCATGTGTAAGGTTGGCAAGGAAACATGAAAGGAAAGGCGGTATGGGAATTGTCTTGGTTGGATGTTCCTACCACTTGGTTGGAATTGTCTTGGTTGGATGTTCCCACCACTTCGATGTTCTCACAACATAAGTACACCACCCTAAGTTGGATGGAATTGCTTCTTTGGATGTTCCTACCCACTTGGGGCCAGAGGGGGGTATGAGCATGCCCTTGGGCTTAATTGTGACAAACAATTGTTTTGGTGCCCTATCATGTGTTTCACTCCAACCCCTACCATGATCGGTTATTGGGAAAGAGTATATATATATTGGATCCAAGTTTAAGTTGTTATTCATTATCTCATAAATGTTAATAGTTCATTTATTCTTAAGCTCAATATCTATTATATAATTTACTATGGAATATTATTTGTAAAACAACTTTATGATGTGTAATTGTCCCTTAAGGCAAATTCAGGCATACACCAAGTAGGGGACATTACAACATGAAATGGGAAAAAAGATACCTTTAAGCCTAGTACTAACAAGTTATTTGAATGTAATAACTCGGCCTTGAGTTTCTCTAAATAACTCATCTGCAACTTGGGAAAAACTCATCTAATTCAACATAAACTCGCAATTTATGATTGAGAACTCAGCCATGCCTAGATAAGATTGTTGAGACCAAAAAAGTGAACATTTTTCATCATTTTCGACTGTTTTTACTTTTTAGCAGTGGTGGCTAGTGAGTTTACAGGCATTTGAGTGCTCATTTCAGCTCTTGATGCAGGAGCATCCTTGGTTGTAAAGCAATCATGTATCAACCAAAAACATTTATTTTCTTTCATTCTAGTCTGTTGCAATTTCAGCATTTCATTGCATTGTCATTTCTTAGCTTGCGGAGCAAGATATAGCATCTACGCGAAGTCATCTACATCATATCCAGATTTCAAGAGATTTGCATTTGTTTGCAGCTACCCAATGGGCATCTCACATTGATTTCTACAAAACGCCACAGCAACAAGTTTGTTTTGCTAACAATATGACAATTGAAATGGGGGAAGTCCATGCATTGAACCTTGTGAAGCTAGTCATCACAGCAACCCAATGCAGCTTGTGAACCTTGTGAAGCTAGTCATCAAATAGAAAGTCGTGGACATAAAAGAGGGAGTAGAAAGGTTTGCTCAAATGGTGGCAATTGGGGGCCAAACTTTTTTATATACTGTAGAGCATAGAAAAAATAACTTTCCATGTAAGTTTCCAATCACAAAACCTTAGATTGGACTCCAAGGTTCACTATAAAGCATTGTTTCCTATATGAGGAAAAGATGGTTCACGGACCATACATCCTGAAATTGTAGCTAAACCATTATATTTATTAAAGCAATAAGTCTCAATCCTAATTTGACAACAATATCATATATACCACAATAAATCAAGTGCATTAACAATGAGCGATTACTTCCATAGAGTAAATGACCTAGTAACTAAGCATGAATTTTGTAAATTGAGTGATGAAGTAGGCCAATGTGTTGATTGTTGTGGCTAACCATTCAATATGTATATGTTATATCCAATAAATCAAGTTCTCTACTTCGAGTATACTGTTATACTAATAAGAGTCAAGCCTGCACATTAGAGAACACATACATCACAATCATATTAATCAATGGGGCCATTTGAAATATCCCTAATGGGATCTGCCCTAAAATTTCTGATTTATGCCCTAGATTTTTTATTTATATTTCTGCACTTTTCTGATTTAGTTTTCTGCTCAAACCCTGGGACTGAATTCTGATTTTTATTTTTCAGAATAATAAACACTTATAGGCATCTAATAAACATATACCAAACATCCATAAAACTATGCCAAACATGTAGATAACATCATTTATGATAACTACCATGAAAATCAACCATCCAAATGCCAAACATAGATCCAATAAATCTGTTTTTTGATTAAAGAAGTCTGCTGCTACAAAACTGAATAATCTGGACTGATTTTCCAATGAATTCATGGGCTCAAGCATGCCAAATATATGCCCAGATTTCTGCTCTACAAATCAGACCTAAATCTATGATTGTACATACCAAATATATGCAAAATAGTCTTCAAATGTCAAACCCTAGATGGGCGAATTTCTCCTTGGCAAGTGCACTTAGGGTTTTCTGCTCCAAATATGCAAAAATGCCCTCCAAAGGTGAGATCTGCTCCAAAGTGGCGCTCCAAATTAGGGCAAAACCCTAATGCAATATATGCTCACAAAATTGCTACAACAATGCTGCTCCAAATCTGATCTACAGATCTGAATTTGTCCTTCTATTGTGACACTCCAACATGCATGAAAACAACTTCAAAATGGTGCTCAAATCTGATTCAAAATTCTGCTCCAAAATGATATGAAATCTACTCTAAATTATTATCTAATTCTGCTCCAAAAATGTTATGCAAATTCTGCTCCAAAACTCAAAACCCTCCAATGAAGTGCAAGTAGACCTCCATTATGAAGTCTTCCCACAAAGTGAGTTAGGTTTTCGTCAGTCTTCCCACAAGGTGAGTTAGGTTTTCGTCCAACTCCCTTTTATGCAATAGGGTTTTTGTCCTAAAGCATATGCTAAATCTGCTCCTAAGGAGAAGAAGTCTGCTGAAAAAATGAATTGTTTAAATGATGATTTGAAATGCCTCAAAGACCTTGTATTTATACTTGTTTTTCCTTCTCCCCACAAGCTGGCCGACCTAGGCTTATTTTTTATATTTTTTATTGTTTTTATTCCTCAAGAGGGATTTTTTATATTTTTTATTGTTTTTATTCCTCAAAAGGGCTGACCCCAAAAAAAAATCATATTTTATTGTATTTATTATTTGTTTTTATTTTTTATTTTTTTATTTAAAATATTATAATTATATTTAATTAAAATATGAAAACTAATGTTCAAAAACACTTTTTTCCCACCTTTGCAAAATTTGAATTTCAAATCAAATTGGGGGCATAACACCATTTCACTCAACCTCCTAAAGCAGTAAGTCTCAATCTTAATTTGACAACAATATTGTACATACCACAATAAATCAAGTGCATTAACAATAAGCAACTACTTAATATAGTCAATGACCTAGTTGCTAAGCATGAATTTTGTAAATTGAGTTATGAAGTAAGCCAATGCATTGGCTGTTGTAGCTAACCATTATATATGTTGTTGTACCCAATAAATCAAGTTCTCGACGTTGAGTATATTGTTATACTAATAAGAGTCAAGCCTGCACACTGAAGAACACATACATCATAATCATATTAATCAATGGAGACATTTTACTCAACCTATTCAGCTGTTTTCTTATATAACATCATGGTGATTGTATGTGAGTTCTTACAGGTAGTTCTGTTCACCTAATCATTGTTGGATATTCTAATTTGTTCTACATCGCAGATCTATAATTCTCACGTCATTGCCACTTAATGTCAGTCACATGTGTGTATCCCTGGCGTTTGAATCGACCATCATTGTCAACATATTCTTGCAGTCAATAGCATCAAAGCCCAGTCTATATACCCTCCATTGTCATTTGTACAAAATTGTAAATGTTAAGTGAAAAAATGGAAAATTCATAATCATGGACTCCTTGGCAAAGGAATCCAAACAGTCATATTAGGACAAATAGGTAAAGCAATTCAATTTTACTAAATATAATTTTGTCCCGCAAGTAATTAAAATAAACACAAATAACAGACCAAGCAATCAATTGGTGTTGAATGAATGTCTTGATCATTTGACAGCAAACTTGCCAAGACCTTTTGCATGTTAGCATATGACAGAGAAGATATCATAGAAAGACCAAATTATTAAAGTCCAAAGCCAACCAAAATAGGTCAATGGGACTCAAAAGTAGACAATAACAATAACAAGAGGATATAAAAAATGATATCCAATTTCTAAACAAAACAACATGATCCAGGCTAACTGTTTAAACTACAACAACAATAGACTATAGTTTGCGTTTTGTGAATAGCGATATTAAAATCCAACTAAATAAGCTAACATAAAATCTAAAAAGCCTTAGCAGTTGACCAACTTCAGCATGCCAAAAATGGCATTTAGTTAGTACAAGAAGTGTCATTTGTACAGTACATATTAAATAACAATCATGAATTCATATCTTACCTTTAGAGCACAACGATCATCACTGTGAAGTAGGCCATTCAACCTAACCTGAATCAAAAACACAAGCTACTTAGACATGCTTAGCTCTCGATAATGATTGAAGATGGAATAAGGTGTATTATTCATTCACCCTGATTTGCTTTTAAAATTTTCAACTTTGAAGAACAGTTTACATACTACCCAAGGATTATAATCATATTTTACCTCTTCTACTTCAAGATTCTTTCACTGCATAGGAAATAATTTAATGGCAGGGTTCAGGAAATCAACATTATACTTGCAAAAAGCATATAAATACTTACCAAAGGGCAAGCTTATTCCAAAATGCTACTTCTAAAGGACTCGATAAGGTATTCTCAGTGGTAGTGCTTCAGATAGGCCAGCAAGTGTGTTATCAAAAAGGTCTAACTTTAGATCAACATGAATGTCAAGAACTCCTAAATTTAAAAACTTACAATTGAAATCATGTCTGAATGTTGGTGTTGCAATTCTTTCATGACACGCTCCAACACCTAAGATGATAGGGAATAAATCCAAACAATAATTACTATATTCACAGCAAAATATGAAGCTTAATACAACTTAACAACAAATATAACATTTTACCATTGACTTGCCAAATCCCCTTGGACCAAGAAGCAGGACCGAATTATTGCAAGTATTGGTAACAGTATTTGAGAGTAAATACTGCAATTTACTGAGGGCCAAGCATAAGCATGTCAAATGGCCAGATGCAATGAAGTTGGCCCCACGCAAAGAATATAAAAATATATATTTCGGTTCAAGGATAAAAGAAATTGTATTCATAACCAAAGATAAGCAAAATAATAATTAAGACTAGGGGAACCAAAAATTATGGAAAACAATATACAAAAATGGTGGATACACATAATAATTAATATAACGAAAAGAATGCATATGTCTACATCAATGCCAAAGAAGTCATACCTATAATTTTCTGAAGCATTAGGTAAAAGGAGTTCCAATGAAGAGCTATCACAAAGCCTACGGCGAAAAAGAGTTACAGCATCTTCAATTGCTGCTCTGTCATGGTAGCGGTCCATTTGAAGTCCCGATGTTATTAATACAATCTGCTGTTGCATTTTGTTAGAAAGCTATTGAACAAAGAAAACACTCTAATTTTGACAATAAAGACAAATGATGACATTTACAAATTGCATAGTTCCCACAACAGCAGTTAAACTTCAAGATTCGGATAATATTTCCTATAAAATTTGTTTTAAACTTTCATGTCTTTGAATAAACTCTAAACATAAAAGGCTAGAAGTGTAGTATTCAATCATTATTCATGTATGAGTCCTGGATGATGTAAACCAAGTTTTCATAGTTTTCTTGTTTACAAGAATAAGCCTGGTGCATTAAAAATTGGTTAATAAAGCAGCACAAAGTGAGATTTGTTTGAACAAATATAAATAAAAGACATGTTTACAAGAGACCACATGACCTTTGGGGATTTGTACACTAACAAGAGGTAAATAGGAGAAAGATCATGATTTGTATGGCTTTTAATGTATTTCAGTTAGTGGGGACAAAATTTGGCCATGTGAAACAAAAGTGTTGGGTTAGATTTGTGTTGTAAACCTTGCAAACCTTGTAAACATTCTAACTCACTTAGGATCATAGTTTACATGTCATGGCCCCCGCCATACATCAAAAAACCCCATCGCAGCCTGTCCAGAGATTAATATAATCGTTGATATGAAGCAGCAACCAAGGAGACTCTTCCAATGCAGCGACCAAGGAGACTCTTCAAGAGATTCAATAGAATTAATTAAGGAATATATTAATGCAGTGAACTCAATAAAGAAAACATATAATTAATGATTAAAAGAATATTGAGGGCAGTGCTTGGGAAATTAACAAAACAACATTAAGTTAAACAAAACCTTTGGAAAGGAGATCTATTCGAAGGGGTGCATCATTTCATGGAGATATGAAGATGTAAAGAGGAGTTCACTTTCTTGGGAGAAGGCATCAAGTGGATTGGATAGAAGGAAAAATAAGAAATTGGAATATAAGAGATCTATTGGAAATGAATATTTTTTTAGCAAGGATACTATTGGGAAGTAAGTTTTAAAATAGGGATATTTGATTACCAATTAATATAGTAGATTCCTTTAGCAATCTATTTTGAATTTATAAAAAGTGTTTTGCAAATAGGGAGGCCGATCAACCTTCTGAGTTCACGAGAGATGAAGTACCAGCCTTTCCTTCCTCGAGCATGCCACCCCGTGTAATAACTCATACTGGAGTATTTTCAATTATTTTGCAATGTCATAAACAATCATGCATGCTCTAATGCCACTGTAATATGCAAACTAACTTTTTTTTAAAAGACAATTGTTTGCTATAATGCTAATAGTGATAACACTGCTTAAACTGATAGGCATTCACAAGATCACTGCAGGTACCACAATAACTATTCCAAAAATGAAATCATCTGTTATAATGTTCTGAGATTTCTGAAATAACTCACTAGTTCTAGCTAGAGGTGATAAACATCACATGCATAAAAACAGAGCTGGAAATAAATATCAGTCCTAACCTTCAAACTGATACAGCATGCTGATGTGCTCTTTACCAGGATATGGGTGACTAAAATTCACAGTTTATATAACTCTGCATCTTCACAACAATGTATCCTTGTAACTGTGGCTACAAAAACAATTCAAACCTCTACCAATGCTGAGGCAGATTCAATTAAATAATTTAAATCCTGATCTACTTAGCAAAAATACTTAGCAACTACATTATCAACATAAAATGGACATTCAAATTGTAAACCTCTTCAAATCTGTATACTGGGATATTGTTCAGCTGTTAGAATATGAGAGGATGAATTACAATCAGCCACTGTATTATAATTCTGCCCTTTTGAACAGAAGTATGCACTTGTTGCTTTGAATGAAGTTTGAAAGTACACTATACTATATCCATTCAACCTGTACTCCACAAAATAATGATGCTCCTGGATGTTAAAGTCTGCTAAGCTCCTTCAAATCTGAATGCCCACTTCCCAGCACCCCAAAATCTCCTCCTTATACCTTCCAAACAATATTGACTCCTTTGAAAAGAGTAGCGGTTGATTACTATTCTCTTTTTCACTTTTTGACATCCAAATTTCTTTTAATATACACCAGTTCCCTTCCACAACTCCCACGATTTCCTTTTAATTTCCAAAGTTCCCTTCATTCCACTCAATCGCTGTTAAACAAGTTAGTTGCAGATACTGAAGACTCCACAAAGATTAAATGAAGAAATTGCTTCCTTCAAATATTCCCATGGCTCCCTCCAAGACTTACACGCCCTCTTTATATCTTATTTCAGCTACTTTAAGCTTCCACCAAGGATGCAATTAGGCTTTTAGGCCTTCCCACATGAATCTTCCCCCACAATAAAGAAATAATTGTTGCTTTTACATGGTATGGCGAGGTCTCAATAAATAATTTCTGGATTTTTTTCTTGTGGTAATTTCACATATAATTTCATAATAATATTCAAAATAAATTCCATAATAAATTGAAATCTTCAATAATAGTTTAAATTTTCAATAAATTTATATCTGCAATTCTGGCAAACCTAAGATGATAAATTGATTTGCTCCAAACACTTATTTGCAAACATTCAGCACAACAACAACTTCCGTATGAAATTGCTCCAACAAAATCCGAGGGTTTTTCGTCCCCAAACTCCCAAATCTTCAGCACACTGTCGATCTCTGGCTGGAACCACACTACCTTCCGAGTTTTCATCCGTTAGGAAAACCGTTGGGGTTTTTGTCCCTTCAGTGACAATTCTTGCCACAGGCACAAATCTCCAAAAGAGAAATAAACAATATCCAAAATGAATGAAATGAACCACTTCAGCCCTTTTTATAAACTCTTTGGCAACCTTTCAGAATTTAATATTTTAAATCTTTTTTTTTTAAATAATCCTTATTGCTCCAAATAGTGACTTTATTTAATTAATTAACATTTTTGGCACTTTAGTCACTTTTATACTCACCTTATAAATAATTAATTTAAGTCGTCTTTTGATTTATGCTTTTTCGACAACTTACAATTAATTATTTAATTATTAAATATTCCTTGCAAATGCGGAAAATACAGAAACAATCCTGAAGTAAAATCTGAAGGTGCCAAAATACTCAAGAGCTCATCGCAAATCCAACTTACTAAAAATAAACACTTTTTCAAAAATAACATTTTCCTCCAAGAAGTTTCGAGTGTACCAAAAAAGGCGAAACCACTCTCAAAAAGCATCAATGGACTCAACATGATCCCCAAAACTCGCTACCACTATTAGAACTCCAAACCGATAAAGGTGTCACTCTGCAAGAAAGTTGGAGTTACCTGGGAATTTTGGAAAGGCCAAAAGAGGGACATTACATCCCAAGATGGCGGGTCGGGAGGCATATGAGTGCTCCCAAGCTTGTTAAGGAAGGCAATCTTCATGCATCTTATCAAGAATGCCACCCCGAGATGGAGAACTTGTGGGTTGTGAGGCAAATCAGTGCTCCTGGGCTTGATCAAGGAGGATAGAGCACCTCCAAGGTGGACCGAGGGATGGAATGGACCTAAGATCCTACCATGTTCGTGAGCTAGGAGGTGGATGAGTGATCCTAGGCTTGAGGGACTTCTTAAGTATGCCACCCCGAGATGGAGCGCTCACAAGCGAAGAGGCGTATGAGTGCTCCTAGGCTTGAGGGTCTTCTCAAGTATGCCACCTCGAGATGGATGGACAAGGATCCACCCATGCTCTTGCAATACAAGGACAACCATCCTTGAGATTGTGGTTTGCAAACATTTCAAGTGAATTCCTAATATAATGGATTCTAGGAATATGCCTTGGAATAATCATTAATGATGTTAATTTATTTTTGAATTCAAATGTTAATGATATTATGAACAATAGATCTAACTATTATGATATTTTAGCTATGATATATTGATCTCAATGTTATAATATTTTATGTATTAAATCTGAAAATAACAATAAAGTGGATACGGGTTATTACTAATATCAGTTTGTAGTGATTATTATTGTTTTGCAAGCCTAAATTTAGGAATATCCCAAAAGGGGACATTACATTACTTAGCGAGTCGTCAAGTACTTGCTATTTTTTTGCTTCATGAGTTTTGGTGAGGTTTACTTGCCAAGTTTTTTTGTAGAGTGTTTTTGGAAAACTTGCCAATTTTTTGGCAAGTACTCATTGAGACTCACCAAAAAATCGGTAAGCTTTTCCATTTAACTCACCAAAACATCTAGGGAAAAAACATGGGTTAGACATTGAAAAAACTCAATTCTTTTGGCTTTATAAGCATTTTTTTGCCTTCTAAAAAATTATGAAAATGATGTGTGCCATGAAAGTTTGTGTGGTTTTGAAGGTCTTCATTTGGGCTTGGTGGCGAGAACTCCGTCCCTCAACCCCACCTTGTATCACAAAAAGGAACGCACTAACGACACTATCCCTAGACCCAATGAGGGGCACTACCCCAAACCCCCATGAGGCATGCTACCTCCAAACCCTCATGAGGGGTTCTACTCCTCAACCCCACTAGGAGCGTTGCCCCCAAACCCCCACCAAACTCATTTGATACATTTTGTAGCTATATTTTGCATTTAAAAATATATATATATATATATGTTTTTTTCAAAAATTTAAGTGTTTTCTAAGGTGTCGAGTTTTGTCGAGCTTTTCTCAAGTTAGGATAGCTTAAATTACGCACAGTTCTCTAGATATTCATTGGAATTATCCAATAATTTAATTCCTAATTTTCTCGAAGTTCCATTTGCTTTAATTTGCAGCTCAAGTTTGCTTTTAAAGCATGTTATTCTTGAGAGGTGGCTTTGTATGTTAAAGATCTCCTTGATAGCACAGGCTTTGATTCTTACTGTATTGTAATATTCTTACTATGAATACAGTATAAATAAGGCTATTGTTTGCTATGCTTTTTACCATAAGGGTTTCCAAGGTTAAATTCTATATTATTTGTTGAATGGTTTTAGATTTTGTTACTTAGTAGTAACTTTTCTATGAAGTTTAAGTTGGACTGTGTTTATCATTTGCTTCAAAAGGAGCTCACCGTTAAAACACCCCTTCCAAAACAGGTGCATGTGGCTTTTCAATATTTATCACTATTCAGCTCCTCATCTGCCCGCTCTTCAGGCACCACATTTACATTGCTAGTAGTTAGTACTTAGTACTACTATTTCCAGCTATACAGTAAGCCCCTTTATTTAACCAGACCATGCATGGTGATCTTAAAAAACTTTAAACAAATTAAAAACATCTGTATCATGCAACCCCATGTTATATACCACATGTCCTAAGGTTGACCACCCACAATGCCCTGCTCATGCTAAATACACAATACCTTAAGTTTATTTTTTTAAAGATATTACAATTTAGCAGGGAATAAAATAAGACTTAAGATAGCTTACCTTTGCAGGCTTGGAAGCAGGGGAAATTGTTAATTCGGTTGCATTAGATCCCCTTGGTTGTTAGTCAAGCTTAGGCTTTGCAGCTCCTCCGTCTTCAGAAGAAGTATTGCTCATCCTCAATTATTTCAACTCTTTCTCGTCAAAATTATCAACTGCAAAATAAATGAAGTCATCAAGATTTTTGGTTTAATGTTTAAAACAAAAATTCAATAGATTTTTGCACACTGAGATTTAAGGGAAAAACTGATAAAGTTTTTTACCATAAGCTCTCTTATCTCAAAAAAAAGCCCTTCAAACTCTTCCTGAGACAAATATGTGAGAATAAAGTAATACTTAAAAAGGCATAAAAAACTGTTAAAACCCTAACATATCAGTAAATCTAACCACACAGGATAACGACCAACAAATTCATAAAAATCTTGTAACAGGCTTGACTGTTGTGGTTTGACGGTAAGCAAAGTTGGATTACACATGGTTAGTAACATATTCAAGTCACGCCGGTGACAATTTACTCATTCACCGATTAAAAAAAAAAAAATTTAAAATGATTCGTAGTACCATCAAAAATGTTGCAAACGAAATTATGCGTTCTAACTAGAAACTTTGATATCAAAAAAGGAATTAAAACTACATCAAGAAAGAAGAAGACTAGAAACTTTGATATCAAAAGAGAAGAAGAAAAATGTTCGAAAATATTTAAATTTTTCAGCCGTTAATCGCTAGTTTAAAATAGGGATAAAAGAACTCCAACGGCAAAAAAAATTCAGAGATCATTTTTATTTTTTTTTTCCTTCAAATAGACTCTAGAGACAAAAATATACACAAATTCGCGCCATAAAAAGAACACTAAGGATAATATAGCTCGTCCAAAAAAAATTAAAAAACAAAGAGAACCTTTGCGATTACAAGAATAGTGTTTAAACTCCAAACTTAAGCAGCAATTTTACTGGAAAACTTAACCAATGAAGTGCATCTTACCTGCAATAGGAAATCATCGCAAGGGAAAACCTAAAACCTGTTTGCAAAAATATTCGAATTACAAGCGGTTAAAAGAAGTAAAATGGGGAATTATTACAAAACTATAAACATGGACTTGCACCAGATAACAGAGGAATTGGCATTGAGCTAGTTGTTAAGAAACATATACATCTCTAGACTAAAAAGACGAAAGAATTTAAACAAATTATATATTTTAAGTCAAATACAATGGCACACATCAGATCGACAGACGTCTCTAAAGATGAGCCATAGCCTTGTCCCCCATTCCACGACTAACACGTTGCTAGTTCTGTAGGCTGCCTGATGAAAGAATGTCTACTTGCAGACATTGAATTGCTGGTAAAGACCTTTTTAGCGAAGGAATTCAATGCCCATTGGATCCAAATGTAACTTTGAAGCCAAAAACCGCTGGAATGAAAAATGCAGGTTATGTAGTATGACACATTAGGGTTTTAACTCAGTCATTGCTTTCCAGTTTTCTGGCTTTTTGGAATTTTTTCAATAATAAGGATCGAAATTGAATAGACCTACTGTTAGAATACAAACAATGAGAAAGGATTGAGATTGAGATTGAGCTTGAAAAGCTTAAATGAACCACTCACCCACCATAGAAACTGATGATTGATTTGAAATTGCTGCAGGCCGGGAAAACCAAGCAGTCGAATGAGAAGTACCGCCAAAACCGGAAGCCTGCATAGTAAAATGTATTAACACTTTACCAAAACAATATTATATATACTAATAAGAAATTCAATTGCATCAAAGTGAAAGAAAAGAAAAGAAAAGTCGAGTCTCTGCCAACGAATAGACTTGATTGAGCACTTTTATAACGGTAAAATTTGTGTATTAGTTTTTTAACTTGAATGTTTTATTATGATTATATTTAGATAAATGGTATAATTTTATGTATAGTTAAGTTTTTTTTTTTAATAATTTATATAATATTTTTACATATTTCATTTTATTTTATAGATATTTAAATATGTTTTTATATATTGGTTATTTATTATATTTATTCTTGTATTCATTTTTATATGTTATATTTTTGGATTGATATAGCATTCTTTTGTTCTAGATCGATCACACGAGTATTGGTCGATCTCACACCTATATTTATATCTCCTAAAATATAAATATATAATTTTCAATTACAAAGTTTTTGCCCCATTTCACTAGATTTTATGAGCCAACTAAACACATGTTTACATGATTTATTGTGATGTCTTTATTATTGTTGCTCAAATATTTCAGCCCATAGTATCAATTTCTAGGTGTCCTCAATGCTATTGTCATATAAAAATAAAACAAGAAGCCTATGAGTGATGTGACCTAGAATGCAAGATGACTTCCAAGATTGAAAAATGATAGCTCCTTTGAGTGACTTTCAACAAGCTCTAACTAACCACAAACAAAGGAAGGGGAAAGAGATAAATAAGGAAGAAAATAAAATCCTAGTCTACAAGCAATTATTTACTAAGAGAAGGAAGGTTTTCCATGGCATGAGGATTACAAACACATAACCTAATCATCAATGGAAATATGAGATAAATTATAACAATGAGTGGCAAGGGATAATTTGTGAATGCTCGTTACCTTTACATAAGGCAAAGAGCTACTCCAAAAGATATGAATGCAATTCAAACAAGAAAACTAAGACTAGCTCAATGCAAATGGAAAACAAAAGGGAAGAGGGCGACCAAGCAAAAAAAAGGAACACAAAGAACAAGAATAGCTCGATTACCAAAAGGAACGCACTTAACAATGATACAAAAGGCAAAGAGAAGTTGCACATTATATCATTAGCAAAGGCTTAGGAGAAAAGGAAATACAATGGCCCTAAGGTTCAAAACTACAAAATAGCATGACTTCATCCAAAAATATGCTCTCTTAGTTCATACAAGCTCATTACATTTATAGTCAAATTAGAAGTAACAACGGGAGAGACAAGTGGGAAAGAAATTCATGGTCAACATCATGACCTAGATCTAATATTATC
This sequence comes from Sequoiadendron giganteum, assembly GCA_007115665.2. Classification (NCBI taxonomy): domain Eukaryota; kingdom Viridiplantae; phylum Streptophyta; class Pinopsida; order Cupressales; family Cupressaceae; genus Sequoiadendron; species Sequoiadendron giganteum. The sequence goes on along the minus strand of VCHN02000014.1, from coordinate 42,106,460 downwards.
TTGTACCAACAAGGTGCATGTTATAACCACAAAGCCTCCTCTTGGCATTTTCTATTAAATTAGAGAAACTCTCTTAAGATTTGAATTATCTAAGGTATGTGGTGTATGTTATTTATTTTGGTTGTTGTATCAACATGAGAAGATAGTATTTGAATTTTCCATAAGTGGTATCTTATTGAATTTTATCATCTAGCCTTCTACAACAACCTCTTCTATCAACTTAGGGGGGATAGTGCCTTATTGTTGGGATGATTGTTTGTGTCCTTAAGAAATTTCTACTTACCCTCCCTTAAATTTCACAATACACTTGACTCTAAATGATTAGATTTACCTATAAAACCTCTATCCAAATATTGACCATTCACTATTAGTAAATTTAATCTTTGATCAAACCTACAAATGCTTCAAAGTTTATCAACCCATGCAATATTTGCTTACTATGCATCCAAAGGAATGAAGGGAAAATATGGAGTGCTTTTGAATTGGAAAAGTCATAAGCAGTTAGGCTGAGAATCAATGTTATGCAAGCCTAATTTCCTAGATGATTAGAACCATATATCAACTTAAATCAAATAGTTGGTGAGCTCCCATAAGTATTTCTCCTAAGGAAATATCTTGCTCATTGGGATATTAGATTGAAGATTTAATAGTTCAAACATTAGGATAATACCATGTTTACTTGCTCCTTTCCTTCATTCACCAATCATTCGCCAACCTAGGTATAAGGTGGGCCCTTTCGGCATGCTACAACATGACCTAAGAATCTTATAATTGTACAAACCATCTCTCAAGAAGAACCTTGCTAATCGGTGCAAGGGACCAATGAATAATGAATATTGATGCTTAGGGGATCCACCATGAAAGTATCAACTAATAGCAAGTTTCTAACCAAAGAGAATCTTTCCATCCCCAAAGATTCCCACCAATTGTTGGATTAAAGTGATGGATGGTTGGAAAAGTAAGGAAATGTTGGGAGTATAAAAATAACCAAAATTCCTATATATTGTTGAATGAATGTGATCCAACCATGTGTTAAAGATAGTAATGCTTTTGTTGAAAGAACATTAACCTTGTGGAAGTCTATAATATAAAGAATAAATAGAGTGGTGAAGGGATTAAATTTGGGAAGGCTATAGAAAGAAGATGAGATAGATCTTGTGGTAGGGATGGGGAAAGTGAGGCTATGAAAATTCCAATGCAAGCTATCTCAAATTAGGAATTATCATAAAGGGCTAGAAGAGAAGAAGAAAATGTGAAGAGGGAAACTGGGGGTGAGGATGGTGCACGAAAAAAATGGAATTTAATAAATTACACTAATCTTGCATTTAAGGGTATTCATTTATAATCTAAAAGTATCATCCATATATAATTTACATTTAAGGAAGGAAATGTTGGCACGAGTGTTGCACACACGCACCAACAGGTAGATAAATTATCACAAAAGAACGCGGTAACCTACCTTTACTTGAAAGTTCCATCAAGAAAACCTAAATCTAAGGTGATCTCAATTCGATCCCAAGGCTCGAGAATGTCAGGTCTTGATGCACTAGGTTCACTTAGGGTTTGTTGTGTTAATTATTGTTAATCATGAGGGGTCTATGGTTTTGCAAGTTAGCTGGTATCCAAAGAATCATAACATAAGCTCAATTTGATCACTCATATGTCACTTAACAACTTAATAAAACTAAAGATTTGTAATAATATTTCATGAATTCAAATTACTTGCACGTATTCAAGCAGATTTAGCATTAATCACTTTACAACTTCATGGAGATGAAATATTTAGAGTAATACTCCATGCATTTATCATTTTTGAAATATTTTCTAAAAATATTAAACATCTATTATAAAATAAAGCATTAAAAGATACTAAAATTTTAAGATTCTTTTGGGTATTATCCACGCATTCCCCAAGAAACAAACTAAATCAAAGTAAACCACTTTATACTTCACCAAATTGCTTCACAGCTAGGCATAGAATGATGCAAGGGTTTAAAGAAACATGGAATTTTTGCCACTGGATAGTGTCAATATGCACCCAAATCCGATGCAACGCGTAGTCTTTTTTGATAGGAACAAATAATTAGCTATGTATGATTTTGTATCAATAAATAGCTTTAAATTGGCCTTGATATTAGTTAACTTCAAATGGAACATATGAGTTTTTATTCTGGAATGGAACAAAAAACATGAAAAAGTAATAAAACCTCCACAAATTTTAGATCTTCAAAATCCACAAATTTTGAACTTAACAAAAAAGAAACAAATCCCGGCCTTTTATAAGAACAAGGCACTCGAGGAGTTCAAACAAAACACATGAAACAAAATCAGAGGAACAAATCAAATGATAGCACGTGGCAGATGACAATTGGCAAAAGAACTTTCCAGATTAAGTTAAATATAATTTGACTTCTTTTAGCAGAAAAATTCTAAACTCCAATCTCCGAGTTGTGGGTACTTTCGCAAAAAATGCAGAACTATTAACACTTTCTCTTTAAAATCCTCGAGATTAGCTACCTTTTTTGGGTCCAGGAATAACCATGAAAATTTTACTCCAAATGACTCTTCTTGTGCACAAGACCCTGGGCTTTTGCTACTCAACCATAAGCATTTCTTCATTGGACTCCCAGTATGGAGACTCGTCTTCTCTTTTCTTTTGTTGATATTCTCGGAAAGCAATCAACACTTGATTTATGTGTTCCCTTAGAACACTTCGAATCACCTTCCAACTATACTAATGACTTACATATTCTTCAATTATTTTATTGATGGCTTCATTCCTCTGCACTATTTTTATTTTATACTTGTTCGTGCAATTTTTGCAATTTATGACCTCATCAATGACCTCCCGACTTAAAGACTAAACATGATCCTTGTTTATATTTTCAATCCATCCCCTGAAATCCTTCACTTTTGCCTCATCTTGTCCTAAGCTTCAAGGATCACAATTTTGTTGATTTAACATCTCGGTGAAACTCAAATCCTTGTCTATGAGCTTCTCGCATTTTTCAATAACCTTTTCTAATCCATTTACACATTGCAATAAAGTGTCACTCTCCCAAATTAATTGCACCTTCCATTTCTCAATCATCAAAACTTCTCTTTCTGCAACTACCTTTTCCCTCATCAACTCCTAAACATCCACCCGACGAAGTGGCTTTAACCTTTGCCCTTCTATATTATTCTATTCTTGGTGGTCTTTGCATTCATCCACAAGTTTTCTAGACTTGTCAAACCAAAAATATGCCTCTTTACATTTCCCAATTGCATCTTTTATTGATTCCTAACCCTACTTCACCACATGCTCTATCCAATCTTTGAACACGCTAAGTTTGTGTTGAAGTTTTACAATAGCGTCTACCTACTCTTTAGACATCAAAAATAGGTTTGGCAACAATTCAGTCAGTGGTTGATTAGGTTGGGCTAATTCTCTAATAAAATTCTCCAAGCGGGAAATTCGTTCTTTTAATTCCTTCTTTGTTTGCTTGTCTTTCTTCATACGAGCAACAATGGTTACCAAATTCATTCTCATTTCTTCTAGCTCCTACTCCCAAGATGAATGTCCTACATTGATTATTGTCTGAAAGGAAAAGCAAGAGGTGCGGAATACACTTTCCCGACGCTAAAACCACAGAGGAGAAGTGCAAAGACCAACTTTTCCCCTTTTCTACTTCTAAGAAGAACAAACAAAGCATGACAAGAAACCATAAAATCAAACACAAAGATAACACTAGATTTATGTGGGAAAACCCTTTCGGGAAAACACCCACCATGCCAAGAGAAAGACACTTTGTATTATAGCAAGTAAAAACTACATAAAAATTTACAATCCTCGCTCTCTAATAGTTAGCTCAAAACAAAACTTGAGTTTTCATGCACTCACTGTTACAATACTATTTCGGCATTTAGTGAATACAAACTCATCAACCTTTTTTCCTTATTCTATTTTTTTTAGATTGTTCAACTTCTAGTCTAAACCGACTACTACCAATCTCTATCTAACCACCAATTAGGGTGCATTCATTTCAGTTCTTCACCGACACCCCAAATCGATCTCAGATCGGATCCACTTGCAATCCTGTATTGAGCCACCCCCACAATAAATTCGTTGCAAATAAATTACTAAATTCGGGCTCTGCCAACTGCCAAAATCCTATCTCATATGATTGCATAATATATCGCTTTTCACCAAACCAACTTTCAACAATAAATATTGTTTTGCAACAATAGTGCAAAAACAACCAATGAGGAATCACCCCGTGTTGCACTGCTATTCATTTTGTTGCTTGACCTAGCAGTGATCGGTCAACTAACCCTGCAGTCTAAAATCCATTCGCTATCGCAAACAAAGACATAACATTCCAAGGCGGCAATCAATCGCTATTGCCAAAACATCGCCGCTAGCTTTATCGGGCCCCACATGCCATGTGTGCACCACTCAGGAGGTTCTGGGTCATCCAGGAGGGAATCTCCAGGATTCCCATGAGCTCGCCTGGAATGAGATTATGAGGCTGCCATGTGTCCACCATTTGCGCTCTCCACTTTGGCTTACGTGGAAGCCGTTGGAGCTCCTTCGGGGAATCCCTAGCGACATCTGCTAGATTCCCTAAGGAACTCCTAAGATGCTGACACATGTCCACTGTCGAACAATCCCTATGCATAAAGCAACTTAGGGCCCACCTTCTCTTCGCTGCACTCACCACTTTGACAAGCCGCCATGTGTCAAGCACACAAACTGTTCGGCTCGGCTAAAAGGGGAGCAACGGTACTCGCCTTTGGATGCCACGGAAAGCAGCCAACACCATTAGATGAAACCAACTGCAGTCATTGATGCAAGACATCGGCGAGGCATAACATTGCCTCCCACCGATGAGTGATCGATCCACTAATAAATCAGAAACCAACTCCATGCTCGTTAGCCCATCGTTGTGACAACCCTCAGGGTCTCGTCGATCAGACTAAGTTTGAACAAACAAAGGGTCAAGCCAACCAAAAGAGAACACTGTGGTAAAGCGATAAGGGCATAAATTTGTCAAGCCTTTATTTGAGGTCCAAGCCAGTAAATCGAGGCACATTTTCCAACATTGTCACTTGGTAATCCCTAACCATCACTTCATGCTTGCTTTTTCTCCCACAAGAGTAGCTATCTAGAGATTTTTCCCTCCATGTGAGTTCTACTTAACAACATGCCTAGTACTTTCTCTATCTTTAGGCTTAGGGGTTTACAGTTCCTATATTAAACTTCTAAAATCTAGAGGCACCAATTCCACCTCCAACAATGGAGCCAATTGCCTAACTAGCTAGTCAGGTGCTTCTTCGCTTTGTCCTACCTTTTCAATATTAATTTGTTCTTTATGATCATAATGTTTAGGAACATCTTCTCTTACTTTCTAACATTGCCTATTGCAACCTCTTGATCTCTCACATTCTCTATCCCCAATGGCATGGATATTGGGTTACCATGATTTGGCTTCATCTCTTTATCTTTGAGACCTATATTTTCTTGTCTTGCCTCCTCATTTTTAGTATTATTACTTGGGGAAGATTCTTCAAGTTGTCTTAAGGCATCGAGATTTTCACCATTTCCTTATTCCTTGCCCAAGGTTTGAGATGACTTTGTACCTTTATCGATCGTAACTTTCACGTGGATTTTCAAAAGTCAGGGGTTGCTCTGTAATCACTTTAGCTCCTCCTTGGGAAGGTTGATCCTCAGTTGCACGATTATCAAATGCATCTTCATCTGCATCTAAAATGGAAATATGGCTTTGAATTGTAGTGCCCCATGTTTCTCTCTATGGTGACACCACTTCCCTTTTATTTATTTCTTTAGGGTCTCCCACTTCTTGTGTAAGTGATCCTAGTATGAATTCTTCTTCCTTGTTTTCTTAATGTTACCATGTATCAAGTACTTCTTCCACCACAAGTTGTATTATTGGATTTCCCTTTGATTTATTCTCCTTAAACCATTGCCATATAGCATACCACTTTTCAAATTCCTCCACAGCTTTCTCTGCAATTATTGTCGGACCTTCCCCTGTAGCTACAGGTGTCTCTCCCAAAGTTTGTCTTAGTGTTGTTGTGTTAATAGAGGGTGGAGAGGTAAACATAACAACTACATGTTGTGATGCCAACCTTGTCCTAGCATACACTTGTGCTCTCATACCTACTTCTTCAAAAGTTAGGGGTTGTGCTCTTGGCAATGTTGTGGAAGAAAATTCCACCTTTGGTGTTCCCATCATACTAGCTGGAGTGGCCATAGTTTCTCTATTTGGGTCAGTTGGCTATGATGACATTCAAATTACTTTGCTTGATGTGTTTAGGAATTCTTCCCTATCTTGCTCAACTACCTTAGCTTTGAACCACGAAAAAGATGATATGCTAAAAGGGAAAGAGGATTCCCCAATTAGGCTCCTAGGGTTTCTCACCTAGGAGCTCTTGATTGTGAAATGGCTCTCTTTCTCCTAATGATATGCTTTTTGGTGATTGCATTCAAAGGGGGATTGGGGGTTTGTGAGGTGAATGTGTGTGATTGAATGTGTCTAAGTGATATGATCTAAATGCAATGAACTAAAATTACAAGCCAACTATGAATGTAAAACCTATGAAATACAACTATGTTTGAAAACACATAATGATGTACAAGTATATACAAGATGATCTAAGAAATATACACTAAACTAAAACAGAAGGTTGGAGATGAAAGGGGTGTGCACCTAGAAACCAGAAGATGGAATCTGGAGCCCTAGGTCTGTGTTTTCTGCTTCTCCAGGTGTTCGGTCCCGAAAGTACATAATCTAATATGTGGAGGTCTTATAAGCTTCAACTAGGGTATCTTCAACCTTGGAGAGCTTGGAAAACTTGTTGAAGACTCTTCTACCTTGGTTCTTTGTAAAATCTGCCTAAAAAACCTACAAATCACACAAAGAGGGAAACTTGTTGATTGTTAGAGTATGGGGGCTTGCCTTGGTCAAGCCCCTTTGTAGATAATTAAATCAAACGATGAAATAAAATATGAAAGCATGAAATGTGAAATGATGGATTTAATACCTTGCCATGATGAATGATCTTGAGTTGCAGCAATGGAGGATTCAACCTTTGGATGCTTCAACAATGATGTCTTGTTGACCTAGAATGTGAAACCCTAGCTTGCTCGAGAAGAATGGTGGATGAGAGGTGAGAGGAGAAAATGAATGGCGCATGATGAGAAATTAGGGTTTTTAGGATTATTTATACAAGTTATGCCCTAATTTTTCCAAAATAACACCATATAGGCCGACCTTAGGGTTTTAGAGACAATATCCCAAAAGAAAATTAAGTTTACTTTAATTTTTATGCCACATGGGACTAGGTCACGCAAGGTGGTGACCTAGTCCATTGGGGAAAATTTCATTATTTGTCAGGGGTTAAAGTGTGATTATTTATGTTTATCGAGATTGTCTCATGAAAACACACTAAGATAGGGCTTATAAGTGCATTAAGGGGTCATTATAGCATAATAGAGGGTTGGTTAAGTGATGAAAAGCCTAGGAAAGCATGAAAATGTTTTACAACACCTTACAACACTTTGGCACAAGACTTGTAAAGGGGTAAAAAGAGGTTGAAAAAGGTCCAAGATCCATAGGCTAAGGTCCAAATGAGTGAAAAGTGTCAAAGACTACACTTTTTGGTGACACAAGCTTCAACAACTTTTATTTTATTTTCTGCACCCCCATTATACCCCAATTCACTTACCAACTTTTATTTTCTCTTACTATTGTGAGGCTATATTGGTGTCATCCCAACCTCCTTTATTACTTTGAGGTAACCATTTATCCATGATTGGGTGTAATTCAGTACTTGCTTAGAAAATTCATCAATGGTTAAGACCTCCTTTTGTTTCCAATTAGGGTTTGAGATAGGTTCATCATAAACTTTATCTAACTCGTAAGTTGGGTTGCTTACATCTCCATTATCAACATCCATTTGTTCAGGAACATTATGAACTCCAAAAACCTTTATTTGGGCCAGTGATAACCTCTGATAGGACCACTTTCTTATAGCATGGTCATCTTCAAAATCATACCAATAGTCATACAAGTGATAAACATGGGCATATTTCTTAGTTTTTTTTTTGGCAAGACTCTCAACCGAGTCATATTCTCCCTCCTTTGCGTGAAGAACTCTAGCCCATAAGATTTCAACTTATCTTCGCATAACTTGGCCCTTTTAGCCAAAATGCATTTACAATTTCTAATAATGATAGGGAATTTCACTAATCCTTTATTTATGTATTTGTGAAAAAATATCATGAGACAGTGTTACTTGTCTCACAAATTCAAGTAGCCCTATCTTATTTGTTGGATATATGGGCAACATGAAGGGATAGTCTGTAAACCCTTCCACTCTAAGGTAAGTGAATGTAGGGAATCGAATAAACTAGCATCCAATAGTGTGTATAGCATCATGTGCTTCGAGAGATAGTCTCTTTGCTTTATCCCCTTCCATCAGTCTTACCAGCTTCATAGAAATAGCATCATTCACCCTATGATAGTGCTCTCAATACTGGTAAGCAGTAATCTGGGGAAAATTATGTTAAATCAAATTATTTCTTGGTTCTCTTCACAGAGCACCTACTTTGTTCAAACCTTGTATGTTTGCCCTTAGGGCACAAAAATGGACAACATATGAAGACATAATGTATATGCATATGTTTGTGCAATTTGTCACTAATAAATCTACCCCAATGAATCCAAAATGGGTTTTCCCTCATTTTCCTAATGGTCCCAAACATCCAAGGTTCGAATTTGTTTGCATATTTGCATCCATCCATTCTGCTCAGTAGGGTTATCATATCCTAGATTTCATAAATGAATAATGAACTCAAGATATGCTTCGACATCCTCATCATCTTTTCTTAGAACCATGTTGATAACATAACCTTCTTATTTTTCTCTTTCAAGCTCGTATATGTTGTGGTTGCATCCTTCATTTCAAATACATTTATTCTGGCAAACAAGGGGAGCCCAAATGTGTATATAATACCATTTTACAAGAGGTCTGCATAGACTCTCCCTTCTTTCATAATATCCCTCTTGTTTGTGTCGTACCATTTCATGCAGTCAAGGACTAGTTTAAGATCCTTCATTACCAATAGGAACCCTCCTGCCAAATGCATTCCACTAGTGACCATATATTAGTGCACTGAGTGGCATATTCTTGATGAATCTTCCGAGCAAATTTATAATTGTTAAAACTTCTCGAATGGGTATCTGTAATCATCCCATAGGTAGGAATGACTTGTGAGACAAAAAAAATGAATTCCTCATTGGGCTTATTCTTTCACGAAGTTCTCATATCTCCTTCAATTTCTTGTATTATTAGTGTATATATGCTCTATGTATGAGTTAGGGCTAATTCTAACGTGCATTCTTAATAATTTGTAAAAAAAATCCTTACCCGCAACCACTTACTGACTAGAATTAGGTTAAATCCCTTCATAATAACATCTCTTCAAGAATTAACTAGAGGTAATGTTATTTAATCAGAACCATGCATGCATAAAAGATTAGCAGAGTTTAGTTAAAAGAAAAGTACCAGGTTTCGTTGATAAGATGGTTGAACAAACACATATTCTAACCCGGATAAGCATGTCCCTTTGCACCTTGAAACTTACTTTTCTCTCTATGCGCCTCAACTATTGTTTTAATTCATTAATGTTCTTGCAAAGAAATGATCTCATGTGAGGTCGTGTATTGTGGAAGCAACTACATGCTCGAGGGTGGTTCCAAGTACGTGTGTTTTTAGCCACCTTTATTAATTCCTTTTATTGTGTTTTAATTACCCTAAACAAAGGTGCAATCATGGTGGATTAGGGTTCACATCATGAAAACCTTGATTTTGTGTTGAGGCCCACCTTTGAAAGGAAAGTGAAACAGGTGGCAAACATGGCACATTTGCGTGTTGCGTTAGTCCCCAAAGGACAATGACATCAAAAGAAGTATCCAGCCTGGATGTTGAATGAATAACTAGAAATATGATTTGAAACATTTGACACACAGTCCCAAAGTGTTATTGGGATCAATTTTTACTTATTGGGTGCAAAGGATACCTAGGTGTGGGTAAAAAGCAAGACCGATACGGTTCAAAATGAACTCAATTCCTAAAACTTTCGGTTCTCGATTTCAAAGAAAAGAAAAGTCACGACCAGACTTAACTAAAGGAGTGTTGATGCACGCACACTCAGGAAAATTTCTCCAGTGAAATCTCGTTGGGTACAATGATTAGCCAAGCACAATGTGAGCTTTACAAAAGATGCACTGCACTTAGACTGGAACAACACTCGACACACAAAAACCCGAGAATCTGGATAAAAAATAAAACTGTGGGGAAAAATATTTGCAAGGACCCAAAGGAAAGGAAGACATCAATTTGAGAAAAAGCTAGGAATTTTGGGACAAGACCATTTCACTTTACCATTTCCTCCAAAATAAACACACCAACGCAAGCAAAAAACAAAGAAAGGGAAAAAATAAGGGGTCCGCATTTTTCCAAGGGAAAAATGGGGTGTGTTGTGAGACCACACAACAAAAACATCCTTAAGACACTTCAATTGGATCATCTCAAATGTATCCAAATCTATATGTATTCATTTTCAAGCATTTTTATAACTTCTTGTTGTCTTAAGTCTTTAGTATGATTGTAAAGCTAATATTCTCTAGGGGTTGTCCTAAAATAATGTGACCCCTAGTTATCTAGTATCCCTATAAATGTATCTTTAAATATTGGTAGTTGTAGTAACAAACCATAAAACAATAAATCAAGTGAATCAGGAAGTAAAAGAATCCAATCAAAGTGATCGGATCTATGAATAAGAGGATAAATTTGTGTTTGTAAAAGTGATCTAGATACGTGGAATTAATTTAAAAATATGACATTCTATATTATACATAGAATCCCAAGGTGAGACACATTGAAAGGTGTCATTTTTAATCTCGAGATATCTAGAATTTAGTGTCATATCAAAGTCATATTTATTGATAGAGCTAAGTATACCTAACATCAACTTTGACTAGACTGGGCTCAAATCATTTTCCTTTGTCTTTTTCACTGGATCTATTGGGAGGAAAACAATTGTTTAGATTTGAGAAGACGTGGATCTGTCATCCTGATCTCAATAATTTGGTTTTTGATTGGTGGAACATTCAAGCAGATGGGTCTGCTATGTTTAAAGTTGCTAAAAAGCTTGCCATTGTGAAGGACAATGTTAGGAAATGGAATCAAACTTCTCTTGGTCATTTTTTTGGAAAAGGAGGGGGTGACTAAAGAGCTTCAAGATGTGCAAAAATCTATCCAAGTTTTTGGGTATGATCAAGCCTTGGTTTTGAAAGAAAACGTTCTTCTATCCAGATTGCATAATATTGTTGCTAAGGAAGAGGAATTATGGAAACAATGCTCTAGGATTATGTGGTTGAAAAGTGGGGATAGGAATACAAAGTTTTTTCACCTATCTAATTTGAAACACAGGGCTTCCAATCACATTAATACTATCAATTTCAATAATCAATTTTTGGAAAAGGATGTTGACTTGCAAATTGTTGCTTCTTCTTATTATTCTAATTTGCTTGCGGTGGAGGGGGAGCTTTACTTGGATTGTCAAGTGGATATTCTCAAGGATATACCTCATATCATAAATGAGGATATTAATAAGCAGTTGGTGTGCATTCCGTTGGCGAAGGAAATTAGAAGTGTTATTTTTTCCTTTGAATGGAATAAGACGTCAGGCCCCGATGGCTTTCCCCTATTCTTTTTTCAGTCCTTTTAGGAAATTATAGCCAAGGATGTGGTTACTGCTACTAAAGATTTTTTTTGGACTGGCTCTCTTTTGAAGGAATTGAATTCCTCTTTTATTGTCCTTATGCCTAAGAAATCGGGTGCTACGTCTTTTGATGAATTTCATCCTATTAGTTTATGCAATTCGATCTATAAGATCTTCTCTAAGGTGTTGGCAGTCATATTGCAAATGGTGTTGCCTCTTATCATTTAGCCTCAACAAAATGGGTTTGTGGCTGGTAGGCAAATTTTGGATGCCATTCTCTCGGTTCATGAGAATATTCACTCTTTAACCGTCAATAAGCATGTTGGGTTTATTCTGAAGCTTTACTTGCTTAAAGCTTATGATAGAGTTGATTGGGGCTTTCTTTCTAATATTTTGACTTCTTTTGGCTTTGGGGAGAAAATGGTGGCTCTTATGCTTCAGCTTATATCCACTCCATAGTTCTTTGTTCTTGTCAATGGTTCGCCCTCTCCTCTATTTGACTGCTCCAAGGGTCTAAGGTAAGGGGATCCAATGTCTCCTTTTCTATTTATTATTATGGTGGAATCTTTGGGGCATCTCATTCAGAGATTCATTGATTTTAGGGTCATGACTGGATTGACTCCCTCATCCAGTAATTTGATTTACTCCCATCAGCAGTTTGTTGATGATTCTCTCATGCTTGGGGAGGCATCTATTAAGGAATCCAAGTCTATTAAACTTATTTTACAAAGGTATGAGGCTGCTTTGAGGCAAAAGGTTAGCTTACCCAAGAGTGTTATCTTCTTTTTTAATACTCCAGTTCATAGGTAGATCAAAATTGCTAGAATTTTGCAATGCCAGATTGGTGATATTCCTGCATCTTATTTGGGTCTTCCCTTGTGCTCGAATGTTTTTTAGTCCTTTTGGTGGGGGTTGATTGATAAGTTCAATTATGAATTGGCTAGTTGGAAGGGGGCATTGTTGAGCCAAGTTGGGAAAGTGCAGCTGATTAAGTCTACTTTTTTAGAATCTTCCAGTTTATGCTCTCGTTTTATTTTATATGCCAAGAAAATTTGTGGATAAACTGGAAGGAATTAAAAAAAAAATCCTCCGGTCTAGTGTTGAGGACAAGAGAAGAATCCATCTGGTTGCGTGGGATGATGTCTGTAGACCTAAAAAGGTTGGTGGTCTTGGAATTCAGAAAATTCATGAGTTTAATATTGCTCTTCTTAGTAAACAATTGTGGAACCCATTGTTGGCTAAGAGAGGATGGGTGAAAATTAATTGGAGCAAGTACTTACATGGTGCTAATGGTATAAGGGATTTCTTAACTCCTGAATTTTCCCCCCCGTCTAGTTTTTCTCTTTGGAATTGTATGGTTAAGGCCAGCAGGCTTCTCTCTAAGGGTCTTTTTTGGTAGTTGGGTAATGGTAAGAAAATTTTGTTCTGGGAAGATAGTTGGTTTGGCAACAGGCCTCTTATAGATGAGCCTCGGGCTCAACCTTTCATGGATGTGTGTTTGTGGAGGTTTGGCAAATTTTTTGTTGATTATATTGATGGTGGTTATTGGAAAAGGTTGCATGAGGCTTACCTAGGGCTGGAGGTTCTCTTCAAGGCCCTGTCCTTGGTACATATTCCCTCTCTCCCTTCTTCTGAAAAATTTGTTTGGAAGCCCTCTCCTAATGGTAACTTCTCAATGTCTTCGGCTTTTCATATTAATGATTCCTTTAATAGCCCTGCTCCTTTTTGGGCCTTTGTATGGTCCTCTAGATTGATTCCTAAGGTTAATATTTTCTTTTGGCTCTTTTTCCAAAATAGGGTATTAACTACTGACAATTTGGTCAAGAGAGGTTTTATGATGCCCAACAGGTACTTTTTGTGTGAAGAGGATGCCAAAAATTCTTTCCCTCTATTGATTGGCTATAGATTTATTAGAATTGTATGGGCCCATGTGCTCTCTCTTTGGAGTCTCATTTGGGTGTTCCCTAACTCGATTAAGGACTTGTGGTCTCAATGGATTGGACCTACATCCAATCTTGCTTTGTAGGTTTTGTGGTCTCTCTCTCTTCCTCATATTGCTTGGGGTTTATGGCTTGAGCGCAATAACAAGATTTTTAGGAATTTTGCCCTCCCTCCTATCTTTATGGCCTATAAAATCTATGTGGCTATTAAAGAATTTTTTTTGGTTGGGATATCTTTTCATAATGGGCTGAAGGTTATGCTTAGTCACTATGATATTTCTGTAGCACATAATTGGAAGTTGCCTTGTGATATTTCCCTCTCGGTTACTAAAGGGAAAGCCTCTAGAGAGGATGTTTTTTGGAAAGCTCCTCCAGATGGATGGGTGAAGGTTAACTTTGATGGAGCTGCTAAAGGGAATTTGGGACCTACAGGTTGTGGGGGAGTGATAAAAAATTCTAATGGTAGGCTCGTCTTTGCAATGGAGCTCCCTTTGGGAACCCAGAAAAACCACTATGCGAAAGTGTCTATAACCTATCATGGTCTCAAATTGGCACAAACTAAAGGGTACAAGAAAGTATGGCTTGAGGGGGATTCTCTCATTATCATCAACAATTTGAAGAATTGTGTTGCCCCTTCGTGGACTATTGAAAATTTAATTAGAGATGCTATTGATATTCTTAAGTCCTTTGATGAATATTACATTTCTCATATATTGAGAGAGGGAAATGGACTTGTTGATGTATTTACAAATCTTGGAGTTAGAGGTGCTAGGGAATGGGAACTAAACGACCCCCTCCCTATAGAAGCAATTGCAAGTATTAATCATGATGGCCAATTTTAAAGTGATTGATGACTTGTTAAGGTTTGGGGTGTGCATGAATTTCATCACGTGGCAGGCTATTATGTCAAACGATGGTAAGCAAGATTTGGATCGAGTTGATTGTATAAGGGTTGATATCTATAGGGAACAAAACTCAAGGATCATTAATCTCTCCTGCCATTATTTTGTTTTCACATGAATTGTGGACACTCTTTGCATAGCCTTCTCGAGGTTTCTTCTCATTACATTGAAAGTTTTCAAAATTTAAGATTGCAATTCCTGAAGCCATGGGAGGAAATAGGAACCACACTGAACCTTTCTCATGTGATGCTATCAAGAAGAAGCCAAAGGTTTGGAAGATCTTAGAGAAGGCTGGGTTGACTCCGTACCTAGAGAGGTTACACGATAACAATCCGCAAACTACTACATTGTTCGCAAAAGCTTGGAACAATAGGGTTATGAAGTTGGGCGAAACAAAGTTTGATATGAATGAAGATTTCATAGCCAACATCATGGGGTTGTTGACAGAGGGAAAGAAAGTCTTCAGAGATAAAAAGGAATTATAGATCAACATGCAAATTTTTTTCAAAGGTGATGAAGCTCAAGACCTAAGGGCGGTGAGGAGTGGTGGTTACTAGAGGATCTCTCTTAAGGTTCCATGGGGGGATGTGGCCGAGGAGATCATGCGTTACATCACCCTTGAAGGAAACTTCTTTGCGGTAAATGCCTACCATTTTGTTATGCTCAATCACTTCCGCCATAAGAAAAGGATTTCTTTTCCCTATTGCCTTTTGGCTTCTCTGGATTTCGGCCTCAAGGACCATAAGAAAAACCCAAATAATATTGTTTTACATGTGGGGCTTATCCTTTTAATCTTTGATTATGCTAAATCATTTGAAGTGGCTAAGCCGATTGCTACCCCTAAGGGTAAGTAGCAAAAGCCGAAGGAAGAATATGACATGGTCTTTGAGGAGGATATGGTTAGTAAGAAAGGAAAGAAGAGGAAGCTCATCCTAGAAAAGGAGTCAGAATCTGAGGAGGATGTTGACTATGTACCAGACTCTCTTGCTACCATGGAAGTGGACACTCAACCCCCTACTCTAAGGAAGTCTAAAAAAGGGGAGTCAATCCCTAATAAGGGTTATGATACCTACAGTGAGGAGCTGGCTGTTGAAATGTTGGGTAGATGCATGAAGGAGAAGAATGAAGTTCTGGGGATGAAACAAAAAAAGGAGTTGGAGATGGGAAGTAAGAAAAAGTTGGTTGTTAGGACTGTGAGCCAATTGCTAGAGATGAATTCTCCTCTCAATATTATAGGCGGACAAGGTGCTATGGATTCACCGATTGAGGTTCTAGACTTGCATATGGAAAGGAAGGCCATGGTAGAGGCGGGGCATGGTGCTGAGGATTCTCCAGTTGTGGACCTAGATAGGTAGAAGAAAAGGAAGGCGGCTGTTGCAAAGATTGCAAAGTCTATTAGAAAATTCAAAATGTTGGTTGTTGTTGGGAAGGGGAAGGAAGTGTCTGCCAGTTAGGATAAGGTAAGCTCCTTTCATGAGGAGGATGTTGTGGGTAAGGGAATTTTCAACATTGATAAGGAAAACATTTCTAATGTTTTGGGAACTGCTAGAGAAGGTTCCATCATTTTTTACAAGTTATTTAAATGGATGTTCCATGAACTTAATATGACCAATGTGAGATTTCATGGTGTGATGAGTAAATTTGATGAGTCCCCAGTTCATAATCAAATTGATGATCTGATGAAATCTTTGAAAATTATGGTGGAAGAAATGCTCAACATGAAGCAAAATCTTGAAGGTAGAGTTCTCACCCTTGAAAATAATCTGGAGAGGATTTATGCTAACATGGATAAGGGTGGGGAGGGGACAAAATCTGGGGTTAATTTTGAGTCAGTTGGTATTACCTCTCCTTTTTTATAGTGCCAAAAAATGTATGGAGACTGCTCATTTTGGTGATATTGGTGTTGGTGGTAAGTTGATGGAGGGAGAGGTTTCTGTTGATAAGGGTGGTGATAAGAATAATGTTTTGATTAGAGAGGTGAATGTGGGTGGGATTAGGGCTAGGACTTGTAAAAATACTAAAGCTCAGGCTGGGGCTCCTATTATAGGATTGTTTGATGCCTTGGATGAGCGTCAAAAGGATTTGCGTGCGATGTGGAGGCGACAAATATACTAAAGAATATGTAATGTTGATGATTGTGTTCCTCCTTTTTGGCTGATGTTTTGTTGATGGTGCGTTGTGTATGGGATGATATTTACTCTTTGTAGTTTTCATTAGTTTTAGCTACTCTTTTTTGTAAAGGGTTTTGGGCCCCTTAAAAACCCGTTATTTACCTCTAATCAAAAACATCACATTAAATTTCCTAACATAAAATTAATTATAAATTATATATGTTGGAAACTATTAGGTAATTAATTTGGGTTAAACCATCCATACATTTACCCATCTTATTAGATTAACTGAGATTATTCTTAGGGAAAGTAGATTTCCTTTACCTTTTGTTGAACCCATCTACTCTAGCACTGGCTAGGGTGTAACCTTAGAGATATATTCTACCTTATGCCTCCTTTTAGGTCTTTCTCCTTTGACATTATTGATGCATAATTTTTAGATTTTGATAGTCTCTTATCTTTAATTACACACCATCCCTCTATCCTTGATATTATCATGAGATATTTTTTATATAAAAAAGGACATGCTTTCTATGAATGTTTTGTTATATCCTCCCTTTATAGAGTTTATTAGTGTTCATCCATGCATATTAGATACACTTGTATTATTTATCTTTGAGCTTCATGATGATCTAATGGCCTGTGATAGTGATGGCCATCTACAAGGATTTATCATGTGTGAGTATTATGTCTAGTGTGATGGTTATTGATGATATCACACCTCCTCCACCTATTAACGAAATTTGTATACCTCTTAATAATAGGTTTCTTGCATGTTGTATTGGTTCTATGTCCATAGACCTATGTTCTTTGAATGCAATGCATTATTTATAAAATGATAATAAATATAGTGATGATTGTTTTTATACATCTCGTGTTGGACATATAGACACTTGAAATATATATATAGTCATTGATATAGGTTCATAATCATTTCATTTAGGTGAAGGAAAAACATATATATATGTTTTGCCTTCACCTAAATGCAATGATGATGAACCTTTATCAATGACTAGTGATATAATTTTTTGTTTTTTTATTACCTATTTATGATGATTATCCTAGGGATGAGCTTCACGATGATTGAACTTCTTATATCATGAGTGGCATTCCTTGTTCACTTTTGCATGAGGTAATTTCCCTTGATATAATTTATAGTGATCCATCTTCCATATCTCGTACCTCACACTCTTTCAATGATATGTTTAGTAATGAGCATATTCCTCCTTTATCTTATTATAGAAAGGTTTATTATTATGTGTTTCATGATTATATTCCTTGTGATAAGTCCATTATTCTATTTTCATTATGACACTCTTTCAACACACTTGTGATATAATCACTCAATGATAATAAATATGGAAAATTGCATGTTACTTCATTCATATATTCACACTATTCTTCTATACATGATGGTAATCTAACACGTGCCTTTTGTGATATTGTGTACTTGATAAAGAATAGTTTCATTCATGTTATTCTTCGTAGAAACCATTTCATGTGTTGTTATGTGCATTCGTAGATCACTTTACAATGGGCCATAGACTATGTTACAAATATATTTTCATTATCATCCTAATAGATCCCATGGACTTGTTTATGTCTCATGGTGATATGTAAATTTGTGATGGAGACCCACATATGGAATCTCTCATATTTTATTCATACGTACCTTAGTGTGATTGTAAGTGTCTCTTCTTGCATCTCATCTTGTATGTGATTATGACATACCTAAGTATAAAGATCAACATGATTATATTTTATAATTTTTACTTTGCATATGCAAGGATAATTTAGAATTAGTTGACAATGTTGTTGATGAGTATTTTGCATGCAAAAAATTAGATGAAAACCATGTACATCCTATCTCTCTTACAGGGAAATCAAATCCTAATAACTCATAAAAATATTACCCCAAGGCTTTGAATTTTAGTTATTGGATTGCAAAATAATTCAACATTCAATCTGTATTTGTTGTTTTCACAAAGGGACCTTACGTTTACTCACTGGAAAGATAATGAAGGTTTTAGATAAATTTGAATGAAGTATGAAAACCTTGAATGTATCTCTAAATTTTGAGATTTGAAAATGAAATTATTATACTCCTAAACTAATTCTCTAATTTTAAATAAACTTCAAAATATTAAGGTGAGAAAGGAAAAGGATAGAAATTCCTATAGAAAATACAATTATGAATTACTGTTGCAAATAGATGAATCGAAAATAAACCATTTTTTGTTTAATAAAATAAATAGTCACAACACTATAAAAATAGTGCAATCTTCAATGGATATAAATATTTTAAAATCATAATCATTCACCCAAATACCCAACTTTGGTGTAATCCAAGCAAATCTTCACAATGAAACTTGATTTAAAAGGAGTTCAAACTAATTGTGCAAATTAACCCACAATCAACAAGTCACAAATGGTATGGACCAGAGATCTATGAGATATCCAAACACATCATCACTAAAATTGAACTTTATGTAATATTTGAAAAGGAACCATGAAAAAATATTGAAATAATCCAGAGAATACAAAATCAATGCTTCTACTTGTATCAATTTTAAAATAGTTTTGGATACAACAATTCCTAATTGCTCTAACACCTAAAATTGAAAATACAACTAAATTTGTTGCTATTGTTGTTAACTAGATCTAACATTGTACAAGAAAGAATGAATGCCTTTATAAGAGACACAAGGAAACATTAGTATACAATGAGTGGCTAGGAATCATCCATCACAAAGGGTTGAGATTACATAATCATTTATTAATGGGAGCTATATTTAATATTCATCCTCCATATCCAACATAATCAGCCATGATGGTTGTCTTTGTAAGAAAAGAAAAAATTGCACCTCCTTTGTGTTGAATTTTCAAAAAATAATAGTTGGTGCAAATATGGTATAATTTACAATATGAGGTGCCTTGGAAGTCACATATCATCTAGAGTCTAAAAAAGTGTGGCACAAATGTTGTTAACACTAGAGAAACCTCCCCAGGGTGAGGACCTTCCAAGCATGCTTTATTTTTTGAAAAATCTTAACCTCTAATAGAAATATGGAAACAACATCCAAACCAACCCGAGAAAAGAGAATATCTTGTTGCCTTCCATATAAATATGAATTTCGTTGCTATTTGATCGACTAATCATCAAAATCTATATCTTTATTAACATAAGACCTAGTCAAATAATTCAAAAATATAGCACAACTCTTCAAAACATTGCCTATTTTGATATTTATATGCAAAAATTATTTCTTAGCTTTATTAGAAATTTGTCTTCTAAATCTCATTGCATGCATCCAAAAATGAGGCTCTTTCAATTTATCTCTACTCAAAACACCTTCTTGTATCAACACCCCAGGAGATAACCTCTTTATGGATTTGAGTTTATGGAAAACCATAGCATCAAATTTCTCATTATCAGTGCAATATTCCAATAGATTATTTGTTTCATTCTTCATAACAAAAATAAAAGAAAATTTTATACCTGGACTACATCATCAATTGTTCTATTTCCCTGAGAAAAAACATTATCAAGCCATGCTTATGTAGCATGATCCATACATTTTATTATTTTTATTCGATCAACTTCTAGCTTTAACAAAAGTATAGGAGGAACAAAAGTATCCCTTCCTTTTGAATTGGACCAACTAAAAGTTTAATATAAGCTTGTAATTCTACCACTTGTACCTTTATTTGATCTTTTGTAGCTTCATCTTTGTTCATTCTTTACACAATTATACTAATGGAACCATGCAATTCTCAAATCTCTTGCATCCTAGAGGTAGGACCCCAATTGAAAATCTCTTAGTCCAAGATATTTATTATCTTTATCAAATTTTTGTGTGGCAACATGAAAATTTTTGGACCCTGATGAATCTTTGGTCATATGAGACCTTATATTTGCTTTCTTTTTTCTCCTTAGGTTGCTTAATTTTGCTTAATAAGCTAGCCAAATCCAAATATGGAGTCTTAATGATTAGTTGCTTATGTTTTGATTATGATTGTAACCATTTTGGGGCTATTGATTCTACAACTTGTTCTCATGGAGGAAAAGAATGAGGATCTTATTTTTGAACATTTACTATATTTATTTTCTCCTCACTTTGGCATTGAACATTAGTGCAAATGGTTCTTGTTTTAGCATATTTTTATCAATAGGGACTTTGAATGTTGCTTCTTGTTGTGCATGTTCAAAATTTGATTGATCAACAATTTACTCTTTCATTTCAATAGTAGCCTTTACAATTTTCTCAGTTGTAGCTTTGCTTTGTATTGGAGGATACAAATCAACACTTGCATTTTAAACCTCACGAGATTTCATCTCTTGATACACTTGTTCAATGTTCAATAATTTTGAGGGCATAATATTTTCTCAAGATTTAATAATGGAAGAACCAACCCCAATTTGAGCCAAGAATACTTTATTTGCATCAAAAAGGGCATTTGCTACAACTTCCATAGGAAAATGGGCATGGTAAGAAATAAAATATTATGACAACTCTAGAGAAGTTGAGAAAGGAAGGGAAATCGATGGGATGGTAGAGGAAATGTTAGACATGGTAATGATGGCTTCAAGATGGATAGAAATTGATATGGAAGATTGAGGTAACAAGATTGAAGAAGAAGAGGAAAGTTGTGGGGTGAAGCATTAGGGGATGATTTAATAGTGATAAGTGAAATGAAGGTAGTGGAATGAGAGACGATAGCTCAAAGAATTATTGTAGTGGGAATGGTAGAAGAGGGGGGTGGTTGGGTTGAGTCAACGGTATGAGAAGGAAAAGAAGTAGTATGAGGTTGTTTGAGTGGAGGGGATTTTTTTTTCTCTTTATTAGAGGTTGCTTTTCAGTGTCTTTTATGTGCTCACTCTTCCTCTTATAAACTCTTTCCTGAGTTATGGGTTGCTTTTCTCCTTATTTGGCCTTCTCGGGCCTTTATCTTTGTCATTTTTATTTGAAGAAGTATAAGTCGCCTCACCCTCAACTTGCTCTTTATTTTCATCCTTATCCTTAGAGGTTTCTTCTTTGGAGGATTCTCAATCCTGTTATTTCATTAAATCAAATGTTAATTCAACACCTTTATCTATCAAATTAGAGGTTTGAATCCCTACCCATCTATTTATGAACCTCATTACTGGACTCATTATTTCTTCAAGATTTGTAACCTCCTCTTCAAACCAATCAAGGAGTGGGATTGGTTGATCAATTATTTCTCTATATTCTCTTTTTTGTACCAACTCCCCTTCATCCTCCACTTGATACCATCATGATATGAAATTTTCTAATGTGCTCTAATGAGATCATATATTGTGACCTCCTCCTTACTTCATGTTCATCTTGGCAACTTGCCCAAAATTCTTAAATGTCTATTTTATGCCTATACTACCTTCCAATATTCTTCTTCATCTTAACATATGGATTAATTTTTTTTGTTAACATGGAACATCATATAAAAATATTGTAGTTCCACATAAGATCTTTTTATAATTGATAAGTTGGGAAAGAAAATGCACCTATGCCCACAGTGAGGGGGCAAGATACACTAGCTTTGTACATGTCTTTTAATAATTTGTTTGAAGTGCATAGTTTCCTAGTCACTTATAGTAGAACCAATTTATCAGTAGTATACTTAGGGAGCCTATAGGGTGCCCCTGAAAAATCCCTTTATTCTCAAGTATGTAAATTTAGAAAATTGGATATACCAATAACCAAACCTGTGAATTAGATGCATAACTCAGGTTGATAATCTTATTCTCAAATTTTCTTGCAATATTCTCACAATGTACATATTGAATGCATCATTCAATCTTTTATAATTGGTTAAGATATTTTTTCGTTGTAACTAAGTGTATAAATCATATACCTTAAGCTAGTATGTGGCATTATCAACAGTGCCTACACATGTCGAACCAAGCTATATCTAAAATTCCTTACTCACATGTATACAATATAAGAGGTCATATGGAATATTTTAGCATCTCTCACCATCATGAGCTAGTGATGAATTTTATCACTGATAAGTTGAGCCCACTGCATCTTTTTTTCCTCTTATAATCTCCTTAATAAAATAAAACATCCAATTCTCAAAAGTAGAAGCTACTCCCAAACCCATAACTCTGCTCACTAGAGTAACTAGATCATTGATCTCAATAGTAAAATCACTTATATATAAGATTTTTTGTAATTTGTTTATTGATGCCTTGGGATTTTTCACCTAATGCTCATTTATTATCTTAAGGTGTTTCTCAAGTCCCTGATCATATATTTTATTTGCTTGATCATTGGTTACATTTGTCATGGTGAGATGAGTAGGAATCCCAAAAGACTATATTATTGAAGCACTAGATAAATAAACCAACACTCTTCCATCTAAAGCAATTATCTTTCTTGAATCAGCAAAATAATGCTCTCTAAATTTCATGATTAGCTTTGGACATTGGATTGAGGTAGTAAATCCAACAACTTGGGCTGTCCCATTATCAAATAATTTTGTGGCCTTTTGTGTGGGGTTTTTTCCAAACATCCTCTCTTTGAAGTCCTCCATGTTAACATGTACCAATTTTATATTGCAAGGCCCTACCTTGTGTGTGATTAATGCAACTCTATTTCTTATGTGCATTCAATTAAGATATGGTTAGATAGAATAAAAGTGATAAATACAGTGACCAAGTGTTGTCATGTTGAGAATACCGTTGGTCGTATTGGTAAACCTTCCAAAAATAATCTATCTATCTATCTATCTCTAGAATATTATGGTATGAATAAAATTACTTAGAAAAGGAAATTTGGATATTATTTTATGAATGACCTCTAATAGGGAAATGATAACTCCTCATCTCATTTCAAGATTTATATTGCAATATTGATATCTAATGTAAATGATAACATTATGCACACAATTATTAAATATGTCATGTGAAATGAAAAGGTGAATTATTATGTATGACATCAAAAGTAGAATAGTAATTATTTAGTCAACTTTATATTTAATGAGTAGTGATGAATTTAGTTATGATTCATGATATATATATTGCAACAAACAATTGAATTAACCCAAGAGAAAGAAATGATGTTTAATCTAAATTTAACTAATGTGTTACTAATGTGTTTTGTGCTCCCTAAGGTGGATGTTAGTCTAGGATGGACTAGGATATTTGATACCTTCAGAGCAACTACATAGAATGGATAAACGATCATAGTCAAGTGTACATTAAGGTAACCCTAGCTAATGGAAAGGTAATCTAACTTTGATGATTTCATTCTCCTTGAAGTAAAGCTTATTTTTTTTATTGAATTGCATGTGACATTAGCTAGGTGAATTATTTATAATTAAAATTATAAATATTGACTAGAAAATAATGTGACTAATTGTTATCCTCTAACTATACTCTTATTTTGGATATAATTGTGGTGGGTAATGTGCAAGGATAAATTATGTCAAAAGAAAAGGGAGAACCATCTAGACCCTAATAAAATATAATTTCATTTTTGAAGTTTTAACTTGAAACCCTACTACCTAAGAAGTATTTGGGTTTAATGTTAATGTGCATTTGTTTTTATGAGCTAATACTTGTGAGTTATGTGTAAGGGTGTTTTATGTGATGTTTAAGTGTGAATTCATGTGATTAAGTGGGAGTAGGGTTTGAGAGCCCTTAATTGAGTTTTGAGTTTCATATTTGTGTTTGAGTGGGTCTTAAAAAGGTGTTCCAAGGTATTTTTTATTGGCCTTTATGTAAAAATAGACCCCCAAGATCTATACTTATGGAAAGGAGATTTATTAGACATGTGGTATTGTTCCTAGGACATGATATGACCCTTCAAAAGTCCTCATGAATGAATGTGATGGGTTTTAAAGATCTTATAGGGATGGGAAGATTGATTTTACTCCAAAACCCATTTATGAGTTGAGGCTTTGGGGATATAGTGTCCAAGTGCACTTCACTCCTCTTAATGAGATTGAGGTCTTTCTTGGTTGGAGTGGATGACACTCCTTACCTCTCCACCTTCCCAAAATTCTCACACATGTATGAGCACTTGTGGGAGAGTGCGTAGTAAGGAATGAATGGGAAGGTGACAAGTGTCACCTTCCCATTAAAGGGATTCAAATTTTGAACCCCTATATATCCATCATTAGATGAGGTGTTTGAGGATTCTCGATTGTTTTATTTTCATTTTTTTGTGTTGAGTTTTGAGAGAGAATGTGGGGAGAAGGAGCTCTTGTATTTGGAATTTGGGTGTCCAAGTTTGTCATGGCTTTGGAGAAGGGAGAAGACGCATCCCTATAATCCATGTAGAGGGATAATTCTCCCATTTCCCTTTTTATTACTGAGTTAGTTTTATTTTGCATCCATTGATTTTTTTTAGAAGAGGAGATAATGATAGTTTTTTTTATGGGTATAGGTATATGAGAAAAATGTGAAAGTGGGGAAACCCTTAGTGTGTCTTTATAGGTTGTGAAATAATATTTATAGGTATTGAGAGTATTGGGTCTATTATGGTTTCTTCTTGCTCGGGGGAATGGCTAGACCCCTATGAGGTTTGATGATGTCATTTATAGTAGGGTGGAGAGAAAGTTTCCTTTCATTGGCATGCTGTTAATTGGATGATTGAAATTGGAGTAATGAAGCCGCATCCCATAGTATTTTCTCTTCTAGAAGTTCATTGTATTATACATTGAAAATCAAGGTTTATCTCTTGTAAATTTAGTTTTTTTTTTGTTATTTAGTTGTTGAAAGGACGTGGGTTATAAGATATTCAATTTTTAATCAAGGATAAAAATATTCCTTGTGGGTAATTATGTACTTAGTGAAAGGAGTTACTTATCGTTTAATATCCGAAGGGAAGCAATAAAACCAAGATTTTTTTGAATATACTCACTAACCAATTTAGAAATCAACTTGTAAGAGAAATAAGGATATGTATTATGATCTCCCTTATGATAGAGTACACATAGATATAAGTGTTGTGTGTATTTACTTCAATTTACACTTTATGTTGTTGGGGAGATATAAAAACCTATAAAATACCCATTTCTATTCCACCTACTTGTTTTTGATTAGATAAGAAACATTTATAGGTTTCTATACCCTTAACAAAATGAGCCACTAGGGCCAAAAAAGATCATGTCCATAAAACTTAAAATAACAAAGCCAAAAAAAAACACAACAGACTAACAGTCGAAGAGCACCACACAGCAACAACAGATTAACAAGCATTCTCTCGATTCTAGGAGAGAGCATTGATAACATCATCACCGACCTATTCAGGGCCATCTTCATTAGTCTTCATGTCCACCTCATCCTTCATGATAGTAGAGAGGGTGTTGATGATGCAGTGAACCAACTTGATAGTGAATCTGGTCAAACCTCTGAATTTCTTCTCCATCCTCTCCATCCTTTCATGCAACACATGAAGATCCTCCCCTTTATCCCCAGTCTTAAAAATTGGTGCGCTCCACATCCAAGTTAGAAGACTGGGACATTGAGTTCTCAATATGCACTTTTTTGAGATCTGAGATGGTGTGAGGCCCTTCAGCATAGTCCTCCACAACGTCCTCTGAATCCTCCTCGTTCCCATCACCTTTGTTATCAGAGTGCTCCTAATCAGTATCCAACTCAAAAATATACAAATTCTTGTTATTTTTAGCCAATCTGCTCGACCTTTTGATTTTGGTCATCTCAATCCCAGTATCCACCATTTTACCCACCATAGTTTTTCCCTTGGAGTCCTTCCCCATCACATTCTTGCCTTTGTTGTCCATGGTTGACAGCTCCGTCAAACCCTTCCCCTCATCTTTTTATTTCTTTTTGGTGGTAGGTTTGTTCACTGTCTTAGCAAGGCCAACCTTCAATTCACAAAGACCAACTGCAACACTCGACTAGGCTATCCCGACATTTCCTTTAATCTTCTTGGGGGTCAACTCAGGTTTAGGAGTTTTTGGAGGGGTTTTATTTTGGGCCCCTTAGACTCGGTTGAGAAAATAGTTTGCACTAGGGGTTCAATTTCCTCAATTTTGATGGTGGAGATGGGATTAGGTGGGTAGAGAGTGAGATGAAAGTTGTAGAGCCTCAAAATGAGGCCTTGATGAAGCAACAAAGGAGTAGAATCCCCTGGGTTTTGAGTAGCAGATTCCAAATATTTCTCGACAGAGTTTTCCAAGTCTGTAAGCAAGAAAAATAAAAAGATTAACAGAGTTTTATGGTGAAGGTGATTCAGAAGTGAAAAATGATAGAAATAGTAGGATTTGTATCTACCTTGTAGGGTGATTTAATTCATTAGGGCAAGGAAAACCTGATCCCAAGGTCGTGACATAGCCTCTCTTTCAAATCTTGATGGGTTATGCACAAGTTCTTCATTACCAACAAAGAAAGCCTCCAGGATTTCATTATCCTACAACTTTATATGTTTTGGGTACTTATTTCCAGTGCACTACAACCCCATAGCTTGGTCTATCACCTCCTCATTAACTTCAAAGGAGATACCACCCAAATTCACCCTACAATATTTCTAGGAGCTTGCAAACTAAGCAGATAACTTAGGGTCATGACCCACTAAATTCTCCATTAAAGGCACAAGCCCTCCCTCCACGCATATGTGCCAGACCAGAGGGTCTTTACAAAATTCATTGCAATTATCTGGCTCTATTCGCACTCTATCGTCACCCATGTCACTTCTCTTCACATGAAAAAACCAGAAAGCCTGTGAGAGTAAAAGGTTTGATATTTCTATAATTTGAGCAGTCTTTCACCTACATAAAATATTAAGCCAAACAATGCGGCCTTGGGCAATAAAATCCATGTACAAAATACACACTTGAAAATTACCATCCCAAAAGGCAATCTTGACGATCATATTAATGTGAATCTTCAAACAATTGCGGCTAGATAGGTAAGAAATGATGGAATGGGAAGGTTTGCCATCCATGTTTCTTTTGCACAATTCCCAATGAAAGTTGGCCACGGGGCCAAATTTAGCTAACCCCAATCTCCTCCCTTTTAGAAAAAGCATCAAATTAGTGGGATGGAAAGGACCAATTGAGAGCTTCACCTCGTGCATGCAAGTCACATAAAAAAAAATTAAAAAATTTGCACTGTTAAGTAGGTGCAAATATCAAATCTCTATAAAAGATTACGTAAGGCCAGATCAATTTTGGCTGTAATCATGAAGTACTCCCCATCACTTCTCATAACATCCCTTTTAAAACCAATCTCCACCTCATTATTCCAAATTTGCCACTTGTAGGATACTTTAGCATTTAAATCGGTCCACACATCCCAATAGACAAGAATGTGGATCCCCCATAAAGCCATAACCTTCACATAATTATTCATCATGGATAATACAAGTGTCTTTCTCCTTTAGGATTAAACCTTGAATTCTAGGCGGAAGGTTCCCCAAGCCACGCTAACACTTGGAATTTTTCCAATGGGTGCCAAGATTAGCCATAGCATCCACCACTTGGTTTCCCTCTTGTTAAATATGGGTAGGAACCTTCAAATTTAGCTTAGACATTAGATGTTTGATGTCAATTAAAATGTCTTTAGTAGTCCATCCTAGTAATCTGCCCAGGTTGACCACATCAATTAAAGACTTAGAATCTCCTTCAATATGCAAATTCCCAATCCCCATAGAGTCAACCAATTGGATGTCCTTTAGCAGTGCTCTAGCTTCAACAATCATAGAGGATTGAAATCCAATCCCCCCTAAGTAACCAGCCACAAAAATTCCTTTGCAGTCCCTTATTATACCTCCAATACTTTCCCTTCTCGAGTTGCCTTTGACAACACAATAAAAATTGAGCTTATGCCAACCATGGTCAGGAGGTTTCCAAACAATTCCTTGTCGAGCGTGAGATCTAGAGTTGTCATAGGAATTGGCCTCTAGATTTTGATGCCAAGCTTTAGCCATTTTTATTTCCCAATCAATCGGAGGCCTTATTCGGGATTTTTTCTTTGAAGAGAGAAATATTTTTTGCAATAAGCCTTGCCCCTATACCAAAAACTTCCTTTGGGCTCATCTCCATGTTCCCAAAAATCCTGTTGTTCCTTTCTTTCCATAAACACCAACAGATAATTGGGGGGACTTGATTCCATATCTCACAAGATACGGGGTGAATGAAAGGCCCATACTAGCCTAAAATTAAGGAAATAATTTCCTTGTTCATAGCCCACAAAGTGCCCAACCTTTCTAAATCCATCTCCCACACACTAACAACAAATGAGCAGTGCAAAAGCAAGAGGTCCATAGATTATTGATTACACTTGCATAATAAACATTTGTTGGGGATCTAAAATTCCCTTCTCAAATTATCTTGAGTAAGAATCCTATTATGGCAAGTAGTCCACCAAAAGAAGTTTATCTTTGGGATCATGTGTCTATTCCAAATATGTTTCCAGTGTCCAAGGGCGCCACTCTGGTCCGATAGTAGATTATACGCCATTTTAAAAGAGAGCTCCCCCTGCTTATCAGGAGTCCAAAAAAATTCATCCTCCATGTTGTCCAAAGGTAATATAGTAAGGGAAAGTAGGTCCTACAAAGCTTTGGACAAGGTACACAATCCAGGAGATAAAGGGAAACAAAGGGCCAAATCATTTCATCTTTGGGCCCCTTGCATGCCAAGGAGATAATCCCTAATGTAGAAGCCAAAGAAAACTTTTGCAAGTCTCCTTAGTTTTCTAAATTTAGAGTGGGCTAGAGGGGTTTCAAGCAACCAGGGATCTTACCAAAATTTGATTCTACAACCATTTCCAATTTTCCATTTCATCCCAGTCCTAAGTAGCCCCTACAAACTGCAAATTTTCTTCCAAGCAAAAGACTCTGGAGGGTGATCTTCAGAGAGGCAATAAATTAGAGGTCTATTTTGGAGATACTTAGCATTTATAATTTTGCACCAATATTTTTTGTTTATCAGCTGATCCCACCCCACCTTTGAAATTAAAGCCTTATTGATGTAGGGGATATTCCTTATCCCCAGTCCACCATAAGGTTTAGGTTTACAGACATTATCCCATTTGACTAGAGCAAACTTTTTCTTTTCCTCAGTCCTCGACCAAAGGAAACTCCTTTGGATTTTCTCAAATTTTTTAGCTATATATCTAGGGATCTTGAAAATGGAGTGGAAGTACACAAGGATCCCTTGAAGAGCTGTAAACATAATCTATAGTTTTCCAACATGACTGAGGATGGAACCTTTCCAACCAACCAACTTCCTTTGTATCCTTTCAAGGACATAACTTCAGAAGTCTGAGGTACCTTCTTTGAATGTAAGAGGTAAGCCAAGATACACCGAAGGGAGAGAACCACACAAACAACCAATAACATTAGTCACTCAAGTTTGCAGAGACAAATTGTTGTTGAAGAAATAGATCATGCTTTTCTTATAGTTAATACATTGCCTAGAGCAAGCAACATAATTCTTAAGACAATTTTTCCATTTCCTAGCTTCAATCACAGAGGCTTTCCCAAAGAGAAAGGTGTCATCCACAAACTATTGAATAAAAGTAGGCTCTAAAAAAGAGGCAGCCTTAACCCCTTTAATGGACCCCTCTGATAGTAGACTTGAAAATTTCCTACTTAGGACATCCACAACCATGATAAAAAGATATGGTGAGAGGGGATCCCCCTGCCTGATACCTCTCCCAGCATTAAAGAAGCCCGACGGAGTCCCATTCACCAACAAAAAGTATTTTACTATGGATATGTATTCCATTAGGAGGTTGAACACATGTTGATCATGTTGATGCAAAGTTTGCAGGCAACAACCCTATGGGAAACTTAGATATTGGGGGACTTGTGCGCATAGCTAAGTGACCTCTAGGGTTTTATCGAAGTCGACTCTTCATTTTTTTAAATGGGGGGGAGGAAAGGGAACAAATACAAACATAAAATAAATAAATCTAAACTAAGGCGATACGCCAAATCAGTAATGAGATAAGTAAGCACATTGCCAAAACAAAGGCTCAGGTAGTAATTAGTGTATATCAAATAGACGATTCCCAACACTGCAAACGTAAGAACATCAAACCATTTACATAATATAACTCATACAACATAATCTAACACAAAAGAGTAGCAACATGATCTATATTATGTTAGGCTATATAAAAATTATAAAAGCTTAGAATAGATGTTCGTATGTTTCAAAAAATGCAAGCATAATTTAATGTCTTATCAAATGCTTGAAAACAAAGAGGTCGAACAAAATGGAACAGTCTGCAAGTTCAGATTTAATAAAAAACACTACAGAGGCTAATTCTCAGTGCTCCTAGAAATTTTGTCCATCTAACAACCACAAAAAAATGAATAAAGGGATGCTTAAATTAGCCAGCCCACTGCCTGGAGACTCCAACAAGAAAGATGCAGCGAAGCCACCAATGAGAAAGAAGGAACGACAACATACCAACTGTGAAATTCCAAGGAGAGATGGGCCACACGGCAGAAAAATGGAAACTGTTGCAACAACCCTCTAACAAAAACAAAAGAATGCCTGAACAATCGCCACATGGAAAGCTCCCGACAAAGGTAATTGTGGTGTGGGCCCCATTCGAACAGAAACTGGGCCGAGGTGATGTGTCAAGCAACCAAAGCCCAAAAAAAGTAAATAGAAGCATCTCGAAGGGAAGCTTTGATAGGATGCCACATGGCGGTGACTAGAAAGCTGCGAGCGGTATCAAAACAAAAGGTGAAGCCGCAAAAGAAAAACCACGAAGGAACAAAGCGGTGTGTGAATAAATATTCACAGCTTGGTGACTCATAAGGACATTTAGCTTGTGGAATAAGAATTCTCAGATCATGGTCTTGCAGACTAGGACACTTCCTAGACTAATCACTCATAACTTGGAGAGGGCAGCTTGAAGAGACGTCCATACCTCATACGATGTAGAGAGAGTGCGTAGGCTTTCATGTGCCATGTTTAAATCAATGATTGTCTTAAAAGGCAATTCACCAGATATTTTTGCCTCAGACTCAAGATGGAAGAAGAGTTGCATCGACTGATGCACCATGTTCTTGATATTGGTGGTAGCTAGCTCCTCCTCTACCTTTTGTATTTGAAACATTCTCCACAACACTTGTCAACGACAATATGCATATTTTTTTGGAACATGGCTATGGGCCTTGTTACACCAATATGTATACATATAAAAATATCTCCATAATCAATACAATACATATATCTCCTATATTTTGGTTCTTTTCTTTATTTTTATCTCATTTCCTTGCATCAATGTGGTTGTCGATTTAAGAAAGCACTGAGAATGACCCAAACTAACAAAGTAGGGAAAATATATACATATTTACACACCTACTGCAAAAGCCGAATTAATTGAATTTCTTGAGGTGTATTCCATTAACTGGAATACCCAAGGCCTCACCCTCTGTTGTTTCCAACTCAAATGATTTGTGTTGCTTGCACTGTGTGATTTTGAATGGTCCTTCCCAAAGACTATCAAACTTTCCATGTTGACTGGGATTTTCTCCACGCTCGTTAAATTTGAGCACCAAGTCTCCACATTACAGACCCTGGTCAGACGTTTTCTTATCAAACCATTTCTTTACCACCTATTGATGGTTAGTCATTGCCTCGGGAGTGTGCTCTCATTTCTCCTGAACCTCAAGTAATTTTGCCAACCGCACCTCCATCGTTCCATTTTACTCAATCTCAAGAGACTTGAGTAATTAGATTGCAGGGATTTCCATAGAGATTGGCAACAACGCCTCCTTCCCGTATACTATCTCGTAAGGAGATGTTTTCAATATTTGCTTGGGTGTGATATGGTCTGCCCATAGTGCTAGACTTAACTAGAGAGTCCACTATCTTCAGGATGTCATTTTTGAAAGGATGGTGCTCATCAGCAACAACAAAATCACCAGGGTTGGGCACATGATTAAAAGAGGATTTGCAGTCAATAATAAGGTGTCCAATTTTAACACACTTCTAACAGTAGACCACCACATTTCATAATAAATTGGTTGGACCCAAGTACCAAAATTAGAGCATAGATTCAAAAAGGTAGGAAGAATCTTATGCACACCAATATTGACACAAAAATGGGAAAAAACTAACGTGGATTTGAAACGGGTAATGGAGTCTGACGTAATAAACTGTCCCAAAGAATCTCCAATGCTTTTGAAAATGGATTCATCCCAATACTCAAGAGGCAAACCAGGAAGGCGAATCCATATCGGTGCCAACTTATTAATATCCACAATAGGGTTGAAACCCGGCTTCCGACAGCATAAGGCTAGACTGTGCTTCCCATACACCCAAGGCCCAGAAGAGAGGACCATGATCAAGTCATCAGAAGTCATGAAATTGAATAGAAAAATCCCTCCTGTCATAGCAAAAATTTTGACACTTACCTTGAGGTGCCATTTAGCAGCATCCCATCTCTTAACCATATCAACAAAAGGTTGAAAGGAGAGAAAACAACCCAACACCACATTTTCCATCGAGGAAAGAATCCTATCCCTGACTGAATCAGAGATAGAAAAATCCATGCCTTTGATAATGATATCCTCTTTTGAATGAGGAGTGGTGACCTTAGTACCTTGACTACCATTATTCATTACATCCTTCCAACCATGAACCTCTGGAAGGATCGATAACACCGACAGTTCCACACTAGATAGGACCAGAATCATGGGAGACTTGGGTTGACCCAGGGACAAGGGGACCTTGGACTCGAATAAGCTAGGAGTAGCTCTTGAGGGACACGAGTCCGCAAGTGACAAAGCAAGGCTCGAGTCAGGAGGGGATAGAGGGGGACCATGGGGTAGCCCCAAAGTAGAATCCACCATGCATGTAGGTTGTTCAAACGTAGAGAGAGGAGAGATAAGTGGGAAAAAATATGCCTTTTATACCAATGTTGAATCAATTCCCTCCACCTACTTGTTAGGGCCTAATGAAATTTAATATTCTCATAGGCATATATTGATTTCAAAATGATTTCATTATATTTATTAAATAATAATGACAAAATAAATAATATTTAATATGCCTATTTTAGTGCAGTGCTTAAATATAGTAAAGGACATGTGGCAATCTATTTATACATATATATACACACACTGATTTAAAATAATAAAATCAAAAGAATACTATAGATTTCTTGGGATGTGTTAAGCCAAGATTAAATACATTATGTTATTCAAAAAAATATATTTATTTATTTGCATTTTTACAAAAAATTGTATAAATAAACCATATTTATTCATGTAGGAACAAATGTAATACTTGCCTACATATTCAAATATATATATAATCAATAATATATATATAAATTTAAACCTAAAATAACTAATTAAAACATAATTTAAATAAAAATTATATACATTGAAACATAGAAAAATAGGTGTTTCATATGTGGGGTTCACCAAAATGATAATAGATAAACATATTCTCCTTTATTTCATTAGGAAATGAGATCCGCACCATGAAAGGACTATTAACCTTGAGGCGAGTCAAGTTAAAATGTGAATCTACTGATTTCATTTTTTGCAAGGACAGGGGTTTTGATTAAACATCACTTTGGGGAGAAAGATTAAAAATAGCAAACTAACTCCAAAATGCAACCTAAAACTTGGATTTTGAAGATTAAGCTCAATACTGATGGAACTAGAAATCAAACTGTAGATCTGAGAAAGGGAAAATGATGTGTACCAGTCACCAAAAGTGATTTTCTAAAGCTAGTAAGGACTCATTCACCTTATGGAAAATGGGTCTTGGATAGGGCTTTGTAAAAATGGTTTTTGGGTTCTCTTCTCCTGTGTATACACTCCCAAATTCTTGATTTTCATAGTTATATAGTTAGAAATAAATCCTGTAGGTGAGTTTCTATGAAGTTGCAAAAATGATGACAACAAATGCAACTTTGAAAACTCCTTCAGTTTTTCTCTTCAAGAGATCTTCCACCTAAATCTGCAAACACAAATCAAAGAGGGAAAAATGTTTTGTTTATGGTGAATGGGGGTTTGCCTTGGTCAAACCCTGTTTTGGTAATTAAACCTTGTAATGAAATAATGAAACATGAAGGAATGATGAATGAAAAAATCAATGTCACAACTCATCAAACCCTTGAATGAGCCTTGGAATGTAGATTTGCAACTAGCATGGAATGGCTTCAATGGATGTGGATCTTGATCTTG
The DNA here is from genome assembly GCA_007115665.2 of Sequoiadendron giganteum. NCBI lineage: Eukaryota > Viridiplantae > Streptophyta > Pinopsida > Cupressales > Cupressaceae > Sequoiadendron > Sequoiadendron giganteum. The sequence continues at coordinate 42,071,558 of VCHN02000014.1, read as the reverse complement.
AAAATTGATTTGAAACAATTCCTTGAATACTTGAATGGATCATGAACACTACATCAACATATTAGCTCAAATAACATGCATGATGGAAGAGGGCCTTGACACGATAATTAGATCTTGATTGTTGTAATAATTCTTCAAATAAATCTACTCTTGAATGCTTTGAAATTCTCTTGATCTCATAAACTTTTTATAGGAATGCTCACTTGAAAACTCTAGGATGAAACATAGTGAAATGACCTTATATTTATAGGTATCTAAAATTAATTTATCGAACTTCAAATAACACAAGCTAACATGTGAATATAGACTTGAAATCATTAAAATACCGCCAAAAACATAATTTAAATTTAGGTCCTAGGCCTAAGTGAGGACCCATTTACCCATGGGTGAATGGATCCTAGGTCACTTACCTAGGAAACACATTGCTCAATGAAGAACTGTTGTGTTGTGGCATTAATGAATGTTGGGTTTTCCTCTTCGAAAATTGCAATTAATTAGGCTTGGATTTGAATTAAAGGAGCCAATTAAGGAAAATTAACCCCAATTAATTAATTAATCCCTAGATAAGTTTTTAAGTGTAAAGGTACACTTTACAACATCAAAAATAAGGCACAATTAAGTCTATTTTATTTAATAGAGCCCTAAACTTACTATGAATATGTAAAATACACATTACAACACTAGATTAAGGCATAATTAGTTTATTTTAATATTTATTCCCAAATTAAGTGTGAAAAAGGGATACTTTTTCCTACACTACATTTAGCTCCCACTTCAGTGAGAGTATGAGCACAAGTGCAAACTCACACTAAAGTAGACATTGAAGACACATATGTATGAAACACTGATAAATATACTCAATCATACATCAAAGACCTAAAGAAAAGGGAGGCATATCAAGCCTCATTTTTCCAACGCGATGTGGGACACGTCTAATCTATTTGTCTAAAAGGGAAGATCAAGCCTTAACTGTCCAACATGATGTGGAAAACATCTTGGTTGTTTTTCCAACAAGTTCACAAGAAGAACTCAATGGCCACTATGAAAATGACACACATGCTCACACAAGCCAATGGAACCTTAGGTCATCCACTAGTTGAGCCCCCAAGAAAGTGGTTTAGCGAGAAAGTCATGCTAGGTCTACAGGCTCTTACTATACTTACCATACCAAAGCTATCCCTCTGATAACTCCTATAGGGTACCACACACACTATGGTTTCAAGCTTCACAAGGTTAACAAGTTGTATTGCATTAAACACTTATGAAATATATATATATATATATATATATATATAAAGGTTTGTTCAAAGGGAATTTGCTTAATTTGTGCAAGGTATCTCCTTAGGGATCATCGTGCCTAATGTCTCCAAGAGAGGACAAGTCTAGAATAAGAGAATCACAACTTAGGGAATGCAACATGTAGCATCACCACTAAGAGGAAAGTCATATGCGAAGAAATATCACGCTCTCGAAGGACATCAAAGCCAATGACACCACCAAGAAAAGGATGCATCGAAAATCACACACTGAAACATGAGTGTCAATGTATGCTCCCACTTTAAAGCGATTGGTAACCCCATTGTTGTGAGAAATCAACTTTAAAGTAGCCAGTGAAGAAGACATGAGAGCTTATTCGAAAATACCTATACCAAGCCATATATTCTTGAATGAAACCACATCATGAAAAAGAGGAAGGGGTTTCCCCTAAAATGAAAACACATAAGGGATCTACAAATTTGGGGTTAGTATATCATTGCTACAATTTGATTATAGAGCTCAAAAACATCATCATTCCCCAAATACTCGTAGAACGAGAAGAATGACACATAAAGAGTGAAAACAAAGAAAAACTTTCGGGTCAACATGGAAGAGACCTAAATGTCTCGACGCCTAGTGTCATCCCAAAAAGGAAAACATATGACAAATGAAAAATTAAATGTTTACATATAGAAGAATGTAGGTACAAATAGAGGAATTCACATAAAGAGAGAGATACATAAAAAAAAATAGTACGGGGGATCACATTATGCACATGAAATCACACAAAGAAACATACAAAAGAAAACAAAGCAAAAAACTAGTAAGGCACATGCAAGTCAAGCTATAACATGCAGTACATACGAAGGGAGGACAACTAGCCAAAGGGACAACATCAAGTGTTGAACTAGGACAAGGCTATCTAACCCCTTGCCCCCACTAGGTACGAGACAAGGATGAGCCAAGATAAATGATGAGAATAAGCTCCTTGTAATAAAGAAAATGATTTTCAATGAATGTTAAACATGTAATAGTGAGCATACTAGGATCCTACAACCATTACATGGCAAGGATAAAAGCTCATGCTTTAAGGGATTATTTCTATCATATCAAATTTCTCAAGGATCATCCTTAAGGTATGACACTCATCAGTAAAGTTCCCAAGATTTCTATGGTATGTATAATAATTCATGTTCTTAGGCTTGTTACCTTTACTAGGAGGTGGCAATGTAATCCATCCTTCACGAAGAAGGTGTTCCATTTTTTGTTCAATTTATGTTTTAGTATGTAGGAATGACAAATTTTTGAGTTTGTAAGGTTTAGATTTCTTGTTTGTTCGAGGAAATTGTTGAGGTGGATTGGAAGGAGGACCTAAAGTGATCCTATCATCCTTGTGAAACATTACTTCATCATTATGAGGGAGGACATTTGTAACCTTAGAAGATGTAGAGGGATAAGGATTTTGATATTCTAGTCCCTTAGTGTCTTCAATAGGAAGTTGCTCTAAAATTTTGTGAATTTCATGTTCATTAGTTATGTCACATCCTTATTTAGTTAAAATTTTAAATCCTTGGCCATAAGTCTCTTTTAGGTTGATGGGTGTGATGGTCACTTTGTTAACATAAGAAGGATAGGTATGCACTTGATTAGAGGAGCTAGGTTCTCTCATTATTGGAAGTTTAGGCTTAATTTCAGGATTTAAAAGACCAAACATCTCAAGTGGTGGGATGGTAGGGGGTGTTGGTTGTTGCATGGATGGATAAAAGGATGAATTGTTGTCAAGATTGTTAAGGCAATAATTTATGAAATTGTTCATGCTATCATCATCTTCTCCAATGATGTCAACTTCATGAGGACACTCATTATGAGTTGGTTGAGCATGATTGGGTTCAATTGCATTAGGATCATTTCCAAAAACACAACTTGAAACATCAACTAAAAATGTTAAAGGATTCCATAAATTACCAATACACATGTCCATTGTTTGAAATGCAAGGGGATTTTCAGATTTTTCAGATTCTAAACAAGGTAATTTTTTTATTACACAATGCAAAAACCTGAAAACGATGTCTTGTAAATACAATTTTGAAATCACAAAATTCACTAAATTTATCAAATGAATCTAAATATGATCAATTCTAAGTAACAAAAATTCTGCAAACAAAAACAAAAATCTGAAAACAACAAAATAGAATGCAAAAAAAAATGTTTTAATGCTTAGAGAATCAAGAAATGGCCCTAATCATGGAATTATTCACCTAGGGGAAAGTGGGTCCTAGGTTAGGGATTTTAAAAATGTTTTTACAAATTTTTGAGTTGATTCCAATGGTTTCTAGGTTCTAGTCTGAAACAGTAAGTTACAACTTGAATTTTTTGTGAAATCAATTTTTAATGCAAATACAAAATATGATAAAATGATAAACTAGGAGACCTAATTTGATGTGCAAATTTGTTTCAATTTTCAAATGCAAGTGAATGATGATGCAATTCTATGTAAATGATATGCAAAGTGACTGATTTTTTTTTGTATTTTTCAGATTTTAAGAATGCAAATATGCAATCCTAAGACCCCTAAATTAAATGAAAACTAATGCAAGTTAAACAACCCTAAATGAGACTTAATTCAATGTAAGGCAATGAAAATGAATGCAAGATCTAGATCTAGGGTGAAAGTGGACTCAAAAATTAGAAAATCGTAATGATCATTGTTAGGTTCACTAGAATGAAACATAGAAAAATAGGTGTTTCATATGTGGGGTTCACCAAAATGATAATAGATAAACCCATTCTCCTTTATTTCATTAGGAAATGAGATCCACAGGTCATGAAAGGACTATCAACCTTGAGGTGAGTCAAGTCAAAGTGTGAATCTAATAATTTCCTTTTTTTGCAAGGATGGGGGTCCTGATTAAACAACACTTTGGGGAGAAATATTAAAAATAGCAAACTAACTCCAAAATACAACTTAAAACCTGGATTTTGAAGATTAAGCTCAATACTGATGGAACCAAAAATCAAAATGCAGATTAGAGAAAGGGAAAATGATGTGTACCAATCACCAAAAGTTATTTTCTGAAGCTAATTGAGGATTCACTCATCCTATGGCGTACAGGTCTTGGCTAGGGCTTTATAAAAATGGTTTATGGGTTCTCTTCTCTTGTATCTACACTCCCAAATTCTCAATTTTCACAGTTGAATAGTTGGAAATAAATCCTATAGGTGAGTTTCTGTGAAATTGCAACAATGATGACAACAAACAAAACTTTCACAACTTCTTCAATTTTTCTCTTCAAGAGATCTACCACCTAAATTTGCAAACACAAATCAAGAGGGAATTTTTTTTGTTTATGGTGATGGGGGTTTGTCTTAGTCAAAACCCATTTTGGTAATGAAACATTGTAATTAAACAATGAGAAATGAAGGAATGATGAATGTATAAAGTAATGTCACAACTCACCAAACCCTTGAATGAACCTTGGAATGTAGATATGCAACTAGAATGAAATGGATTCAATGGATGTGGATCTTGATCTTGAAACTTGATTTGAAATAATGCCTTTAATGCTTGAATGTATCATGAACACTACATTAACATATTACCTCAAATAACATGCATGATGCAAGAGGGCCTTGACATAATAATTGGATCTTGATTGCTGCAATAATTCTTCAATAAATCTACTCTTGAATGCCTTGGAATGCTCTTGAAATTCTCTTGATCTCATAAAGTTTATATAGGAATGCTCACTTAAAAATTCTAGGATGGAACAAATGAAATGACTTTATATTTATAAGTATGTAACATTAATTTCCCAAAATTCAAATAACACAAGCCAACATGTGAATATATATTTGAAATCATTAAAATAACACCAAAAACATAATTTAAATTTAGGTCCTAGGCCTAAGTGAGGCGAATGGGTGCTAGGTCACTTACCTATGACACACATTGCTCAATGAGAAGTGTTATGTTATGGAATTAATGAATGTCAGGTTTTCCTCTTCAAAAATTACAATTAATTAGGCTTGGACTTGAATTAAAGGAGCTAATTAAGGCAAACAAAACTCAATTAATTAATAAAGCCTTAGATAAGTGTGAAAGTGTAAAGATAAACTTTGGAACACCAAAAATAAGGCACAATTAAGTTCATTTTATTTAATAAGGCCCTAAACTTAATGTGAATATGTAAAATACATATTACAACACTTAATTAAGGCATAATTTAGTTTATTTTAATATTTATTCCCAAATTAAGTGTGAAAAAGGGATACTTTTTCATAGAATGCATACACATATATTTTAAAAGAATCATTAAGTAAATTAAAAAAAAAATATTAACATTGGGAAGGGGGCTCGGTGCCTCCCCATGCCATGTCACAATGACAAGGGATGGGGGGAACATCACCTCCCCTCCCATTGGGGGTGCGACCCCTACAAGAGTCACAACCCCTATGAAGGGGCATGGCCTCCCATAGGCCTATCGTCACCCCATCATATTCTTCTTATATTCTTTTATTACTGCTCCCATCACATGAATTATTCATTGCGACCTACCACAATCCATAATTTGTTCAGACCCCTCCCCTACGGGTTTAATTCGACTCAACCCTGCGTTGCCTAAATCAATCCAATAGTAAGATTATAATATATACACACATACACATACACATACACATACACATGCATAACCAAGGTTTTATAAAGAGAAATAAAAAATACTCATTTAATAAATTAATGTATTATATTTAAAGTTTTAAAAAAGAAAGGGAAGAGTATGGAAGAAATGAGAAAGAAATAAAAATGTCTTCTAAATTTTTTAAGAGCATTTCTATCTCCTCCCTTCAAACTTGCAAACACAAATAAAGAGTAAAATGAGAGAAAATAAATTTTTAAAAGGAATTTTTATGGATTAGGGTTTACTTTAGTTACTTTAAGATCTAAAGACCACGATTAAACTGTTGGAAACACAAGGGAAGACAACTGAGAGGGGGGGGGGGCGGGGTGGGTGAATTAGTTTTCACAAAATTTCAAACTTTTTAACTTTATTAACCCTTATTCTCAGATTTGATTAATAACCATGAAAGCATAAATCAACAACCCATCAAAAATACACATAACACCAATATTTTTGCATGGAAACCTATTAGAGAAAAAACCATGGTGGAGGTTAATCCACAAGTTTATACTCTGTTAAAAGTATAAGAAGAATAAATGGGGAATGCACATGCATTCAGGCACACTACCTAGAGCTCACTGCTCAAATACAAGAGGCTTACTTCCCAAGGGAAGACTCACTGTCTTACAAAAATATTCAAATTAAATCCATCTGAAGATCTTGAACTGAGAAAAGTAGCATCTGCTAATTCCTTATTATAGTTCTGATTAAGCACATGAACACTTCTTCACTCTTCTTCACACTATGCTCTTCTTTCAAATGATTTGATCTTTATTTGCACATAGCACTCACACACTTCACATCATGCATGTCTCAAATGAGATAAAAAAATTTGCTCATATATATCTACAACAAGTAATTACATCGCTTCATGTTGGCTTCAACAAAATAATAAGATGAATACAAAATATCGACCCAAAATAATAAATATTATTAATGTGAATCTACCAAGGTCGGCCACAACATAGTAGAGACCCAAAACAATGTCCTCAAACACAAAACACCTTCAAATATTTTTCCTCGAAGATCCACAACATGCTATAATCACCCTGTTGGCCATGAACATGAAAAACATGAACACACAAGAGAAAATCATCAACCACGAGCACAACGATCAATGCAGATGTGCAACGCAAATAGATAATGATCTAGAAACATCCAAAAACACCACACGAACATACACAACAACTCAGATTACCATAACCACATTATTTTCTTCTAGGAATACCAACTGCAATAATAGAATAACTGTCAAAGCACATAAGCTCATAACTTGCTTAAATCTTCATCTAAACCTCTGAATTTTTTTATGGATAAACTAGATAGGCTTGAAAATAAACCCTTTAATCCAAAACTTCTCATCGTCAATATACTAAAATTTCCATCATATTTATCTTCAATGCTTCACAAACAACCTGCAACTTATTTTATTATAATTTTCTCAATATCCTCGACATATACAGTCTTAAAGACATTAATGGTAATAGTGTTGAAATCAATGACAACCACATATCAGCAACACAACCACAACATCTAAAAATCTCTCCCTTTAGCATTGATGGCAACACATGATGTGAAAAACACCATCAACGCAACTAACTTCTGCACTTACTCCCCCTTAGGTTTTGACTTCTTCTTCTCAGAGAATTTCTAGTTTTTCACATTGCTCTTCTCCCCCTTAATTATTCAAGAGTTTTTTACATTTCTCTTCTCCCCCTTTGACATCAATGAAAAAGATACACATAAGATCTGAACCACATATCTTAATCATCTGACTACTCCCCTTGAGTAACGGCCACCACAACATCAATCTGAATCAAGATATGATTGTGAAATGCTCAAATTGATACAATGTATTGTATCTTAGTTATGATTAGAAGGGGTAATCACCCCTAACTTCCCTCTAAGATACTCAAAAGTATCCTTAGGAAATGGCTTAGTAAAGATGTTTGCAATTTATTCCTTAGTAGGCACATACTCCAGTCTAACTTTCTTATCAATCACCTTGTCTCTCAAAAAGTGGTACTTAATAGATATATGCTTGGTCTTTGAATGCAACACTAGATTCTTAGAAATGTTAATTTCACTTGAATTATCACATAATATAGCAAAAGGTTCATCATACACAACTCTGATATCTTTCAACATTTGTTTCATCCACAACACTTGAGTACAATTGTTAGCAACAACAATGTATTATGCCTCTGCAGTAGACAAGGAAATGACATTATGCTTTTTACTTAACCATGAAATCAAATTCTTTCCCAAGAAAAATGTGCCACCACTGCTAATTTTCCTATCATTCACATCTCCCACCCAATCAAAATCAGTAAAGGCACTTAAATTAAGATCATCATCTTTAGGATAACATAGGCCAAAGATAATTGTTCCCTTCAAGTATCTAAAAATTCTTTGTATAGCAGTCACATGAGATTCCTTAGGATTGGCTTGAAGTCTTGCAACAATACATACAACATTCATGATATTAGGTCTAGTTTGAGTCAAATAAAGCAATCCACCAATCATTGATCTATATCTAGTCTGATTTGCCTTCAAAGAATCATCATCTGTTGTCAACTTACATCTAGTCACCATGGGTGTACCAACTGGCTTTGAATCTTCCATACCAAACTTCTTTAGCAATTCTTTCACATACTTGGACTGAGATATAAAGATCCCTTTATCCAACTGAGTAATTTTTAATCCCAAAAACAATTTCATCTCTCTAATTATTGACATCTCAAACTCATTCTGCATCTCATCAGCAAACCATTATCTCCTCCAAAAATGATATCATCAACAAAGACTTCCACAATAAAATCTTTATCATCATCAATCTTAAAATATAGATTACTATTCGCATTAACTTTGTTAAATCCAAGCTTCAACAAATACTTGTCCAATTTGGCATACCAAGCTCTAGGGGCTTGCTTGAGTCCATACAATTCTTTCTTCAACAGACACACCATATCTCCCTGATTAGTCAATTGAAATCCATCAAGTTTCTCAATGTACACTTCTTCTTCCAATTTTCCTTTTATAAATTCTGACTTGACATCCATTTGATAAACCTTGTAGTTTTTGAAAGCAACATAAGCAAGAAACAGTCTCACAACTTCAATTCTAGCAATAGGGGCAAAATTTTCTTCAAAGTCAATTCCTTCCATATGAGAATATCCTTTACATACCAGTCTTGCCTTTTTTTATGATAACTTCACCTTGCTCATTTAGTTTTTTTCTAAAGATCCATTTAGTTCCAATTACATTTTTATCCTTAGGTCTAGGAACAAGAATCCATGTATTATTCTTCTCAATTTACTGCAGTTCTTCTTTCATTTCTTCAATCCAATTTTCATCCTTGCATGCTTCATTTAAATTACTTGGCCCAGTCTTTGATATCAAACAATATTTTTCTTCAATTCTTCTCCTAGTTTGGACACCTTTGTTCTTATCACCTATAATATGATTTTATGAATGATTTAATAAGTCTTAGGTTGTTCTTGAACTTCAAGCTCTTGTGATCTCTCTTCTGTACTTTCACTAGTTTCTCCTTCTTCTTGATCTTCTTGATTCACTAGAATGATTTAAACTTGATTTGAAGTTTGACCTTTGTTTGTACTATCATTCTGATCATCATAATCGTATCAACTGGTTCTAGGTGGTCTAGCAATGTCTTCACCAACCTTAGCATTTGCTTTTTCAACCATTTTATTCAATCTCTTGTTGTAGCACCAGTAGGCCTTGCTCTTAGTAGAATAACCAAGAAAGATTCCTTCATCACTTTGAGCATCAAACTTTCCTATATCTTCATCTCTTATGATGTAGCATTTACTCCTAAAGATTTTGAAATATCTAACAATAGGATTATGACCAAACCATACCTCAAAAGGGGTCTTACTAGTATCACCTTTGATTTTTACCCGGTTGAGGATATAAAAAACAATACTCACAACTTCTCTCCAATAGATATTAGGAACATTTCCTTCCAACATCATAGTTCTAGCAACATCTTGAAGTGTCTTGTTCTTCTTTTCCACAACTCCATTTTGCTGAGGGGTCCACAGTGAAGATAATTGTCTCCTTATCCCATGCACTTCACATAAAGAATTAAACTCATCGGAAGTGAATTCACCACCTCTATCTAATCTTACAAATTTAATATTCAAACTTGTCTTTGTCTCAACCATAGCCTTGAAAATTTTAAACTTCTCTAGAGATTTAGATTTCTCCCTTAAGAAAGTAACCCAAATCATTCTAGAATAATCATCAATAAGCAACATGAAATAACTATAACCTTGCAAACTTCTGATTCTACTAGGATCACACAAGTTAGTATGCACAAGCTCCAACAATTCATTTGAACAATGTTGTTTGCTCTGAAATGAAATTATAGTTTGCTTTTCTAACTACCATTCCTTGCATACGGTATTAGAAGGTTTTACCAACTTAGGAAGATCTCTCACTGCCCGAGTAGAAATTATTTTGATAATATTGTCAAAATTTACATGACACATTCTCCTATGCCACAACCAACTTTCATCAATTTAAACAATCAAAAAAAATTTACTAGCAACATTCAGGTGAAAAATATTACCTTTTTTTTTTGTTCCTGAAGCAATCATATTTCCAGAACTTCCCAGTATTCTACACTTTCCATCCTTGAGTTGAAGATTGTATCCCTTATCAACCATCTTCCTGACACTTAAAATATTATGCTTCAAACCTTCCACATAAAGAAAATCATCAATATTATGCTTACCATCAAAATAAATACATCCTCTGCCACAGATTATACCACCATTATTATCACCAAATCTAATAACACCACCATCATACTTTTCCAGGCTCACAAATTTTATTTTATCACCTGTCATGTGATGTGAACATCCACTTTCAATTACCCATTCATCCTTCTCTTCAACTCGAGTAGCTAGGGATTTCTCCACATTTGTACAACTAACAAATTCAGTAGACACGGGTTTATTTTCCTTGATAGCAATAAACACAAACTCATATTCACTTACATTCCCTTTATCAGATTCATCATCTGTCACACCTTCATCAACAGCATAGTAACACTTCTTTTGAAATATAGGCTTGTTATATCTTGGCTTAGGGACTCTTTCCGGACACCTTGATGCAAAATGACCTATCTTATTGTAGGAAAAACATTTAATAGACAACTTTACTTTATACTTACCTTCTCCTTTGGCTTCTCTTTTGAAAATAAGTGCTTCAAGCTCATTCAATTCTCTTTCTTCTTCTTCAATCTGTCTCATTTCTTCCTCATACTTGAATACCTTTCTAGAAGAACTTTCACCTAGTTCATATCTTTGCTTGTCTCTCTTAGAGGTAGTAGATTTGAATGCAGATTCTATCTTAGGAAGGGCATCACCGAATTCACTCAACTCAAAGGTAGTAATTTTACCAATCAACATATCTCTGGTTACATTTGTCATAGTTCAAAGCTCCTCAATAGCTATAACTTTGATTTTGTATGCATCAGGCAAGGATCTAAGTACTTTAACAACAATCTCTGATTCATACAACTATCCACCGACACATCTGATACCACATACAATTTCATTCACTCTTTGCATGAAAGTAGTTATATTCTCATCATTACCCATTTTCAACAATTCATATTCCTTTTCAGACTCTGTAGCTTAGCAATCTTTACATTAACATCACCTTCATACAAAGTTTCCAAATTTTTCCAGATCTCACAAGCAGTCTTCAGATCCATAACATTCATCATCTCAGAATCAATCAAAGTACTCAACAATGCTTCCTCAGCTCTGATATTGTATTCAACATCCCTAATCTCAACAATAGTAGTAGGACCATTTTGAGGAATAACATACCTATTACTTGTAATGTTCTAGTAAGATTCACCAATGCATCTCAGATGACACTCCATTCGAGTCTTCCATAGAGAATAGTTTGTTCCATCAAATCTCAGACTATCCTTCTTATGTGTCGCCATCCTAGATCAACTCAAGCTGTTAAACTTCTTCCAAGGAACCTGCTTTGATACCAATTGTTGGAAACACAAGTGTAGACAACTAAGAGGGGGGGTGAATTAGTTGTCACATAATTTCAAACTTATTAACCCTTACTCTCAGATCTGATTAATAGCCATGAAAGCATAAATAAAAAATACATCAAAAATACACATAACACCAAGATTTTTGGGTGGAAACCCTATTAGGGGAAAAACCACGGTGGAGGTTAATCCACAAGTTTATACTCTGTTAAAAGTATACGAAGAATAAATGGGGAATGCACATGCATTCAGGCACACTGCCTAGAGTTCACTGCTCAAATACAAGAGGCTTACTACCCAAGGGAAGACTCACTGTCTTACAAAAATATTCAGATTAAATCCATCTGAAGATCTTGAATTGGGAAAGTAGCATCTTCTAATGCTTGATTATAGTTCCAGTTAAGCACATGAACACTTCTTCACTCTTCTTCACACTCTGCTCTACCTTTGAATGATCTGATCTTTATTCATGTATAAAACTCACACACTTTGCATCGTGCATGTCTCAAATGAGATAAACAATCACTCATATATATCCACACCAAATAATTACATCGCTTCATGTCGGCTTCAACAAAATAATAAGATGAATACAAACTGTCAACCCAAAATAATAAAGATTATTAATGTGAATCTACCAAGGTTGGCCACAACATAGTAGAGACCCAAAACAATGTCCTCAAACAAAAAACACCTTCAAAGGTTTTTCCTCGAAGATCCACAACATGCTATAATCACCCTGTCGGCCATGAACATGAAAAAATGAACATGCAAGAGAAGATCATCGACTGTGAGCACAACGATCAATGTGAATGTGAAACACACATAGAGCACAATCTAGAAACATCCACAAACACCACAAGAACATACACAACAACTCAAATTACCATAATCACATTATCTTCTTCTAAGAATACCAACTATCGTAACAGAATAAATGTCGTAGCACAATAGCTCATAACTTGCTTAAATCTTCATGCGCACCTCTGAAACTTTTGGTGGAAAAACTAGATAGGATTGAAAACAAACCCTTTAATTTGCAACTTCTCACCGTTAACATACTGAACTTTTCATCATACTAATCTTCACTGCTTCATAGACAACCTGCAGCTTATTTTATTACAATTTTCTCAATATCCTCAACATATACAGCCTTAAAGACATTAATGCTAATAGTGTTGACATCAATGAAAACCACATATAAAAAACACAGCCACAAAATCCATGATTAAACCTCATCTGATGGCTAGAAATGAGTGCATATTCCATTAATTTATAATTTTCTATTATTTTAAATAAACTACTTAGCTATCAAATTTGTCCATGGTGGGGACAATGAGACTAGGAACCCTCACTTTAAGTTGTGACTTAAAGTCACTTTTTGAGATTATTTAACTAGCAATTTCACCTTGGTGTGTAAAGGGTACACCAAAGAGGTGTGGAAGGTTGATTAGGGAAAAATATAGTTTATTTGTTGCATACATCTGTGTAGTGCATGAGGTGATTTTGTAGGTTATTTTTCAAATGATGTTGTTTATGCAAAAAAGGTCTAAATGAAGAAGTGGTAGCTTTGCAACACCCTGCCACACACACCCCAAAGGACAACATAGCATAAAAGTATCAGAATAGTTCAACAACACGAGAGGCATTATATCCTCCCCCCTAGAACTAGGCTTACTCCTATAAGCCAATGAATAAATAAGGAAAATATTCTCTAATGCAGGATACATTCTCCCATATCGCCGGAGTCTAATCATTAGGGTCCCATTGGACCCGTGCCTTCTTAATTTCTCTACCCCTAACAGTGAGTCTCCTATGCTAAAGAATGACCACGGGCTTGAGTGTCAGCTACCCGTCCTCTACCTGCAATGCATTCCAATCAAGTACATGAGATATATCAAGATAATAAGGCCTAAGTACAAAAATATGAAACACATCATGCATGCGTGATAGACTGGGTGGAAAATCTAGGCGATAAGCAACAGGGACAATATTTTCCAACACCTCAAACGGTCCCACAAAATGAGGCGTGAGCCTAGAGCCTTTCCCATAATGGATTGGACTCTTTTGTGGACGCACTCATAGGAACACCCGATCACCAAAAAAAAATTGATGATCGACCCTATACGCATCCACATATTTCTTTTACCTGTCTTGCATTGCTACCAAGTGCTCTCTGATGCGATATACCTGTTGCTCCATATCCTGAAGCATTTCGGGTCCCAGAAGAACTCTGTCCTCAAGACGGTTCCAACTCAACGGGGTCTGACAAGTACGGCCATATAATGCTAGAAAGGGAGGCATACCAATTGAACTATGAAATCTATTATAAGACATACAAAAACACATACATATACATATATATATTAATTCACATACTATTACTTTACATGGAGATACGTTCTTAAGAAAATGTTACCAATGATTGACCAAGAGAGAGATAGATACACTTAATGTATTTTACAATTTCTATTAAGAAGGTACATACTCTCTATAAGACTAAGACAATCCACTCTAAATTCATTACATTCCTTATATAATCACTCTTTAATAACCTTACCTAATTAAAGAAAATCTAGATAAAATCAACATATAGCGTATACATCTATATATATTTATTTGTGTATATATATATACATATACAAACAATAATAACTTACTTTAATATTTAAAATCAAGATAAGAGTCTAACATCAGAATTGATGCTTTTCAAAGCACTATAATCGAATGACAATATTAAAACATACATAGACATACATATATTTATAAATACAACGAATGATCACATAATCCCTATTTGATACATATGTAATGCCTCTTGTGTTGTTGTTACTGTTATGATACTTTTATGCTATGTTGTCCTTTGGGGTGTGCGTGGCAGGGCATTACATCTTGGTATTAGAGTAGTAACAACAACATGAGAGGAATTACAAGCTTTAAATAAACTATGAAGCCACTTATAAGGATCCAAACACAACTAAAATAAAATCTCTAAATCAAGAAGATAATCAATCTCCATTTCAAACAAGCTTGTGTTATGTTTGAAATAGGGAGGTAGAGAGAGAGAAGGAGATATAGAAGGAGATAGAGACAGAGACAGAGACAGAGATAGAGACAGAGACAAAGACAGAGATAGAGACAGAGACAGAGACAAAGACAGAGATAGAGACAGAGACAGAGATAGAGACAAAAATAGAGATAGAGATAGAGATGAAATAGACAAATATATAAAGAGGGAGAGAGAGGGAGAGATAGAAAGATAAAGATAGGGACAAGAAGTGATATAGAGAGAGAAAGAGGTAAAGAGGGATGAAGAGATAATGAGATAGAGGAAGATAAGGAAGAAGAAACATGGAGAGATAGACATAGAGAGGCAAAGAGATATAGATATACAGGTTTAGGAAGAGGGAGAGGGGGAGATATATATATATATATGGATAAAGAGAGGGAGACATGTCTAGAGATAGAGGGGCAGAGATGAAGATAGAGGTAGAGGTAGAGAGGAATATAGAGGGAGAGATGAAGATAGTGGAGAGAAATAGAGAGATAGATAGAGAGAGATAAAGAGAGGTAGAGGGATATATAAATATAGATGGAGGGAGAGATAGAGAGGAAGATATATAGAGGAAGAGAGAGGGGGAGATAGAGAGATATAAATGGTGAGATGGAGAGAGAGAAATATGAGATAAATGGAGAGATAGAGATACGTGGGAAGAGAAAGAGAGAGATATAGATATGTGGGAAGAAAAATGGAGAGAGAGGTAGAGATAAATAGATAGATATGGGATAGGGATGGAGCAAGGGAGGGAAATATGGGGAGAGATAAAGACAGGGGATATGGAGAGAGGAAGGGAGAGAGAGGGAGAGAGGTAGAGGAGGGAGAGAGAGAAGAGGGGGGAGAGGGAGAGAGAGATGTAGAGGAGGGAGAGAGAGAAGAAGAAGAAGAGAGATAGGTAGAGAGGGAGAGAGAGAAGAGGAGAAGAGGAGAAGAGGAGAAGAGGAAGAGAGATAGGTAGAGAGAGAGAGAGAGATAACTCAATATATCGAAAGTGAGAGAGAGAGATAAGGAGAGTAAGAGAGATATATAGAGGTAGCGATAATGAGATATAGATAGAGAGGGGGAGGGAGAGATAAGGAGATAGAGATAGGAGCAAGAAGGAGAGAAATAAGGTGTCAAATACAAGTGATAGAGAGAGTACATATAGATATAGAGGGGGAAATATAAAGAGATAGCGATAGAGATAGAAATAGAGATAGAGGCAAAGACAAAGACCAAGACAAAGACAAAGACAAAGACATAGACATAGACAGAGATAGAGACAGAGACAGAGATAGAGAAAGAGACAAAGACAGAGACAGAGAAAAAGATAAAGGTAGAGATAGAGATAAAGATAGATAAAGAGACAAAAACAAAGGTAGAGGTAGAGGTAGAGGTAGAGGTAGAGGTAGAGGTAGAGATGGGGAGGGATAAATAGGGAGTGTGTGCATATATATATATATGGAGAGAGAGGGAGATAGATATATAAATAGATAGAGAGGGAGGAAGAGAAATAGAGAGGAGAATTAGAGAGATATAGAAAGAGGAAGTGATAATGGTAGAGAGAGATATAGGTATATAAAGAGGGAGATATAAGGATATAAAAGAGAGATAGGGAGATATAAATCATACATTGGCATGCAATAGGTATACCAAAGAGGTGTGGTAGGTCAATTAGGAAATTTTTAGTCTTCATTACCAATAAGTTCATTCTTTGCTTACAATAAAGAAAAAGGGAGAGATAGAGGAGGGGAGAGAGAGAGAGAGAGGGGGGGGGGATAGAGATATAGAGGAAGATAGAGATGGAGGTGGAGAACTAAAGGGATATGAAGAGGAGAGAGAGACAAAAATAGATGTAAGAGATAAATATATAGTGAGGAAGAGAGAGGGAGAGATATATAGATAAAAATAGAGATAGGAAGTGATATAGAGAGAGGTAGAGGGAGAGATATAGGGTAGAGAGAAATTTAGAGATAATGAGATAGAGATAGAGAGAGGGATGGAAGAAGAAATATGGATAGATAGAGATAGAGAAGCAAAGAGATATAGATATAGAGGTATAGGGAGAGGGAGATGGAAAGGGAGAGAGAAGAGGGGGAGAGAGGGAGAGATAGAATAAGAGTGGGGAGAGGGAGAGATAGCGCTCTCTCTCTCTCTAAGCTATATATATATAGAGAGAGAGAGATATGAATATAAAGATATAGAGGAGTGAGATAAAAATAGAGAGATATGGATATAGAGTAGGATAGATGGAGTGAAGGAGAGAGGGGGGATAGAGGGATGGATTGACCTAGTGTATCTTCTTTCTCACTTCTCTTGTTTGTACTTGTTTCTCACCTTTGGGAGTCTTCAATTACACCATGTTGTTGTTTTCATTTTATCCATACTTGTTTTGGTTTAGTTTTAGGTACAACCTTATGATTGTGTAGATACTATTTTGATTATATTTTCTTGAATGTTGATATCCTTTGAAGTCAATTCCTGCTAAATTCCATACAACCCCACACCCTTCTAATGAATTTTGTGAACTTATAATAACATGCTAAAATGAAAGTTCAAAGATATATTTTGATGTATTATATATATATTTATTAAAGATATATATGCTAGTTAAAAATAAGTTAGAATTGTAACGATTATGTTAATTTCACTATTATATATATATATTATTAATTCCTACAAATAGAACTATTACGACCACCATAATTTAATTCACACATCTTTCACCAATGACCAACTTAGGTAGGAAATATAGAAATATAAATTTATATATTATATTATATTTAATATCTATTTATTAATTATTTAAGTATGTATCTATTTTATAAATTAAATCCATGTTATAATTATATTATATTAGATTAAATAATATATTATATAATATAAATAATAAATATAAATATAATACTAATTATTAAAATTAAATATAATAAATAAATAATTATAAATTATTTTAAAATAATATCATAATATAATATGTATTAGATTAAATTAAATAATTAATATATTTATTTAATTAGAAGATAAATATAAATAAATATACAAAACATAATTTTAAAATTATATCAATGATGTTTATTGCACTCACTCACTATTATATAATTATATTATAGTTATAATATTATTTTAAAAATAAATTTACATTATATAAATGTAATATTATAATAATAAAATAAAAATAAATATTAATTTTGTAAAAACTATTAATTTTTTTTCTAAAACTACAAGTATAAAGAAATGACACCTAAAAATCACATCAAACCACACATTAAAATAAAGTTAATATGTCATCAATTCTATTTGAGTCTGTTCAACGAGGCTAAGGGTGGTCTTCACTTGATATTTTTATGTTGATACTGTCAATTACACAGAGTTTGGAGGAAGCTGACAGGTAGCTTGGCAAAAAGTAAGATCTAGGGACACGATAATCTCTAGTTATAAAAAAATGCACTTTATTCTTCGCTAAATGTCCATACCCTATTCCAAAGCTCCCATTTTTACACATGTAGGTAAAATCCTAGCAAAATTTAAGAGATTTGGCTTTACACCTGCCAATTGCATTTTCTTGGAAGTTTGTAGATTTTTTTAAACAAATTCATATTGTGAAATTATGGGATGTCATGAGGCAACATTTGTTTGAGGCATTATGTCTAAAATTTCACTCCCTATTTCGTTTTGAATTTCCATATTTGTCATCCTACTTGTTGGTGATGCATTAAGTGAGAACTATGGTTCAAATGAAGTTGATTTTGTTTATGATTTTGTTTGCTTTCCTTTTTTTTTTAAAAAGAGGGGTAAATTTTTTATTAGAAAACAAGAAGTACATAAAAAGTCGGGGCACAACCAAGGTTCCCTAAGGGATCCCCAAAAAGAGTCCATTACATATTCTTGTCCTCCAAAATCACCTTTTCCAAAGTCACCCCATAATTTGGAGGAAAAAGGACCCATTCCCTTACATCCCATCCCTCCTCATGCTCTGAAGCCCATTTGGCTAGGCAATCTACCGCTCTGTTCCACTCCCTAGGAATATGATGAAAAGAGATAAACTCCAAAGAGCTACATAAGCCAAAACCTACCTAATCACCACAACTAGTTGCCAACTAGCTCCTTCCAACCTCTGCTCATTTAACATATACACAACAATCTGTGAATCAAATTCATAAATAATTTGTCTTCAATTGAGGGAGCACCCACTTTCCACCACATGAAGAATAGCAAGGGTCTTCATAACATTATTGGTTTTCTACCCCTTATACACAAAAAAGAGAAGCATTGTACCACCTTTGTTATCTCTACCAATGCAACTAATCATTGCATGCCTAGGGTTCCCCCTATAGGAACCATTAGTATTCACCTTTAGGAAACCACTGGGTGGGGGGGTCCACTTACCCTCACACTGAATTTTCTATTTAGTATGGTGAGGCCTACAACTAAGAGGGGATCCCAACCTACCAACCTCCAAATTCAAGCTCCTTATGATATCCATATCACTAGGAGTCACAATCTCAAACAAATCACATTTTATAGAAATGGCCTCTTGAAGCCTAATAAGAATCTTTTGCCATAACTAAACTGTCACCAACTGTACACCCTGAAATATCCTTGAATTCCTTTCCAACCACATATTCTAGATAATGAAAGTGGGGCTGATAATCCAAGCAATCTTAAGAAAAGAGGTTTGAGTAAGAGGATAACCCATACTATCCCAAAGCTCAACCAAAGAAGTGGCATGAATTCAGGCATGATTCCAAGCCTCCCACAGAGGTTCCAAATCCCCCGTGCAAAAGGGCACTGGAAGAATAAGTGAGGGGAATCTTCCTCACTATTCCTGTAAAGGACACAAAAAGAAGGACCCTAAAAACCTCTCTTTCACAAATTGTCCTAGGTAAGGCAACGATTCTAGACCACTTGCCAGAAGAAGAAATTACATTTAGGCCAGGAACATTTTTCCCAAACCTGCTTCCACCAAGGCACACCAACCCTCCCATAAACCAATTTGTCCAGCTCCAAATAGCCAAAGGCAACAATTTTTTTTCCCTTCAAATCAGGACCCCAATCCAAGATATCCCTCCCCAAAAGGAAATTACAAATACTATTAGCCAAAATCATAGAAAGCTCCAGACAAGCCTCCTCAATACCACCTAATGACCATTCCTATAGAGCCTTCTAGTGCCTCACCTCCATCTTCCTAGAGCATGAAGCGTTTTGAAGTCCTCCACCTTACTCAAACCAAAGCAAGAAAATTGTCACAAAGAGGTTGTAAATGAGGGAACATAACCAAGATGAGGGGATGCCCATCCCACAAATCATGCTATAAAAGGGCATAATACCCTATGTTACAAATCCAAAAAAGGCCCCTCTTGATGAGTTGGGCCTCTCTTTTGAGAGTATCCCAAATCATGGACCCCTTCTCTTAAATTTAATACCGAGGAACCTCAATGGATCTCACCCTCAGAAGATACTTAAGAGTGATAATTTCAGCCCAATTCTAGTCCTTAATAGTGCACAATCACTAGTATAACTTAGTAGCTAAGACCTGGCCACTCAAACTTGCAGGCTTGAGCCCAAGACCACCCTCTTATTTTGGATTGCAAACAACATCCCACTTCACAAGGCTCCATTTCAACGAAGAAAAAATACCAATCCAAATAAATTAATGGGAAAGGGCATAAAATTATTTAACAAAGCATGAGGGGGCAACCTACACAAAGCACCTATAAATAGGAGGAGCTTGGTTAATTGACTTCAAAAGAGTCACACATCCTTTCGAAGAAATCCACCGACAAGTCCAGTGACTAATAATCACACAAAAATTATCTAAGACAACCTACCAAATACCCTGAAGATGAGACCCCACCAAAATGGGAATCCAAAGGTAATACAATGGGAGAGATCCAATCTAAAATCAAAGAATCCAAGCAATCTTGTTTTGAATAGGATGAGGAGTATTGGATAAAAATATTGAAGACTTATCCTCATTGATCTTCTAACTAGAGGAAACCAAGTAGAAATCCAAACTCTTCCTCAAATTAATGGCTTCCTAAATCTTGGCCATACCCATCAAAGTGGTATCATCAATAAATTGCAAGTGAGAGTGAGGAGGCACCCTACCCCCAACAACAAACTTGGAGCAATCTGTGATTAACTCGAGACTTGATAAACCTTCCTAGACCCTCATCCATAATAATGAATAGATAAGGAGAAAGAGGATCCCCTTGGTGAGGACCCCTAGAGGCACCAAACAACTCTAAGGGCTCACTATTAATAGGAACTGAAAAGGAAGAAGTAACACAACTCATGACCCAATCAATCCACACTCTATCGAACCTAAAAGCTTGGAGGATCTTTTGCAAGAATGGCCATCTAAACCCATCATAAGCCTTAGCCATATCCAATTTCATGAACATAGATTTCTCCTTGGAAGTCACCATCGAGTGGATAGCCTTAGTAGTAATCATAAACCTGTCCTTAATTTATCTTCCAACAATCAAGATACCTTTCTCTTTAGAAATCAAAGAGTGGATCCAAGGCTTTAATCTCTCAACAATCAATTTACTAATAATCTTGTAAACCACATTACAAAGAGAAATAGGTCTAAAGTGATCTAGACAATTGAATCCTTCCTTCTTAGGAATAAGATCCAAAAAATTAGAATTCAAAGCACGTAAAATTTTATTGTTGCTATACGACTCTTGAACAACCTCAAGAAGGTCTAAATTGATAATTCCCCAGAACTTCGAAAAGAATTCAATAGGAAAGCCATTTGGAACTAGGCCTCTTTTTTTTTTCATTTGGAACACCACTTTTTCCAACTTTGACAGTGAAATAGGATGCACAAGGTTCACATTCATCTCATTAGAAACTAAGGGGGGAATACAATCCAAAATAAGATTTTCCTCACTAGGTTAACAAAGATAGCATCCTCAGTGAACAACTCTAAAAATAAATGAGAGGCCTCCCTAGAAATCTCCCCCTAGAGGCAAGTTGCACTCCCGCTGGTGACACCAAAGAGGGGATAATAATCCCAACCCTTCTAGCCTTAATAGAGTTATGAAAAAGGTAGTATTATGATCCCCTTCCCGAATCCAATCCACATGAGACTTTTGCTTCTAGAATATCTCCTCCCGTAACTCCCATTCCTTGAGTTCCTTGATTGCAATAACCTCCTTCCTAAGAAAATCATTAGTAAGACCATGATCATTTATCTGGCGAGTAATAGTGTCAAGCCCAAATTGAGATAACAATTTATTGTAGTGAAGGTTTCCGAAGCATTGCCTATTCCACCTCTTGAGTTTATACTTTACATACTATGATTTTTTGGCAAAGGAGTACATGGCCCTACCATGATCATGATTCCCTTGAAGCCACCAACCACTCATAATATCATGAAGAGAGGGGTCCCACAATGACATTAATTGGAAATTAAAGGGTGCGTTTCTAGAAGCTCTGAAAGAAACAACAAATACCTTAATTGGTTAGTGATCATACCCTTTCCAATCTAAAATCTCAAAATTGGTGGACCGCCTTTCACCAACCCAAAATCAAGAAACAAGAAATATGTCTAGTCTCTTAGAGATAGCATTATCACCACATATCTTGTTATTCCAAGTAAAAATACCATGAATCGGCTTCACATCAACTAAATCAAGAAACTCTATATTATCCCTAAGAAGGGTAGCAGATGAATCAAGCTTGACATTCCCACCAAGTTTTTCCTCAAGGAAAACAACCACGTTAAATTCACAACTCATGAGAGCAAGGGAGCCAAAGACTGAATATATTTGACATGAGCCGACAACTAAGCTTTCCTAATAAGGTTAGGAAGATCATAAAAATTGGTGAAAAAAAAGTTTCACCAAAATACATATTAGAGGCAATCATAAACATAGAAGATCGACATGAAATCCACTAGAGAGGCACAATCTTCCTTGGATCCCAAAAGCAAGCCACACCACCAGAATTACCTTGATCCCTAATACACTAAAACGAGCCATGAGGCCAAATGTAAGGGGCTCTATTCAACATGCATTCTACATATAACTTAGTTTTCTAAAGAAAGATAATATCAAGACACTAAACACTAATCATTTCACATATAGCCTTTTGTCGAGGGATGCTATTCATACCCCTCACATTCCATAAAATAACAACCATTTTTTAGAGTGAGAAAAGTGGGAGTCAATGGTCCTCACTAACCTTGATTCCACCAAATTCTCCCCAATCAATTTAACCTTCTCTAGGTCCTTTTTTGACCCACCTTATAAGCTTTTCCCAAAGGCCCCTTTTTAAGAGATTTTAACTACAAACCCAAAACTTGTGGGGTCCCACTATTCTTACTAGAATCCATAGCCTCCCTTGCCTGAGAAGGAACAAAATCCACCAAGGTATCCATCCCATGCAAGACCAAAGGCCCACTTGGTTCAAGTTCAACTAAAATCCGAGGTGGCATATCCATAGTCACGTGCTCAATTTGTGCTTCCCCTAAATACAAGCTCAAAGAGTTAATCCATTTATTCCTTAACAAATCCACCCCCAAAGACCTAACACTAATTGATAGCTCAATATAAATTCCCTCCTCTTGGGCCAAGTCCTCTAAAGCATCAAACTGATTAAAAACACCATCAATTGCCTATCCTTTAGGGTTCTTTTCAAACCTCTCACTTTATTTCAGGGCTTTACCAAGATGAATCTCTCCTTGTCCGCTACATCAATAACCATAGGAGCCTTCCCTTTAGCATTATTAGATTCAAGTTGGGAATTGAGCTAACTTCCCTAGTCGCCTGATTGAGTCAAGAACAATTCCTTTGTAAGTGCCCATACTCATGACAAAAATGATATTTGAACGTGAGGGTTTCATATTCTAGCTGTTAAACCCAAGAGCCCGAACCAAGACATAATTCAAAAGAATTTGGTAAGGGGTTATTTAAATCTATTTTAGCACAAACACATGAATAAGAAAGATCCTTTTGATCTAGAGTCTATTGAGTTGGGCCAATTGGCTTGCCAAGAAGTAGAGCAATCATATGCCAGGGATGTCACTATGCCAAAATTCCACTGAGAGTCAAGGGAGATGGACCCAGACAGGAACCCATGTAGGAAGCCCCTCCGCTAGATTGAAACCCACATGGCAGGATTTCATGAAAATCCCAACATGATTGAAAAAATAAGGTTCACCTTCAAACACCTTATTTTGATATGCTATGCAAGAAAATATAACAATGAAGGAATTTTTGGCAGCCACTTTCATTTCCATATCTTCCTTAGGATTCCAAACCTTCTGGGACCAAGATTCTAAAATTGGCAATAAGAGATAGATCCGCATGAATTTATAAATCAACACATGATTACTCCAATAATGGATATCCTCTGCAATGGATTTTAGTTGAATAACTAAAACGGGACACTCAAGGCATATCTCCAAACATCCATTCAATTTTTTGAGCTTTGGTAAGCCCCTTGAAGAATAAGAATCATCACTAGACAAAATATTGGCATGGAGCCTCATAACCTTTACATGTAATGAGGAAGATGAATTTTCACAATCCATCCTTCTAGAGAAAATAAAACCCAAAAAAGAACCACATAAGTAGGTAACAAACCTACCAAACTTCCGCACATAGCCAAGAAGCTAAAAAATAAACCTCCACACAAAAGAACAACACACAAATAATACTCTTCCCCACCTGCAAACCATACCAGATCAACACCTCTTCCAAGCAAGCAAATGAATGCCCCCACACAACAAAAAACCCCCAAATGAATCCCCAAGTCACAACCACTGAAGCACAACACATGGACAAGGCATGCACAGTCGATGGACTGGCATGCAGGCCACGACCTAGAGCTAGTCGCTCATCCATAGACCACTTTGCATCACATCCATTATCATGACCTTTTCCCCAATTTTATCTACTTTCCTATTGATTACCAATGGGTTCTAACACTTTTATATCATGTTCCATGAAAAAAAACAAATATTGCTGCATGCGATGGCTTGTATAATCTATGGGAATAAAATTTGTGGTTTGTTAATAAAAATCAGTGGAATTTGGATTATAGATTTTCAAATTTTACCAACAGTTCAGGGGCACCAAGGTTCTATAGGGCTTTCCATTTAAAAGTGTGGGAACACTTCAAATCAAGCAATTTTTTTGAGATAAATTATACTCATTTGCAAGTGCATTAAGTTGATTGTGCTACTTCATATTTTGGTTGTTCCATTTTTATATAGTAGGTTGACTTTATCAAATATCATAGTTGGAAATGCTTTGGTAGACATGTATGCAAAATGTGGAAGCATATACAAGACACGTAAATTGTTTAACAAAATGCCTTGAAGAAATGTGGTCCCATAGAATGCAATGTTTGTAGAATATGCACAAAATATATTTTACAAGGATTTTCTGAAAATTTATGACTTAATGAAGCACTCTAGAAAATATCTTGGTATAATAATATTTTCTTGTAATTATATGTGCAGGCAACCATGCAAGTTTAGTGGATGGGGTTGTACATACTTTAATCACACGAGTAACCCTAATTGTATTATACCTAGAGTAGATCATTATGTGTACATGGTTGACCTTCTTGCCTATGCTTTCTATCTTGGGGACACCCTAAGATTTATCATTAAGATTCTATGTAAACCTATTATGGTTGTGTGGATGTTTTCTTGGTGCTTGTAAATCACATATGAATATAGGTTTAGGAATATTTACAATGACACTGTATTTTGATTTGGATCCCAAACATGCTACAAATAATGTTATTTTCTTAAACATATTTGCACAAATGGGAAGGTGGTGTGAAGTTAAAATGGTAATGAGGTTTATGAAAGATAAAAGAGTCAAAAATCCCTATATGTAGTGGGATTGAAGGCCATAAACTAGGAGCGTGGAATTGTAATATTCACTTCCAGTGCTAACGTCTCATGCATATATTATTTTACAACACTCTATACATAGTAGGAGAGATTTATGGGATCATAAATCAATCCAACATTCATGGAATCTATCTAGTTACATGAGAATTTCTCAACTTGATGCTACTATAATTATTTATTCTAGGTAGGATGATTAGGTTAGACAATTCTCCAAGAATAGGGACCAAAAAGACACTATTTTTCATTGAATGTTAGAATAAATAAGATTTTTTTTGCCTTTGAACTCTAGATTACTTGACTAATGAAATGTTTAAGCCACTTTTCTTTTTTCTTATGATATTTTAGCTCATCCATATCGGAAAAAGAGGATCATCCAAATTATGGGCTTTTTGATACCACAAATGTTATCTACACTCCAAAACTCCCCTAGTTCAACTCATATGAACATTTTAAAGGAATGCATAGACTACAATCTAATAGATTTATATCCATATGCTTGTGTATATAAAGTTGGTGATTAAACATATTTGAATTTGGTTTTGAGTGTTTACTTTCAAATCAAAAAATAAAGAAATGAAGACATGTTTCTAAGAATATTGGGTTTAATTATGAAGATGACCATATTGGCAAAGCAATGTGTGGATTTAGACCCCATATTGTGCCCAAATATGAATTAATTCATAGTGACTCTCTCCCATATCTTGCTTTCTTCAATGAAATGGGAGTCTTCACCGATAGGTAGTAATCAAATTTTTAGTGGGCTTAAGCACAAAAAATGATTTAACACATGGCCAACATCATTCATATTAGATGACTTCTAGTTATTCACTATAAGCCTCATTGTCTCTATTATGTATAAGAAGGGTTTAAAAGGTCATTGGGTATTGTATTCTAGAAATTTGACAAGAAGTTTTCAATGAGATTAAAAAGGGGAGATAATTCAACACTTATATAGCATTGTTTCTACTAGATGATTTCCAGTTCTTCATTGTGAGATAAAGTGTCTAATTATGTATTAGAAGGGACATCAAACTTCAAAGATTTATACAGAGTTGGAGAAATTATTCATTTCACATTAATACTTGCCAATTTGGAAGAGTGAATGAAAGGTTTTCATTCATTTTCTCTCATTTCAAAAGAATATTTGATGCATTAATACGCTGGATATCATCTATTTCTCCCCATCATGGCCATAGGAGTGGAACCGAAGGGAACTATTATAGTTACAAAGGGGGAAAATTCAAGAATTATTCCTTGACATAGATCCCTTACTTGCATAGATAGGGGATATGGGGATTAATGCATGGAACCAAATTGCTATGGATCAAAAGGAATAAAGAGATATGACCCTCCTCCCCAATCCATTTCAACATGTATGGCTCTAGTTGATGAGAAATGATATTCTTGCTTCATCCCAAATGAGAAGCATTGTATTAATCATAAAGTAGGCACTCTCATTGCAATGACAATCAAATTAGCTAGTAGACACTATATGTTCATTTCAGTGATGAATGGATGAGATTTCTCTGATCGTCTTGAATCCCTTCTCCAACATTGTACGTCGTTGATTACCAAAGTCAGCTTGATTCCTTTCAGAAAGGGAACGCCTTCAGTGTAATAAAGTGACTTTTGAGCTTTAGGTTTTTTTTAAGTGAGACTTAATGAATTAATTTAGTTATTGTAAAATTGACTAAAGCTAAAGGTATTCCTAAGATTATCAATATTATAAATCCTTTGCAAAATAAATAAATAAATTAGAAATATGTGAGTTGAATATCCTTGGAGTAAGTTTAGTGTGAACTAGTCACATTTATTAAAGAAGAATTTGTTAAGTTAATTAATTATTTTTAATAGGATTTAAGCAAGAGGCTTTCCTATAGATGAACCTAGTTTAAACTTATGTAATATCTAGCAAGTAAATTGATATTTTAATTATATATAATTAACAAAGTATGATTATAGGGTGAACTAGCTACATTATCAAGTGAGAAATTATAAAATAAAATATTAATACAAATAAACCAAAGAGGTCATGGGTAAAGAATGTGGCGTTCCTCTTTGGAATTTGTGATAGCTAAGCATTAATTAAATAACATTAAAATAAATCAATTATTAGCAAGATCAAAGCTAAGGATTTAATCCTTTATGACTCAAATAGATGCAAAATCTATTCTAAACCAAATCTAAGCTAACATGCCTTTAAAAGTGGTTAATAATGATTGAACAAAAGGGGCTAGTTAACTCTGAGAATAAATCATGTTTGATTTAGTTTCCTCTCTATTTATGGGTTACAAATTAAATCACTAGTTAAATAAATTTAATCAACTTAGGAAATATGTTGGTATCCTCTTATCCCAAGAAAGGGGATTGTAAGAGTTGGTATAGAATAAATCTACACCATGCAAGATTTGGCTAAAGATTATAGCCACCTAAGATCTAGGAACTTCATGAAAGCACAAGAGAGATCAATATGCAATGCTTAAGATTGCAATGAAATTTATCATCCAAGAATTCAATATGACTTACATATGACACTACTTGGTTATATAGAAAAGGTGAGACATAGGATTAAACAAGATTATAAAAAATGTCTTAATCCTATGTCATGTGACAACATATAATAACTACCTAGAACACATGTGTTAAAATTCAAAAGCTAATATAAGATCTAATGACAACTAACACCTTCTAGAAATAATACCTCCTAAGACCTAAGTAAACTTAACATGTAAATAAGTCCCCTAAGTCCCCTTGTAATGAATTAACTAGGTACAAGACTTTATTTACACCAACACCCCCCCCTTAAGTTCAACTTAGGGAGTAGCTGATTATATGCAAATGACACAAAAATGGGTTCTAGATATGAGGCCATGTTAGGTATCCATGTAAAAATTCAAATGCAATCTCTCATGAATGGAGAAAAGGAGAAAACACAGTGGGAAAAAAATCCTCCCCAAAAGAGAGATGAAAAACAAAATATCTCAATGATGAATGAGGACAAAATCCCATTTGAGGAAAAAGATCCCACCATAAGAGATAAGTAGAAGAGAGACCATGTATCCCTCCCTCAATTTCAAGTCTCCTAAAATGATGGTAGAAGCTTGACATTGAATGCAAAAGATGATCAAAAAGTGTTAAGCAACTTTCCTCCCCTTAGGAAGAAACAAAGCCAAGATGGTATGTAGGATGCCTTCTTCCCATCCGTGAACAAGTGTTCTAGGCCACATCGCTAAAGGGGAAAATCCAAAATATAGTTGAGATGAATTTAGAACATAATCAAAAGACAAAGATATATCCTCTAAAGATAAAGAATCCTCCTTTAAATGTTTTCCAAAAGTATCCACACTCATGTCAAATTGCAAAGGATGATTATGTAGAGAATGAACATGAGGGTTAGAGTGTTCCCTCACAACAATTGAAGAAGGATCATCTCCATCAAAGAGAAGATAAATGCAATCAATGGTGTCTCCCAAATCCGAAATATGAGACTCCACAAAAAAGTTTGAAATTCCTATCAAGAATTCATCACAAGTAACCATATCTAAAAGACAATGAATATCTTGTTGCTACAACAGTAAATGGATGAGATGAAATGCATGACTCAAGAACTAGATTTGATGTGAGAAATATCAAGCTCAAGAAGCCAAATATCTCCTTTGAATCATGGTTCACACTAGAAGTATGATCAACAACCAAAGGAATAATGTCACCATCAGAAACAAAGTCTAGAAAGGTATACAATTGAGATGAATGATCAACCATCCTAGTAGCAATAATTTATCTACTCTCCAAGTCTCGAATGATGATTGAATCAGGAGTGAACTCCATGGTCTTCCCATCTCCATCATGTATAATTTGATATATGGAAAGAATATTGTTCGTCAAATGAGGAACACACAAAACATATTAGAAAGTGTTGTCCCCAAAACTAATAGACCCCTTCACAATTACACTCATGTATGTATTGTTTTCCATAAAAATAGGAGACATAGTACAATCCTCAAAAGAAGAGAATATGGACTATAAATATGCCATATGATGAGATCTACTCCTAAATCTAGAAGCCATCTCCCCGATGCATGACCCAAAAAATCACAAAGAGCTTTCCCCTTATTACTTGATGTACGACCTTTGTCTTTTTTTCTTTTTTTTTGAAGAAGGAGAAGGTGATTCAGACATTATAGAAGACAAATCAATTTTGATTCTTTTTGAGAAGATGTTTTAACTCATCAATATCCTTATTATAATAGTAGAGTTCTTTCATGTCCATCCTTCTTACAATATGCACAAGTAGGCCTCTACTTCTATGATGTTTCCCCTTTAGAAGAGGAAGTTTTATGTTCTTCTGTGGAATTAGATGTGGATTGAGTGTTCTTCTTAGGCTTGTTCTTTTTTCTTTTCTTTGCCACTTGAAGAATTCTCATCCTTTGCAATCAAGGCATGGGATTTCGAAGACTTCAAATCACCCATTTGAATAAGTTTATCTTGCTCCCTAGTGAGTTGCATAACAAACTCCTCAAAGGAAGGAATCTTAAACTCACTCCCAAAGGCATTGTTTGTAGTGTAGAAAGTAGACACAAACATTGAATATTCAAGTCTTAGCTTTGAAAGAAAACTTAACACAATTGTGTATCTAATTTTTCAATTTTACAATCCTTTAATTGTGTTCTAAGTGACTTGAATTTGGTAATGAAGTCCTGTATGCTGTCAAAATTACATGGATTGAGACTTATTAAAATTCATTCTCCAAAAAATTTCCTCGAAGTTCATCTATTTTCCCAAGTTTGAAAATATAGTCCACCTAGCCATGGGTGTATCCAAGTGCTCAATGTGAAACAAAAAATCGAGAGAGACATACAAGCACAAATAGCCAATGGCTTCTTCACAACTATTCAGCCACTAATTATTTTTAGCAATTTATTCATTTGAGATTTCCATTTGGGATAGTTATAAGGTGTTAATAGTGGAATTTTAGATGGATCTATGATGAAACAAGAAGGAAATAACACAAATCAAGAGGAATGCAACCACAACCACAAGATGAATCCCCCAAATCCACTCGATAAAAGAAACCTCTAGAAATATATGAGTTGGCACTTTATGATTAATGCAATTACAAATGCCACTTGCCAAAAATAGTGAAGTGGTCTTGATCTTGGTACATGCAAATGCTAAAATTGGAAAAAAATCAAGTATAATTTTTGGTATATCAATTTGATCATACCATTGAAAAATACATGAATAATTATGCACTTTCAAAAAAAACTGCACCAAAAAATGTTACTGTAGGAGCAAGAATGAAGCCCCTGAAGTTCCCAAAATGGGAATGATGTAGCAAAACCTATGAGAATATACAATTTATGGAAAAAATCCAAACACCAAAATCAAAATCTAATTACATCGCTACATAGAGCAAAAAATTCTGCCCCAAATAAAAAAAATTGCTTGAAAAATTGGAGGTCCTTAGCCCAAGTTATAGCCATTTGAAAATCACCCTTCAAACTAAAAATTCAAATGGAGAGGGCAAATGTAAATTTGACGTCCAAACGGTCGTCATCGGTCGACCCACTATAGGAATATTCTTCAACTTGCTTGAATATACCCTCGCTGTCTATACAAAGAATCTCGATGGAATCTCAAAGAATCTTGAACGAATCTCGGGTCAAAATATTTAAAATGCCCATGTTGGTTTACAAAGTAGTACCGACTGGTTTTTATCACTTAGATTTTATTTTTTTAAAAGGCAGTTGTAGATATTAATTTTCTTGGTCTTCTACTAGTAGCAAGTGGAGGCGGGGGCTACCCATGCCATATGGCGTGCAGTGGGTGCCCATGGGTAATGCCTACAATACCCACTATAGAATTATTTTTTGATATTTTTTAATAAAATTTTTCTCACAATATAAATCATTTGTAATATAAACAAAAATCAATTTTTTTTCTAGTTGATTAATTTTCTTTTTTGAAAAAGTGTACTGATGTGTAATAATGGTGACCTGCAATTTGTATGATCGAATGAGGAATTTTTTTCCTCAAGCACTAGGTGAAATGCTCAAATTTTGACGAATTGATAGTCAATCTTAGGGTTCTTGGGCCTACGTGATGGTAGGGTCAGATTTGACCCAAAATGCTCCAAAATTGCAGCCACCTTATGGATATGAAAACCACTTTTTAGCTTCAAACCCTCATAGATCTAGCCTCGTATTTTCGAGTTGGACAAAAAAAAGGAAAAAATAACTTTCTTGAACACCCTAAACTCAATGGCGAGCTTAGATTTGCACCAACAATCTCAAAAACAAACCTACAATACAAATCCACAAAGAGGAACCCCCCCCAAATCTGATATTTCTATCAAGTTTTTTTTTAATTCTCTAGATCATCATACGATACAAGAGAAGAGAATACTCAACTTTTCAAGATCTACCAAGATCTCTCAAAAAATAGCTAACCAAAGGCACCCAATTGTTGAAAATGAAGGTAAAACTATAATAAAAATGTAGCTTAAAATTTGTAAATCCTGTGTAACTGTAGATTCAATTTTAGTATTCTTTCTCACAATTTCTTGTGTATGATTAATCTTGAATAAGATCAATTTTAATGTTGTAGAAAGTAGACAAAAGATTGATAGAAGAAATATAAGACATAATAGAAAGGACACATCATGTACGTGGAGAAACCCTTTTGAGAAAAAACTCCACCAAAATTTGATCTTGCTTGTATTATTTAACCTTTTAATAAGTTACAATAATACTGATTCAATTCTCCTTGATATGCTTCCTTTTTCTTTAATTTTTTTTTTGACAACCTGCACTATTTTCTCACACAACTCTCTCATACATTTGTTGCAATAATAGACAATTATCTTGCTTAAAAACTCATAAGAGTTATCAAATATATAATCACAAAGCCTCTTGAGAAAATCCACGCCTACGGTTGCCAAGTTGAGTTCTCATATGCATGCATAAGTTAAACATGAGTCTCCCTCAAAGTTGGCGTCCAACACTAAAGTGCTAACCTCATAGATTTCAAAAATATCTTCTGCAAGATCATCCTCAAAGTAGGCGCCCAAACTGGGTCCCACTTAACTGAGCATTATAAATATCTTTTCCATGCAACAGTTGTAACTCAAAGATTCCAACTTGGATGCCCAAGGTGGGCCCAAGTTAATCTTGTTTAACTGAAACGTATTTGTCATCAATTCATGCAAAACAATGTGCATGCATGATCCTCCATCTGTTAACTGAATATATCCACCTATCATCTGTCCATGCAACTCAAGTCAACTGACATGCAACTCAAGTTAACTAACATGCAACTCAAAGTAACTGCATGCAATTCAAGTTGACTAGCATGCAACTCAAATTAACTAACATGCAATTGAAGATAACTGAACCTTAACTGAACTGAACTAAACTAAACTTCAATCCCTATCTTATAGGAATCCAACATGCATAAATCATAATCCCTATTTTGCAGGAACCTAAGATGCATTTCTAAATTGTACTCAATTCACCAACCAATTAACTGAACCAAGATTTGTTCCATCTCCCATGTAGGAACCCGTGTGCTCCTATTTTGTAGGAGCTCTCACAGGCATCCCCACATGCTCCTATAATTTAGGAATAACTACAAATGTCACATTAAATGTTTATTTCATTTCAAATTAAACTCTTCTTAATCCTAGTGTTGTGTAACACATTCCAAGGACTTAGGAGATACATGAAATATGATTATAATACAATTAAATGACATCCTATTCCCACCACCAACTTTCTTTGATACCACGTTAGAATTAGCTATGGAGATAGCCTGCTAGATCTAGAGGCCAAATAAAAAGCACAAAGAGAGAAGGTCAATATGATAAGAATAAACTGTATTCCTATTAATTATGCAAATAGAATTCAATCTACAATGTATGATATACCCTTGGTTATATAGCCAAGGTGAGACATAAGATTAAACAAGTGTCTTAATTCTATGTCATGTGACAACATATCATAACTACCTAGGACACTTGTGTTAAAATTCAAAAGATAAGATCTAATGGCAACTAACACCTTCTAAAAATATTCCCTCCTAGGACCTAAGTAAACTTAACATGTAAATGAGTCCCCTAGCAATGAATTAACTAGGTACAAGACTTTATTTACACCAACATGGATAAATAAGTATTTAACTATTTAATGATTAAAATAAAACAACTTGATGAATTCAAATAAATGATTCTTCCTTTGGGACTCAAAGGGGTCTCCAATCAATGTTAAACTAATCCTAATATGTTCTTAAATTAATTGGTAATTATTGAGGATTGGGTCAACCTTTAGAATTAAACTTGTTCTATTTAATTGGCTTATATTAAAGAGCTAAAATTTACATTAGTGGTATATTTAAGTTAATAAGTTATGAAAGATATTAATGTCTTAGCTCCTCAAGAAATAGAATCAATGAATATTTAACTACGTTACGTCTAAATTAAACAACTAGATCAAGATCTACTTTAAGGATTTTCTTAGAACTCAATGATATTTTAGCCTTTATTAAACTCGATTGAACCTAAGGTGCCTTTAAATTAATAATTAACTCACCCTTGGTCATAAAATTTAGTCTTGTTAGTTCAAATTGATACTAGTGTTAATGGTAGTCAATCCAAGAAGAGTATAAGGGGTTGTATTTCAAGTAAGCCCTAGTTAGTGACTATTTGGAAAACCTATTAAGATCATATCCACACTCAAGATTTTTTTTGAAACACAAGATGCATAGTTCATACCTTGACCAGGTCCCCTATACAATTGGATTCACTTTGAACATTTGGGAGAAGATAAATACTGAATTTAGTCTTAGTTTGAGGGGAAACCCCTTTGAACTTTTACTTCATCTTGGTTACCCTTGCCATTTATATATGCATGAAATAAGGTTAATAAACACCACAACATAAAACATATTATACATGATATTAATAATCATTGATGTGTCACAACTTGCATAAGAAAATTTATATGTTACTTCAAACTTATAATTTAAATGGATCCATGATCAAACGCTCAATATTTACCAAAATTTACTTAAAATGATCACCTTCGATACTTAATAAGTCATTGTGAATATTTTGGGATGATAAGTATTTGTGAAGAAATATCCATGGGTATATGGACATGCAAAAAATTACACCCATAAACCTTTAAAACTATGTTGTCAAAGCATATTTTACCATTTTACTTATTGCCAACTTTCGATAGTCATGTAGATATATGGGGATTTCTAGTGTATGTGGATAAAACATTATATCTTTCACACCCCTTTCAATTCATTGTGGGACTTTGAGTAGCTAGTGACATTGTGGAAAATACCAGGGAATGGGATAAATCCAATAGATAGACAAATTCCTACAATGAGGAACATTTGTGGGGATCGATCAAGCATGTGGATATTACGAAAAAAATGGAGGAATGATGAATGATTTTAACTCTTGTAATTAAGAATGAATGAATGGAAAGGATATTGGAAGAGTTGGGATGATGTAGATAAATGGGAGGGTAATGGATGTTGTGGAACATCCAAGGGTATGTGGATATGGTGAGATTACTAGATGGATCATGATACATCCACAATGGTAGTAAACTTCCACAAAGTGTAAATTTCATTTAAGGCATTAGTGAGTTAAAGTAAAATAATGATAAGTGCAAGAGTTTGAAATGGACAAGGATATTGGGAGAACCTTGATAGATAAGGGATATATTCCTATTGTGACCATAGTAATAGTATGAAATAAATATGCTAGATCCATATGAATTTAAAGCCTATTTAATACCCTAAGCCATGATCCCAATGAGATGTTCAAAATTTCAAAGACTAAGAACCCATTAAACTAACCTGAAAAACACAAAAAATGTAAAAGAAACTTATTCTAAGACTTCAAACTTTATCCCATTAGGGGAGTGGTGTCACATTGATGTGGAATGGTGACCCTTTCCCAATCCCTTGGATAATATGAGATGTTCCAATCTATTCTATTGATGAAAATCAATGAAACTGATGAGAAATGTGTGAAACATGGATGCAAAACTAGTTTAACATGATAAAAAATGAGTGCTAAATGCTAAAATGCTTGATGGAAATGGATGCAAAATAAGCTAAAATGGAAGCCATTAATGTATGCTTAATCTAATATGGATGAAGATTAATATAAAATTCTTTAACAAATGCTAAATATGGATGCAAGTTGTTACATATGGTTATATTTTCTGTCATGACTTGAAGGTTAATATCATGGATGAGTTTGATGAGAATATGCTAGATACCAGGGAGGTATGCCTGAAGTTTACAAAAGTGTTTAACAAAGAGATTGCAGACCCCACTACTTCAACTAAAGAGTCCTTTTCAAGGCTTGGGAGATTACAAGTTTATCTTGAGTCCTTCAAAATTGAGGCAAATAGGAGATCTCAAACTGTGGCTAAATCTAAAGCGGCTTTATCTAGGATGAGAATCAGACTAAAAATCATCGTGACCCTGAGAAGTATGGAGATACTTGCAATTGCTAGCAGGTACAAATATTATAAGGCCATGATGAAAGCATAAGAGGAAGCCTTGCAGAAAGAGGCGGTCGTGTCTATTGGAGGTGAAGAGACTTAGGCGGGAGAATTGGAAGCAGTTTATTTTTAAATATTTCATGATACTTTAGTTCATTTGGCTCTTTTCTAAGTTTAAGACATTTTATTTGGTACGGTTGCTTTCAAGAAACTGTTACCTGAAACTATTGGTGATGCTTTAAATAGGGGTTTAGCTGATGGTTCTGGATCTTTTGGGCAAAATTTTATTTTCTCATTAGAGCACAAAAATTTATTATCTGGATTTGCTATTTTCTGATATAGAAAACTATGGTGGAGTTTATGCATTCATGATCTTTGAATTATGGTGTATGAATTATTTCTGCTTATGCTGAATTTTCTACTGTGAGTGATCTATCATTAGAATGGTTGTGATTTTGAAGTTGTTGCATCACTATAGTATGATTTATTTGTGAACGAGGATGCTGTGTGGTTTTGATTTTATATTTAGTCATGGTTTATTTCAGTTTTGACACATGAATTATGTTAATACCTTTAAATCTTTCTAGTTAAAATCCCCTTCCTTTGCTTGCTTTCTCGTTAAAAGAATCTTTAGTTAAAAGTTATTCATTGGATATCAAACGAAGGTAGCTGCCACATTTTAAAATAAGTAGAGAATCAGTTAGAAAGTTATATCATTACTGATTCAACTGTGGTTACATTTTCCACCTCTATTGGGCATGAGAAAATAGAGTTAGGTGATAAATCTATCAACCAATAGATTTTTGGCGACTCCGTTGGGGATAACTCAGAATAAATATTGTTTTTTTTTTGTGCATGATGATTTGCTTGATGGTCTGTACTGATGGTTCTTCAAAATCAATTTTCTCCCATTCTTTAGCCTAACGTAGATTGGTTGGTTGGAGATCAAGAAGATATAGTGACTGGTCTTAGACTGCTTGCTTGGCAACAAAGGAGAAATAACCATCAATATCATAGAGTTAACGAAGTGTTGGAAGAACTCAAAGATATTATCAGAGAAAATGCTATGCATTTTGAGCATGCTCAGGAGATTGTGTTTGTAGAAGAGGTCCCACCTCTAGTCAGAAGAGTAAGAGCCCCACTTGCACAAGCCCCAAGAAACCAGGTAAATAATAGGAAAAATCCTCCTCAAAATCAGTAATAATCAAGTTGGCGACTCTGCAAGCATATTTGTGTCTTTTTAAATCTGGCTTCCAAAATATATACTAGAAGCAATAAGAAAAAAGGAATTTTGGATAAAGATTTTGAGTTCTTGGAAACCGTTGATTTTTCGTATTTTCCTCCCACTCGAAAGGTTAGGTCCATTAGCAGGCCATCTTCTCCTCCTCCCCCTAAATCTATTATGTCTCGGCTTTCAAAGATATCTTGCCAAAGTCTTCTTTTATGCGGTACAACCCTTCCTATGCAAATAAAATATCCTTTGATTATGGCACAACCAGTCCCATGGGGGGTTGTTATAGGTCCTCTTACTTTTGGAGAAAATGCACAACTTCATGACTTGCCCAGAGGTTTGGGGAAGATCATACCTAAATTTAGTGGGGATGGAAAATTTTCTCCTGATGAACATATAAAGGCTTTCTTTTCTGCCTCGTCCATTCTTGCAATTCAACATGAAGATGTTGCTATGAGGCTCTTTGTAGAGTCTTTTACAGATGCTACTGCTGATTGGTTCTATCCTCTCCCTAATGGTTCTATCAATAATTGGGCTACCTTGAGAACAAATTTACGTCTGCAAAAAATGATCAAGTTCTGGTTGCCCAATTGGGTTCAATGAAGAAAGAATTCTATGAGTTAATGAGAGATTTTGTGGCCAAATTTAACAAGTTGTACAATAATATTTCTACTAACATGAGACCTGGGGCTGAATTATTGAAAGCTATGTTCATTAATACCCTTCCACCAGATGTGAGTTTCATTATTAAAAGGGAAGGTGCTGTTGATACAGCTTCCACACAGATCGGAGCAGTATCTATAAAAGATGATTTGATAGTCTCAGGGAAATGGAAAAAAAGAGTTGCAAATTGGTAAACTATCGCCGGTGAATTCCACTGACCTAGTCATTTAGAGATTGGCTAATGACTTAATTAGTCTTAAAAGAAAAATGAAAAGACTTCTTCACAAATGCCCTATTAGGATGTTCCCAAGAATTATCAAGGGGATCCTAAGAAGACACTTTCACTGCCAACTCCAAATCAAAGATTGACAATTGAAGGTTCTTCTTCCAGTAAGATGAATCATTGTAACTTCTATTTAACTTCAGATCATGATGGAACTACTTTTCCAGAGATGATTAGATTTATGCAGATGCTCACAACAAATGAGCATGCAATAGAGCCATATGTAGAGGAGCCTAGTTCATTTCAGGATGCTGGCATGAATTTCTTTGAATTTGTAGTAGATGCGGGATCAAGAGAGGAGGTATATGTCAGACTTGATGATCCCAATTGTGTTGTCTTTACCAGGGCACAACATGCCAAATCTTGCCAAGATAATTTGTTGGCAACCCAAAAATACATCCTAACAAGACAAAAGAAGCAAGAATCAACTACCCCCAATAGTGTACAAGTTGAGGTACCACCTTCTTCATCATTTGTTTCTTTTGATATAGTTGAGTCTTGTAAAAATACTAAAGTTCAAATTTCACAAGATGAATACTTGAGACTCAATCCCTCAAAGTTAGATAGATTGGTGAAGTATGTTAAATAAGAACCCTCCCCGCCTCATTGCAATGCTCAAGTTTCCAATGATACTGAAACCAATCTCAAGAAACAGATTTGTTCTAATACTATAGATAAACCCTCGAGTTCCCAAAACCCACTCATGAAGCCATAACCTTTCTTTATATCATTATACATTGTTGGTTTTAGGCTGAGTAATTACATTATTGACTCTGGAGCTTCATATAATGTGATGCCTACTCAAATAGCTAAAGCTTTAGGTCTGTCCTATACTTCCTCCCAGGATAAATGTTATTCCATGGATGGGTCTCCAGTTCCTATTATAGGACAAATTAAAGATGCTCAAGTAGCTCTAGTTGCTTTCCCAAAAAGAGATTAAAATTGACCATATTGGTTGTTGACATTCCTGCAAGTTATGTTATGCTACTGAGTAGGGGTTTCTGTAAAGATTTGGGAGGAAAAATTTAGATGCATTAGTCTCATGCCTTGATACCCTTGGATGGGAATAAGATACGCTTGAACCTTGAACCTAAGGAAAATTTTATGGTATTAAAATCTGGTGATCCAAGGGCATATATTCTGTTTGTTGAAACAGGACCAGGGACATATATGCGTGCTTTTGATCATGAGCAAGACTTGAACCTTATCAACCATGATTTAGTAAATGAATTATGGATGCTAGAATTTGATTGAAGTTTTTCCAATGTTGGGTCGAGCGCTGGAGTAGTTTTGATTTCATCTAATGGTTACAAGTTTCCTTTTGCTTTCAAATTAGACTTTGCTAATATTAATAATAAAACTGAGTATGAAGCACTACTACTTGGTTTGAGTGTAGCCAAAGAAAAAGGTATTAAGTAGTTGAGGGATGTAGGGGATGCTGAATTGGTGGTAAAATAGGTGAGGAAGATTTACACTGTAAAAAATAATCGCCTCAAACACTACAGGAATAGAGTGTGGGACTGTATAGAGGATTTTGATGCTTTTTATATAGAATTATTTCCTAGGGAATGAAATACTAGGGCAGATTCTCTGGCAGTCTCAGCATATTTACTCTTACCTCATCCATATTTCAAAGATGAGTCTTATAGAGTTGAAATCGTGTATAGACCTAGTGTTCTTGATAATGTGAATCACTGGCACGTGTTCAATAATGATCGATAAATTATTGATTTTTTGGAAAAAGCTGAAGCCTTTGCTCACATCTATTTTGAAGGCAATGATAACATAAGCAATGATGGTTTAAAAGTGATATTGTGGCCCCAGATAAAAAGGAGACAAAGGTTATTCAATTGAAGGGTAATAAGATTCCAAAAGGTTTGGTCTCTTTGGAAGATTTGTTTAATAGGCATGAACAATACTTAAAGAAAAGGGGTAAGGTCTCTATTGAATCATCTGTTGAGTATGATAAAGTGAATATTGGTACGAAAGAAGACCCCAAGATGGTTTGCATTGGGAAATGTTTTTACAATGGAGAGAGAGAAGCTGATCTCTCTATTGACACATTATAGGGATGTTTTTGCATGGTGTTATGTTGACCTAAGAAAGTTTAGAAATGGAGAATTCCAACATAAGGTTTCGTTGAAGCCCGGTGCCACACCTTTTGGACAAAAACAACGAAACTATAATCCAAAAGTTGCCGAGGCCATTTTCAATGAAATCGATAAGATGCTTAAAGCTAAAATATTTTACCCCACACATCACTCTACTTGGGTAGCTAATATAGTTCCTATGAGAAATAATAATGGAGAAATAAGGATATGTGTTGACTTCAAGAATCTAAATCAGGCATCTTTGAAGGACAATTATCCACTTCTTGTGATGGATCACATTTTGCAGATGGTTGTTGGCTCCGAGATGATGTCTATGCTTGATGGTTTCTCAAGTTATAATCAGGTTGAGGTAGCCACAAAAGACCAACATAAGACAACATTCGCTACTCCCATTGGTGTCTTTTCCTACAACAGGATGCCATTCGGTCTTATTAATGCAGGAGCTAATTTTCAAAGGGCGATGGATTTATCCTTTGGTGATCTCATAAATGAAATCATTGTAATTTATTTGGATGATCTAATAGTTTTCTCCAAGAAAAGGGCTAACCATTTGCATGATTTGGAAATAGTATTACAACATTGCAGAGAGGAGGGTATCTCTTTGAACCCTAAGAAATCTATTTTTTCCGTAACTAAGGGAAAGCTCCTAGGTCACATTGTTTCGAAGGATGGAATTAAGATCAATCCATAGAGAGTGAAAGCAATCATGCAGCTAGGACTACCAACTAACAAAGATAGTACTAGATCATTTTTTGGTTAGGTAAAATTTCTGAGGAGGTTTGTCCTCGATTTTGCTGAGTTGACAAAGCCCATTTTGGATATGATGAAAGACAGTCCCATTTTTAAGTGGAATAATGAAGGAAAACAAGCTTTTGTAGATATTAAGACTGCTTTTGCAAATACCCCAACTTTGGTCCATCCTGAGTTTAATAAAGATTTTATTATATATAGTTATGCCTTTGAACACACTTTGTCAGCTATATTACTGCAAAAAAATGAGCAGGGTATTGAAGCTATTATCTCTTTCATGAGTACCCCTTTGAAGAAATATGAACTCAAATATTCATCACTTGAGAAATAGGCTATTGTTAAGTCTCTCAGGAATTTTAGGTTTTACATTCTCCATTCTCATACTACTGTTTTGGTTCCTAAAACTGCAGTTAAAAGTATTCTTACTCAACAGGATATTGGTTGTAATAAGAGAGGATCAAGCAGATAGCTCAAATTTCAGAGTATGATTTAGATATCAAACCCATCAATTTGGTAAGAGGAAAGGGAATAGCTAAGATGATTTCTGAAAGTAGATCAGTAGAGGAGGAAACGTTACCCTTGGTATTATTCACTAGCACAACAGATGACTGGTTTTCTGATGTTTCCTATTTCTTGACCTATGACGATTTCCCATCGCACTTATCTTCTAGAGAAAGGAGGAAATTGTTAGAATCAAACATGCTCTGATACCATGTTAAAATAAAATATGCTTTGATACCATGTTAGAATTGGCTATGGATGCCAAGATCTATGGACCAAATGGAAAGCACAAGAAGAGAGAAAATAGTGTGACAAGAATAAACTATATTCAATGTCAATGATATGATAATTTCTTGTGTTACAATGAGAGACCCCTTGGTTATATAGCCAAGGTGAGAACATAGGAGTGCATAAGATTATAACAAGTGTCATAATATTATGACATGAGACAACAATGAAAAGCTATCACTCCACCTAAAGTGGAAAGGTGATAATGTGATAACCACCACAAATAGTGGATCACCCACTAAAGGTGGACACCTAATCACATGATATGTCCATGAAAGGTGGAAGTGATAAAGTAATAACATGATAAGTCCACCAAAGCTGGAAATTATCTAACAACTCCTATGTGGTCCCTAAGTAAACTTAACTAAGGTGTAATTATGATCTAGGACAAGGTACAAAACATTTAATTACACCAACAAAAATTAAGGCTTAAAGCAAATAAGTATGTTTTGGGAAGGAAATTTGTATAAGAAATGTATGGATGGAACCTTCCTAAGGTGTGTTGATAAAGAACAACAAAAAATGCTACTAGAAGTTTTTCACAGTGAGGCATGTGGGGGGAATTTTCAGCTTCAGTGACAACTTTTAAAATCCCGCGTCATAGATTCTATTAGTCGGGTATGTTCAAGGATGCATATGAATGGGTGTCCAAATGCGAAAAGTTTTTAAAATTTACTGGTAGACTGCAGTTGGCTACTTTGCCTCTAAAGCCTATGGTAATTGATGAGCCTTTCCAATAGTGGGGTTTAGATTTTATTGGCCCGATCAACCCAAATTCGAGTGCAGGACATACACACATTTTGACTGCTACTGATTATTTTACTAAATGGGTGGAGGCCATTCCTATGAAGCACACTACCACTGAGGTTGTCTGTAACTTCTTGAAGGAGAAAATTTTGGTAAGATTCAGAGCACCCAAGAAGATTTTTGTCGATAATGCTAGCTCTTTTTCTTCTTTTGAAATTACTATCTTCTGCTATGAATATGGTATTAGCCTTGCTCATTCATCTGACTATTATCCGCAAGGTAATGGGCAGGTTGAGTCAAGTAATAAGAATCTCATTTCTATTATCAATAAGTTGGTGGATGAGAACTAGAGGAATTGGAAAAAGAAGTTATATGATACTCTTTGGGTTGATAGGGTTACCTGCAAGAGAGCTATTGGTATGTATCCTTTCCAACTGGTATATGGTATCGATAGTAATTTTCCTACACCATTAGAGATTTCTGCTCTCAATTTGCAAAACGCTATTGAAGATGAACAATTCTCGACTGCTCTAGAAAAATGAGTTATGTATCTAAATAAATTAGAAGAAGAAAGAGAGATTGTGGTAGATAAGATCACTAGACATTAGAAGATGGTGAAGAGAGTTTTTGATAGAAAGGCTAGGAAAAGGAATTTTGTAGTTGGTGATTCAGTTCTTCTTTGGGATAGGAGGGAAGCAAAAGGAGCACATAATTTTTTTGATTCTCTCTGGAAAGGACCTTTCATTATCAAATAGCTTGTTGGAGATCATGCATTTCGGTTAGCATATCCTGATGGTATGGTCCTGCCTCTTGCCTATAATGGGCAAGATTTAAAACTTTTGGAGTGATTGTTCTTTTAGGTCCTTCCTTGTACATAGTTTTTCTTATTTTGTTTGCCTATTTTTAGTGTGTTCATTTTTTACTCTATTGCCCAATGAATAAGGCTGTATGCCATGGTTCTG
The DNA here is from genome assembly GCA_007115665.2 of Sequoiadendron giganteum. Classification (NCBI taxonomy): domain Eukaryota; kingdom Viridiplantae; phylum Streptophyta; class Pinopsida; order Cupressales; family Cupressaceae; genus Sequoiadendron; species Sequoiadendron giganteum. The sequence goes on along the minus strand of VCHN02000014.1, from coordinate 42,027,598 downwards.
GATTCTTCGCGTCCTGTCAGTCTTGGTCCCCTTTCAGAGCCAATGTTACATATGGTTATATTTTTTGTCATGACTTGAAGGTTAATATCATGGATGAGTTTGATGAGAATATTCTGGATACTAGGGAGGTGTGCCTAAAGTTTAAAAAAGTGTTTAGCAAAGAGATTGCAAACCCCGCTACTTCAACTAAAGAGTCATTTTTAAGGCTTGGGAGATTATAGGTTTATCTCGAGTCCTTCAAAATTGAGGCGAATAGGAGATCTCAACTGTGGATGAATCTGAAGCGGCTTTATCTAGGATGAGAATCAGACTAAAAATCATTGTGACCCCGAGAAGTAAGGAGATACTTGCAATTGCTACCAAGTACAAATATTATAAGGCCAGGATGAAAGCACAGGAGGAAGCCCTCCAAAAAGAGGCGGTCGTGTCTATTGGAGGTGAAGAGACTTAGGCGGGAGAATTGGAAGCAATTTATTTTTAAATATTTCATGATACTTTAGTTCATTTGGCTCTTTTCTAAGTTTAAGAATTATTTTATTTGGGAAGTTTACTTCCAAGAAATTGTTACCTGAAACTATTAGTGATGCTTTAAATAGGGGTTTAGCTGATGGTTTTGGATCTTTTGGGCGAACTTTGATTTTATCATTAGAACACACAACTTTATTATTTGGATTTGCTATTTTTTGATATTATGATATAGAAAACTATGGCGGAGTTTATGCATTCATGATCTTTTAATTATGGTGTATGAATTATTTCTACTTATGTTGAATTTTCTGCTGTGAGTGATCTATCATTAGAATGGTTGTGATTTTGAACTTGTTATATCACTAAAGTATGATTTATCTGTGAATGAGGATGTTGTAGTGGTTTTGATTCTATATTTAGTTGTAGTTTATTTTAGTTTTGACACATGAATTATGTTAATACCTTTAAATATTTTTGGTTAAAATCCCCTTCCTTTGCTTGCTTTTTGGTTAAAAGCATCTTTAGTTAAAATTTATTCATTGGATATCAAACGAAGGTAGCTACCACCTTTTAAAATAAACAGAGAATCAGTTAGAAATGTATATCATTACTGATTCAACTGTGGTTACATTTGTCACCTCTATTGGGCATGAGAAAATAGAGTTAGGTGATAAATCTGTCAACCAACACAAGTGAGTATGCATTTCAACAACATAACTTTGCTATCAAAATATGGATCCATTTCTCTCCAAATAGTGATGTATTTATAGGAGAGAAAATGAAGAATCAATGGATAAGATCTATTTGATCAGTCAATGGTCAATAATGAAAGAAGGGTGAAACATGGATCAAGGATTCTCATCATTGGATGAGAATCAAAGATCACATGGATCAAAGCAAGCATCAAGGGTTGAAAATGATTAAAAAAAACACACTTTGTAACAACTTTGAAATTTTTTTACGAAAGAATATTTTTTTTTTGGAGCCAAATAGGAGAATATTCCTTTGGAATATTCCCTATGCAAGTAGATGGGTGATGAAATTTGAAATTTAGTAATTAAAACTAAATTTTAATGTGAAAAATGAGGAATGTGAGGATTCTCATTAAATAATTAGTTTATTTAATGAAAAGGGTGGAATGACATTTAATTAAATGATTCAGATTATTTAATTAAATGAGAGGAGATAAGGGGGTTTTAATTTAAATAATTTGCATTCAATTAAACTAGATGAAATGTTAGTGTGAGAGGGGGTGAATTAACTTAATTAAGTTAATTAGATTAATAGACAAAATGAGGCATTTGATTATATAAATAGGCTTATTTAATCAAACAGGCAAAAATAGGATGAATTTTAGGATGAAACAATATTAGTGATAAAATTCAAGGGTGTAGTATCATTCAGGACATTTTTAAGTGTCTACATTTTGCCCCTTTTTGAAGTGAGGTACCTATTATATTGGTTCAAAGACTAACACTTTTCGGATTAATGCTGCTGAGATAAAAAGTTAAAAAAATTTTGATTTTTTTGGATGGCCCAATGGAAGGAATTAAGCTGGTACCCTACCCCCTCAAGAGATCAGGCAAAAATTTGGAATTTTGGGATGAAATCATGACAAATATTTAGGATCAATTCAACTCAGAGAGGACGAGAAAGATCAGATGCCTGATGTAGACATATTTGATGATGTATAGATAGTCATCAGTGATGGGTAGCCTCACGTATATTTTGATATATCACACAATTTTGATACTTGGATAGAAATGTTAGTAAAAATAGAAGAATACAATGTATGGATTGACTATTGATTTTGAGATTGATTCAGAATCCCAACAAGTCTATGATTCTTCGAGAATTTATTAGATATGGTAATTAGATTGATGATTTTCTCATTTTTGTTATTGGGACTCTTTATCATTCCTTATTTTTGATATAACACAGACATGATGCATCATGGTATGGATAACCATGATGGCATTGTATCTAGTGTGAATCCCAACAAGTTTATGAGTCTTCGAGAATTTATTAGATATGGTGATTAGATTCATGATTTTCTCATTTTTGGTATTGGAACTTTGACATTCCTTATTTTTGATATAACACATAGACATGATGCATCATGGTATGGATAACCATGATGGAGTTGTATCTAGTGTGATGGGCTTTGAATCTGCAAATAGATAGGATAATACTTGTTCACACCTTGACATACGAAAACCTTGTTGGAATGTAGTTTAGAAGTTTAGAATATCTTAGACCAAAGCATATGCAATAGTCAACAAGTTACTCCAAATGACCTCCCTACACACAACCAAGCAAGTATGTGCCAAGATTATTTTACAACAATACCCCACAAGTGTTAGTGTAATCAATTAATTATTACACTAGCATAAGTTAACTTAGGTTTTAATTAATTATATTATTCCTAAGTTGCATTTAATCATTTAATAATGTTGTTGAGATAAGATTCCCTTCTAGAAAATGAGTTGTCTTTTCTAGAACTTATCTCCATCTTGTTATCATTCCCTAAGTAGTTGGTTAGGGTTTCTTGTTGTCACATGAAGTGTGATTTGAAAACTTGGTAACATCCTTTGCATTTTAGGTTTAACACTTGCCTATATAATCAAACATATGTACTCTTTGTAATCATCCATCTATCAATCAATCAATACTTTCTTTGTGGTTGAATATTTCTTCAAACCCTTGTTTGTTTTCTCCATCCATTCTCTTCCTTGTGACAGGTATCCATTTGCATGTAGGTGATCTTGGAGTCTGAAGTTGGTTTTGACAACTTCTACATGGTATCAAAACTTTTCTACTGCATGCCTGTTCTTGTTTAAAGAGTTTGGAGCTATTTGGAGCTACAAGGGTTTGTTGCATGCCGTTTTTTATTGGAGCCGTCATTATATTTGCTTCAAAAATCTAGTTTTCACTCATTTGCAGGAAAAATGATTTCTGGGTTTTGTAGCCAGCGTCGAAATCTGAACTAGGTATCTTTTAGATTTTGCATATCTTGCACAGATCTGGAGAAAATCACTGTTGAAAAAGTGGCGCGTGTCATTTTTCTCCTGGCTGAAGGTTAAAAAAAAATCATTTTTTCATCTTCTGCTTGTTGGATCAAAAAACGATTTCTAGGTTTTGTTTCTAGCATCAAAATATTTCTGGGTTTTTATTTTTGTCTACAAATAGTGAGTAGATTTTCCATAAATCAAGTTAGAAATAAACGTTTTTTGCTAGAAAATTCGTTTCCTGCAAGCTAAATTCAGTTTTTGAAAAATTCATAACTTTTGGCCACGATGTCCATTTTTGGCAAACGAGATATTGACGGAAAGCTTGTTTCGAGCACTTCATAGTGGTGTAGGCCATGTTTTCAGATTTGGTCATTTACACAAATCTAAAGTTATTTTCATCATGGAGGTAGATGTAAACATTGGTTTGTGCATGCACTCTTTTTTGTTTGCATGCAGTAGGTTTGCATTTTGTTTTTAATTTATGCATGTTTTGCATATTCTCTCCTTTTGAAATCATTGGATATTGTAATAAATGAACTGATATAAAGTTCCATCAGGGGGGTTTCTTGCATAATAATCTGATTAGAGTGTGCATGCATTTTGATCTTCATTGTGTTTTGATGACAACTCGCATAGGTTGTAATCTGGTTTCTTGGTTTCTTTTGGCCACTTTTTTGTCTTAGCTTGACACATATCAGATTCATTTTGGTTCACACTTTCGATTGAGAGCCTCTGGTTAATGATCCACATCGGATTCATCTCAGTTTGAGGGCCACTAAATTTGTGGTTAATGTTCCCGAGTCTTTATGGTACTTGTTCCTATGGAAGAGTTTTAGTTTTAGCTCGGCATCAACATCGAGATTCACGGCTTCCAGATTCTGTCATCATTCTATCATCTATTGTTGCTTTATGGATTCCAGGGTTGCTCCAGTTTGGTATTTTTCGAGTGTTCCGTGGCATCGAGTCTGCTGTTGCATTATTATGATTCCGATATGGTTTCTTGTAGACAAAAGTATCTTTCCTCATTTGCTGGATTGCGGTTCTAGTATTACTCCACAATGTTCTTCCAATGCTTCTTTGCTGCAGTCATCTCATTGTAGGGGGGGTTGTCCCATTGAGCTTTCCTTCTCTACCTCATTATTGCATTTGTACATGGGTATCTGATCGGGCCTTATTGTCGGGACCCATTCATGTTTTCTTGCATTCATCTTAATTTTAGGTGCATGCTTATCTAGTCTCCCTAAGTTGCACTTATGGGGGGGTGTTAGTGTAATTAATTAATTATTACATTAGCATAAGTTAACTTAGGTTTTAATTAATTATATTAGTCCTAAGTTGCATTTAATCATTTAATAGTGTTGTTGAGATAATATTCCCTTCTAGAAGATGAGTTGTCTTTTCTAGAACTTATGTCCATCTTGTTATCATTCATTAGGTAGTTGGTTAGGGTTTCTTGTTGTCACATGAATTGTGATTTGAACACTTGGCAACATCCTTTGCATTTTAGGTTTAGCACTTGCCTATATAATCAGGCATATGTACTCTTTGTAATCATCCATCTATCAATCAATCAATACTTTCTTTGTGGTTGAATATTTCTTCAAACCCTTGTTTGTTTTCTCCATCCATTCTCTTCCTTGTGACATGTATCCATTTGCATGAAGGTGATCTTGGAGTCTGAAGTTGGTTTTGACAACTTCTACAACAAGTACAAAAAATGAAAGATAATGATCGACGCCCCATTCCTTTCTCTCTAAATTTTTGAGACATCATCGAAGGTCATCATAACAGGTCAATAAGATAAATCACAAGAAAAGATAAAAAACAAACAATCAATGTTATATATATCTCTTGCCAACGGAACATAGCTAAGGTGATTTCTGATGTTGATGTCCATTTTCGGAAGGATGCATCCTAGGACATGTTTATCAAATGTTTTGACTAATACTAAGTGTGTGATAGGCCATTGATACAAACACCACTGACTTGTTTACCTATGATCTAGACTTTAGATTTTGACATTTAGGTTCACACTTCACGACTTGCGACACTTATTTTTCTACTTGTTTTACCAAAGTTTGAAGATGATGATTGATTTATTATGGATGAAGGTTTATTGCGGGTGAAAGCGAAATGGGATGGATGGTTTTGGATTTTCTGAAATATTTCAATGTTTTCAAAATATTAAAAATGTTTTGAGGTTATTTTTGGTCATTTTCTGAATGTTTATGTGAATGTTTTGGTTTTCAATTATTTGAGGCTATTTAGGGTTTTTTCAAGTTTTCCAATGTTTTGGTGTTTTCAATTTTCAAATGTTTTGGTTTTTTCAATTTTCAAATGTTTTGGGGTTTTCTAAGTTTTCAAATGTTTTTATGTTTTTTGAGTTTTGACCAGGAACCTAACCTAAAAGACTCTCTTAGGGGCCTCAAGGGCTTATTAAAGATGGGCCTTTCCTACTTTATACACATAGAGACCACGTAGTTCGACCGAATCTGACTTATTGATGATGAGAAATGAACACTTGATGGATTATTAGTTTATTATGAAAGACTCCTAAAGGACTGACCTAGGGTGTCTCGGGGGCACATCAGTGATGGCCTTGCCTACGTTCAAGCTTAAAGATAACGTAGTTTGACAAGGTAAGTTTTCAATTTTGATTTTCTAAAATTTTGACATGTTTTGGTATTTTGATGTGTTTTGGATGTTTTGGATTTTGACTTTACAATTTTTTGAATGTTTTTTTGATTTTAGTTGTACAAGATTTTGATGTTTTTGGATTTTAGCTATACAATATTTTGATGTTTTTTGGATTTTCTGATTTTGCGAGTGTTTTTGGATTTTGATGAAGTTTTATGAATGTTTTGGGATTTTTGATGAGATTTTAGATAAATGGTACGTAGATCACGATGTTGATGTCATGTTGTGAGATATAAGACATGGATCAAGATTTATTTAAAAACAAGAGTGCAATAACCTGCCTCCAGTGTCTAGAATGTTCCATAGTGCAATGGACAAACCAAGATAGGTAATATATATGCAAAGAGTTTTAACAAATTTTTATCATGATAGATATGGGCTACTGGACTTCATTAGATGAAATGGTAAAGATCCTGTCAAGAACTTCCATGAGTAGAGTTGAAGCATATGCCGAATCTTTGTCAAGATCAAGATAAGCTAGAATATATGGATAAAGCTGGATTGGATGGATGGAGGGAACATTGGATTTATCACGACAAGGATGAGATACTTATGTCTTAGAAGGATCATATAGATGCTCGATTCTACTCATGATTCTTTTTTGCCAATTTTTCATCATAGTACATGCCCAAAGTGCCACCGTAGTGGTTTTCACTGGAGGATGATTTTTATTTTTACTATTTTCTTGATTTTTGATTTTTTTGAATTTTTATGATTTTTCAGAAATTTTACCGTCATGTTGAACCACCTTGTGGTACTAATGTATAGGCCACTATCATAACGTTCCAATGATATCCTGCTTGAAGTTTCTTTGCTAAGACATGAGCACTTGAATGCAACTTTGAAGAACTTTGACCTACCTTATCAGTACCAAAATTAACCTTGTCTACGTGCACACATCACGATAGAGTGCCTTCAAAATCTTTATGATGAAGAGTAGCTACCAAAACACGATCAATGCGAGAATTTGATATCATGAATGGAGTGTATGGTTTTATGCATGAAGGAATATGAGATGGATTGGTCGATGGTTTGGAACCTTTGACTCTCCAAACTTGGGAAGATGAGCAATGATGGTTGGGAATGGAGGTTTGCATGGCATTAGGACCAACCACTTGATATACTTTGTTCATTGCTTGAGAAGTGTGTTTTTGTATTTGAAGACACTTTTTATGGATACATTTCCCTTTTTGATTTTGCCCCATATTTATTTGACTAATGGAGTTTTGGAGGGATGATTTTCTTTAGTTTGCTTTAGTATCCATTTGTATTTGCTTTAATTCTTCATTTTATTTGATGATCTCCTTTCTTTGATACAAATATTTATTTTTACATTGGTCCCAATTTGTGTATGAGATGATGGGTGGATGATGATTCATGATACACCTAGTTTCAGTGTTGACAATATTTTCCCCATAAGGATCCTTCATGCCCCTATATTGATTTTCACTTTAGACAAGATTTCCCCTAATATTGTGAAGGTATTAACAATACCTAATCCTTTGCCTTGATAATGTATCCTTGGATCCATAACCATTGAATATGACTTGTCATGAACACATGATATTGCTATGGGTTCCTATTGTTTAGAAATATGAACTGTTTTCTCCAATTCTAAGACATCGTTATCTATTGGTACTACTTCAAAAGATGTTGGTGTTGATTCAAAAGATGTCAATGATGCATAATGATTGTAAGAATCAAGAATCTTGACTTCTGCTTGCTCTTGTATGGGAATATCCAAAGTGGGAGATTCTTGTTTTGGATGAAGAACGTCTATATGTCCATCTAAAAGAAACATATCATGGGTGATATTGAGGACATCTTCAAAGTTTAAAATAGTTTGGAAGATGCCCCTCAACCCTTGATGAAACTCTGGGGATATGGGTTCTTGATCTTGACTTGATTCAATAGAGTCTAAGCTAATGTATTGTAAACTTGGTAGAATCTACACAATTCAGAGGTTTAACTAACTGAACGGTCCACTCAACATTGTTCAAGACTACATTAAATTGTCGACCCAAGGCTTGTAAGCTTATGACAGTGCAACATTGTATATGCCTTCAAGGACTCAAAACTACTTAAGCTACCCTACTTAGGTTATTCTACTTGCTGGAAAACTCATAGAATTGCAAAATAATAAAAGACATAACTATAACTAGTGGCTACAGATACCTATAACTTAGGCTATAAATTAATCGTTCCTAATGAAATGATGCTATAATAACTCAAAATTAATAAAAACTAATGAATCAAAAAAACTATCCTCTGGAGTGCTACTGGTTAACCATTGCATGCATATTCATAAGCATTCATTAACAATAAGCAAGATATGAAATTTTAATTAACTTGCATATGATTCATGAAACAATGATAAAATAATAACAACTATTAATCAAAAATAAATAACTAGAAAATGAAGTGAGGAATAGTACCTTGAGTGGTCTATTTAAGTGGATGTTCTCACTTTAACTGAACCCAAATCTAATTAATCAAATTCTACACATCCCATAAATTAAACTCCATTCATTGATTCATGAAGATTACACAAAATCTTTCATAGATTGTATTCAATCATTCTGAATATTTCATGTCTTGAAAATTGAAAGTAACCAATAAAATAAAATTAAAAAACTAACTAACTATCCTACAGATTCAACCAACATCTATATACAAGCTTGAGGGAATCTTATCCAAAATAACTAATTAACCGAAATCATTAACTCCACTACAAGATATTTATAGCATAGAGTTAGGACTGATTTATTCAGCCTATAACTGAAAAGGAAAAGGAACCCTAATAAGAATGAAACTTTATCAAAATATAATTGCATGTAAACATACAACCATTTGTCAAAATCCTATAAGTGAAGGAGACCACTTCTTCAGTATTTTTTAACCGGTTATAATAATTCCATGCTCAACCTTCATCAAGTGCCTTTGATCAACAACCATCACATTCAACTTAACTTGGATCTCCCTTGCTTCAGTGTCTAGTCGTTCCTTTTGCTACGGGTCCATCCCGCAACTATTGCATGTCATGGTTCCTCTTTAGCTGCAAACAAGTTAATTCCATAAAACATGTACACAAAGATAACTATCATAATTAACCCATAACATTATATCAACATTCCATACATATCTTCATATAAACCATATAATACTAATATATTATAACCATAACTCCATCATAATAATTAAGGTTCAAGTTTGCATAATGGATTTGAAAGGATAGTATAATGTAGAAACATTGTATAGAAAGTGCATCTAAAAGTATCTCAAAATATGTATAAAAACAACAAAAAATAAGCTATTATCTGGGCCTATCATCTCCCCCAACTAGCCTTTTGCTTGTCCCCAAGCAAAACACTAGGGATTTTGATTGTATTACAAAGCAATTTGTCTCAAGTCCATAACTGTGTTAACCCCTTGAATCTATCTCAAATAGAAACCTTGATATTCTAAAAGTTGCCTCATCCTGATAGTTCTTGCTTTCTCCCATTCATCACATTTCTCCCTAGTCCAATGTGGGACTAGATAGAGGAGAATAGGTGGATGGAAGGTGAGCAATACCCAATGAACTCCTTTTTTGAAATGAATTTCCATATACTTTCATGCCCTCTAAAGCATAGCAGTAAAATTATACACAAAATGTGGCTCTTTCTTCTACAATTCAAGTGTTAAACTATTCCATCTATTCTGTACATGCTTGTAACATTGTTGTCCAATACCTACATCTAACATCTCCTTTATTTCATAGTCTTCCTCCCCAAGTTTCATGATTTTCTTACCTACTCCCTTATGTGTAAGAAGTTTCAACCATTCATTAATGAGTGCATCTAGATCCTCAACCTCTTTTCTTATTAAAAGTGCAACATATTTCTCTTTTTCTTCATAATCTTCCATGATCTCACCCCTGAGCTGCTCATTCCTATAGTAAGAGGAAAGTGCCTTGATCTAAAGATCTCCCACAAAGATTAAAGGGTTCCATTATGTCTCATCAAGTATTACATAGTTGTGCAAGTAAAACTTACACAATTGATCCTATTATTCGGGTGTAGAAGCAACACAAATTCCAAGAAACTCAAAATTTTTACTCATTCCAATTGAATACTTGCTACCTAATCTACTGAACTAAAACCATAGAAACCTTTACTGTAAAAAAAGTGCATAAGTTCTCAGTGGAGGCCTATATCTGACAATTTGTGCAGCCTTATTTTCTATCTCCTCCAATTGGAATGTTGATTTGTTTAGTTCCATATCTCTTTTCTCTAATTCCTTTACATATTCTTCCTTTTCCTTCTTCCACTTCTCCTTTTCCTATGCAAATTCATTGGTCACTTTCCACAATTGGTAGCCAAGTGAGAAGGTTGTGTGGTAAACAAGAGTTTTGAGAGGAGGGGTTTTCTCATCTAGCATTTCTAATTCTTTGTCCCCTATCTTGGTAACAACCAACCGTGCAAACAAATCTGGCTTAGTGCCATGACCATCCAATTGCAGTTTCTCCTCCATCTCCTACATTTTTACTTCTCTTTCCTTATCCTTCTAATCATAATTTTTCACTAACTTCTCCAGGTGTTTAATCCTATCCAGTGCCTCTTGGAGTTCTTTCCTTACATTTCTTTCTTCAATGTAAACCTCCTCTACGTCTTCAAAATACTCATTACCCTCTTCATAATATTCATGAATAGGACTATCTAAAGCTTCTATCCATAAATTATTGGAAAAAAATATATCTATTGATTCAAAATTAGAAGTTATCACCACATACCTTCTCTTTCTTGCTGGTATATTCACATTACCAGGAACATTCCCTTCTATTTTGGAGTTAGTTTCTACAATCATAAAATTTTCTTGATGTTTTTCTCCTTGAGGTTGTTCCTTACTCATCTCTTTTGCTTCAGATTCCCCTACATTCTCCTTTGTGGCCCCTTGTTTCCTCAATCTTCTAGAGCGTCTAGGTGTGAGTATTTCTTTTTCAATTTAATTCTTTCCCTTTTTAACACTCTCTTTCTGCTTTGGGACATCCTCCTTCTTTTGTTTTGGATATTATTCTCACTTCCTTTGAGTATCCCTCTTTTTCTTTGGAGTATTCTCCTTTTTTAATATTTTAGAGTGTGTAGAGGAGGTGGATGCACTACCTCTCCGAAAAAATGAGATATAACTTAGAAGGTTTTGCATGTCATTTAAATTCATTGATTTTAATTTAGGTGACCGATGTGGAAAAGACTGATGAAAAGAATAACTAGGCTATACCCTCCCCCCAACTTAATTGGTGAAGTGACCTCACTTAACGTTTATGATTTGGAGGTGGTTTAAATGTGAAATTATGGTAATTAGTGATACAATATTTCACATGCATGGAGTAATTTGATAAATATAATGAAAGTTTAAAGAAGATTAGAATAATCATGATAGTGTACCTAAAGTACCACCTTGAAGAATTAACCATCCACCGCACATGGAAATTGAAAACACTACAACAAATCCCTGTGATTAGCTCCCTTTTTTGCTTCCACCCATTGTTTTAATGTATTTTTCTCTAATTTTTTGAAAAATTCGGCACTATTTATCGGGCTAGTGCCATTTTTGGCATTTTTTGCACCGATCAGGACAAGTAGGCACTAATTAGCAGTAGATTTAGTGTCGGGTTTAGCGCTGGATTTAGTAGCGCTAGATTTAGTGCCAGATTTAGCACCAGATTTAGCGCCAGATTTAGACATTGGCATATTAGTAAGAGATATTAACTTGTCTCATCAAACTTGGCAACCAACATCAGAGGAACATAAGATCTAATGTCGATGAGACATTGAGATATCAGTAAGACAAATAAGATTGTCTCATCGACACTCTTCAAGTAATGATCAAATTCATACACCGCTATACCGCCGAGAAGGTGAGCAACATATGTGGTAGAGTGGTATACATCATAACCCCGCTACTAGAAGGCTTCAGCGGGGTCGAGGTATACCACGCTACCACCAGATAGTTAGAATCCTGTCGCAGTATGGCGATATACACCACACTACCGCCAAGCAGTAAGAATCTCCTGTGGTATGGTGGTATTAGGCAGTCCGATTTAGATTTGGATTGAGACAGTGGCATATCGGTAAGAGATATTAACTTGTCTCATCGACACCAACAACCAACATCAGAGGAACATAAGATCTAATGTTGACGAGACATTGAGATATCAGTAAGAAAAATAAGATTGTCTCTTTGACACTCTTCAAGTAATGATAAAAAACATACACCGCTATACCATTGAGAAGGTGATCAACATATGCGGTACAATGGTATACACCGCAACCCCGCTACTAGAAGGATTATGTGGGGTGGCGGTATACCGCGCTACTGCCAGATAGTCAGAATCCTCTCATAGTATGGTGATATACACCACACTACTTCCAGGCAGTAAGAAATCTCCCATGGTATGGCGGTATACCGTGCTACTACACCTCTCTCATAATCATCTAGCGGTACAGAGGTAAAAGCATGAACTTAACACTTATGAATTTAATAGATAATAGTAATTTTTTATTATAAAATATATGTATTTTGTTTTCTAATTTTGTTTGAATATTAAAAGATTTAATGATTAAACATATTTGAGTTTTTTCACATCATTATTTTTTCCGCCATGATTTGAGTTTTTTACATCAATATTTTTTCTACCATGATGAGTTAGAACAAAACACCCAAGCCCTAATTTTTAACTCTCATTTTCACTTGGTTTTTTCGAGCTCCCTTGCCCTGCACATGCCACCATCATTAGAGTTTGAAACCTCGAGCTTTCTGATGGAGTATCTGTCAATTTTCTCATTGATTTTGAGAGTTTTCTTCACAAAAATTTCTATTGAGGCTGAATTAGGTAAAGCTTTCATGGTTCATCATTTATTTCCACTTATCTGAATGCATTTTCAAAGACATTCCTTCTTGGATTCTCATGCATTTTTCTCTTGCTTTACTCTGTCGGTGCCTTGCTTGTCTTGAGGCTGACATCAAAGCACTTCTAGAGCTCACATTTGTTTGAACAACAAGAAGTTGAGTAAGTTTCTATGCGCCATTTATTTTTATCTTACCTTCGTTTTTTGTCAAAACAAGCTCAATTTGGACTCAATAGAAACAAATCAATGGGTGTTTTATTTCTACCATGCATCCTTATTTTGTAATCCTTCTATCTTGGCTTGACTTCTCTAGACTTAGCTCACTAGCAAAAGAAATGGAACAAATCATACTCTCCATATTTGGTTTGATCAAACGATGAAATATTTTTTTATTTCTGCATTTTTTCTCTTTCCTAGTGATAGCTTGGTCGCGGCCTCTCTAGAATAATTTTTCTATTTCCAAAAAGAGAAGAGTGTAAAAATTTCTTTATTATGTTTTTGAGCCTCCTTCATGGCTCCATGATTATGACTGCGGGCTCTATTCAATGGAATTATGGGTTTGTCTTTGATCTGGGGTTTTTTGAAAACCCGTGAATCATTTTACTTGGTAACTTTGGAAGAAAAGAGTTATGTATTCAGACACCATGATGAACTAGGGTTTGAGAATTATCCATGCATTTTTCAATTGATTCCTCCATTCTTGGGGTTGAAATCCTCCTACAACTGGATGATAAGTTGCTTCTTGAGTATTCTATAGCATTTTCACTCCATTTTCGAAGGGTTTCGAGGCTTCTTGGCCGTGACCTCTCTAATTTTTCTGATGCATTCTTCTCTTCATTTCTTCTGTGGAATCTTTTCTTGCTCTTGGCCACTATGATTGAGTTTTTTGAAGCTTCCCATGGCAAAAAATAACTTGCATATTCAATGAAAACAAACAAACTCGAGCTCAGGTAAGCTCTATGCTGATGTATACCTTGATTTTCTCTTTTTCTTTTTGTGAATCAAAGCTCATTTCAAGCTCTCTCCATTCAACACAATGGAAAAAATTCTTTTTTTTTCTATGTTTTCATGCTTCATTCTTGTATGATCGATCTCTGGTCTTTCTATACGAAAAATGAAAAAACCTCTATGGAACTTGTATTTTCTTCAAAAGATAGTATTTTATGTACAAAAATAGAAGAAATACTTTTTTTCATGGCCGCGACCATGCTTGCATTTGGTTTTCATTTCCATAAGCATTTTATTAAAAGGAAATATGACAGTGCTCCTTCATTTCTAGGTATTTTTCTATTTTTGAGGGTTTGTTTCACATAGGCTGAGGCTCTATATTTCCTTTCTTAGAGAAAATGAATACTTAAATCTTCATCTTCCTTGTTATCTGTTGATTTAAATCATAGAATCATTATGCATGACTGATATAGGCTTTCATGAACCTTTTGAGTTACATACATTTGCTGCATACTTTAATTGTATGTAGCCTTTAAAAGTAGAAATGGCACTACATTACCTTATATTGATGATAGCTTGTCTTTGAATCAACAAAGTTCTTGTTAGGGATACAGAGTTCAGTCTGTCATCATAGAACACGTCTAAGACAACAATGCCTTAGTGATTTTCATTCAAATCACAACAAAGACACAAACAACTATGCCATAAAGCGGAAGTAGGCATAGTTGATCCCCCATTGATCCTTTGAGAAAAGTAAATGCTTAATAGAAAATAGATTCAACACAAGCATAGATCCAAGAACATGAATCAGACAACATGAAATACAAAAATGAGGACACAAATATTTGCATGAGGAAAACCCTTTCGGATAAAAAACCCCACCCTCCAAAACACTCAATTCACTTGTATTATTCAGTAACAAAACAGTTACAATACAAATATTAGAGCTATACTCTTCAGGAGATTACATCTTGTTCATCTGGAGAATATAGGAAGCAATAAAATCTTCACAAGGTTACAATGTCTCCAAAGACATACCACGTAGATTCCCTTCAACTCCTCAAAAGACTCTCTCAGCCAGCCTCTCGGTCAGCACAACCTCAAGGCAAACCAGGTTCACATCTTATCTAAACTGTGATAACAAGTGTTCACCATTTCAATTCCATCGCATACGACTCTAACACTTCACCACCTTTTTTGACCAAGTTCCAAGTATTCAACTCTTCCAAGTCATACTTCTCAAATCGCTGTCAACCAACCAATTGGGTGGCATTAATATGCACCTTATCTCTATCAAAAAAATCTGATCGCCTTTGACCAAGTTGCCTTGCAAATACGCATCGATCCATCTAGGCATTTAATTCTTTGCCACAATAAGATCCTATCAACTATTCAAATCTAAGCCTTGTAGTTAATGCATTCACCACTCAAGACTTCGGCCAATCGATCGATGATAACCTACCACGTGCCACTACTTCAATCGCCTATCTCTTTGACTGTCGGTCTAGCTCGGTCAACCAAGCTCCCAACACTCTCGGCCTTCTACCACATTATCACTGAGTCCATTTAACCAGGCCACGATAATGCGGTGAGCTCGCTCGAGCTCACCCTGCCTTCTATGGTTCTATCATTGCCTTGTTTGTCTCACCTCGTGGTGTGGCGGTAAGCCATCCGGGCTCGCACCCTGACTCCATCGCACTCCCGTGCCCCTGTCTGAGTCGCCTCATGATATGGTGATGAGCTCGAACGAGCTCACCCAAGTCATCACTGAGCCCAAACTCTAACACACACCGCGCTACCACCGAGATCGTTTGGCCACCCTGCGGTATGGCGGTAACTCCCTATCTTGACTACCATATCCACCGTGCTACCATTGACCTTCCAACACCTTCTTGCGGTGTGGTGGTAACCGCCAATGAAATCGTCAGCCGTCTCACTGTGCTACTGCAAAGGCCACTAGGCCACCCCGAGGTAGAGCGGTGACCGCTCTGGCAGATTGCCAGTGGTCTCACCACAACTATTGTGGTGAGCATCCTCACCACCTGTGGTGGGGCAATAATGGTCAACATCAACCACTAGCCGCATATCGCAGCCATTGCGGTGAGGTTTCTCACTACCCGCGGTAAGGAGGTAACCGCCTTCTAGATTGTCGTTGCTCATTGCACCACCACCATGCATAAAGAAGACCATCGTAGTAGAGCGGTAACACTTCCCAATCATGGACCGAGCAATAGAGGCTCGCGGTAAAGCGATAAACCACACAGCCACACCTCTAAGGAAAGCATGCAACGGTTTGGAGGTAAATGCCATAAACATGGAGAAATCGACCAAGTCTTCAAGGGAAACCTGAATGTTGAGGAATAAATTTCCCAAAAATCTCCCACTTGATGAAGACATTTAGGTTTCCTCCAAACACAAACAAGGACCAACACAATGCCCCCACGCTCCAACTAAGACACCTGCAATGATATTTAAAAAATGTCCACCATCTTAGGCAACAAATCCAAACATAGGAACATGCCAAGGTGAAAAAGCACCAGTCTTAGGAATGCAAACATCTGATGCTTCAGGCGGAAAAGGTACCACAACAACAAGAACAAAGCACACAAAAGTGAACACAAAAAGAGAAACACTTCTCCAGAACAAGACAAACCATCAGCTCGAATTGCAACCAGAAAAATGACTTCCCTTCATCCAACTGATCAAAACCCACATGAATGAAAAGTAACACCTACAACAAGTGCTAACCATCTAATCATCCATACCTCTAAGGTATCCACCATTAGTAAACCAATGCTAGCGACACAAACAACCCATCAATAGTAGAACACAAGCACCATGTGCCAACTAGTCAACAAAGACAAAGCACATCTAAGAACTCCCACTGCATGGGTAATGTCAGATCTGAAAGATCAATGGCATTACCAGTCTACCAAAAACAACATATAGAAACAATGTGAACATGTAGTACCAAGGAATTATTCGCAGTGATATGCACAACTTGCAACAAGCTACTACAGGAACCATCTCTTTTAGCAGTCTTTTAGAATTCTTCCAAGTTCTTCTCACCCAACATAGAGTAAAAAAAAAACTTCCAGGAAGATGTCCAAGACCAAAAAAGAGAAACACAGCACAACATAAATCTGTAGAACATCCTCCTACATACATCTCTAAAACTAGCCGTGACAAGTATGATCTTCTTCACATCCCAAGGGAAATGCCAAAACAACACCCAATAGCTCCATGAATGTAAGCACCACAAATAAGATCAGAGTATCCCATATTAACATCTCTTGTCAGTCCTCAAAAAAGCACAAGGAGATAAAATATGCTGTCCAACAAACCTTACAAGTCACAAGTTTTACTTGACCGTGCAACAACTACAAAACCACAGTGTTTATAAAACACCCATGCATCTTCATATTCACTGCTCATCTGGATGACTCAAGAGTCTGCACACAACCATCACGGTTAACCAAAACAATGAAAGACATGAATATACACCATATAATTTTTAAGAAAATCTACACAAAACCTTCAGAGCCAAAGACATGAATGTGAACCATGCGAGTGCAAGAAACAGGTAAGCAGAAACAACAGGTCTATTTCAAACCAATTCCAAAAACCATAGTCATGCACAAGCATATGAGAGAGCCAGGCTATTCAAAAGTTGTAGACCACCAGGATCAACTTCACAACCTCCATGCAATTAGAGCAGTAGAGAAACTGCCTTCAGTGCTAATTTAAAACACCCAACACAAGCACACAACTTCATGGATGAACAACAACACAATAAAATCCATACCACTAGGGAGCCTCTCACACAAACACCTATTATGAAACCATGCTTTTATGCAACACAACCACAAGCACATCTCGTGCCCTTTGCATCAGGAACATTTTCTGTGAGCTAGAAGCCTCAGACCACATCGCCACAATATGATCAATTCCGGTAAAATCCAGTGTCTTTCAAAACTGTGTGTTTAATCAAAGAAGCAACAACTTCCACTCATCGAAGGATCAATCACCAACTGATTTCTCTAGATTTCCTCAAGCTTTCCAGGCTAAGAAATCAACATAAGAGAAATACCCAGAACTTCAGTAACCAAGAGAAGGCTTTGACACAACTTGTTGGTATCATCAAGCCTTGACCTCCTTCAACCAACTCTGATAGCACTTGTTGGGGATACAGAGTTCGGTCTGTTATCATAGAACATGTCTAAGACAACAGTGCCTTAGTGATTTTCATTCAAATCACAACAAAGACAAAAAACTATGCCATAAAGAGGAAGCATGCACAGTTGATCCCCCATTGATCCTTGAGAAAAGTAAATGCTTAAAAAAAAACAAATTCAACAAAAGCATAGATCCAAGAACATGAATCAGACAACATGAAAGACAAAAAATCGGATACAAATATTTACATGGGGAAAACCCTTTCAGGTAAAAAACCCCACCCTCCAAAACACTTAGCTCATTTGTATTATTCAGTAACAAAATAGTTACAATACAAATATTAGAGCTATGCTCTTCATGAGATTACATCTTGTTCATCTGGAGAATACAGGCAACAAAAAAATCTTCACAAGGTTACAATGTCTCCAAAGACATATCATGTAGATTCCCTTCATCTCCTCAGAAGACTCTCTCAGCCAACCTCTCGGCCAACACAACCTCAAGGCAAACTAGGTTCACATCTCATCTAAACCGTGACAAAAAGTGTTCACCATTTGAATGCCATCACATACGACTCTAACACTTCACCACCTTTTTCAACCAAGTTCCAAGTATTCAACTCTTCCAAGTCATACTTCTCAAATCATTGTCAACCAACCAATTGGGTGGCATTAATATGCACCTTATCTTTGTCAGAAAAATAAGATCGCCTCTGACCAAGTCGCCCTGCAAATACGCATCGAGCTATCCAGGCATTTAATTCTTTGCCACAATTAGATCCTATCAACCGTTCAAATTAGATCCTTGCAGTTAAAGCATTCACCACTCAAGACTTCAGCCAATCAATTGATGATAACCTGCCATGTGCTGCCACTTCAATCACCTATCTCTTTGACTGTTGATCTAGCTCGGTCAAGCTTAGTCAACTGAGCTCCCAGCACTCTCAGACATCTACCATGTTACCGCCAAGTCCATTTGACTAGGCCATGGTAATGCAGTGAGCTCGACCGAGCTCACCCTTCCTTCTACCATGCTAGTGCTGTCCTGTCCGTCTCACCTTAGGGTATGGCGGTAAGCCATCCAGGCTTGCACCTTGACTCCACCGCACTACTGCATCCCTATCTGAGTCACCTTGCGGTATGGTAGTGAGCTCGACTGAGCTCACCCAAGTCATCACTGAACCTAAACTCTAACACACACCGCACTACCGCCGAGCTCGTTTGGCCACCCTGTGGTAGCTCCTTGCGCTGATCGCGATCTCCACCATGCTATCACTGATCTTCCAATGCCTTCCAGCGGTGTGGTGGTAATCGCCAACCAGACTATCAATGGTCTCACCGTGCTACCATGGAGGTCGCTAGGCCACCCCGCGGTAGAGCGGTGACTTCTCTGGCAGACTGCCAGTGCTCTCACCGCAGCCACCACGGTGAGCATCCTCACTGCCTACGGTGGGGCAGTAATGGTCACTGCCGACTGCTAGCTGCATACCGCGGCCACCGCAGTGAGGCTTCTCATCGCCCGTGGTAAGGAGGTAACTGCTTTCTAGACTGCTGCTACTCACCACACCACCACCACACATAAAGAAGACCACTGCGGTAGAGCGGTAACATCGCCCAACCATAGATCGAGCAATAGAGGCTTGCGGTAAAGCGGTAAACTATACAACCACACCTCTAAGGAAAGCATGCAGCGGAATGGCGGTAAATGCCATAAACATGGAGAAATCGGCCAAGTCTTCAAGGGAAACTCGAATGTTGAGTCATAAATTTCCCAACAATTCTTGCCATGTCCATAATCTCTTGCCAACATCATTAGTGCCAAATTTTACATCACTTTATGCTTCATGTAGTTTTAGACCACTTTGCAATACTTCACATGTATCTTTTCACACTATTACTAGCATGATGAGTTGCTTTACCAAGTCTGCCCTTGACATGATTACCAAGAAATCCTTCTCAAAGGCTATCCTTCATGACTATCCTACATTCATTTTTAGAATCATTGGTATCTCCTCAAACCATCATGCATTGGTTGTTTATCAAAGTGTACACTGTAGTTTTTTGTGAATACTCATTGTATCAGTAGCAAGATCATTACCAATGCATGCTAGTTACTCATCTGCATCAATGTGCTTTCCTTCTCATGCATTGCTCTTTAGGACAACATACTGACATGATGGCTTTAGCCTTCCATTCAATTGTTCACCTTGTGTTGCTCCATGTAACTCATGATAGATCTTGATAGCTCTTGATAACTTGTAAGACCTCATTGAGTAACTCGACCATAATGATTATCCATAATTTAACATGATGCATATGTGCTTCAATGTTCATATTATCATAGAAATCACCTATTTCTTGGGAAGAGACAAACTATTTCATTTTTGAATGATTGTTGTCCTTGTTCTTGTTCCCTTCTTTACTGGCTCCTTTAAAATGTTGAAAATGAAATACAACTCATATCATTATTAAAATGGACTTTGGATCCAACTTAAGAAGATTGAAATCCATATCCAAAAGAGTAATATTTCCAAGCAGCCTATTGTTTGATTCATTGTGAAAGATGCAGAGCAACTTTCTTGATAACTCACACCGTTTTGTTGCATCTTTTGAATCTGATAATGAAAGTTGATCAATTGGTAT
Source organism: Sequoiadendron giganteum (assembly GCA_007115665.2). Lineage (NCBI taxonomy): Eukaryota > Viridiplantae > Streptophyta > Pinopsida > Cupressales > Cupressaceae > Sequoiadendron > Sequoiadendron giganteum. The sequence goes on along the minus strand of VCHN02000014.1, from coordinate 42,006,769 downwards.
GATTCCATATTGATTTAATGCCTCAAGAATAGGCTTATCATTGATTTGATCAAGTTGCTGGATTTCCTATCCCTCCTAAAACATAAGGGCAACATGCTAGTCTCAACCCTCGTGGGAGCCACATTTTACTCCACATGCTGTAATCAGTTGAAACAAAACGATAACAAAGTTTTTTCCTATATCTTCACAAAGAGAAAACATGTTAGATAAATAGAGCATATGATAGATGTGTTTGATGACTCTTTTTTTTTCTTGGAAATCTATGATATGCTAGCTATTTTAATGTTTATAAGGATTAGATTATATGTTTAGAGATGCTTTCCTATGTACTAATTGGTGATCCTTCATTGCTCTAACCAACATCTCACAAATGCAGGGAAACTCAGATTACCAGGGGCAAGTGACAACTGGAGGCTAGATGGGCAGGAGGACTAAATTTGATGCAAGACAACTCAACCAGGATTCATCATTCAGAATGATGGGTCCCCCTTCTTTATGTATGCATTTCCTTTCATCTGTAAATGTATAGTTTTTTCTTTATATGCATAAAAATAGCAGTCCCTCGACTTGTGAGGGACACTATAGACTTATGGTTATCAATAAATAATACCTTTGCAATAAATGTTGACTCTCTTTTCTATTGAATGCATTTCTCTTAATCAAATAATGCAGTTTTTTGATTCTCTCTTTTATGCACATGGATGAAACTTAGCAAAAAATGATATGTACCTTTTATTGTTTAAATACAAACACAATCATAAGTCTACCTGATTTAGTTGGAAGCAAAATCAGGTAACAATAATTATCTTGTTATTTAATCATATGAGTTAAATAATTAAATTACTTACTCTATAATCATATGAGTTATTTAAGAGGCATGATATATTTAACTAATTAAATTAAAATAAAACATATTAAATTAATAAATGGAAGCAAAAAAAGAAGTATTTTTAGAAGTGAAAAAGGAAGCAACAATGGAAGCCAAACTAGAAGCAAACCAAAAGAAATCTTGGAAGCAAAACTTGGTGTTATCTAGGAAGCAAAAACAAAAGTAATTCGGGTAGCAAACAAAGAAGTAATAATGGAAGCAATTTTAGAAGCAAAAAAAGATGCAATAATAGAAGCCATGTCAGAAGCAAAAAAAGACACAAAAATGGAAGCAAAGCTAGATGCAAGAAGTGACGTTATATCAAAAAAAAAATTGGAAGCAAAATTGGAAGTAAAATTGGAAGCAAAATTGGAAGCAAAACTGTAAGCAAAACTGTAAGCAAAACTGGAAGCAAAATTGGAAGAAAACCTGGAAGCAAAATTGGGAGCAAACGTGGAAGCAACACAAGAAGCAAAACCAAAAGAAAAATTGGAAGCCAAATTGGAAGCAACAAAAGTTAGTGCTAAACCTGGCGCTAAATCTGGTTCTAAATCCGGCACTAAATCTCGTGCCAAAGTGAGCATACTAGTTTGCGCCGAGTTTTGTGCCAATAGAAGTGCCCAATTCATGAAATCAAATGCACTAAAATCTGGTGCTATTTTAGGCACTGATTACCTGTTTTGTTGTAGTGAAAGAATAAATTTGTTCATTGATTCGATACGACATATATTAACTACAAGGGAATGAATAGTGGGTGGTGAGTACAAATGATGGGATGGGTATTACAGATATGAGCTAGCGATTTGACAACTCGAGTATTTGAAATGCAAGTGGGAAATAAAAGAATTATGCTGTGAGTACTTATTAGGAAAGATGGAGAATACATGTGGATATTTGGAAATGAATGTGCATGAACTTGTAATTAATATGGTGCAAATTAATTTTCTTTTTCTTTTCGGCCACCAGATAATGCTATGGATACTTGTAGTGTCAAGGCCCGTTCTAAATGTTGACAAGAATAAGCTATAGGTCCCTACAACATTGAGACCCTTTTTGTATATTGAGAAACAAGTCCCTTTGAAGATATTATGAATATTTTTATAATGTGGAGTGTGTTCTTGTGAGAGAAAATAAAAAATAAAGCCTAAGTGAGCTTAAAGACTAAGCTATGTAGCTCAATCTCTGGGTCACCAGAAGTGCTAGGCATATCATGTATTGCTGAATCATCACTTTGTGTGTTAGATTCCATGTTTGGTTCACTACGAGAACCATATTGTTTAAACAATTCAAATATGAAATCATCCTTCTCCAATGTCCTTATATAACTTTAGTCGATGGCTATTTACCAAGAGTGAAAACCGAACTATATCAATGGTATGTAACTGGACCACTCCATTAGGATAAAATTGACTAATTTCATAGGGGCCCAACCATTTGGAATAAATTTTTCCTTTGAAGTCCTTATACTATTAATCATATAATAGTGCCCAGTCTTCCATAGTGAACTCCTTGGTTTTAATGTACTGATCATGCCACCACATACTTTGTTTTGAACTACCTCTATGTGATGAATTTCTTCCATTCTTATTTTATCCAATCCATTTAAAGTATGTAGCCTTTCCTTATGAGCTTCTGTTAAATCCATTTCCAATTCTATTGTTGTCCTTACTGTTTTATATTCAAATTCAATAGGAAGGACTGTTGTCTTACCATAGACTAACCCATAAGGGGTAAAACCAGTGGTGGTTCTACATGTTGTTCTGTAATCCCATACTACTTCAGGAAATCTTACAACCCAATATTTCCTATGCAGCTACATTGTCTTGGTGAGAATACTTTCAATCTCCCTATTAGTGACTTCCACCTGACCATTAGCTTGTGGGTGGTAGGGTGTTGATTTCTTATGTCTAATTTTTTATTCTTCAACCAACTTGGTGATTAGATTAGAAGTAAATTGCAGGCCTTAATCAATGAATATTTCTCTAGGTACTCCATACCTAGTAAAAATATCTTCATATAAGAACTTAGCCACATTACCATCTCTGGCAAATTGTAATGCCTTTACTTCCATCCATTTAGTCAAGTAATCAGTGCAAACAAGGATGTGCTCCCTATTGTTGGATGTAGGTGAGATTGGTCCAATAAAGTCTAAACCCCATTTGTCAAAAGGTTCCAATTTTAACTAAGGTTGTAAAGGAATTTCATCACTCTTGGTTGGTATTCCCATCCTTTGACACCTATCACAACTTCGTGTGTATTTAACTGAATCTTTATGCAAAGTTGGCCAATAATAGCCTGTTGTGAGAATCTTAAAGGATGTTATTTTTACTGCAAAATGACCTCCAAATGTCTCATCATGGCATGCCTTCATGATGTCAAAGATATCATCCTCCTTGATACACCTTCTCATGATGTTATAAGGGCTAGTATAAAATAGATAACCAGATACTTAGGAGTATGGAAAACATTTGTGAACCAATTGTCTCTTCTCCCTTAGAGAGAAGTGTTATGGAATCTACCTTGTGACGAAATAATTGGAAATATCTACATACGAAGGTACTTGTACTTGTAATGCAAATAAGTGTTCATATGGGAATGAATCATCTACCACTCCTTCAACTGATTCTGTTAGCAATCTTGATAGGAAATCTACCTCTACATTTACTTTACTAGGTTTGTCAACTATGGTAATGTTAAATTCCTGTAAAAGAAGTAGCCATCTTACTATCCTACCTCCAACTACTGGCTTGTTCATAAAATACTTGATTGCTGTGTGATATGTATGGACAAAGCTGAATAGCCAGAATATAATGCTTGAATTAATTAATTGCACAAACTATAACACACATCTCTTTTTCTGTTACAGTATTGTTCAACTCCACTCCTTGAAGATTTTTGCTAATATAATATATTGTATACTCTTTTTTGCCTTCCTTTTGACCCAATACTGCTTCAATGGAAAAATTTGAAGCATATGTATATATGTGAAAAGGAAAAGTCCAATTAGGACCTGATATCAATATTGGTGCTTGAGTCAGAGCTTTCTTTAGTTCTTCAAAAGAGTGTTGACACTCAGATTTTCATTCAAATTCAATGTCCTTACTTAGAAAAATAAATAACGGTGCAACAATTTTGTTAAAATCTTTTATAAATTGCCTATAGTAGCCTACATGGCCAAGAAAGCTCCTGATATCTCTTTATTTTTGAGGAAGAAGTAAACTAGATATTATTTCTATTTTGTGTGGATCAACCTGAATTCCTACACTAGATATAAAGTGTCCCAATACAATTCCCTGTGTCATCATCATGAAAGACTTTTCATTACTGAGTGACAGGTTGTGTTCTTTGCAAAATTTCAACACTTTCCAAATTATTGAGAGCTTCCTCATAAATTTCACCATAAGTAGTGAAGTCATCCATGTATATCTCCATGCAGTCATGTGCATAATCATAAAATATGTTGAGTGCTACTCTTTAAAAGGTAGCTGAAGCGCTGCATAAGCCAACTGGCATAATAGAGTAAGCAGAAGTCCCCCAAGTACATGTGAATGTAGTCTTGGATAGATGAGAGATCAAGGCTTGGTATAATAGGTACACATTGTTGAGGTAGTGTGACCAATGGAATAGTATAGGTTAACTACACCCAATCCATATAGATTCGAGGCATATTTAATCCACTAAGCATCAATCCCAATAAGATATTCAATATCAATAAAAATAAAGAAGCCCTTAAAACTAACATGCTAAAACATGAAATCTTGAAAAACATCTATTCTAAGACATTGAAACTTATCCTATTGGGGGAGTGGTGTCACATTGATGTGGTATGGCGACCCTTTCCCAATTCCTTGGATAATATGAGCCTTTCCAATTGATTTTATTGATTAAAATTAAAGGAAACTAATGAAAAAGATAAACAAAAACCTGATAAAAGCTAGATTAACATGATAAAAGCTAAGATGTTTGATGTAAGTGTATGTAAACCTATTCTAAATGTGTACAAGATTCAAAGGTACAAGACCTAGATTCCAAAATATACTAAATCAAGGCAAACTAAGTTACCATGGAAGTCATTGATGGATGCTAAGCTACCAATGCATGAAAATTAATATAAAATGCTTATCAAATGTAAAACATGAGTGCAAATGGGTGTGAGTTTCAATAGTATAATTTTTCTATCAAAATACAGATCCATATTCAATAGATGCAAAGTCTATTTATAGAATAGGCAAAAGAATCCGATGGTCAAGATTGAGAGAATCAATCAATGGTCAGGATGGAAAGAAGATGGAGGCATGGATCATGGATTCCCATCAAGGGTTGAGAATGCAAATTGATTTTTAATCAAGGGCTCACAATCATGCAAAGAAGCACACTTTCAAAGCTAGCTCAAGAATTTTGTTGGCAGTTTGTTATAGAGAAGAATATTCCCTTTTTGAATGAGTGAAAAGGGAGAATATTCTCATGCAAGTGGATGAGGAAAATTAGCATTTAGCAAATTAAAAAAAAGTTTTAATGTGAAAAGGGGAGGGATATTCCATAAGAATATTCCCTTTTGGAGGAATTTGAGATTTAACATTAAATAATTTATTTATTTAATGAAAGGGGTGGGATTAAGATATTTAATTAAATAACTAGGATAACTAGGATTTATTTAATTAAATAAGAAGATATAAGAAGGCTAATTAAATAATTTGCATTATTTGATTATATAGGATGAAAAATGAATATGAGGGAGAGTGAATTAAGCTAATTAAATTAATTAGATTGATAGGTTAAAATGAGGCATTTGATTAATTAAATAGATTAATTATCTAGGTTCATTATCATGAGAGATGGGTTCTTGTGAACCACTACTCATGAATCATGGGTCAATGAGTTTGACTTGAAAACTACACAGTTGAATCCTGATAGCAATATCATAGGTTAATTTAATCAAATAAGCGAAAAGAGGATGGATTTTAGGATGAAATGATGTTAGTATATCAGATACAAGTGCGTAGTATCATTTAGGATATTTTTAAGTGTATACATTTTTCCTCTCTTTGAAGCGAGGTACCTGTTATGTTGGTTCAAAGACCAATGATTTTCAGATCAAAACTACTTCTCAGATCAAAATTTAAAAATAAATTATTATTTTTGGATGCCCCACTATTGCCCTAGCAGAAGGAATTAAGTTGGTACCCTAGTCCCTCGAGAGATTGGGTAGAAATTTTAAATTTTGGGTTGATCTCTCGACAAAGGTAAAATATTAATTTAGGTGCTAGAAAACATGCACCAAGATACGAAAATGGCCTCAAAAACACAAAAAATGGCTCAAAATAGGTTGCACAACTCAAAATAGGTAAAACAGGCTAAAACCCTAGGTTTTGGCTCAAATTAGGGCAAAAAACCCTAATTTTTAGGCATAAATAGGTGAGAAAGGTGCACTTCCAATTCATTTGTGCATTCATCCTATAACAATTTTGTGCATTTGGAGATTTGACACCCTGACGAGATGGCCCACCATGTGCTTGCAGTTCACCTTTCTGAGCGAGTGCGAGAGTACTAATGTCGAGCAAATGTAAGACCTCGAGTATGTGACTCAAAACTTGTCTTGATTTTTGCATTTTAGTGCATTTATTAGTGCATCAAAATTAGGTTTTCTAGGGCATTGCTGTATAGCGACGCGTAAAAGGTGTCGTCGACGTCACTATTGATATTTTAGTGATGTACTTTTTGTTTAGTAGCGTGCTAGGATTTTTATTTTAGCGATGCACTTTGCCAGGGTGTTCTGCTGTTAAAATTGCAATGCTTAGATTTTTTTAGTGACGTTCTCCGATGGTGGGTGACACACTTATCATATAGTGACATGCAGGGTTATTTAAGTATAGCAATGCGTCACAATATTGATGCACAATTGAGTATTGCAAATTATGTCACCAAATTGGCGACACACCCCAAATATGATACAATGATGCTCCCCATAAATGGCGACGCTATTGATTTTAGTGATGCAATTGATGTTCCAAGATAAAAACCCTCAAATTTTTAACTTGTTTCTATATTTTAAGTAAATTGAGACTGTGTGTGTGATGTGTGCAGGAGGATATTCAACCTCTGATGTCGCGAGAACATTGATCAAAGATTTTGGTAGTGGCATGAGACTTTGATCACGTGGACGCGAAGTGGCTAGGGATGCTTGGATTAGGGTTCATTGATTTCATGCCTGAGGTTCACACCTATCTAGCCATGATGACAACACTTATCGAGAGGTGGCATAGTGAAACATCCTCTTTCCATTTGCCCACTAGCGAGGCTACAGTCACAGTTGAGGATGTGTGGAAGATCCTTCAGCTTCCCATTCATGAGGAGCGCGTTATCTATGATACAAATACCGAGAGAGATGCATGTTGTCCACATTTGTGCACAAGTTAGATCATTTTGGTGAGTTCACAAATAAACTTGGATCTATATAGAGCTTGAGTACTAATTTTTAGATTTTTCGTTACTGTGCTCATTGCTGGTGTGATTTCCCTAGACTGATGGGGTAGAGGTTTCAGTCCAGGTTGGGAGGTGGCATGACATAGGATGATCCAGCGGACCACTATGTATGCCTGGGGGTCAGTTCTACTAGCTTCCCTATATCATGATATGCATTAGGCAATATATTTCCAAGGTAGGAGCATCGGGGTTGGTGCTACATTGTTGCATATATGAGCTTATGAGAACATAGTAGTTTTGAGACCTTTGGTTGTGTTTGCCGATGTACATTAGGGATATCTTATTGTCTTCTGATATAGAGTGCCAATGAAACTACAACACACAGGGCTGATAGGGATACCATTTTGGTGGTGGGTCATAGATGATATGACTATATTTAGATGGAGGACGTGGCTACAGGTTCCTGCTTGGTACAATGACCAACATTAGTTATATTTTTCCCGCTAAACCCACTACATCCAGGGGCAAGAGTATACCATGGTTGAGTGGTATCTCCCAGATCGCATTTCTCGATAGTTTAGGGAGGTAAAAGATGTGCCTCATGATGATTATACAACTATTTTTTCCAGATCTTAGAGAGAGGTTGAGTGGGGAAAACTAATCGATCCCGTTGTGGCAATAAATGAGTTTAGACAACTAGTTTCGCAACCCTGGGCTTATGATCAGGGAATTTCAGACACAAACACCACCCTTGGATATGATGCATGGTGTAGGCCAGCTAATCATTTTATTGAACCAGCAAGGGGATTTCTTGGTGGGAGAGGCAGAGGTAGGGGCATAGGTAGGGATGGAGGTAGACAACAATTAGAGAAACCTTAGTAGCTAGACCAACAAAGGGTAAAGGTTTTAGGGGATGGAGATAAGGTATGATAGATACCATAGTATTAGGGGCATCAAGCCAATTAGTAGGCTTACAAGCCCCAACAACCATAGCAACCGAATTTGAGAGATGGGAAAATTCTTGCCTAGATAGTAGAGAGAGATTAGCTATGCCAATAGCTACAGGTGATGATGGCAAAGTGAGATAGAGAGGTCCAATTGTAACAATAGCTGGATCTATATCTAGCCTAGGAGATTGGGTGACAATAATAGCTTGAGGCCGTTACAGTTGCATCACAAGGATAGATGGTTTCTACTCGCTTGTATAGAGAGGTGGTCACAGAGGCTGCATATTATAGGATGCATTACCGTCAATATATTCCTCGAGAGATGAGACAACCAAATTACTCCGAGAGGAGTGGTGCAGCTCCTAGGGCTTCAGATGGACAACACTCAGTCAAAGGCATGATGAGCGACAAAACGGGGGATAACCTTGAGCATGGACACTCTTTTTTTTTCTTTTCTTTTGTTATAGGGCCTGATTATTTATACAGATATACATTCATAGGCTCAGTTTTGATAGCCTCTTACATATTGTACATTTGATGAGATGACACACACTAATTCAAATATTGTATTATGAAAGTCATTTTTTGATATATATGAGATGATCTGGATTTATGATGTGATGTCTTTTATTTCATGTGTTATGGATGTATGGATGCATATGATGTGATGCAATGTACTTCTTTATTGATGCATATGTGATATGCGATGATCCATGATGTAATGTGTATGATATACGATGTTATGAGATAGATGTAATGCAATGAAATGGATATGTTATCTTCTTTTTCAACATCTTTGTATGATATGCTATGACATGATATGATATGCTTATGCAGGATGTATGTATGTATATAAGGATGATGCACATGTTTATTCTTATGATATGGATGCTATGAATGTTTATACAATGGATTACGATGCTTAGAATAACATATCTATATCATTCAAAAAAACTTAAATGATAATGATGATGTAGTGGATTATCTTTCTTTATTATTATGATGATATGTTGTGATGATGCGAGATGTATGCATGCTAATGATTTGTGGATGTAGGATGGATGCATGATGATGTTTTTATTGACTGTCATGATACCAGGTCAACGTGGAAAGAAGATAGAAGAATAAGGTGAATGAATTGACCATTGATTTTGAGATTGATTCAAAATTCCAACAAGTCCATGATCCATCAAGACTTTATTAGAGAATGGTGATGAGATGGATGATTTTTCTCATATCCAGGATTTAGACTTTTCATCATTCCATATGTTTGATATAACACATAGACATGATGCATTAAGGTATCGATAACTAGGATGGCGTTGTATCTAGTGACATGGACTTTGACTCTGCAAACAAATAGGATAGTTCTTGTTCACACCTTTCCATACAAAAATCTCGTTGGAATGTAGGCTAGAGGTTTATAATATCTTGGACCAAAGAATAAGCAATAATCAACAAGCTACTCCAAACAACCTCCCTACACAAAAAACAAGTATGCACCAAGATTATTTTACAAGAATACCCACAAGCACAACAAACGAAAGATAATAATCGATGCCCCATTCCTTTCTCTATAAATCATTGAGACATCATCGAGAGGTCCTCAGAATGGGTCAACAAGATAAATCATAAGAAAATATAAAAAATGAACAATCAATTTTATCTATATGTCTTGCCAAAGGTGTAATGTGTGTTGAGGATAAATACCCAAAGTGATTGCAAATGATATGACTATTGTAGGAAGGATGCATCCTGGGATGTGTTATCAGATGGTGGCAGGTTGTTTAAAAGGTCGTTGATATAAGGTTTGATTGACATGTTTGATAATGATCAAGAATTTGATTTTTGACATTTAGGTTCTACTTTTGCTGATTGTTGTACTTTTTTCCGGTTTGTGTTACCAAAGGGTGAGTGATGATCAATTTATTATGAATGAAACTTTATTGTGGGTGAAAGTGAAATGAGATGGATGGTTTTGGGATTTTTGGAATATTTCACTATTTTTGGTATTTTGCAATGTTTTGACGCTGTTCTTGGTCTCTTGGAATTTTTATGTGAATGTTTTGGTTTTCTATTATTTGAGGTTGTTTAGGGATTTTGATAGTTTTCCAATGCTTTGGGGTTTTCAATTTTTGAATGTTTTGGGTTTTTCGAGTTTTCCATATGTTTAGGGGTTTTCTAAGTTTTCAATTTTTTTTTGTGTTTTTCTAAGTTTTCAAATGTTTTGGAGTTTTCTAATTTTTCAAATGTTTAGGGTTTTTCTGAGTTTTTTGACCAAGAACCTAACCTAAAAGACTATCCTAGGGGCCTTGGGGGCTTATCAAAGATGAGCCTTGCCTATGTTATACACATAGATACCACGTAGTTTGATTGATTTGACTTATTTGTTGATGATATATGAACAGTTAATGGATTGCCAATTTATTATGATGGACTCCTAAAGGACTGACCTATGGTGTCTCGGGGGCACATCAATGATGGCCTTGCCTACGTTCAATCTCAGAGACTCATATTTTGACATGGTACTATTTTTGGATTTTTGATGTTTGACCTTTTTAGGGATTTTGATGTGTTTTGGATATTTTGGGATTTTGACTTTACAATTTTTGAATGTTTTTGGATTTTAGCTGTACAAGATTTTGAATGTTTTTGGATTTTCTGATTTTATGAATGTTTTTGGGATTTTTGATGAGATTTTGAGGTAAATGATAGCTATATCATGATCTCGATGTCACATTGTGAGATATAAGACATGGATCAAGAGTTATTCAAAAACAAGAGTGTAATAACCTATCCCTATTGTCTAACAATGCCTCATAGTGCAATGAACAAACTAAGATAGGTAATGTACATGCGAACACGTCAAAAAAGTTTTATCATGCTAGATACGGGCTAGGGGAGTTCATGAGATAAAAGGGTAAAGATCTTGCCAAAATTTTTCCATGAGTAGAGTTGAAGTATACACTGAATCTTTGTCAAGATCAAGATAAATTAGAATATTTGGATAAACCTGGATTGGATGGATGGAGGGAACATTGTATTTATCATGACAAGGATGACATACTTCTATCTAAGGATCATATAGATGCTTGATTCTACTCATGACACCTTTTTGCTAGGTTTTCATCATAGTACTTTCCCAAAGTGCCATTGAAGTGGCTTTCACTGGAGGATGATTTTTATTTTTACTATTTTCTTTATTTTTTGTTTTTTTGGAAATTTTACCCTCATGTTGAACCACCTAGTGGTACTTGTTGATGGTGTTTTTATGCACTAATAAACATAGGTAATGCATAGGTGCATCACCTCTCTTGAAAGACAATCTTCCACAATCAAATTGCAGAACACTATCCCAAGGTCTCTCAGATGTCAGGTCTTGACAGTGCTTGGAATATCTCAGTTGATTTATGTGATTTTTTGGAATCACAAGGTGGACTTATGGATGAGTTACAAAGTGGGGAAGTTGGATCTGCAAATGAAGTTCTTAAGATGGGAGAGTTGTTGAGCGTTTGCTGCAGGTTCAAACAACAGTCTAGAACTCCATTTCAACATCAGATTTAGCTTTATAATGTGCAATGAACCTTTCTTAAGGTTACTTATTAAAAAAAAGGAAAAAGGGCAGGGAAGAGAGAAGGTTCCTGGATCTAAAACTACTAATGAACAATGATCATGGAGGCTGCTACAGTAGACAAACTCCCTAAACTAGGTTTTGCTTGGCCAAGAGGATCCTACAGTTACAAAAAACTAGTGCAATCTTCTAAGGACTGCAAATTTTCAGTTTGCATACACACATCATGAACATGCAAGTGAACTAGGTTGTAGCAATCAAATAAAGAAGCCCAGGCTAACTTTACACAACAACTTGTCATCAACAAGTGCCAAAAGTATGGGCTGGAAATTCATCAAATACTGAAACAACAATCACCATTACCACTTCCATTCAAGAAAATACAACTAAAACTAACTTGGAAGGTAGAACCATGCACACATAATGAGAAAACTCAAAAGTAACACCCATAGATCATGCAATGCTACTTTCTATTGCTGCAAAATGTTTTTACAACAGCTCTCCAACCCTTACAAATGAGGGGAAGAGCCCTATTTATACTTTTTCAAAGCCCAAATGAATGGCTAGGATTGATTTACATTGTGTGGCTTAGATTCAATTACATTAGGGCTTCACCTACCTCACAATATTCAACAATTAAAATACATCTTTGTCTTTTTCCTATTTTGTCTTGTAGTGGCTAGTCACTGTAGCAATTTTGTCTTCTAGCTAATTTCCCTTTTACTGTAGCTGAAATTGACTGAAAGCTACCTTCTTCTTGATGGAATTTCAGCATTCCTCATTGGATCAAATGGTTGTATCGGCAAACCCATGGTAGGCTTCTTGAAATCGGAAATGAGAGGCCGAAATGCTGTTTTGAAAACGACGAACAGGGCATGGAACTCCAGATGGTATTTCCCGACTGCAAATTTGGAATTTGAAAGGTTCATGGAGGATGAGATCCAATTTTACCATCTGGGTCGAAGTCCGTTTTCAAATCGGAGGAGCGCTTGGACGTTCCGGAGATGTGAGCCCGAAATGCTGTTTTGAAAACGGTTGACAGAGCATGGAACTCTTGATGCTATCTCCTGGCTGCAAATTTGAAATTTGAAAGGTCAATGGAGGATAAGATCCAATTTTACCATCTGGGTCAAAGTCCATTTTCAAATCGGAGGTGCGCTTGGACGTTCCGGAGATGTGAGCCTGAAATGCTATTTTGAAAATGACTGACAGAGCATGGAACTCCGGATGGTATCTCCCGGCTGAAAATTTGAAATTTGAAAGGTCAAGGAAGGATAAGATCCAATTTTACCTTCTGGGTCAAAGTCTGTTTTCAAATCGGAGGTGCACTTGGATGTTCTGGAGACAAGAGGTCGGAATGCCATTCTGGAAATGTTGTTTTGAAAACGGCTGATAGAGCATGGAACTCTGGATGGTATCTTCCAGCTACAAATTTGAAATTTGAAAGTTCAAGGGAAGATAAGATCCAATTTTACCATCTGGGTCGAAGTCCGTTTTCAAATCAGAGGAGCGCTTGGACGTTCTAGAGATGTGAGCTCGAAATGCTGTTTTGAAAATGGCTGACAGAGCATGGAACTCCAGATGGTATCTCCCGGCTACAAATTTGAAATTTGAAAGGTTAGGGGAGGATAAGATCAAATTCTACCATCTGGGTCGAAGTCTATTTTCAAATTGGAGGTGCGCTTAGATGTTCCGGAGACAAGAGGCCAGAATGCCGTTTTGGAAATGTTGTTTTGAAAATGGTTGACAGAGCATGGAACTCTGGATGGTATCTACCGGCTGAAAATTTGAAATTTGAAAGATCAACGGAGGATAAGATCCAATTTTACCATTTGGGTCGAAGTCTGTTTTCAAATCGAAGGTGCACTTGGACGTTCCAGAGACAAGAGGCCAGAATGCTATTATGGAAAGCTACTGCAAAAATGTTGTTTTGGAATTTTCAAAACTTCCTGAAACTTAATGAAACCTTTTTAGTTGACTTAGGCATCACAAAAACATCCAAAATCCATAGGAAACCTATCCCCAAAGACAAAAAATGAAGGAAAGAGTGAATCGAGAGAGTGGGGGGGTGAAGCCCGAAAAACCCAAGACTTAGCCATTTTTAAAATTTAGGGGTGAATTATGGTTAGCCAAAAATGAGACTTTGAAGGGCATGTTGACCAAATAGGACACCAAAAAAGGGGCACACAAAATGAGATGGGAGCAAAGCAATCCGTCGGGAGCGAAAAAAGAGGGTCCTTGCCTACGGCAGGGCGTGTGTGCAAAATATGCACAACAAATGGCGACTCGTTGGGGAAATGATCTAGAGAATTTTGATGACAAATTGGAATCATGAACCCAGAACCTTTGGTTTTGACCTTCACGCTAGGGAAAATAAGACAAATGCTCAACCAAAGGATCAAAACCACTATTAATCCAACTTTAGTATGTTGAAAATCCAAGTGTGTGCAATTGCGTTAATTCCCATCCTTTAGTTGCTGCAAGAACCTAAGCTCCATCAAGTTAAGCTAGGTAGTTTAATCTAACCCCAAAAGAATCTGGGGCATTGCCTCATTGCCAGTCAGGCATCCATAGCCCCGACGAGGTTGTCGCTATGATTCTCCCGAACATTTCTCTACTATCGGCCGGGCGTCCATAGCCCGGGTAGAGTTATTTGTATACCCTTGAAAAGTTGAATTTCTCTTCTTTTGATTTTCAATATTTTGATTTCTTTCTTTGTTTCTTTTCTCTTTTCAGTTGTTTTATTTCAACCCGCAAGCAATGAAGCTCACGCTCAGAGCTGAGAATCATAGTGGCGCTGGAGCAGAATTTTAGATTTTTCACTTAACTAGACTTCACAAAGGACCTACAGTGACTGTCGGATCCTTAAAATATGTGAGAGATATAAGATTATAGAATACTTCAGAATTAGACCAACCAATGACTTATCCACTTCAAATCAAACATCTAGATCACTTGATACTAATAGAAGATCCTCACCATCCAATCTGAAAACTTGAATAGAGTTTGACAAAGAAATACATAGAACAACCCTAGGTAATAAGAATGATTGTTGTGTGCACAGATGTGCCCAGCCAAAAGCAGAGGGACCTCGAGCAAAGCAGCAACAAAGCAAGAGAAAACAAAAGCAAACAAAAGAAAATGAAAAACAAACACCAAAACTAACCAAAGTGGGAATTTATTTTAAAATAATATCTTGAAGTATGTCTGATTCCTCATGTTGTGATGAATGAATACCATAAATGTGTCCCACTGTGGTATCATGAGTATGATTTACATTATTTGAGGTTGATGCATTTCTTGAATCTTTTGCTTTTGAATGATTAGGCAGAGGGTTTGTGTAAATTTTAAGATTTTCATTCCCAAATTTTCAAGATCGACATCAATGTCTCCTTGTTCAATAATATCTTCTATTAGATGTTTGAGTCTAAAACAATTTTGTGTGTTATGACCTTTGTATCGGTGAAATTCACAAAAATGATCATCTCTATAACTACGAGGTTTGACTTGTGGCTCTTGATAGTTTGAGAAATCTGAGAGTGTTATAAGGTTAGACTATATCAATCTCTTCAACACATCTTCCATAGGTTCCCCTAAGGGAGTGAATTGTTGCTTAGGAGAATTGTTTGTTCTTTGTGATCCTCATTAAGTGTTTGCAGCATTTCCCGTTGGTTGATTGTTAGGTGGTTGTGCGCATGGTTGTTATGTGTTCATGGGTTGGACATTTTTTTTCCTAGGAGCAGATATGACCACCTTTGCATTGACAACACCATCACTAGTAACATTCTTATTCTTGGCCCAAAAACGGGGTTTGCCATTAGAATTAGTGGATGGGCAGTTGTCTTTATATGCTTGTGTGTTTCCCTGTGAGATTAGGGCTCTCTCAATGTTGAGGGCCCAAGGGAAAAAAACATCATAAGTGGTGATATATTGCATCTTCAAGTAAAAGGATAGTTCCCCATCAATATTAGCAAAGATAATTACTACTTGTTGTTCTTACGAATGGGCCACTTGCTCTTACTAGCTCTTTGCCTCCACCTTTGTAAGAATTTGGCTAAGGATTCTCCTTTGTTTTGCTTGAGTGCATATAACTCTTATAGGCTTAAATCCATGTAAGTATTGAAGGAGAAGTGATCTATGAATCTATCAATGATTCCTTGGAACGTTTTGATGCCTAGAGGTAATTGTGAAAACCAATCGATGGCTGGGCCCGCCAAGATTCGTGGAAAGAGGCACATCAAGAAGGAATCATTGTAGGAAACCTCCATACACATGATGTTGAATTATTTGACGTGATCCACAAGATTTCCTCTCCCTTTGTATTTATCAAATTTAGGGACCTCAAAACCAAGGGGGAAATGTAAAATTGTGATGTTTCTATCGAATAGGTATGGACACAAGTTTTGTTGTGTATGGGTTTTTTTTTTTTCCCATTTGAATGTCCTACATTTTTTGTGTTAGTGCCTTGAGTTGCGATGCCATATCGTCTTGTCAGTTTGGTGGAGGAGCATAAGGTGTGTATTATGGGATGGCAGATGAATTGGAAGTGGGATTTTGATATGATGAGGTGTTGTATGGTGTGTAGGATGGAGTTTGATATTGTGGAGGTGATGGAGGTGGAGGTGTATATGCACCTAACATGTTTGGATTGATAATGTTTTGCTGAGGATTATAGTAAAAATCATGTTGTTTCTGCTATTGTTGTTGTGCAAGAATTTTTTGGGTGTATTGTTGTGCTAGTAATACTTGTTGTTAGGCTTGTTGTTGTTGTTGTTGTTGGGCCGCTAAGGATACTTGTTGTGCTTGTTGAGTGGCTAAAGCTACGTGTTGGGTTTGTTGTTGTTGTTGAGCAGCTAAGGCTACTTGTTGGGCTTGCTATTGTTGTTGAGCGACTAAGGCTACTTTTTAGGCTTGGCGTTGTTGTTGAGCTACTAAGACTGATTTTTGGGCTTACTATTGTTGTTGAGCTACTAAGGCTGTTTGTTGGGCTTACTGTTGTTTTTGAACTGCTAGAGTTGCGTGTTGGGCTTGTTGTTGTTGTAAGGCTTGTTGATAAGCTTGTTGTGCTTGTTGCAAAGATAGAGCATGGGCTTGCAATGTAGAGTAATTTGGTTATTGGGATATCTGTGATGGGTTTTGGGTGTTTATGGTTTGAGTGGGTTGTGGGTTGATGATGAGAGGTTGGGGGTTGCCTTAGTTTAACATCCCTTGTAAAATGGTGGGTTGGGATGGAGGCATGTAACTTTGAGGTCCCATTTGATTTTTCCTGACGTGAGGGACCAATGGTAAGGATGATGATGGCACCGTTTGGTATTGCAATGGAAATGACACATTAGGACCTTGAGTCAATTGATTGAAATGATTCTCTTGACCAATGCGTTGTGGGTTCCCTTGTTGTGTTTGATGTGGGACCAAAGTATTAACTTGGTTGATTGGGTTTGTGATCATTGTGTTGGTTTTATTTGGGTTGGTGATGGATGGGATGGATATGTTTTGTGAAACCAATGGGTTTAATGAACCAATAGGGTGGATGGATGAAGATTTCCTTTGTTGTCTTAAGGGTTGATTTTGTGTAAGGGTGTTGACATGCCCTTGTTGGTCTATTTGAGACACTTGGTTCAAATTTCCTTGCATAATGTTAGGCACACTTGTGGTACTCATGGAGATAGATGAAGATGGTTGCACTCAAAATGTTGAGGTCGTTGTGGTATCGTGGAATGTAAGAGGTTTATGTGGATGTGGAGGGTCTTCTAGAATGGTGGTGGAAGATTGAGGTGGGGCACCCAATGTTGGTGCCCAAGTGGTGTTTTGGGGAGGATTTATGTTTAGAGTACCCACAAGTGCATTGCTTTCCAAAGGAATGGTGTGGCCAAAGTCATTAGCAATATTAGGAGTTTGTGTTTGACTTGGCCCTAGTGATGGATTTGATTGAATTGTAGATGAATTCAAGCCTTGTGCCAAGGTTTGTGTAGAAAAATATGGGGGAATTAAAGTAAATTTCTCTAAGGCTTGATGTTCTTGTTTATACTCAAGGAGTTCTTCCTTAGTAAGCTCAAAATGGGTTTTTTGTAACATCTTCTACCTCATATGGTCCCAATGGATTTTTGGGTTGTTGTGAGGGGGTAGAATGGCTCCTTGGATCAAATTATTGTGGCTTTGTATCACTTATAGTTGATGTAGTTTTGGATTGTTCCATGATTCTCTTGTGTTGTGATCTTGTTATAACCATAAATTTTGGGTCACCTATGAGAGAGTTATGTTGAGATTTGTAATGTTTAAAATCTCTAATTGACTCAAATTGTGGTAAAAGGGACACTCTAAGTCATTTTGGACCAATGGTGTGAATAGGAGATGAAAAGGGTGAATGATATGACACATGAAATTTATAAAATCTTGGACAACACTTTTAGACAAAGAGATTTTATGTTTTGATGAAAGGTGTTAATGAAATTGTAAATATTTAAGGTAGAGTTGTGACCTTTAAGATAAAATTATTCATAAAATGTGATAACCAACTCAACTAAGTGTATGAAAAATGATCCATTTCACACACAACATAGCTAAGTTAGGGGATTGGTTTGATGATGTCTAAGTCAAAAGTGTTGGTGTGTCCAAAAGTTTATAAAGTTTGGTAAAGTGAAAGGTGAAATATGATTAAGGATGGATGAAATGTTTTGACCAGAAATGTTAACCTAGAATGAGCCTTTATTTTTGCAAGACCAAGGTATTGAGAAAAATGATATACCTCTAAAGTGACAATACCCTAAGAACTCAAATATTTTGGTAAAATAGAACTCAATGATTGTGGAAATAGGACCCAATGGTTTTGACAATAGAACTCAATGATTTTGGACTCAATGTTTTGCAATATTTTCCTTGTCTCAATTTTCTTCTTTTGGGGAGTCAAAGTTTGACCATACATCAATGTGGGGCATTCATTTGATTTAATCTTTGATTTTAATGAAGTTATTTTTACCACATAAAGAAAGTCTAGTTAATGTTTCAAACTAAAATGTCTATGCCAAAGCACCCTTCATTTCACAAAGTCCCTTATGTGAAAATCATGAAGCTAAGAACATATTTCCCTATGTTTACCTTTGGAAAGTATGGATTTAGATATAAGCCATTAAAACTAACATGATAAAATATAAAATCTTGACAAAAATCTATTCTAAGAGATTGAAACTTATCCTATTGGGGAAGTGGTGTTGCATTGATGTGGAATGGTGACCCTTGGATAATATGAGCCTTTCCAATCGATTTTATTAATTAAAATCGATGGAAACCAATGAAAAAGATGAAAAAACTTGATAAAATATAGATTAACATGATAAAAGATAATATGTTTGATGTAAGTGTATGAAAACCTATTCTAAATGTGTACAATATTCAAAGATGCAAGCCCTAGATTCCAAAATATACTAAATGAAGGCAAACTAGGTCATCATGGAAGCCATTGATGGATGCTAAGCTAACAATGCATGAAAAATTAATCTAAAATTCTTATCAAATGTAAAACATGAGTGAAAATGGGTGTGAGTTTCAACAACATAAGTTTGATATCAAAATATGGATCCATATTAAATAGTGCAAAGTCTATTTATAGAATAGGCAAAAATAAACCGATGGTCAAGATTGAAAGAATCAATCAATGGTCAAGATGGAAAGAAGATGGAGGTATGGATCATGGATTCCCATCAAGGGTTGAGAATGCAAGTTGATATTTAATCAAGGGCTCACAATCATACAAAGAAGCACACTTTCAAAGCTTGCTCAAGAAGTTTGTTGAAAGTTTGTTACAGATAAGAATATTCCCTTTTTTGAATTAGAGAAAAGGGAGAATATTCTCAAAGAATATTCTAATGCAAGTGGATGAGGAAAATAAAAAATTAATAAAATTTAAACAAATTTTTAATGTACAAAGGGGAGGGATATTCCATAGGAATATACCCTTTTGGAGGAATTTAAGATTTAACATTAAATAATTAATTTATTTAATGAAAGGGGTGGGATTAAGATATTTAATTAAATAACTAGGATAACTAGGATTTATTTAATTAAATAAGATATAAGAAGGCTAATTAAATAATTAGCATTATTTGATTAGACAGGATGAAAGATGAATATGATGGAGAGTGAATTAACCTAATTAAATTAATTAGATTAGCAGGTGAAAATAAGGCCTTTAATTAATTAACTAGGTTAATTTAATCAAATAAGCAAAAAGAGGATGGATTTTAGGATGAAATGATGTTAGTATATTAAATGCAAGTGCGTAGTATCATTCAAGATATTTGTTAAGTGTCTAAAGGTAGTAATGAAATGAATATCTAAGATATTTCTTCTATAGAATTGGTGGGTATAATACTTTGCAAGGGGTCTTGTAGGCATATGAGATAGTCTTGTTGCTACAGGCTCTTGCCATAGTAATTTTGGATTATGTGAGAAATGATCTCATCTTCATCCTGGTCATTCAATAAGGGGCTGCGCTCTATAGTCATCAATGTCTACAAAGAATAGTTATCTTTGCCATCTAAATTGGGCCAAATAGTTTGCTCAAGGTCAGCATAAGGCTAGGACAGTGGATAAAGAACCAAGTTTTTAGTGACTATCCCATTGGATATAATCATTTTTCCAGACCTACAACCTATAAATGTATCAACTGTAGCTAACTAAGGCCTACCTAGGATGAGTGGGTAACCTAGAAGATTAACTTTGGTTTGTAGCACCATAAAGTCTGTAGGATATTCCCAATAATCCAATGCAATGACTAGGTATTTAATAATTCCCCCAGTATTGATCATAGACCTATTAGCTAGCTATAAAATAGTTTGTGTGGGCCTGAGGTTAACTAACTGAAGCAACTACATTGTTTTTTTTTTCATGACATTGATTTTTGACCCAAAATCTATCAAATTATTCTTAATGAGGGTTCCATTGATCTTAACACTAACTACTGGACTACTAGGATCTATACCTTAGGGACAACAATGTTCCCTAACATGATGTCTGCAAGATTTCCCAAGACATGGACAGTATGAGGATATTTTCTTTTTCTACCTGGTTTCTTAAGACATAGACCCCTTATAATTTTTGCGAGACATGGATGTCTTTGATAGCTTGGATAAGTGGAATCTTGATGCTAACATATTTTAATTGACCTAAAAGATCTGTCTCAGCCCGTGTGTGATGATTTTGAATAGCTAGCCGTTCAAGAAAAGGTGGCTTGGGACTTGAGGTAGCTTGGTGTACCTGATTTGACTCAGGTTCCAAAGATGATTTGTCTGAAGTCTCAACTATAGGTTCCTCATCCTCCATTTATGTAATTTGGGGGGATAAAGGTCAAATTTTTTTTTTCTTGATCTGAGGTGGACATCATTCACCTCTACCTCATAGGTGGGGTATTGCATAACTTCATTAATATAAGCCCGTTGAACATGATTAGTGTTAGGTTTAGGTGTAGGTTCGATAGGTATTTGTGGTTTATTGGGTGGTTGATTTGTAGGATTTGATGGAGGCATTAAATCTTGTTGATGTGGTGGAGGAGGGAGCATAGGCTACTGATAGTTCATATACCATTACTGGCCTTTCAACCACTAAGGCTGCCACTAATTCTGTTGGGTTGGCCATTGTGGATTATAATTGGAACCATAATTTTTTTTTGTGCCCAAGCGTTTGGCTGCTGGTTCCAATTTGGCTAAGCTTGTGGCCATTGTTGAGGGTTTTTCCACCAGTTTTGGTTTGCTTGCTAGGGACGAGAGTTCCAAGTAGAATTTTTTGGATTCCCAATAGGAAAGGATGAATTAAAGCTAATGGGGTCTTTTGGTATACCTTATCTTTGCTTCCATGGCATCCTTTGTGCTATATAGAAGGGTTGTCCATCATCTCTTTCAATTGGTTGAAAATCAGGTTTCTTAATTTTATCTTGCTAGATACTTGCCACTCTTGTATTTGCAATTTGATTTTATTTTCTTGCAACTTGGATAATATTCAATGATAATAGCCTCAACTTTCTCTCACTTCTTCTTAATGTGGAGAGTATCCAACTGAGTTGCCAAATGGATTATAATATGCTCCATGTTGGAAAATATGTTGCTTAACTCAATTTTTGAAACTCCAGTAGATGATTTACCAATAGTGGATGTCCTATCTCCTCTTGGCCTTTTAGTGAAGGTCCTAGAATAATTCATGTAGGCCTTACAAATACCTGAGAATGGTAGCTGGGAATATATCCTTGACCAATGAGGTTCAGTGCATCCATGTAGTCATCATTAAATACCCTCAAAAAGATCAACTTGAGGGACTCTTTTGATAACTTGTTTTGTGGGTTTTTCTTTAGAGAAAAATAAAAACTCTTCACATAATCTTCCAAAGGCTCATAATCATTTTGTGAAATTCTGAAAATGTCATCTTTCCTCTTATCAAGTCCCTTACAATAGTCTTGAAAATTTTGTAGGAACAATGTCTTCATGGTGTCCCAATTAGGAACAACATCCCGACCTAATCCCATGAACCACCTTAAGGCTGCATCCTTAAGAGTTGCAGGGAAGAGTTTGAGCCTATGAAAATTAGTAGTATAATCATAATTGCGACACATGAAATCAAACTCAAATAAAAATGTATCTAGGTTCTCAATCATTAACCCATAAAAGACTGGTAATTTTGAAGGAAGAATGCTCTTCAGTACTGTATCCCTTTCTTGGTTAGTGATAGGGAACTCAAATGTTTCTAGTTCAAGATCATCATCCACTGCATCCCCCATAGTGTGATATGTTCCTTCTGTACGTGTGCTATATGTTGGTGATAAGGATATATATTCTTCAGTATTACCTTCACTCCAAGTACTAGATTCACTAATTTTTGATATAGCTTCTTGGTGTGTAGAGGGAAGGAATCTACCCAAGGGTTCTCTCTACCTCCGCATACATGTAATATGGCTTTATAACGTAGTGGTCCTACACAATGTTAGTGTATCTTTGGTGTTGGAAAAAGATTATATCTAACAGTCCTAATGCTGGAATTTTTTTTTAACTATGAAACATGTAAAAGCAAGTCTATGAAGATAGCACCATCCCAAAAAATAATGCCAAAAATGTAGTCTAAGATAATGTATTGTAAACTTGGTAGAATCTACACAATTCAGAGGTTTAACTAATTGAATAGTCCACTCAACATTGCTCAATACTACATTAAATTATTGAACCAAGGCTTGTAAACTTATGATCGTGCAACATTGTATATGCCTTCAAGGACTCAAAACTACTTAAGCTACCCTATTTAGGTTATTCTACTTGTTGGAAAACTCACATAATTGCAAAATAATAAAATACATAACTAGAACTAGTGGCTACGAGTACCTACAACTTAGGCTGTAACTTAACTATTCCTAATGAAATAATGTTGTAATAACTTGAAATTAATAAAAAATAATGACTCAACTAAACTATCCTCTGGAGTGATACTGATTAACCATTGCATGCATATTCATAAGCATTCATTAATAATAAGAAAGATATGAAATTCTAATTAACTTACATATGATTTATGAAATAATGATAAACTAATAACAACTATTAAGTAGAAATAAATAACTAGAAAATGAAGTGAGGAACAATACCTTGAGTGGCCTTCTCAAGTGGCTGTTCTCACTTTAACTAAACCCAAATCTAATTAATTATATTCTACGCATCCCATAAATTAAACTTCATTCATTGCATATTCATGAATATGACACAAAATATTTCACAAATTGTATGCAATCATTATGAATATTTCATGTCTTGAAAACTGAAAGTAACTAATAACATAAAATTGAAAAACCAACTATCCTATGGATTCAACCAACAACTATAGACAATCTTGAGGAAATCTTATCCAAAACAACTACTTAACTAAAATCATTAACTCCACTCCCAGATATTTAGAGTGTAGAGTTAAGATTGATTTATTCAACCTATAACTGAAAAGGAAAAGGAATCCTAATAGGACTAAAACTCTTTCAAAATATAATTGCATGTAAACGTACAACCATTTGTTAAAATTGTATAAGTGAAGGAGACCTCTTCTTCAGTATTTATTAACTAGCTATAATAACACCTTGTTCAACCTTGATCAAGTTCCTTTGATCAACAACCATCATATTTAGCTTAACTTGGAGCTCCCCTTCTTTGGTGTCTAGTCATTTCTTTTGCTATAGGTCCATCCTGCAACTGCCACGCACCATGGTTCCTCTTTAGTTTCAAACAAATTAATTACACAAAACATGTACACAAAGATAACTATCATAATTAACTCATAACATTCCATCAATATTCCATACATATCTTCATATAAACCATATAATACTAATGTTGGAAGAATGGAGAAGATCATTTTGTATGTTGTCATTGATGTCACCATGTTGTTTATGGTATCAAATTGGTCTGGTACCCTGAACCGGTGTGCAAAACATGTTTACTTTCTCTGGTGTTTGGTCTGGTGAAAGATGATGAACCGGTGGAAAATATTGACAAAGAAGAGGTTAATCAAGAAATGAGAAAGATATGGAAGAATAAAGAAGAATCAGAGGCTACTGATGCGTTTGTACCCTCATCCAGTGCAGATGATTCCTCTAGGAATTAGACCTAGCATGGTCTTAGGGGAGCTTTACCATAAAATCACTTAAACCCTTTGGAAATATGGCATGTCAGATGCTAGCACATGGACATGTTGTAAGGAATGGATGAATAGAGGTGATGCAAAAAAAACCAGAAGAAAAAGTACAAGCATGTTCTTTTGTAGAGTAAATTAGGGTTTCTCAGTGCAATGGAAGAAAACTTTTGTCAGATTTTTTTAATTAATGTGATTTAGGGAAAAATGATAATGTATAAAGAATTTTTTTCAAGTCATTCTAATTGCCTAAAGCATTAAAATAATTTGAAGAGCAACTTGGAACTCTCTTGGAGTGATTCTACAACGATTTGGAGCATCTTCGAGAGATCTTTGTGGACATTCAAAAACAAGCGACAAAAGTCTCTCTCTCATAGTTACAGAGGAAGGTAAAAGAAGATTTTTTTTGTTGAATTTAAAGAAGTTAAGTGCTATAATGGAACCTTCTAATAGAGGATCAAGTGGAAATATACCATTGAGGCTAAAGGGAGTCGAGTTGGATGAATTCGATCATCGTAAGATAAAGAAAATGGAATTAGGGTTAGAATCAAGCGACTTACAAAACATAAAAATCCTAGGTTTGGATTTGTGGGGAGAATTCCTGTGGATTATTGATAGAGAATTCATATTGTTCCTTTTGAGTAAATTCAAGGATGGTAGCATCATTTTGGATAAATCCTATCCCATTACGAAGGAAGTGATCAAGGTTGTCACCGGGTTATGTAGCATTGGAGACCTTCCCAGAAAGAAGACCATAAAATACAAGGAAGTAGAGGAGATGATGAGAGTTGAAAAAGATCCTTGAGCATTGTTGATTGATAATATTATCGATCCTTTTGTTAGGTATGTTGCATATGAAATTTCCTATAAAATTTATTTCAGAAATCAAGATGGCTCTACTCCAGCCATTGTCATGTATCTGGCACATAAAATGGTAAAAGAGGATAAGTAGTTTGATCTATGTGGATTAATTCTTGAAAATATTACTTAAAGTATATGAATGTTGTTGGTATAAGGACACCCTTTCCATTTTGGGTCCTTACTTACATGTCTGGTACTCTATTTTCTAGACTCATTACTGGGAAAGGAAGGTATTAAGTGGGAATCTAGGATTCCTGTTGCAAAACAAATATACAGATACTTGGAAGGCTTGGAAGATAAAGTAAGTGCATGTAAAACCTTTTTCTTATCTTTGTAGAAAGATATGTGCTCTGGTTTGGTTATGTTTATTCATTTTGAGGAAGGTTCATCCTCTAAAACAAAATAATTGAAAGTTGTTATTAGTGGTTTCCCTCTGGAATCGAAGAAAAGAAAAGCTATCATTGAAGACATCATTATCATTTTGAAAGAGAAGGAAAAAGAAGAAGAATCTCTGCCCGGATCTGAATCCTCTAATCCAAATGGCATCCAGTCTATGTTAGTTAAAGGAAAGATGAAGAAAATTTGTGAGTTATGGAATACAACCTCTTCAATTGACAGACTTAGGATTGATGATGCTCTAGTTGAGTATCTACTTCGAAAAGGTATTGGTGTATCGACTGTTTTTGATTCCTTGCTAGAAAATTTAGTTGAGATTGTTGAAGAAAGAATGTTTCTTGAAGATCCAGAAGGATGCAAATTAGAAGCCTTGGTTGAAAAGAGATGTACTAAATCTACACAAAGGTTAATCGAAATTATCATGGAGATGAAGAAATGTATCAAAGAAATCTCAGATATCTACAAATATTGTTTCTGGTGGCCTACTGCGGTTGATAATTTCAGAAGTAGGATTGAAGAAATTGAATCTAAGGTAAACAACATTGGAAATAACTTTGATATCTTTGAAGATAAAGAAGGGAAACAAAGACTGAGAATTGGTGAATTGCAACCTGAGCTAATCATTGTACAGAGATAGAGAGATGATGTGGTGAAAAATTTCTGGCTCCTTAAGGAGATTTTTGAGGTCCAGTTAGACCATATTTTCAAATACTTACTGATGCAGAAGATTGTGAAATTCAGTGCTCATTTGCAGATTGGTCATCTTATTTCACATTGTTGGCCCTATTGGAAAGCATATGCACAAGAATAGATTCTGCTGTATTTGAATGGAAGAAGTTATATTGAGTTATCGAAGAAAGATACAAGAAGGTGTTTTAGGTGAAGAGTGTCATTTTTACTTGAATCTTGGATGTTCAATTTTTGCTAATTTTTTTTTGTTTTGGAAAAAGAAAAAGAAAGAGAAAAAGGGAAATTGAACAAGATGATAAAATTTTGAAAGGTTGAATGTTGAATTTTTTTGAAGACCATGGATGACTGGAAGATTTTGGAAGTCTTTTTACAATTTTGAATTTCACCATGTTTACAATTTTTTTGTCACTCCTTGCCATCGATGTCAATTAGGGGGAGAGATTGGAAGAGAGTTTTTGAATTAGAAATTTTGGCACATGTTGCCATTAATGAAAAAAGGGGAGATTGTTGGAAGAATGGAGAAGATTAGTCTGAATGTTGTCATTGATGTCACGATGTTGTTTATGGTATCAGATTGGTCTAGTACCCTGAACCGGTGCACATAACAGGTTTAATTTCTCTGGTGTTTGGTAAGCATATTTCCTCTGATAATCATCGTTGTTCAAGGTTTTGAGAAAAAGGCTTATGATCAATAGAAGCGCATATGTATTTATTTTCATATGTTCATATGATTGAATGGAGTGTTGGCATCGATTTTTGGTGATTTCATTTCATTATTGGGTTAACCATGGCTGACCTAATAATTAGTTAATAGTTTAACATGTATTGTGGATATATGTGTAACCTAACTTTGGTCCCAATCGACATAATATTGTATGACACATAGTTGAATCACTTTCGGAGAAGCTTTGTATGAAGCTGACATTTATGTTTTCGTAAATATGTATTGCATCCAATTAGGATGACCTAATTGATGCGTGTGGATATATAAGATATATATACAAGATGGTTTGTAGATGAATAAAGTGAAGGAGAGTGAGTGGTGCGTAAGTTGATATGCGAAGTGTGCAAGTAGAAGGGTGAATATTAGTTTTCTATCATGCGAGCGAATTATCTAAGAATCAAAGGAATTGAATCTGCACTTGTGGTGTATTTCCAACAATATTCTAGCTGTAAGCCATTTTGTTTCTATAATTTTTGTAGGTAGTGAGCCTCCATTTTGGACAATGAGTCCTTGTAAGCAGTGAGCTTTTGTATCTAGTAGTGAGCCTCTTTTGTAACTAGTATTGAAATAACTATATATATAGTGATCTAATCCTCACCATGGTTTTTCCCTCATTGGGTTTTCCACATAAAATTTTGGTGTTCTTATGTTGTGTGATTTCATGCTTAGTTCATGCTCTTCTTTGTTTTATGCATTAAAGATGAAGATGAAGTTTGTTCAATAAATAAAAGAAGATACCGATTCACCCCCCCTCTCAGTATCTTGAATATTTAACAACTAATATATTATAACCTTAATTCCATCATCATAATTAAGGTTCAAGTCTGCATAATGGATATGGAAGGATATTATAATGTAGGAACATTGTCTGGAAAGTGTATCTAAAAGTATCTCAAAATATGTATAAAAACAACATAAAATAAGCTATTATCTGGGCCTATCAGATTCAGAGTAACTTTCATTATCCTTAAGAGCCTCTTCTTGACATAATCTTTGGGTGGATGATATATCATCAACAAAAGGCTCTTTGCAACAATTTGTGGGTATGGGTGCAATAAGGGATATTTCTTGCTCGTTTGGAACTTCTTCAACATGCCCAATCATGAAGTCATATGTGGGAGAGATATCATAATCTGATACATACTTGATCCCATTACGATATGAAATATTGCTTGAAATTGTTGATGGGTTTGGAATTTGTTTTAAAATAATATCTTGATACATTTTTGATTCCTCATGTTGTGATGAATGAATAACACAAATATGTCCCACCGTGGTATCATGGGTATGGTTTACATTGTTTAAAGTTGATGCATTTCTTGAATATTTTGTTTTTCCATGATTAGGCATAGGGTTTGTGTAAATTTTTAGATTTTCATTCCCAAATTTTTGATCGACATCAATGTCTCCTTGTTCAATAAGGTCTTGTATTATATGTTCGAGTCTAAAACAATTTTGTGTGTTATGACCTTTGTATCGATGAAATTCACAAAAATGACTATATCTATAGCTAGGAGGTTTGAGTTGTGGCACTTGATAGTTTGAGAAATCTGGGAGTATGATAAGGTTAGACCGTATCAACTTCTTTAGCACATCCTCCATAGGTTCCCTTAAGGGAGTTAATTGTCACTTAGGAGCACTATTTGTTCTTTGTGGTCCATGTTGAGTGTTTGCAGTATTGATTATTGGTTAATTATTTGGTGGTGGTGTGTATGGTTGTTGTGTGTTCATGGTTTGGGTGTTTTCTTGCCTAGGAGAAGTTAAGACCACCTTTGCATTGACAACACCATACTAGTAACATTCTTATTATTGGCCCAAAAGAAGGGTTTGCCATTAGAACTACTGGATGAGTGGTTGTATTTATACACTTGTATCATCCCTTGTACGATTAGGGATCTCTCAATGTTGAGGGCCCTATGGATAAGCTCATCATAAGACGTGACACATTGCATATTTAAATGAAAGGATAAATCTATGTCAACATTAGCAATGATGATTCTGACTTGTTTCTCTTTAGGGATAGGCAATTTTCTCCTGCTAGCTCTCTACCTCCACCATTGTAGGAAGTTTGTGAAGGATTACCCCTTATTTTTCTTGAGGGTATACAACTCCTCCAAGATCATATCCATGCCAAGATTGAAGGATAAATGATCTACGAACCTATCGACTTTCTGTTGGAAGTTTTGAATTCTTGAAGGCAATTATGAGAACTAATCAATTTCCCGCCTCACCAAATAGCATAGGAAAAGGCACATTAAGTAGGAATCATTGTAAGCCACCTCCATACACATTACATGGAATTATTTGATGTGATCCACCGGATTTACTTGTCCTTTATATTTATCAAACTTTGGAACCTCAAAATTAGGTGGGAAAGGTACCATCACTATGTTACTATTGAAGGGGTAAGGACACAAGTTCTGTTGCATATGTGGTTTCTTGGTTTTTCCCATTTGAATGTCTTGGATCTATTGTGTGAGAACCTTGAGATGTAATGACACATTGTCTTGTGTATTTGATAAAGAAGCATATGTGGTATACTGTGAAATGGAGAATGAATTGAATGTGATTTTGATATTGATGGGGTATTGTATGGTGTGTAGGGTGGTGTTTGATACTTTGAAGGTGATGGTGGTAGAGGTGTATATTCTCCTAACGTATTTGGATTAATGATATTTTATTGGGGGTTATAGTATAAACCTTGTTGTTGTTGTTGTGTGAGTGCTTGTTATTGTTGGGTGTATTAATGTGCTAGCAAAGCTTGATTTTGTGCTTTTTGCAAGGCTAAAGTGTGAGATTTTTGTGCTTGCAACATGGAAGCGTTTTGATGTTGGGATGGATTTTAGGTGATCATGGGTTGTGGATTGATTTGAGGTGGTTTCAGGTTATTTTGGTCTAGTATTCCTTGTAAGATGGCCTATTGAGATGGAGGAATGTAAGGTTGGGGCTCCATTTGATTTTGCATGTTTTGGGGGACCCATGGTAAAGATGATGATGGTACCATTTGGTATTGTGATGTCAATGACACATTCTGACCTTGGATAAATAGATTAGAAGGGTTCCCTTGACCCATGTGTTGAGGGTTCCCTTGTTGTGTTTGATGGGGGACCAAGGTATTACCTTGGTTGAGGGGGTTTGTGATTAATGTGTTGTTTTGGCTTGGATTGATGATAGATGAGGCTGATGTGTTTTTTGGATTGAATTGAGTAGTTTGGGTGACCACTTGTTTCAATGTGTCAATGGAATTATTGGAGCCACTTGTTAAGGTTTGAACTTGTGTGAGAGTGTTAACTTTCCCTTGTTGTCCCATTTGAGATACTTGGTTAACATTAACTTGTGTAACGTTGGGAACACTTTGGGTACTTGTGGTGATGGATGAAGATGGTTGTGCTCGAAATGTCAAGGTTGTCATAGTGTTTTGAAATGTAAGTGGTTTGTATGGATGTAGAGGGTTTTCTAGAATGGTGGTGGAAGATTGATGTGGGGCACAAAATATTGGTGTCCAAGTGGTGTCTTGGGGAAGATGGGTGTTTTGAGTACCCAGAAGTGTGTTTCCTCCCAAAGGGAGAGTGTGACCAAAATTGGTGGAAATCCTAGTTGCAAGACTAGGAGTTAATGTTTGACTTGGCACCAAGGATGGAATTGGTTGATTCATAGATTGGGTTAATCCTTGTGTCAAGTTTTGTGCGAGAAAATTTGGATCCACCTTTTCTAAGGTTTGATGATCTTGTTTATACTCAAGGAGTTCTTCCTTAGTAAGTTCAAGTGGGTTGTTTGTGACATCTTCTTCCTCATATGGTCCCAATGGATTTTATGGTTGTTGTGAGGGGGTAGAATGACTCCTTAGATAAAATTATTGTGGGTTTGGATCACTTGTGGTGGATGTAGTTTTGGTTTGTTCCATGATTATCCTTTGTTGTGATCTTGTTGTAACCATAAATTGTGGGCCACCTATGGGAGAGGTATGTTGAGATTTATAATGTTGAAACTCTCTATTTGACTCAAATTTTGGTAAAAGGGACCCTCTAAGTTGTTTTGGACAAATGATGTAAGTGGATGATGAAAATGGGTGAGTGAAATGGGGGATGGACTTTCCAAACTATTGGATAACACTTTTAGACTTAAAGGTTTGATTTTTTGATGTCTTGGATAAAAGGTGTTTAATGAACTTGTAAATATTTAAGGTAGACTTGTGAAATTTAAGATAAACTTGTCCACAAAATATGATAACCAACTCAACTAAGTTCATGGAAAAGGATCCATTTCAAACACAACATAGCTAAGTTATGGGATTGGTTTGATGATTGTCTAAGTCTAAAGTGTTGGTGTTTCCAAAAGTTTCTAAAGTTGTTTAGTGATGTGTAAAATGTGTGAAGATGGGTGAAATGGATGAAAATTTTAGACCCAAAAT
Organism: Sequoiadendron giganteum; assembly: GCA_007115665.2. NCBI lineage: Eukaryota > Viridiplantae > Streptophyta > Pinopsida > Cupressales > Cupressaceae > Sequoiadendron > Sequoiadendron giganteum. Next base: position 41,975,230 of record VCHN02000014.1, on the reverse strand, counting down.
GTTAACCTAAAAGGGACCTTTGTTTTGAAAGACCAAAGTGGTGAGTGTTAGAACCCAAATTTTCATTTTAAAATCCTAAGGTCTTTTACCCACTTGAGATTGTGTTTTACACTATCTTTCTCTAAAAAATCTTTTTTCGCTAAAATATTTTATACCGCCAACGTTTACCCTTCATGGCCTTCATGGCCTTCATCGCTTTACCGTGGCCTTTTTCAAAGTGGCTCATGATATAGCAGTGAAATTTAAGAGTAGTCATGATAAAAGTTTATGGCTACATTGTGGTCAGTTAAAATCAGGTTGACGGTTACGCGGTGGAAGCAATTAGCAGTTACGAAGAGGGCATAAAGTGCTTATAGCCACACCACGCACGGTCAAAAAATAGATTGCAGTATTGTGGTGGGTGGTAAGTTACCAATGAGGTAGTGGTCAGAAGAGCCACCATGGTGTCACATCCGGCTAGATTGGTGGGCTCAGTGACAGACGAAGATGGTGGTCAATGGACAGTTACCGCTACACCGTGGGGTGAGAAAACATAGACCGTAGTGACTGCGATGAACAGTTAGCGGGGTTAGCTACGGTGAGGCGGACGGTCAGAAAACGGTTACTATGCAATCACAAAAATTTAGAGAAGAGGTCGCGGTGGACAGTGGCAAGCGGTGAATACGGTTACCGCCATACCGCCAATAGTCACAATGAAGACCACGGTAATACAGTAAGGAAGCGGAAGACAACCAGAGGTAACATTTAAATGTTTGACTGCTATACTGCCAGAGATAGAAATGAAGCTCGCGGATACGTGGTAGGAGAAGACAATCAAAGTCAAATACCATGCAACCATCGACAGTTAGAATAAAGCCCGTGGTAAGATGGTATAATATAAAATGAAATAAATAGGCGAACTATAGTGCAAAAATATTTAATTTGCCGATAAGGCAACTCAATTAAATATTTTAATTTCTATCAATGAATTCAAACGGTTGTAACAGGAAATTGAAGGGTCATGAACCTTGAGATATACTGTATAAATTTATTGAAAAATCTGTTAGGAAGGGGGGACAAGAGTTAGAACAGTAAGTTAGCTTTTTGCAGAAAATAATAAGACTGGGAATGCAAATAATGTATAGACTTTTTGAAGCAGGATCAATGGACAAATTATTTTGAACTGGTGAAACCCATTATGTATTTAGTTGTTGAGATGCTATAAGTTTTGTATTTTCCTATCTGGTTGTCTCCAATTATAAATCTTTAAATCATTTAAATCTAGATATTAAATATATTTCTGATTTATCATTGTGCATTTTCACTTTGTGGGATTTGATTAGCTAGTGTCTGCAAGTCAAAACTAAATTCTTTAAAAAAAGTCTTAGTGATTTTAGGAATTTTTTTGGATGGTTAAAGAAAAACTTGGTAGGAAAAAATTCCAACACAATTTATGCAAGTCATAAATTTGGTGAAGTCACATGCCAGCCATAGAATTTCATTTTTCAAAGTGCCTAACAACTAGAATTAAGATAGAGAGGGAAACACACATACAGTTCTTGATATTTTTGACTCTATTACCCAGGTGGATAGAAGGCACTGATCTGCCATAACCCAGATGTAAAATTCACATAAAACAACAAATTCAAAATCTTTCTTTTGTACAATAAGAGTATTTGTAGTCATTTTGTCTATCCACTCCCAATAGCCATTGTGGGTAGATTGTTTGGCAGGAAATATATTTCAAATCTGCATTTTTCATATAGGTTCACCCACCTAGGTCTAGCAGAACCTAAAAAGCAGAAGGTTTAATTGTGTAATTGGCCTTGTACGTTGGCCAAAAGTGTAGAAAGAACTTGGAAAACTCTTCTAGTTAAAACTTGCATTTTTGAGAACCAACAGTTTGGCGAATCCGTTGGGGACTATTAAACTGAACCCGAGCCTTCATCATAGAGTCAATATTTTGTAGAGGACTCATTGGGAACAAAGAATTGCAGATTTTATCACTTTTAGAAAGTGAGTGGCGACTCTAAATGAACAAATGTGTTGAAACTAATAAGTTGAAATATACATCAGAAAGAAATCATCCTAGAGTTAAGACTATCAAAATTTTTCACAACATGTAGAGAAGAAGCTCTTTGTACAAAGATGGTGATCGTCCTAATGACAAAATTAAATGGACTCAGAAGAATGATAAGGGTAAGAAAATATCTGATGACATGGGCCCAACAAATAAAAAAAACATCAAAATCGCCATTAGAGACACACAATTGATATGGTATACTGGAAAATGAGAATAAACCCTCTAGAGAACCTCATACTCCTGAGGAACAGAGAAATCCCTTCTATCGACCAGATCCTGAGAAAGTTGAGGAGTTCATGGCTAAATGTGATGCTGAAATGGAAAAGAGACATCGTGAATATGATCAGAAAATGGCATTTCTTGAAGAGAATCAAGATGGACTTGGCTATGAAGTAGCATCTGAGGAGAACTATGAGCTTATGGCTAGGGATGAAATAAATGCAAGACTGGAACATGAGAGACAAGAAGTGCAGAAAGAAAGAATAGAATATGAGTAGAGGCTCCAAGCAATTAGAGAACTTGAAGAGTTGAAATTGAGGAAAGTACAGATCAATACTCAAATGGATAATTTGCATAAATATGTGCCACCTCACAGGTAGGGTAACAATAATGCAGGCCCATCAAATTCCCCATAGGCCCAACAAAATCAGCCAAGGAATCAATGTAGACCCACAAATGCTCCACCACAACATCAAGGTGCTCAGCCACATCCTTATCAACAGCATGTGCCCCCACAAGGTCAAAAATATGTGGAAATGTCTCATAATAATCCATTGTACCAACATCAAAATTACAAAAATACACCTCCTCCACAATACACAACCATGATTAGGCAGTTTGATTTGGCTGGATTTTAAATATGTCCCTATCCTATAGATAATAGTTGGAGAAGCCTGGTTCCAAAGTTCATAGGAAGTAGTGTAACTACAGATGAAGAACATTTAAGGAGCTTTAATGCTTTTATGAAAGATTTGGATATGCAATATGAAGATGTGCATATGAGGTTTTTTATGATGTCACTGATTGAAGATGCCAGAGATTGGTTTAATGGTTTTCCAACAACCTCTATTGATTCTATTCATGTGTTTTATGAACATTTTATTGAGAAGTATGGGAATAGATATGCACCAGAGTTTTCTTTGCATGAATTGGTGACTATTCAAAACATCAAAATGAGTTATCTTATGACTTCAACCAAAGGTTTTCTAAGTTGCATAATAAGATACCTCCTGGATCCAAATTAGCTAATCTTGTTGCATTGAGTATTTATTTAAATGATTTTGATCCTAAGACTGGATACGAGCTTAGGAATAGGTGTCCTAGGAATTTAGCTAAAGCTCAAAGGATAACACTCACTATTGAAAATAATAGGAAGGCTGCAAGGATGATTGCTAAGAGGGATAACCCAAGGGCTCCCCAGTATGCTCCTCCAAATAAACAAGAAAACACATATAGAAATGAAAGGCCAAGACTACATGACATGCCATATAATACAAATTGGAGAGATGGAAAGATAATGATGGACAGGCCAAGAAATAAAGAGACACCTGATCCTTTAAAGAAGAGAGGGGCATACATGGTTGATAATAGTCCTTGGTGTTCAGTTTGTGACTTGCCACATTCTTCAGAGCATTGTGTTGTAGCTTAGTCAGTGCCAGGAAAAGACATCAGAAAATGATAATGAAAAAGACCATAATATCTATTTAAATTCCCACATTCTTCACTCTGTTGAGAAGGGGTATTCATCTTCAGAAGAAGGAGGATATGAATATGATGTTGATCACCAGAATATAATGTTCACATGGCAGAACAACAAGTTTTTTCTGACTATGAAAAGAGTGATGATGAACAAGGTCCTCCTACTACATCATATCAAACTAGTAGGGGAAGTATGAGGAGACCAACTAAGGAAGAAATTAAAAGATTGACTATTCCAATAGTTGAGCAGGCTAAAAGCAAGTATTGGTTTAGGAATAGGACAATGAATGAGAATGAAGGTGTTCCAAGAGGAATATTCTTGAAAGATAAAAAGATATCTAATCAAATATCAAAAAAGACAAATGATGAGCACTCTGATAAAAAAACAAAAATATGTCCCTAAAGAAGAAAGCAAAGAATTTCCCAAGGAAAAACAAAAGATAGATCAAACATTTAAAAAGGAGAAAGAGGAGAACAAAGGAGAATCAACAGAACAAAATAAGGCAATCAAAGCTGAAAGTGCATCTTTTGATTTCATGCAAGCTTTATCCCAGGTAAAAATGTCTGTCCCATTACTTGAAATGATGAAAATTAAAGAGTATAGGGAAAGTTCTATTCAATTGATATCTAGTGGGAGGAATCAAAATATAAAATTTGAACAAATGAAGAATCTTGGAATTGCTGATAGGAAAGGAAAAATAAAAGTTTCAGAAGTTTTCCTTAATGCTGCATTGATGAATACACCACAAGTTGATCCATTTTTTACTACCCTACTCATAAATGGTAAATTGGTAAGAAATTGCATGATAGATTTAGGTGCTTCTATGAATATCATGCTAGTAGGGGTGATGAAACAAATTGGTATGTGGATAGATATTGAGGGTGGTAAATCTTATGCCATGGATAGTAGGCTTATCCCAGTTGTGGGGATTATGAAAGATGTAGAAGTGAAATTAGAAACCTACCCATAGGCAACATATAATATTGATATAACTGTGATTGATACACCTCCTCAGTTTGGAATGCTTTTGTCAAGACAATGGACTACAACAATTGGAGGTAATGTACGGTTCGATTTATCATATGCCACAATACTAGTTAATGGTGAAGAAGTAAAATTGTATAGAGAACCAAGGGTGAATCAAATTGTTGAGTGTGTTCCTCAAGAAAAACTTAATTGCTTCTGTGATGTGGATTTAGGGAGTTTCAAAGTAGAATTGTCTCAGCCAAAATTAGTGAATACTGACCCAATTGATAGACTTGTTTCTATAGATCAACAAGGTGTGTGGAAAATGTATTTTGATGGGGCTTGTAGCCAAGAAGGTAATGGAGCTGGGGTAGTTTTTGTATCACCTGAAGGTACAACATTTAAATATTCATTTTTTTTGTCTTTTGAATGTACAAATAATATGGAAGAGTATGAAGCCTTGCTGATTGGTTTGAACGTGGCTGTCAAGCATAAGATTAAGTTGTTGACTCTCTTGGGAGATTCTGAGCTAGCTGTGTCACAAGTTAGATCAAAGTATGCTGCAAAGAACAAGAGGCTGAAACAATATAGAAATGCTGTCTGGGATACAGTAGAACTATTTGATGCATTTTCAATTGATTGGATAGATAGATTTGAAAATTTGATGGCTGACTTCTTGGCTAGTGTAGCTTTAAAGAGGGATGATATCAATTTGGCAAGAGTGTCTCAGGTTGAATTTAAAACAAGACTTTACGTCCCTGACAACATCTATAACTGGTAGGTTTTTAATGATGATACTGACCTTTTGAAGTTTCTTCATTGTATAGATCAGTATGAGGAACAAGAGATTGATTTCAATGCTTTTGTGGAAGAAGTGGCTGGGAAATAAATAGTATTTGGGAAGGAAGTTTTGCAGCTAAAAACCAACAAGATTCCCAAAGGGCTTGTAGCATTAGAAAGAGTGTATGATGGGAGTGATCATTCTCTTATGAAGCAAACACTTGTTAAGAAAGAAGATATTGAAGAAATAAATATGGGAACTGAATTAGCACCAAAAAGGGTTTATATTGGAAAGAAAATAAGCCCAACCATCAGGAGAATGTTGATTGCATTGCTGAGAAATTACAAGCATGTGTTTGCTTGGTCTTATGAGGATTTGAAGGCATATAGAGAAGATCTTTTTCAGCATGGGATTTCACTTAAGCCAGACACAAAGCCATTCAGACAAAAGCAGAGGCCTATTAACCCAACTCTAGAACCTAAGATGCAAGAGGAGCTAGCAAAGCTCGGGGATGGAGTTATTATTAAACCCATTAGACATTCAACATGGGTCTCAAATTTGGTTCCAGTTTGGAAGAAGAATGGGGACATAAGATTGTGTGTAGATTTCAGAAATCTTAATGTTGCTTCCCTAAAAGATAATTATCCTCTCCCAAACATTGAGGCAATATTACACAAAGTAACAGGATGTGAGCTATTGTCAATGATGGATGGATTTTCTGGATATAATCAGGTCAAATTCAAAGAATCTGAGTAATACAAAACAACATTCAATACACTATGGGGAACGTATGTCTATGTAAGAATTCCATTTGGTCTCACGAATGTAGGAGCTACCTTTCAAAGAGCCATGGATGTGGCATTTGTAGATCTAATTAATGCTATAATGGTGGTGTATTAGGATGATCTCCCTGCTTATTCTAAAAGGGCAGAGAATCATGTGGGAGATCTGGAGAAGATTTTCATCAAAGCCTTGGAATATGGTATTAGTATTAATCCAAAAAAATGTCATTTTTTTTGTTACAAAAGGTAATATTTTGGGGCATATTATGTCAAAAGGTGGGATTAGGATAGATCCTGAAAGAGTAGATGTCATAGATAAAATCCCCATTCCCAAAACTGTCAAAGAAATCCAATCATTTTTTGGCCAAATTAACTTTGTTAGAAGGTTTGTGTCCAATTTTGTTGAGATTGTTAAACTTATATCTAAGATGTTGAAAAAAAAAGAGAGAAGTTTGATTGGACTACCGAAGCCATGGATGCCTTCATATTTATAAAAAGAGCTATCAAAGAAGCCCCTATCCTAAAGTCCCCTAATTTAACTAAGCCATTTCAGATTTTTTCTTTTGCTTCATTTCATACCATAGCTTCTATCATGTTACAGAAGGATGATGAAGGCCATGAACAACTTGTTTCCTTTTTTAGCAAATCTTTGCAGGGTTTAGAATTGAAGTATGATATTATGGAAAAATAGGCTTATGCATTGGTCAAAGCAACAAAGGCTTCAAACCTTATCTTTTTGGAGCTAAGGTAATTGCTTATGTCCTGCATGTATTTGTGAAGGATATCTTGGTGCAGACGAAAGTGATAGGGAAGAGATGCAAATGGATTAATAAAATCCAAGAGTTCAATATGGAGATTCAAATTACCAAACTGGTAAGAGGATAGGGTCTGGCAAGGCTGATGGCACAAACGAATATTGAAGCAAACCAAATCTGCAATGTAGAAGGTAAGGAAGAGGTTGTTGCAAGTATTGCACATACTCCATGGTATACATATGTGATGTATCATCTCAAACACATGAAGTGTTCTGAAGGGTTGAATGATAATAAAAGGAGAACTTTGAAGTTGTAGGCTTCTAAGTACGTTTTTATAAAAGGGTACTTATTATAGAAGAATAAGGATGGTATATTGCTGTTATGTTTAGATGAATCCCAGACATAACATGTCTTGAGTGAAATGCATGAAGGGGTGTGTGGAGGCCATTATTCTGTTAAGACCACTACACATAAAATTCTCAGGGCTGGTTATTATTGGCCTAAGGTGTTCAATGACTCTTTTGCACATGTGAGGAAATGTGAGGCTTATCAGAAGTTTTCAGGGAAGTTGTAGTATCAAGGAGCCTTGCCACTTAGACCTTTGTAGATAGAAGCTCCATTTCATCAATGGGGAATTGACTGCATTGGAGAAATACATGAAAGATCAAGTGGAGGACACAAATGGATATTAGTGGCCACAAATTATTTTACAAAATGAGTGGAGGCTATCCCAACTAAGAAAGCAACTAGCAAGGTGGTGGTGAAATTTCTGATGGAGAATATTATAACCAAATTTGGAACCCCGGTCAGATTAATCACAGATAATGGAATGTGTTTTAGATATGATGATTTTAGAGATTTTTGCAAAACATATGGCATTAATATTTCTTATTTCACCCCATATCATCCATGAACCAATGGTCAGGCAGAGTAAAGTAATAAAAATCTTTTGAAGATAGTAAGGAGGATGCTTGACACAAATAAAAAGGCATGAGATTCAAAGTTAAGATTGGATGTATGGGAAGATAGGATTATAGTGAAGAAGGAAATTGGAAAATCTCCATTTGAATTGGTGTATGGGACACAAGCCAAGATGCCACTGCAAAAAATTTTGCTAGTTTATAATTTTATTCTACGAGAAGACTTGGATATTTCTGAACCAATGGAGGAAAGGATGGAGCAGCTTGTAGAAATTGATGAAATAAGAAGAATGGCTCAGAAGAAGAATGTGAAATTATAGTCACAAATGAAATATATTTTTGATAAAAAGGCCAAGGAGAGAAATTTTGAAGAAAATGACCTAGTATTGATGTGGAATGCTTGGTGTTAGGAGAAGGGGAAGCATGGAAAATTTGAAGCCTTATGGTTGAGTCCTTTTGTGATAATCGGTAAAGGAGGTGAAGATTCTTATTTCCTGTAGAACATGTCTGGAGAGGAGTAGGATTTTCCTGTACATGGGTAGTTCCTGAAGCATTTTTTCTCTTGAGGAATTGCAAAGGGTTAAGGATTGCCAGTGCATGGACAATTCTTAGTAAACCTCTTTAAAATTTCTTTTACATGCACAGTAGTTTAGGAATTCTGTTGGGTCTTTGATTTTCAAGTACATGGACATTCTTAGAAGTTCCCTTATTGAAAACTTTGTTTTCCTTCCATGTACAAAAGTGTAGGGTCATTTTCATCTTCACCCTCCATGCTCCATCTTTCATCTTTTCATTCCCTCCGTCTGCCATTTTCTTCATTTTCATCCTTTGTCTTGGTCTTCTCTCCCCGTTGCATTCTGGATTCTTGCAGTGATTGCACAACCACTCATCCCCAACAGGAGCCACAGTTAGAACCCAAATTTTCATTTTAAAATCCCAAGGTATTTTACCCACTTGAGCTTGTGTTTTACACTATCTTTCTCTAAAAACTCTTTTTCGCTAAAATATCTTATACCGCTAGCTTTTACCCTTCATGGCCTTCACCACTTTATCGCAGCCTTTTGCAAAGTGGCTCATGGTATAGCAGTGATGGTTAAGAGTAGTCACAATAAAAGTTTACCACTACACTACGGTCAGTTAAAAGCAGGCTAACGGTTACGAAGCGGGCATACAGTGCTTACTACCACACCGCCCATGGTCAAAACATAGACTTCGATACTGCAGTGGGTGGTAAGTTACCGACGAGTTAGTGGTTAGAAGAGCCATCGTGGTGCTGCAACTAGCTAGATTGGTGACCGTGGTGGAGCGGTGAACTGAGATATATGGATATGGCGGTCAGTGGATAGTTACCGCTACACCGCGGGGTGATAAAACATAGACCGCGGTGACCACGATGAACAGTTAGCAGGGTCAACTATGGTGAGGTAGATGGTCAGAAAATGGTTACCATGCAACCACGGACAGTCAGAGAAGAGGTCACGGTGGTGCGGTGGACAGTGGCAAGCGGTGAAGATGGTTACTGCCATATCGCCAATAGTCACAATGAACATCGCGGTAATGCGGTAAGGAAGTGGAAGACAACCAGAGGTAACATTTAAGTGTTTGACCGATATACCACCAGAGATAGAAATGAAGCTCGTGGATGTGCGGTAGGAGAATATAGTCAAAGTTGAATACCGTGCAACTGCCGACAGTTAGAATAAAGCCCGTGGTAAGACGGTATAATATAAAATGAAATAAATATGCGGACTATAGTGCATAAATATTTAATTTTCCGATAAGGCAACTCAATTAAATATTTTAATTTCTATCAACGAATTCAAACGATTGTAATAGGAAATTGAAGGGTCACAACCCTTGAGATATACTGTATAAATGTATTGAAAAATCTGTTAGGAAGGGGGGACAAGAGTTAGAACAGTAAAATAGATTTTTGTAGAAAATAATAAGACTGGGAATGCAAATAATGTACAATTTTTGAAGCTGGATCAATGGACAAATGATTTTGAATTGGTGAAACCCGTTCTGTATTTAGTTGTTGAGATGCTATAAACTTTGTATTTTCCTATTTGGTTGTCTCCAATTATAAATCTTTAAATCATTTAAATCTAGATATTAAATATATTTCTGATTTATCATAGTGCATTTTCACTTTGTGGGATTTGATTAATTGGTGTCTGCAAGTCAGAACTAAATTCTTGTAAACAAGTCTTAGTGATTTTAGGACTTTTGTTGGATGGTTAAAGAAAAAATTGGTAGGAAAACATCCCAACACAATTTATGCAAGTCATAAATTTGGTGAAGTCACATGCCAGCCATAGAATTTCATTTTTCAAAGTGCCTAACAACTAGAATTAAGATAGAGAGGGAAACACACATACAGTTCTTGATATTTTTGACTCCATTACCCAGGTGGATAGAAGGCACTGATCTGCCATAACCCAGATGTAAAATTCACATAAAACAACATATTCAAAATCTTTCTTTTGTGCAGTAGGAGTAGTTGTAGTCATTTTGTCTATCCACTCCCAATAGCCATTGTGGGTAGATTGTTTGGCAGGAAATATATTTCAAATCTGAATTTTTCATATAGGTTCACCCACCTAGGTCTAGCAGAACCTAAAGAGCAGAAGGTTCAATTGTGTAATTGGCCTTGTACGTTGGCCAAAAGTGTAGTAAGAACTTGGCAAACTCTTCTGGTTAAAACCTGTATTTTTGAGAACCAACAGTGAGAAACATGCTATACCCCTGAAGTGATAAAACCTTAAGAAATCAATGATTTTGGTAATAGAACCCAATGATTTTGGCAATAGAACTCAATGATTTGGACAATAGAACTTGGACTCAATATTTTGGAATACTTTCCTTGTCTCAATTTTTCTTGTGTTTGGGGAGTCAATGTTTGAACATACATCAATGTGGGGTGTTCATTTGATTTAATCTTTGATTAAGTGAGATTGTTTCATTATCACATCAAGAAAGTCTTAATTAATGTTCAAACTAAAATGTCCATGTCAAAGAAACCTTCATTTCACAAAGTCCATTATGTGAAAATCATGTAGCTAAGGCCATAGTTCCCTATGTTAACTTTGGAAAGTGTGGATTTAGATATAGGCCCAATATTTAGAAGCCTCTAAGGATAAATCCTTAGGTACAAGCAACAATATTAGGAATTTTCAAGAGGTATCCATACTTAATCCAAAGGGTTTGAAATTTGATAAACTTGTTGATGTGTGTTTAAGATGTTTTGGAACCAAACAATGTGTCAAATTGAATCATGAGCAATAAAATTCCTAGCTCAAGTGGGCACATTCTTCTTGGTGGGATTGCCTCATGCCCTTCGTAGTAGAAGAGATGATTTTACATGAAATTTAGGGAAAAGTATAGAGGTATGTTAAGAATGAACTCTTAACCTCTACACTTCTACCAAAATCGGACATGACAAGTACCTTCTTGGAAATAAATTCCAATGCACCACTTTAAAGAACTCTTTGGAAGGACAAAGTTATCCACTACTAAAACAAGGTTCTTAATGACAACAAATTGAGAACACCATGACACATATTCACCCACTTGGCCACTTAAGGCTCTTCAACCATTCCCATTCCACTTAAGGCATGGGATTAGGTGTAGTATGTTATGGATACCCCATATTGATGCTAATTTCTCATGATTTCACATCCTTTATTTAAAGTCTTCCGAAAAACGTGCTTGCGAGAACTTTCCTATGAGTATGAAAGTATAAAAGTATAAAAGTATAAAAGTATTAAAGTCCTCTCTTAAGGGTGACACAAAGTTTGAAAGTATACCTGAGTATTTCTCTTCACCCACGATCACACGAAGTGCAAGGGGAGTGGATACGTACTACAAGTGCACACAAGAAAAGAACATACACTTGAGTGTTTCTCTTCACCCAAGATCACACAAAGCACAATGGGAGTGGATACGATTTACAATTGTATACAAGCAAAGAAAACACTCATTAATTTTAATCCCACAAAGAAAAATGACTTCATTTTAAGCACCAATGGAAGTGTTTGATTGTTTTTTCCAATTTTAATTGATATTGCAAAATGAGGATGTGTGGGTCCAATTTTAACCAACTTTGAAAAGACTTAAAACATTTATGAATTTTAAGCCCAATTGAAAGCTAGTTATCCTAAGATCGTAAGTTTTAAAACCCAATGGAAATTTAGTGGTCCTAAAATATGAATCAAAGCATCATATGAGGGGTTATACCATCCCCTAAGTGTCAAAACACTTTTACAATAGCTAGAACTAAGAAAAAATGAAAAATGAAAATTTAAATTTTTTTTGGTTTTTTCTATGTTCTAGTAAATCACATTTTCGAAGGCGTTTGGAGCAGAATTTGGGGTTGAAACATGTGTCAATCCCTAAAAAATAGATTGCCAAAGGTACTATTTTTTAGGGACTAAATCAGTACTCTTGGATACCTTTCCAACAGTGCAAACGGATTCAAAATCTAAGCACCGAGTAGAAATTTATGACCCCAACAAGTTAGGGTAAATACTTTCCTAGTTTTTCCCAAATATACAAAACTAGTTAACCTCAAAAACAAAAACTAGATGTTAGTAAGATATAAGGGAGCATATAAAATTAAAGCACATGCGAAAATTAACTCTCTGTTTTGTTTACCAGTAAAAAGCATTGCTGATCACAAAGGCGTCACTATAATTGACAAAGGTGTCACTATAATTCATGGGCATCACTTTGGTGAAGTTTTAAAAGCATCACTCTGTAGCAAACAGTGATGAAAAAGGTGTCACTATATCAAAGGTGTTGCTATTTTTAAATCTACGATAAATCCAAAATTTAAAAAGTGTCGCTAAATTAAAAGGAGTCACTAGATTTAATTAAGCATCGCTATAATTCTTGCAAAGGTGTCACTATATGATGATGCCTGAAAATGGTGTTGCTATAGCCTCCAAAAGCGTCACTGTATTTGCAAAATCAAGAACACGAGAATCTAAAGATAAATTCATCAAATTCAATTAGTATAGCCCTCCTAGCACCAAAATGTGACCATAGTCATAGTATGAACTGAATATGCTAGATCCAAATGAATTTAAAGCCTATCTAATCACCTAAGCCATGATCCCAATGAGATGTTCAAAATTTAAAAGACTGAGAACCCATTAAACTAACATGAAATCTGTAAAACGTAAAGGAAAATTATCCTAAGACTTCAAAATTTATTCCATTGTGGAAGTGGTGTCGCATTGATGTGGAATGGTGACCCTTTCCCAATCTCTTGGATAATATGAGCTGTTCCAATCAATTTTATTGATGAAAATTGATGAAATTGATGAGATATGTGTGAAACATGGATGCAAAACTAGTTTAACATGATGAAAATGAGTGCTAAATGCTAAAATGCTTGATAGAAATGGATGTAAAAAAAGTTAAAATTGAATCCATTAATGGATGCTTAAGCTAATATGGATGAAAAATAATCTAAAATGGTTTAACAAATGCTAAATATGGATGCAAGTGAGTATGCATTTCAACAAAATAAATTTTCTATCAAAAGATGGATCCATTTCTCTCCAAATAGTGATGTATTTATAGGAGAGAAAAAGAAGAATCAATGGATGAGATCAATTTGATCAATCAATGGCCAATAATGAAAGAAGGGTGAAACATGGATCAAGGATTCTCATCAATGGATGAGAATCAAAGATCACATGGATCAAATAAAGCATCAAGGTTTGAGAATGATTCAAACAAACACACTTTGTAACAACTTTAAAAGTTTTTTAGGAAAGAATATTCAATTTTTTGGAGCTAAATAGGTGAATATTCCTTTGGAATATTCCCTATGCAAGTGGATGGGTGAGGAAATTAGAAATTTAGTAATTAAAACTAAATTTTAATGTGCAAGATGAGGAATGTGAGGATGCTAATTAAATAATTAGTTTATTTAATGAAAAGGGCGGAATGGAATTTAATTAAATGATTTAGATTATTTAATTAAATGAGAGCAGATAAGGGGGGTTTAATTTAAATAATTTGCATTATTCAATTAAACTAGATGAAATGTTAGTGTGAGAGGGGGTGGATTAACATAATTAAGTTAATTAGAATAATAGATGAAAATGAGGCATTTGATTAAATAACCAGACTTATTTAATGAAACAGGCGAAAAGAGGATGAATTTCAGGATGAAACGATGTTAGTGATCAAATTCAATGTGTAGTATCATTCAAGACATTTTTAAGTGTCTACACCTATTAAGGCTAGTTCTTCATAATTTTAATACCTACTATAGAAGTATGAGAAGGATGAACTAGTAGGACTTTGACAAGGGGAAGAATGTGTGGAAATGTGAGGAAGACATGGAATGCATCCAAAATAGCATTGTAACTCCACAATATTCATGATTTTAACTATTCCATAAGCATAAATGGAAAAAAACCTAAGGTCAAGGATAACATAATATATTTAGTTCCCCACAAAGTAGGTCAAATCACCAAATCACACCAAGCAACAGTCTTAAAATATCGATTCAATAAAAGCCTTGGGTCACAAAATCAATTGTCTATAAAATCCTAAATCTTCATCGACACTCAACATAGGAAAAATAAAGCCCTTGGAGGCACATCATGGGGAAACCCTAAATATGGTCATCAATCAATCTCTTGTATGCTACGAGAAAATTAATCTTGGTGGGAGATCCTAATTTATACCAATCCCAACATGTTTCATGTTTTGGTTAACATAATTTAAATAATTTGGATAAAATGTAAAACCTTATAGCTGATATTACAATTTTATCAAATATTTCAGCTAAATGGTGTGCAACCAACGTATCAGAAGCCACAAAATTGACTCAACTAACACCTCAAACAACAATGAAATCATCTAAAAAACCACATTAAATCATGAACTCATCCTCAAAATGAAACTTGTAACAACTCAGAAGAGAATAATTCCACGAGTTAAAACTTAAATAATTTAAGGGAACTCTGTCATTAATGATTAATCGTGCAAGATAGAGTTGCGGTGAGATGATCCAAAATCACTTAGGAAATATATAAAATTATGGACTTTCAATAGGGAGACAATTTTTTTTGAACTTTGAGGAGGTAAGGGATATATCCCAAACATGGTCAAATCCTTGCAATTTTGGTCATAACATGGCTTCCACATAACTTTTATGAAAGTAAAACACATCTAGATGTGGCTATGAATTTTGCAATCCATAGCATGGGGGAAACTCCGCAAAGCTTAAGAAAATGACAACAAAATACTTAACCCAAGGTTTAACCCCAAAACATTAAAGACCAAAACTTATTTCAAGCACAAGGGTTAAAATCCTTCAAAGGTCCATAGTTAGAATACTTCGACACCCCAAAAAGCAAAGACCAAGAGAAGGAATCAACTAGCCAAAAAAAAGAGGGGGTCCCTATTTTCAATGGGGCATGTGTGCAAGGCACAACATATATCTCTTTTTAATTCCCCACCACTATTACATATGACATAATACATACACAAGAATATGGGAGATGGTGAGCATGATATTTCACTTTGTGTGAATTGCCTCTTCACAAGGATTTCCAATCTAGATTGGTATGTTGATGCCTATGCACAGATAGTTCAACCATAATATTCCACTATCGAAACATCTCACAATCCTTTAACATATTATTTTTGACTTAACCTTCACCAAATAGATTTGCGGTGTATTTTTTAAAATAATAATGGTGGAGGTGATCCATTACAACATGTAAAATACTTTTGAGCTACATACACCCTTATTTTTGTGAGGACCAATTACTTGCTATAATGTTTATCCAATTATATTGTTTTATTCATTACCTTTATGCTTCTATCTCTTCCTTTGAGGATTTTTCTATTACTTTCATTAAACATTTTAAGTATAATATTGAGCCCAAGACATTTATCACTCAACATGTTTAATACAACCAAAAAGAACAAGATACAATTAAGGGTCGTATTTTTAAATTCAAGCCTTGGCTACTAATATTTTATATTCATTAGGGGACAATGCGCTTCAATGTATATTTATGGATGGTTTAATTCTAATATTTGAGGGTCAAGTATATCACACACCTCATCACTCATTTTCAATTTGTGTACTATTGTATGTAAATGTGAGTATCTCTTGTCAAAATATCCCCTCTATGTCAATATATTTATAAAACTTCCTCATTTTCCCATGAGCTAAGGCCATTGTCACATTTAGAATATAATGGCAATGGGGACGTCCTAACAATACTCATGATATTCATTTTGTAATTTTAAATCCAAATTAATTTAGGGAATTCACAACATTGAAAGAGCATCCATATATGGTATCAAAATAATTGTTACAACATAATCTCATCACCTTATCTAAATGATTAAGCTAATTGATATGTCTAAGCTTAGACCATATAGGGCTAGATAAATATGTGCTTATCATCACACACTTGGGTATTATGTAGATATATACATTACATTCTAGCATAAAATTTGAGACCTCATAGATAAAGGGGAGATAAACATAGAGCACACTTATGAACCCATGAACCCCTCATTTGATGAGATGAAGTTTATATGAGAGAAAATAAAGTGCATAATGAGAATGGATTTATTCATCATAACACAACCCATGATGAGGCTACACATGAAATAAAAGAGAAAATGCCTGATATGCAACCAATTACTTATGTGTTTGTAAAACATAATCAATGAGAAATATGTATGGTACTGTAGTATCATAAATTGTCACCCTTGACAATTTCACACTAGATTTTTCTCCCCCTAAATTGTTGAGTTTAATTGGGTCCCTAATTTCTTAAATTATGCATTCTATAGCCCATTTATGAGAAATTGCAAGCATTGAACAAATGCATCCAATTATTATTTTTCCTCTGACACTTAATATCCTAGAAAATAGGACCAAGACCCATTCGCCCTAGGGCATATAGGTCCCCCTATTTTTCTCTAGACCAATTTTGGATATGTCAGAGTCGATATTTTAACATTTGAAATGCAACTTATAGATGTCAGATATCGAGATTTATTTTTTTGGAAATTAGAGAAATGCAAGTATAAATACCTAGTTATTGCATCATTTAAAATATAGCAAGAGATATCTAGAAAAAAATTGGCAAAATTATGATCAAAAGCACTTTCAAGCAAGTCAAGAGAAACATTTCAGAGCTTTATTACAACAATTCAAGATCCTAACATCATGTAAAATCTTATGTGAGTTTATGTGTGTTCATGTTATCATTGTTTTGTGAAGGCTAACACTTTTGTAGGTATTCAAAGCATTCATGCAAATAAAGAAAACAAGATCCAAGACCTTGAGGTGATGTGCATGATTTCAATCCTTCAAGGAAGCCATTGAAGGGAGGTGAGTTGTAACACTTTGTGATTTCATCATTCCTTCTTATCCATTATCATTTTATCATTAACATTACCATTGTGGATGTGGAAACACTAACATGGGGTTTGACTAAGTTAAGCCCCTAAATTGAAAAAAACATTTCCTCTCTTTGTGAGTGTGCATATTTCTAGTTTGAAGAGGATTAAAGGGAGCTTGAAGAAAAAAATTTCATTGTTTCATTTGAAGCCCTACATATTTTCAACTCATGGAAACTCACCTACAAAATTATCCAACAATGTTTCAACAACTTTGCAACTAAAAATTAGAAGCTCAAATTTATCACCAAAGGACCTCAAAAGTAGAGAAGAAGAAGCCTACATGGACCCATACACCCTAGGGTGACTCTTTACTCCTATAGTGATTAGAACCAAATTTTCTAGATAGGTACACAATCCTCAACACTTCCCAGATATTCTTGCAAGTTACTATTTTAGTCTGTTGATTTCAGATTATTATATTTTCCATATTAGGTCATATAGTTTAATTGGGTTAATTATAGTTTGGTTCCTAGTAATGTTGGGGTGGCCATATCACTTGTTGTTGTTGAGTCCAATTAGAGGCTCGAGACATTGGCCATTGTGGATTTTGTACATTAGTCCATGGTTGAGGGTTCCAATTTGAGAAGTTTAAATTACTACTTGGAAATGACATATTATAGGTCAAGAGACCTTGAGGCATACCTTGTCTTGGTTTCCATGGATTGTGTTGATAAATGTAAAAAACTTGACCTTCTTCATCCTCCAAGGAATGAAACTCTAGCTTTTTTTTCTTGTCTTCAGATATACTGACCAACTTTTTGCATTCGTAATTGATTTTATTCTAGTGATAGTGTGGGTAGAATTCTGTTAGGGTTTCCTCTGCTTCTTCTTGATTCTTCTTGATATGGAGGGTATCTAGTTGAGTAGCTAAGTGGCTAATGATGTCCTACTTCATATTGGATAGAAGATTGCTAAGATCTACCCTTGAAATTCCAGTATATGTCTTGTTGAGAGAAGAGGTCCTATCACCCTCAATCTTCTTGATGAATGATCTGGAATAATTTTTGTAACTTTACAAATCTCATCAAATGGAAATTGAGAGTCATCCCTTTTTCCTATGAGATTTAGAGCGTTCATACAGTCTTCATGGGCTCCCCTTAAAATTACTAGTTTTAAGGATTCAGGGGATAATCTATTTTAATGAGATTTCTCTAGAAAAAACTAAAATCCCTCAACATAATCTTATAATGGCTTATCCTCTCTTTGTGACATCATAAATATTTCATCCCTCTTTATATCTATAACTTTGCAGTAATCCTAATATTTTTCTAAGATATTTTTCTTCATTGTCTCTCAATTGGGAATAACATTCCTTCCTAACCCCATGAACCAAACTAAAGAAACATCCTTTAGTGTGTATGAGAATAATTTAAGTTGGTGTGTGTCTATGGTGTAGTCATAGCTCCGACATAATACATAAAACTTGAAGAGAAAGGTGTTTGGATTCTCTATAACTAGCCCATAGAAAACAAGTAATTTTGAAGGAGGTATATTCTTAAGAGTAGCTACCCTTTCTTGGTTAGTTATATGGAATTGAAATGTCACATGTTCTCCTGTGTTATCCATGGCTTCTTCAGCCATGGTATCAAAATGTATTCTAGAATTCTCCTCTGTAATTGGTGTAGCTACTGGTGTAAGGGCTGATTCTTCTTCATTGATCCCCTTAATTTGTTCTCTCTATCCACCAATGCCTTCAAATGCTTCATGTAACGAGGGGAGAAATATTCCTAGAGTATCTCTCTACCTTCACATACAATGGTTCTAGCTCTTTAGATAATCGATTATTGCATATTGTTAGTAAATAGTGTTATTGTTGATGCCTATATATCTATTTACCCTAATATTAAAACCAAGTTTGTTATCTTATGTAATCTTGGAAATAATATAAAACAAACAAAAGAATCCTAAACTTAGCACCATCCCCAAAAATGGTGCCAAAAAAGTGGATCCAACTCTAATTCCTAATTAAACTGGTGATACTTGGTATGCACACGACTTAGAGGACCTGAGGATCCCTAAATAAGTAGTTCATCATTCACAAGAGGGCTGCATTAAACCATCAACCAAAGAGTCGTAAAACTTTAGATAGTGCTAGAAAAGTATATGTATTCACAAATTTTTGACATCCTACATCTATTGAGTATAGGCAAATAAATATATAAAAATACAGTAAAAGCATGAAATCAAAATAAGCTGTTAATTCACAAAACAGGGTAAAGGAATACAAGTAACTACCTTATACTACAGGTGCCTAATTCTTAAGACTGTAACTCATGAATTGTAACACATTCATTTATAATCATATAATTTAAAACTAACAATTAAATTCACAATGCATTATCTAATCTAATAACTAAAATTAAAATGGTTCAATGGTACCTCAAGTGACCCTTTCTTGAGTTGTTGCTTCCACAGGACTTTGTCAAGCACTCACTTAGAAAAAAATATCATCAAATCATTCTCTTTTATTTCATTCTAAGCATCGAAATATTACAAAAAATCTAACAAGAAATCTATTGGAAATCTTGTTCAATAACTTTTGATACTATTGCTAGTACTACTAGATATAGGGTCTACGACAGATTCCCATTATTCATGAACTAAAAACAAACTATAGAGCATGTGTAAAATCTCCCTAAAGGATAGGAAGATGACCAAGTTTTAAAATAGAAAATAATAACTACTTGAAATATGAGTAGAGAAATCAAACACAAATTCTATGTCCAACAAACTTAACCGTTTACAATAGAAATTTGCTCAATATAACAGTTCTGTCATAATTCAGTCCTATTGAAAATAGAATTATTCTTCTATTAGTTATCTTATTGGAAGGTAAGAATAATACTAGGTGATTCATGGACTTATCATTAAATGATCACCTTAATCTTCCTTTGAAACTATCACACCCCAGTTGGTTGACTTCTTTGCAATGAACTGCAATCCTTATGCTACGGGTTGAGAAGCCTGTTACTACGGGTTGATATTTGTCTCTGCTGCAAATGTTAGTCTTATCTCCTAAGGAATTCTCATTATCAAAAACCATATATTAAACATAAAATATTACTATAATTCATAGACATTCATGAATTCATACATACACATATCAACATAACATGTTTCTATTCCAAATGCTTAAAACTGCTTAAAAGTATATGAAAGGCATAAAAGGTCTTTGTAATATCTTAAATATTAGCAAAAAGAAATGATAAAATGTATGAAAAAACAAGGGGAAGCAATCCAATTATAAATCCCATCAGTCATCTCCCTTATCAAAATATAAAACATGGAGGTTTCTTGTCCCAATGCTCCATGAGCACCATCAACATTATATTATTAAATCAAATGTTGGACATAGTATATAGCCACTATAGACTGACATATTTGAGATGTTCAACCTCTATCATTTTCAATGTCTGGGCATGGCCATGCAACAAAGTGTACATATGGCCACCTGCATGCTCTTGCATATCTAGAGGAAATTGCAATCACATTGAATGAAGTATATCCATTCCTCCTCATTATGAAATCAACACTAAATCAGATGCAATTTTTTACCTAAAAATCTAAGGATGCTAACATCTAGGATGTTAGCATGTCCCCAGGACCCTAATGCTTATTTAGATGTTAGTGTGTTCAAGGGACCCTAGCATGCCCTCTGGATGTTAGTGTCCATCTTGGATTCCGATGCCCAGGTTGGACACTAGCGCTCCATAGGACCCACATGGTATGGAAAACATTGAAAACTAGTCATATTTATATGCAAAAATTCAAAATTTTACTTACCTCATAGGTTTGGATGCCTTGTGCTATATAGTCTCTCAATGTATGCAACTTGGGTGGGTGATATGGTCATCTACATGAAATATTCACTCTTGGGGCTACTTTAACCTTTTGAAATGCTTGAAAGTTAAAAAGTTAAAATCAATAACTTAAAAAGGTAAAAAAAATTACTATTTATAGTAAAAATTAAAAACAAAACAAAAAAAATAACCTTTCTCCTCAAGTGCCTTTTATTTGAACCTTCATAACTTGGGCTTGCAAACTCTGATTTTTGCTTCATTTGTTGCATTGGAATCTTGGTTCCACCCTTATTCTTCCCAAATTATTTCCATCTTGGTGTTCTTTTGTTAAATGACCCTACCAAAGGCATTTTTGTCAACTCTCTAAATTCGTAGTGGAAAGATCGCCACCCTATTTCTACATCCATGAAAGATAGAAGAAACAGGGGGGCATATATCTACCCTTGTGGTTTTCTCTAGATCACACTCTCATTATACTTAGAATTTTTTTGGCTAGAATTTTTTGGACTAACATATATTTTTTTATTGCAAGATGATTTTGGTTTTCTAACAAAGAGGTTTTGTAGGATGTGATTTCTAATACTGTTTCATTGTAGGTTCCTATATTGGAGGCTTCGTTCTCTTGCTTGGTAATGTGTTGCATCCTCTATAGTATCATTTTTGGTATTATTTGCATGATTATTCTTTAATTATTTACTTTCTTGTACTTTATCTTGCATATGCATGTAGTGTCATATGCTCGCTAAAATGGGGAATAAATGTAGCATTATAAATTTTTCTCCCTAATGGTGCAATCACAATTTCATGCTCTATTTGACACTTGCTTTAGTGTCCACTCCCCTCATCCATTTTAGGACCATTTCTAGTCTTGGCCTTACCTCTAATTGAAGAGATATTTTGGATGTTTCCCTAAAACCTTACCGATGATTCTATGCCCCAAAACTTTGTTCAATGCCAAAATTGGAGTTGAGTCCTAAGTCTGGGGACCTTTTACTAGTTCTTGCTTAGATGTGCATGTGGTGCATAGAAACTAGCATGACACTCTAGCATCCCACCAATTTGCACAAAAAATAGGACACATGTAAGAGTCAACCTCTACCTTGAGTGACATGACCTTGATTTTGATATTTGTGTACTAAAACATTTCCTAAATTCAAATTTTGACATGTTTGCCTACACCTGAGGTTGCTCTTTTGCTCCCCATAAAACATGAAGTTTTTAAAACAAATACATATGATAGTTCTACTACTGAGAAGCCCTACCAAAATGAATATTCAAATTTGTAATTGTAAACAAAACATTTTTTTTTTCTCATGCTACCTTGGTTGAAGCTTGACGAGTGTTGTAGAATGGTTGGGATTGCTCACTTGTACCTCTTCATGACAATTGGGTATGATTCTAGTTTGTTCTCACATTTAAGCTTTGATCACATTGCTTTATTGAGGTGAAGTGACTTATTGTGATTTATTCCCCTTGAGCATAATATTTCCCTTGGGTTGAATCTTGCATTATCTTGTTTGAGGAATACTGAAATCCACTCAAACACATTTGAGTAGGGTTTTGATTGTCATTTTGTTTGCCACTGCTCATCACAGTCTTAGACACACTTAATATTCAAAGAAAAAATTATTGCTTTCTATCAATTTGGCTATTTGTAGAGGTATGAATACAAAAATAATGGTTTGATCAAGGAAAACTTCTATGTAGCCACAACCCTTTTTCTCCTTTGTGTGAGTGCAAGTTTAGATTTGAGATAAAAAATTGTAGGAGTAAAAAAAGGAGATCATTATAGAAATTTATAGATGGTCACCAAGGTCATACAATACACTTAGGACCTCAACATGAGATGCTTTCATTCATGCAACACACCTACGCCATGGATAGTAACCTCCAATTTTTGGTGATAAGTTCCCCTCTATCACCCCTTTTTAGATCTATGTTAATTTTCTATAAATTGTTATATATGTCTGCATAATTATTCATTTAATTAGATTAGGGTTTGTGTCTCATTGGTTAACTAAATCACATTCTTATCAATTTGTTCTCTTCACAACAAAGGAACAAAACCCAAGAAGTTTGACTGTCCTTTGAGGACATTAGCCAAGCATATGCCTTCATTGGTTTGTGTTCCAATGTTTAGTAGGAAAAAAATTGATCCAGATTAATTTACTAACTGGTCTAGATTTCCTGTTTCCACTTAAACACTTATACAATTTGTCCTCTCAAATGGAGTAATAGATAAACTAGCATCTTTAATAACATAAGATTCCAATACATGTAATTTCCCTAATAAGAGTTATACCAAATCTATTCTTAATTATCAATTTTCCAAGCAATGGGCCCTAGGGAATACCCTGAATTGATTTAGTCCCTGTAAACAAGTTAGAGATCCATCACTAAAATAGCCTAATAAGTAGAATATTAGTATTCTAGACATTGAACATCAAGATTAGGCATGAGTAACTCTATATTGAATATCATAGTTAACATTAGCAACTTCGTAATGAACTAACTAACCCAATCACTAAACTACCTTAGGTTTGCTCAATTATGGGTCACATGGAAGAGGATGTTGATAGGATATCTTGGTCTCTTCCTCCTCATGTGGCGCATGCCATGCATATGAGGGGGATCCCCTAGGCCTCATGTGGCACATTCCATTCATATGAAATGACCTAGTGAGACTCTTAATCCCCTTGTCATCATCCTTATTCCATTCCCATAAGTGATCCTCCCTACTTGTTGCACCATGGTGGGAGGGTGGGAATACAATGTTTACTCCGGTGATCAATCTAGACCCAACGGCAGTACCCTTTGACCCCAAAGGAAAGTACCCCCTTGGCCCTTTGTGGGCTCATCTTGTCCCCTCCCGGGTGGTGTATCTAGTAGAGACCCCTTTGCAACATTCCCTTTGAAATCCTTCTTTCTCTTATTGTGGATAAACAATGTGCATGTATTAGAATGCTCACTTACTACTTAAAGTATATCCTTAAAACATGAATATATTATCACAAAATAAATCTAGACTACTGAACATTCTATAATTCCACAAATTTCTTTATCACAATATTGATTCACAAATCTGAAACATAAAACACTTATATTATCTACTATAATTTAAATCATAATTATATTCTATTAACTATAATCATAAACCTTCATTATACTATAATCATCCCTATATTAAAATAAACTAGGATCATTATATTGAACAAACATGGATCATAATTGTTGACTATTTTATTTCCTTTCTCCTTATTCCTACCCCTATCAAGTTCCACACAATTCTTTCTTTTTATATCTTCATTATTCCAATGAAAAGATACATCTCTTAGGAAAGAGATACCCTCTAAAGAGTCGTCACCTTTTATGAAGAAGTGATCGCTGCCTTTGAAACTAATTCATAATCCCTTTTTATTTAAAATAAATGGTTATTGCCTTTGAAGTGATCACTGCTTTTATTAACATAGATGCTGCCTTAAGAGTGATTACTATAGGAATTGGTTCTTCTAGGATTCCCTTATTTGCTGTTGGTATATGTTATTTAAATATTTTCTGTTTGATATATAATAATAATAATTATTTTATATTGTTTTATTTTTAAATATTATTTATATTATTATGATATTTATAATTATTAATATTAATTATTATGATATTCATATTATAATAATAATTATATCTATGATAATTATAATTATAATATTTAAATTGTAATTACTCATATTTATATTTTAATATTTATTTGATTTTGTTATTTGTATTTTAATATTTCATATTTGATGTTACAATTTTGAGAGACATAACAATATGAATAGATCTTGATGTTCATTTTATTTTTTTTTTGAAATTTTTTTACACTGAATTACCACAAATTTATGAATAAAAGATAAGTCAACATAATTTTTTTACAATCCTCATCATGAATGAGATTTGAGATTTGAGTAGGATCTCTACCCACTTATTTAAAGAACACAAGTACATTCCTCTATAGTCATAAGAATCTACATAACAACTTGCAAGAGCAATGTAGGCCAGCTAATATCATCCCATGCTCCACCCATTGTCCCAAGAAACTCTGTTGTCCATTCCCAAGAGTTTTAATGAATTGGATCATTTTCATTTGGTGCATCAAAAGTAGTCTTGTATCATATCGTAGGTTGATTCCGAGGAAGATCTACTGTTGAAGTCTATGTTGCAGTAGTTGTGATCTTACCCATATAAAACTGTAATTATTCACCTTTCAATCCAATCTGATACGTCCACTAATGTAAGGACAAATCTTTGTCCCTACCATTGACATCTCTCAATTTCACTGGTCCAGTGATTCCCACATCGAATGTATCAAAAAATCACTCACAGTTTTGTATGCCAGCTCATACTTAAAGAGCGATATCATTCTCCACATGGTCCAGCAGTGTTGCCATGGTCATTTCCTATTTGAGATGAGATGATAGGCCCCCCTTGGTAGGAAAAGAGTTGTTCCTACTTCATCATGTCCATAATTATTTTAATGAAACATTCCATCTCAGTCTTGAAAGGACTGTTGTCCATTCAGAACTGAATTCCAAGAATGAAGTGCAATAAAATTGGGAGACACACATAATTCCATTCTGCACACGTAGGGACTGATGTGAAGACGAGCAATTTTATGAAATTTACCAGATCAAACCTTCCCCCATAGTTGTACTGATGAAGTGTTGATGACATCCAAGCTTCCATCCATGGTTACCTGAATAATATCAGGACACATCTCTGGCAAAATTCTTTTGAGGAAATTTATTTAATTGCCAAGAGACCATGACCTCAAAATGACATTTTAAATCCTATTAAATTTTAATAGTAGTCACACTCTAATTCCTTGCTTGGATGACAATCAGTGGATCAGGTTTAAACATATAAAATATGTAATAATGTTCCCTACTACAGAGAAAAGGACCTACATCCCAGAAAGTTTGACTGCACCTCAGAGAGGGTAAGATGGTTTGTCTTGGCATTTGAGGAAGAAGATCTAGTTTTCTTTATCTATCATGTAAACTATTACTCTTAGTACATTTGGAGGAATATAAATAGTTCCCTTACAGATGTACAATATGTAATTAATTTAATTCAGGCTGTTGGAACTTCCTTGTCTAAACCCTAATTCCCAACAAGTAGAGCAGCACTTTTTTAAAAACAGTTGTGTGACCTCCCGTGATTCCACTTTTTTCATACATATCTACCAGGACACTTAAAACCATAATGTCTGACAAAGACCCACTTTGATAGATGTCCATACCATCACCCAAATCTCTCATTTGGGTGTGGGTTGGGAGGATGCTAGCAAGGAAATTTGGCTTTAAACCATAGAATTCCATTACATCACACTCCTTTGAGGCAATTAGTCAAATAATCACACACCATGTGATTCGGCCTCTTCACATTCAAACACACTGCAATCCATTTTATTATAGGTATGAAGAACACTGGCAAAGGTTAGGAAATTTGACTTCATATCCCTTCATTGCATTCTACCAAAGAACTAACATTTCTTTAAGTAGTTATGAGTCACAACTATTATTTTAGTGCAAGCATGGAGAATGTTTGCAAAGATTGAAAATTTTGTCTATTCATCTACCAAAGTTGTGTTCTCTTGGTCCATTTGCATACATCCACATATGTCCCAGTGTTTAAAATTCAATAGAGGCACCTCAATTTCTTAGAATTCCATGCATTTTAGGTTATGGGGTTAGGAGGTACTTCCAATTTTTGTGATTTACAACTGCACAACACATTTTATGAATTGGGATTTTTTTACAATTCATGGTTTGGAGAATTTCCATAGTTTGCATTATTTTATATTTTTACGAGATCTGGAGTTATGAACAAGTGAGGTTACAAATAGGGGACCTCATCCCCAATTTAAACATTCAATAATTTTATCCCAGTGGGGTTTGAACCTTGGTAAGAACAATACTGTAACAACTTAACCATCATACCATGCCATTATTGACTTCCATAGTTTGCATTATGAGAACCTTTACCCTTCATAATTAAATTTAGGATGATAAACTTATAACATAAAATGATTAAATTATTAGTCTTCTAACATTTACATTTAAATTAAATTTGATAATTTAATTATTGGAATTTTGATTTTGATTTAGAAAAAAGTTAATTTTAAATTAATTAAAGTAATCTAATATTTAATCATTAAGTTCAAATTTTAAATATTATATTTTTAAATTTTAAATTTTTAAATTTTATTAAAATGTTGAGACATCTAAATTTGAAATCATGACTTCATATGTGAATCCATACTTATAACATATATTTTCAAGCAAATAAAAATTACAAGTAAAAGCATGTGACAAATGTGACAAGGTGAAACAAAACCTAACATTTCACAATGACTCACATATGACACCATCACAAATGTAACAAATGACAAAATGAAAAATATGCAATAAACAATGAAAAGGCAATAATGTGTCAAGGTGCAGGTGATAAAAAAACCCAAAGTTTGTCACATATATCATACAAACTTCTAAGAGTTGTTTTTTTATATTCAACTCAAGATATCATACTTTCCCATTTAGGAATACCTTTGATTTGTTCCTACCAATATATCATACTTTCCCATTCAAGCATACCTTTCATTTGTTCCCCATCTTGTCTCCTCTTTAATATCAAGATTCTAAAACCATCCTTCTTGGCATCCTTTTCCCTTAACCTCCACTTTCCCTTGTCTTTGTTAGTGTTTCACACTTTTTCAAACTGACATACTTTCCCTTTGAACCCCAACTCCCATATTCTTATACTAACTTACCTTTTAGAGATACATTTTCATCCATCACATATTTGACTTAAATTTTCCTTTATATCCATGAGCATCAATCCCCAACACTTTTCATGGTGCATCTCATTAGGATCACTAGTTCACATTTATCCTTATTTGCATGCCTTCTGAGATTAATTCTTTGTTACTACCAATCCTCAACTCTCATTCAAAAGTATTTGTTATGAGGTATCCTTGATCCTCGAAACTCTAAAACTCCCACATTTTTTATTGTTTACTCCAACCTTCCTCTTTACACATCCTAGGTCACCATTAATGACCAAATTTGTTTCGTCTACTACTCTATAAGGGTTTTGCCACCTAGAAATAGGTATCTCTATTAAGGGCATGAATTCAAATGCATTTCAAATGGTTTATAGAGAACACCATACCATCTTAGTTGTGCTGGTTTTGTTTCTAATGCAAATGATTTTCATGTGAGCTCTAGGCTACCATTTCAACAAATTCTATAGGATCCCATCTTTCTCCACATGTAGCATTAATGACATTGATCATAAGCTGACTTCCTAATTGATTCAATAACCAAACAAAGTGTTATGTATACTATTTCATTTTCCAAAATAAAGGCCAATGATTTCTCTATTTTGATATGACTATAATGTTGAGCGAGATCTAGGATTTTAGTCCATGCATGTTCGATCAACTTTAGAGTAGCCCATTTTGTAAATCATGAAGAGGTAGCTAGCTTATAATATTTTTAAACTGGATGTCTCCTTGAATAGTTATAGATATTTAAGAACATTTCTAAGCATAGAAAAGCAAAAAGTTCTTATTTTGTGATTTTTTCTCACCACTTTTGTTGGTACAAATGCAATAAGAACTTGATAAGTGTGATAGCAATTTAATGCGTTATATATTGTCATTTATAATGAGATTTGTTTCTTATTATACATGGATTTCTAGATGTTTTGAGAGGGATTATTAAATATGCCCTATTTTTTATTAGATAAAATAGGAAAATCGAGGCGTCAACCCTACTAAATAATGATCCCAAAGGCTAAGAAAGAAAATCCCACACAAGGAATTAATAGTAGATATCACAATGAAACAACCAAAAATAACACTAAAACAACACTGGACTAGACAACAAAAAAAAGACTTACTTTGATGGGTGAAGACCTTCCCCTACTCATAAAATAAGAAATTACACATCTCTCTATTGGTCTTCTTATTTTTAATTTTCTCCTATTTGGGGATTTTGTTAGAATTCTCACCAGGCCTTTTCAGAGTTTCTTTCACCAGATTGAAGGAACATGTGTTGTGGTGGACTTGAGTAGAACCTTTACATTGAAAGTGAGAATGAATTCTTGTATTTGAGAGTGGTCATTATATCTTATAGGGAAGCCATGATTTTATCATTAGAATCATATAAGGAATAGGGGATCTTCTTAATTTTATACCTTAACTCCTTCAAAAGATCTATTAGATTCTTAATGGAATCATTGTTAATGCAGGGTTTATTTATTTCTTCAAAAATACTTGGACCAATCAACTTCATAGAAATCTCCCCATACATGGCTTGCCCTAAACAAGAATCCTATGAATTCTTTCTCTTAACAGTAGAAATACTATCAATATAGTCCTTATTATTGGACTCACTTAAATCCCATATGTCGATATTGATAATTGAGGTGGGAGTTATAATAGCCATGATCCTATTTGACCTCCTTAGACCCAAATTGTGAAACCCGTCTTCTTCATTTTAAACATTTCATTATATTTTTCCTCCTTAAGAAATTTGCTAATATTGCTAGTAACATTATCATCCAAAAACAACACAACACTACTATTTTTAACCATTTGTTAGGTTTTTTACTATCTACTAGTTGCACTTTATATTAGTTGATTGGTAGTGTTTTGTACTTGACATATGGTCACCCTTATATTTCTTTTGTAGTTGGAATTGTCTCATGTTTCTCTTAGGAGCCTCACAAGAGTCACAAAATTAGTAAAATGTATCTTGAGGCATATCCATGCCACTTACATTTTAACATTCACTATACATTGAGAGATTTTCAAATTGGAGGCTTCACCAACTTTGACAAGGCTAGTGATGATCAAAAGTCCACTTCTAGTTTTTTCCTTGGTTATGGAATAGTTGTATGGTATTCTAAAAGAAGTAGATAATTATTTTAGTACCATTTATATATGATGATTATTAAGGTGTAAGGAAAACTATGTGATTCTTTGGCTTCAAAAATTTATGACCAAGTTTAGGTTTGATCCTAATCATCCCACTACTTTGGTGAAATATAATTAAAATTTCATTCACATTTCATACAACCTAGTGAAGTATCAATGGATTAAGCACATTGATATCCATGTGCACTTTATTAAGGATCTCATCTAGGATGGAGTTCTTATTTTGGAGTGCTTGCCTACTAAAGATAAGGTTGTGAATATCTTCACTAAGCCTTTGGCATTATCTTGATGTCTTAATTATGATTGATGCTTCAAGTGAAGGAATATTTCCTTGTGAGGTTTTATTGAGTCCCCCTTCCTTCACTTTTCATTTTCTCTCTTTTGGAGAGGATTTTTTTCCTATGATTTTTCTCCCTTTATCTATTTGTGAGAGATGTTTACATCGATACCTTATTAGGGCTTATTTTTGGAGCCTGTCTTTGCATTTTTGCATTTATTTGTTCCTCCCTAAATTTACTTAAGCGGGGTATTTGTGTGAATAGGGTTTAGGACCTAACTAGTTCATTTCTAGGACTTATTCACACCTAGGATTTTTATCTTACATAGAGAGCTTTTAGGGAACACTTAGCATTTTTTTTAATGCCTCACACCATATGATTATGAGAATTTTCATAATCATATGTTGTCTTATCTCTCAATTTTACTTTATAATCGAGGGTTCATTTGTACATGTTACAACATCTTGAATTCTGTATCCAAATATATGCTTGTATTATTATTTGGAAATGTAGAATAATTTGTTCCTTTTCTCTTGTTCATGGAAGGTTATTTGGTGTTGTAATAAAATTTTGTTCCTATTATTCTTTGTGGCAACTTCAATGAGATGGAAAACTATGCAATTGGTAATGATTCTAAATGTATTATGGAAATAAAGCTAAAAATTGGAATAACTTTGAGTCCACCTTATAATTATAATAAAAAATAGATCAAGGATTACCATTCACTCATTAAAGCTAAGGGTAGGAAAGATTTGGAAACACACATGAATCATGTGTTTGATTAAATGGTGTCTTATAAAGCATGTAAAAGATATGGAACCATAAGAAATTATGATGAGCCAAGTAATGTGACAAAAATGGAATTAATTCTTGATAATAATTGAAGGTGGCATTAAATTCATGTCAATCCCAATTTTTTTTTTACTTACTATTATTTTTTCTAGAAATATTGAACAATATTTGAGCTTTGGATTCAAATATGAGATTGATAAAAAAAGATTTTATTTTTAATGGTCATTTGAGATTTCATGTTGAGAAAGGTGTTCTTGATGAAATCTGACATAATTATTCATTTCATCCAAATGATTTTAGGGGAAGATTTTCTATCAACTAATCACATGTATCATGTGAATTTTGATATAGCATCAATGTTTATAGTATTATGAGATCTTAAAGAGTATAAATATATGATTAACGTTTTAGTAAATGCGTCTCAACTTTACTCCTAATATTAAGTATTTAAACAATGCAAAATTTAGATTATAAAATCTAGAAAAAAAATCTAGACTTTATTTTTGAGAAATATTAATTTTTTTGGTTGTTTGGAGTCACTTCCATGTTGCATAGATATTTTTTAGATCTAAAATTTTGTTAAAAATTCCCCAAATGTGTTAATGAAAAGTTATGGTCTCAAAAAATTGGGCCTCCTACATTGGAAATGTAAAAAAAAATAAGGCACAAAAAGGAGTTATAAGAGGGAGTTACACTTGTTGACCAAATTATGAAACATGCTATGACACATCATAAATCATCTTTGTAGAGAGATAATGAAGTAAAAATGTAATTATTGAGTTTTTGAGTAAATTATGATGTGCTTATAATAGGTGAAAGGAATATTTTAATTTTAACTTGTGAACTCATGTTGATATTAAGGTGTTAGTTTTCTAACTAGGTATTTGGTTTCCATATTCTTGGGTGGTTTTAGCTCATATTTTTATATTACAATTTGATGGTTTTATGAATTAATTATCCTATTTATTGGAAAATTGAGATGAATATTTTGATTACTTATTTATAGACATTGTTATGCTACTAGAATGTCTTTGAAGTTGTATGTCAATGACGTTTCTATAAGGGTGTGTCCCTTCAATTGTATCATAACCTTTATTGATAATAATATATTTGGTTCATGCTTTGGAATCTGGAAATTTTCTCCTAAAAGGGTTTTCCACATGTACACTTGTGTTGTGGTCTGATTTTATTTATGTTATATATGTGTTTCTTCTTTACGTACTTATACAGATCTAAAATTTACACAATAATCTCTTAAAAATTAGCTTAGGAAGAATTTCCAAACACCTCGCTTCCTCTAGTTTGGTATTAGAGAATGATCTCCTTAGATTAGTAACTTGCAAATGAAGATAACAAAAAAGATAACTTGTACCTCTCTCATGACTCAAACAAAAAATCAACTCTAGATCTAATTTTCCACACAAATTAATAAATGAGTAATCATAGTCAAGGAACCAAACAAGCATCCAAGAGATAATAAAAAACTCATAAAACTAAAATACACCACTAACTATAATCATGAATTAATATAATATTATAACTCAATCCTATCAATTGCATACTTGATCATGTTGTGTCAATGCTCAAATGTACATGAATATCCATGAAACCATAATACTCACCATCATTGTATTTGCATTTAGTTCTCACTAAAATGAGGCGTTTAGTCTCACACATGTATCAACCATGTCCTCAAAATAGAAGAAAATGTATGTACTATTGGTGATCTGGGTTATAGATCCCAAATCCCTAAGGCTAGATAGTCTTTCAAATACTAGGGGTGTCAAACTTGGGATGAATATCCAAAAAACCTATGTCCAAGTTGGGAAACTCAAGAATAATTATTGAAGTGGGTAAGACCTCCTTCACTTCTGGATTTTCTAAACCAAGGGGGATTTTTATAAGTGTTGTAATGGACATCACCATTAAAGCACAACACTTATCCTAATACAAACCATACCCACTACATAGTGCACCCTTATTTTGGTTGTTACTTCGTGCCTATATGTTGGTTTGAAATATTCAAAGTCAAGAACTTTATTAGAGAAGATAATCTACAATATGGGTATCTAATAATGTGCTTTATGATAACCCCACATGTTATATATATGTATTTAAACATGACAATTAGAACACACGAGAAAGGATAAAATTAAAAGATCTTTATATTGATTTTTTTTAAGTGTGTAGAGCATGATGGGGAGAAGGAGCCAATAATAAATTGGTTCCTTTATCTAGTTGGACAAAAAGTCTCTTAATTCATACAAAATATGGAATAACTAAAACCAAGGTGAAACCTTAATTAAAACACCACAAAGACTATGCCTTTCAAAATGTGAAAGAAAGCTATGCTCTACACATGCATTTAGAAAAAAAACATGGTTGAAAAATATTAAGTGATTCTACTTAGTAATCCATGAGCATACCCATATATTTCCTTTATTATGTTAAAAATATATCAATTACAAAGGCTTTGCAAAGATTTTATAGTCATCTGGTTGACCAACTAAACAACACATATTTAGAAATATATACCATACAAAGTGAGACACTCAATTAGGTTGATTCTACCTTTAATAATTTGATCCAAAAAGTTTATAGATATTTATTACAAATTTGGGACAAACCAAAATCATTACAATACCAAAATACCTTTACCCAGAACTAGAAAACCCTAGGGCTTCCTACAAATATCTTTGTTTTTTTATTTTTTTACTTGCTCCTCTTTCTTGTTCTTCTCCCTCTTTCATCCAAATTTCAACCTCCCTTGAAAAATGAATCTCACTCCACATATATTGTCACACCCCATTTTTGGATCAAGTTGATGAAGCCATTTTTAACTAACAATAAGTTAAATACTTTGATATGTGTTCCGAATTATGATATCAAAACTACGTTTTGTGGACATTTACATTGTGATTGTTCTATTTTATTTATGTTAAGGGAAAGAAAAATATCAGTTAGATATTGATTGAAAATATATAAATACAAGTTTATTATCTTTATGATGATTCTTAGTGAATGATTTATATTATGTTATGATATATTTATTATTAGACTAACTACCTTTTTTGAATGAGTTGGATGTAGGAAATCAGTTTTCCCCATCCTAGACGAGGAGAGAGAGCATCACCAGAGAGAGGGAAGTAGATTTAGGAGAATGGTCAACACATCATAACTATGAGAAATCACACGTGCACACAATATCATGTCTTGTTATGTATATTATTTTGATTTTCATCATAATTCGTAAGTGTGATGAAACCTTGCATGGTAATATAATATTGGTTTCAATTTTTTTCATGATTAACTCGGTAGTTGATAGTGACTTCCCATCTTGCTATTTTCTTGTCATTATGTCCTAAGCTTGATAGGATTTTTGTCAAATAGATTTCATAATTATTCATTCATGAAAATATTACATATATATGTATAATATATAAATAAATGTAAGTGGTAACATACCTAATAGATGAATATATATGTATATATATTCATACATGTATATATCTCAAGTTGTGAGTATTCGTAAAGAATAAATATAGGTATATAAAAATGTACATTTAAATATATAGTTAATATATATATAATAGATACAAAGATATATATCTATATTTATATATCAATATATAGATATCTAGGTGGATTTTGTTATGATTATTATTATATTTCTTTTCAATTGGGAGCTCATTGAGTGGTTAGGCTCAACATATGGGAGATTATTAAAGGAATTGAATGCATTATACAAAATTAAAAGTGGAAGTACAATAAAGGAATATGGAGATAAAAATCCAATGTCTAGTTGTTAACTCAAAATTTATTATCCATTGAATATGGAAAAGTGGAGAGTAAATACAATTTTTTCTTGGAGAATAAAGAGGAGAGACTTTAGAGTTGTTGGGATTATAACAAAAAAAAGGAATGAATGAAGTGAGGTTTGTGGTAATAGAAGGACGAAGAAACTCTATATTTTGTAGTCATACCATACTTTCCTAACTGGTTGTAAAGAACACATAATGCTGCTATATCACTCACCTTTAGAATAACCTAATCCAAGATCTACTAGGAAAAATGAAAAATAATATGTATGCTATGCTAGGAATAACCTTATCTTGATTTTCCTTGAAAAGTTATAGATCTTAAATATATGCTCAATATATATATAGTTTATTAAAAAAATGATAGTCATAGGTCATTCTCTGTATTTTTCTTGGGAAGGCATAAAAGTGTTGGTCCCTTTTCATTAAAATATAGGGTTTATAGAATTATTATTCTAGCCCCTTTTTTTTGTATAGTTATATGAATGTTGGTTTTATCATTCAACTATTATTGGCCTATTATCAACGTACACTAGTTTTATTTTAAAAAGAAAGATGGGTTTGTTCTTCTATTTCACTTGACCATATCTTATTATAAAATTCCTATTGTTAATAATTATTACCACTCAAAATTGGCCAATTGGTATGGTTATATGACCTTACCAAGTATATGATAATTACAAATATTTCTATGTTAATCTATATGACCTTTAACAAGTCTATGGTAATTGCAAATATTACTATGTTAATATATATAATCTGACCTTTAATATGTTTGTGATAATTTTAGATATTGATATATTAAAATATATGACCTTTAATAGGTTTGTGATAATTGCAAATATCGTTATGTTAATATGTATGACCTTTAATAGGTTTTTGATATTGTAAATACTACTATGTTAATATATATGACCTTTAATAGGTCTATAATATTGCAAAATATTATATGTTAATATCTATGACCTTTAATAAGTCTTTGAATTGCAAATATTGTTATGTTAATAAATATGACCCTTGATAGGTTTATGATATTTTAAACACTATTATATTAATATATACGACCTTTAACAAGTTTGTGTTGATTAAATACATTGTAT
The DNA here is from genome assembly GCA_007115665.2 of Sequoiadendron giganteum. Lineage (NCBI taxonomy): Eukaryota > Viridiplantae > Streptophyta > Pinopsida > Cupressales > Cupressaceae > Sequoiadendron > Sequoiadendron giganteum. The sequence continues at coordinate 41,939,041 of VCHN02000014.1, read as the reverse complement.
CTTAATGTAAACGACCTTTAATTAGTTTGCGTTTATGATGAACATCAACATGGTTATTTTGACTAGTCTATATTTATTGCAACCATTGTATGATACTTGACTTAAACCAGGTTTTTGTTTAATGTAAACAATATTCTGCTATTTTTACCTTGATAGGTCAATGAACTTTGTGAATGTTGTCATTATTTGAAACTTAATAGGAAATTATTATTGTGTATTGTTACATGTGTTTGAACTTTGTTAGGTCTATGTTAGTGGTGAACATTGTTAATATTTACGACCCCAAATAGACTAGTGTTATTCAAAATAATGTGAACTATTTTCTAGTATCTCTCAACCTATGATAGGTATGAGGATAACATTGAACACTTGTTGGATTTTAGACCATAAGCAAGTTTGTATGATTTATAAATCTTATAGAAGTTGTTGACCATGATGAAAGGAAGCCGAGTGAGCAGAAATAGCTTCCAACACTAAGTTAATCTAAGTAGGGGAGAGTTACAAAATTTTCCTTTTAACACCTTATATAGTTGCAATAAGAGAAACACATATGAAAAATGGGATAGAACAACAAGTACACAAATACAACAATGACTAGATATATGTGGTGAAAACCCTTTCAGGTAAATTTTTTTTCCCTCAAAAAGCACATTACTATTGTATTACTTCAAATAAGAGTTACAATGCAACCCCAAGTACAAATATTTCTTCAACAAGTGCTTTGAAACAAACACTTGTTTTGGAGTGATACTTACAACACTTCATTACCTGCAAACGAATTATGAATTCTACAATGCAAGGCACTTAATATATAAAGAGATACAAGCTTCAAGAAGCATCTATAAGGGGAGGGGAATCAAAATCCACATGGCACAATATACCATGCCATAAATATGCATTTGGACACATGTACAAGATCTCCTTACACCCCTTACAAGTGTCATTACATGCAATATTCTTTCTCCAAGCTTGGGTGCCTAGAATATGCTAAAAATAGGCTATGATAGATGCCTTCCAACTATCATAGAATTTTTCATACTTACAAAACTTACAACTATAAGAGAATCTGTCATAAATGACCTGAAATACCCAATTCTCTTACACCTTGTCATAACCCATCTTGGGCACCAACTCCCTTCATGCATTATGATGCCTTATGACACATCATAGAATCTGTCATAGGTCAAAGATTCTAAAGTGGGGCACTTATGTCCACTTGGGATGATTATGTGTCATCCAGTCACCTTCAACAAGGATGGCACCTAGTCGATGGGTCCCAAATTATGACATGACACCATAGGCAATTAAATAATACAAATAAATATAATAATACATTAATTAAATCAATATTAGGACTCTAAGGTTGAGACACCTTAATCCCAACATTCTCCCACTTGTCCAAGACTTGCCGAGAGTCATATGGAATCATTTGCTCAGGGCCCCAAGGCCCATGGAATCGTAACACCATATGAAATTATTTGTGAGCTCAGTGGTTTTGTTAGTGCATCTGCAACATTCCCCAAAGTGTCAACCTTCTCCAATTTCACCTTTCCATCTTCTACCATATCATGGAAAAAATGATACTGAACATCAATGTGCTTTGTTTTGGCATGGAAGGTAGGATTCTTTGCTAGGAAAATCACACTTTGACTTTAAAAAAAAATGGTAATATATCCTGCATCAAAACTAATATCAGAACATAATCTCTTAAGCCAAATAGCTTCCTTATAGGCATGAGTGGCTTCCATATACACTTCCTCATTCATAGACAACGTAACTATAGCTTGCCACTTACTCATCCAACTAATATCACCACCAAACATCATAAGCACATAACCACTAATGGATCTTCTGCTATTAATTTCACTTGCCTAATCTGAATCAACATATCCACAAATACTCACAGAATTATGAGGTTTGATAGGATAACCATGAAAAAATAAGGCATATAGGGAAGTGCCCCCTAAATATTCGAACACTCTCTTAATTGCATCCCAATGCACCCATCCAAGATTAACCATAAAATGGCTAAGGAATCCCATTGCTTGGGAAATGTATGGTATTGTACACACCATCGCATACATCAGACTTCCAACTACACTCGCATACATTAGACTTCCAACTACACTCACATATGGTACTTTGGTCATTTCCTCCATCTCATTAGGAGATTTTGGACAATCATTCACAAAAAGATTCATCCCCTGCATCATAGAACAACTAACTCTGTAATCTACCATGCTGAATCTCTCCAATACCGAGCTCACATACTTGCTCTAGCTTAACCAAATATGTTTGTTAGCTCTATCTCTCATGATCTCCATTCCCATAATGTACCTAGCTGCACCTAGGTCTTTCATATCAAACTACGTTGATAATTGAAACTTCAAATCTAAAATCATACTTTTACCATTCCCAATAAGCAACATATCATCCATGTATAAGACAATAATGAGAATGTGACCATTATAAAATTTAAAATATACATAATGGTCAGATTTAGATATTTGAAATCCCAATGAAAACACATAGGTATCAAACTTCTGGTACCACATTCTAGGAGATTGTTTCAAAACATAAAGAGACTTCTTCAGTTTACAAACCAAATTTTCTTTACCTTTTTCAATGAAATGCTCTAGCTGTGACATGTAAATCTCTTCCTCCAAATCACTATGAAGGAATGATGTCTTCACATCCATCTATTCCACTTCTAAGTCATATGTTGTTGCAAGTGACAACACAAGCTGGATAGATGCCAGCTTCACTACAGGAGAGAATATCTCCACATAATCAATTCCCTCCACCTAGGAAAACCCCTTAGTGACCAACCATGCCTTATACTTCTCAACACTGCCATCAGGACCACAATTCTTCTTGAAAACCCATTTACAATTGATAGGTTTACGTCCAATAGGAAAAGGTACCAGATCCCAAGTCTTATTTTTCTTTAATGCAACCATCACCTCATCCATGGATTTTATCCAAGAATTTGCATCTCATACCCATAGCCTCTTTAACAGTCCCAGGCTCATCAATGTTAGAAATCAAAGCAAAAATGCAACTAGAATCCAATAGTGAATAACCAAACCTTTTCAGTTGTCATCTAACTCATGTAGACCTCCTCAAAGGCTGAGGTTGAGGTTCTTCTTCTTCTAAAATTTTAGAGCTGCTTGAGCTCTCCTCATCATCAGGTCCAACAAGAGTGCATAGTTCATCTTTCTTCAGAGTAGGTGGAAACTAAGCTACCTCCTTATTTTGTTTTTGCTCTTTCTTTGGTTGTAGCTCAATTGTGGAAGGTTTCATCTCTCTGAAAAATCATGCTTTTACTATAGAGAAAATTTTGAGCTTTAGGAGATCCCAAAAGCTTGTACCCTTTCACATTGACACCATAGGTGACAAAGATACACTTAATTGCCTTGTTCTCCAACTTTGACCTCTTCTCAATCAAAACATGAATAAGCTTCACAACCAAATACTCTAAGATGTCTCATCGAAGGCCTTTTAATAGACCATGCCTCCAAGGGTGTCTTACCAATAAGCACTGATGTAGGAGATCTATTGATCAAATAACATGTAATGGCTACCGCTTTAGCCCAAATTTTTTGTTCAAGGCTAGCACCACTCAACATACTCCTAGTCCTCTCCATCAACATTCTATTCATCCTCTTTGCAACTCCATTTTTCTATGGAGTGTAGGGAGTTATCTTATGTCTCTCAATCCCATGCTCTTTACAAAACTTGTTAAACTCTATAGAAAAAAACTCACCACCATTATCAGTCCTCAAACACTCAATCTTTCTACTAGTCTGATTTTCTACCAAGGCCTTAAACTCCTTAAATCGACTAAAGACTTCAAATTTACTTCTGAGAAAATAAATGAATGTCCTACTGTAATCATCTATGAAAGAAACAAAATATACAAATTTTGATAACGAAGGAACATTCACAGGACCAAAAAAATCTGAACAAACATAGTCCAAAACCCCATAATACTTATGAAAACTAGAGTAAAAAGAAACACGATGTTGTTTTCCATATACATAGTGTTTACAAATGTTGAACTCAAGATTAAAATCATCGAGGCCTTCAATAAGGCTCTTATTTTTTAGGGTTCTAAGACCCTTCTCACCAATGTGACCAAGTCATTGGTGCCATAACATTGTCTTCTCTATATGAAGCTTCATTTCCATGGATTGAGCACCCTTATGTACCTAAAATGCATGACCATCGAACGTAGCTATAAAACACTTCTTCTCTACATGATCTGATGGTTGATGGGTCCAGTTATTAGCCTATTTTCTTTTAATTTCATGCATACTTTTAAACACTTTTAGATATACCTTTCAAATAATACTCCTATATTATGCTATCTTTTCATACTTATTATACAACCTTGGACCTAAATCATAGTAATGGAAAAATTGGTTATGACATAATAGTATTGCATGGTTTATATGTGAGTATAAATGAAATGTGGACGCAGTTATAATTTTTAACTATGGTAGTTAGTCTTGTGCACATATTTTGTAGTGCGTCTCCGCTTGGGTTCTTGGGTCGATTGAGTAAGAGTTTATTTGGGTTGGCATGCTGATTATTTTAATTGTATTATTAATGTTGGCTAATCATTTATTATAGTTGTTAATTTAAAATTTCGTTAGTAAATTTAATGTTGCTTTAATTAAACACATTATTTAAATGTTGTTAATTAGTAGTTGGTTCAACCATATTTATTATTGTTGAGGATAAAGCAATTAAAGTATTGAATTTAAACATTGGTTGATTTATATGAACAAAGTATTTGTAATTGTTGAAATTAATATTTTTAATTCTAAGAAAGTACCCTCGTATGTGTTCGTTGTTTCGTCATTGTTTGTCAATGTCATCTATCCATACCTCGTTCTTGTGGGTATCGTTTTATTTCAAGTTATTTATTTCTATGGTTTTAATATATGGATATTTTGATATCGTTAAATAAATTGCTTCAGTTAAATGACATTCTTTGAAGAGGATAGTTAAATAATTAAATTATATTTTTTTCGTGAATTCCATTAATTCTTTTAGAAAATAAAATTTGTTAGAGAATATAATTAATGTTATTTATTTTAAGTGGACATTAATTGTCTTATTAATATTACATATTTTTAATTAATTATGGGAATACCATCTAATTTAAATATATGTAAATTAATAAGTTGTTTTTATAAGAAATTTAATTAAAATATTTGGAATTATTATTATTGTGATTAATTATAACATTGAGTATTTAATTTAAAATTAATTGTAAATTTAAATGTTGCGTAGTTTAAATTGTTTATTGATTTATTTTAGATAGTATTTATTGTCATAGAATTAATTATATTTTAGCATGTAAATTATATTATTTAAATTGTTGAAGAGTTAGTTAGAAACGAAAATTGGGTGAAAATGCTTATTTGAAATTGGGAAAAATGAAATTAATTGCAAGTGGCTATTTTCATGTGGAGTAAATTTTAGACATTGATGGAAAATTTTTGATTTTTACTTTTTTTGGATTTTATATCTATTTTGACGGTTTTTTGAAAAAGCAGATAAAGGAAAAGCAATTCTCTTTGCAATTCTTATTTTGAGTTTTCTCGAAAAATTGTAACTTTGGTTTTTGAAATATTAGTTTTGCTCTAAAAATTTGGTTCTTCGAAATTGGATTTGGTAGCTGTGGATCTCAGAAATTTGTGAAAGAACGTAGCTGGCTGGAAGTGCTTGACATAGTAAATCATCTCCGATTATTTATCAGGCGAAGGAATCCAGGTAGCAACAAAAAACTCTATTATCCTTGTTCTTTTCTGTTAAAAGAGAAATGTAAATTGCAAAATCATATTATTTGTCTATCAAAAACTTTGTGCAAGGATAATGATATCTCTGTAAGCTTTGGTTTGTTTCAAATTGTTTAAATTGTGAACCAGTTTGTCTTATTTGTTGCTCAAATATCATCTGTATTCTTTCTATTTCATATAATTCTTTGTTCCTGTCCATCACCATTTCATTTATTATTTTAGCCTTTGAAGTTTGGCTGGCAAAAACGTCTGAAACAAATTTCATTCTTGTATGCTTGTCTTTGCCCGAGATCCGTTTCGTTCATTGGTATTTCTTAGCCAGTTACATTGTAATTTCTTTTTTTATCTGAGATCTTCATTATTTTTTTGGTTGCATTTTGATATTCTGGCTCTTGCATTCTGAGGTGGTATTGTGCACTGGGCTGTACCCGTGTTTCCATTGCTTATGCATCTATTATATATATATATATTTAAGGTCGGCTATTTTTTGTGTTGCATTTCGAATTACTTATGGAATTTTATATATTTTTGGGGTGGATGTGTTTTAAGGTATTTGGAGCCCCCCCATTCTCTATTAGTATGGCAACACAATAGCACCATGTTGTTGTGCACAACCATTGAAGGGGCCACACCCCTCATTTCTGCCGTTCCTTTTCATATATATATATATATATATATATATAGGGACTGCGTATTGCTTATGGGTCTACCATTATGATCTCTGTGGTAACGATTTTGTTATTATTTTAATGGAGTTTTTAATAATTATATATATATATATGTTGTTCATTCTATAGAAAATTATATTTTAATTTGCTGTATAATGGTAACTTCTAGTAGTTCCAACATTGTGAAAATTAATTATTTGTAATGACAAATATATATACATATATGTATATATATATGCATATATAATTTAGATATATATGCGTAATTGTGCAAATGTGATTTTATTTCTGAAACTAATGAACACAAATATATTTTTATAAAATTCAGATTTAGAGCAATATTAAATAAAATCCTCAATTGCGAAACGATTATGTAAATTAGATTTAGGAATTAATCTGATTTGGTTAAAAGAAATAAGACGAGATAATTGTGTAAATTAAGTTATGAAAATATAGACAAAATATATATGTTTATTTTCACAGTTTAGATTCAAATATTTAATTTTCGTAATGTATTGAGAGTTAGAATGAATTGTATAAATTGTACTTTATCTATATTAACTAATTTTAAAATGATGGAGTTATTATTGATATGCAATATGTTTATCCATGTTAAGTTTTATATTGATTGGAAATATTAGTATGCCTTACAAGTTCGATAGTTAGATAAATTCATTGTGTGTTTGATTATTTTAAAATGGCATTCCTAGCATGTACATAGGCAAGTAGTTGTTGTACTATGTTAGTGTTTTAGTAGGGTATGAATCATTTGTTAAACTTTGTCATTATTTTAATTGGAATGATGTATCGTTTGAATGTGCCTTGTTTATAAGTGAGAATATCTATTGATGATCTATTTGTTTAAGGAAGAGTTATATGTGGTTACATTTGGAATTTTGGTTTGGTTTGTTTTGTGATGAATTTGAGATTCGGGGAATCATGTGTCATCTCCGTCCTTGAGTAGATTGTTTTAATTGTCTTCCAAAGGCAAGGGGAGTATTTGTTTCATGATGATTTCTATGTTGGCTTGATGCCACATTATTCTTGTTGGTTGAGTATATGTGGGTGTTACCTTGTTCCTTTGTAATGTTGTGTTATGAGTTGTGTGCGAGTAGGTTCATGCCTCACATTTGGTTGTACTTTTCATGTCTTGGTTTTATGAGTGTTAAGGTACACCCCTATTCTTAGAGTTGTGTTTTGTTTCTAGTAGGGAGTGTAGCTTCCCATGGGGGCCAAAACCCTAAGTGGTCTCCTAGGTAACTCGTGTGGAAGTTTTCCTAATTAAGTGGTAACCTAATAAATAGTTAGGGGGTGGGTAGAAATCACACTAATGAAAGATAATGAATGCCTCTCTCATTGCTCAAGTGCTTGTATAGGCTTGGGATGAAATGAGAAGGCCTAGAATGGAAAATCAACTACCTTGTCCCCAAGAACGGTAAGTTGATTTTTCATGTGTAATAATGGGGGTCAGGGATCGGTTGAGGTTGCCAAGGTAACCTAGGGTGGGGGCCAGTAACCTATGAAGGTCTGCATTGGGTAACCCATGTTGAGCCATGTGATGACACACTACCCTTAGCAACCTATATGTTTGTATTTCTCCCATTTGTGGTTCTTGTACCTCTGGAAGTAATTGTACTTATGGTTCTTTGACTTGTTGTCTTTTGGATTGTGGAGTCATGTCAACTTTGTACATTTGTCCATTTTTATGTTGTGGTCCTCTTATCATAGCCTAGCATGGGGGGTGGGCCTTCAGGTCCACATGGTTGGGTGGAACATGCTACACACCCATTGGGTTCCCCACCAATGATCGTGATGTTGTGGAAATGTACTTGTTGCAGTGGTACCCGAGCTTTCCTGTGTTGGTGATAGTTTTGGTGTTATGGCTTATAATTACTTCTGAAGGATCTCTTTATGTATTCTATTCATTGTAGTTGTATCATATTTGTATTGATGTACTCTTCTCGTTGTTATAAGGGAAGCAAAATTTAATTGTATCATTATTTTATGATGTGTTGTATCTATGGAAATATGCTCCACAATTGTATTATTGAACTATGAGTTCGATATGTAATAAAGTGATGTATATGCTTGTCATCTCTCTTGATATTGAATGGATGTAAGCTTATCTTTATGTCATCTCGAGTAGTGTATGTTTCTATCATTTATTTTCTTGGAATTTATTATAACAATGTTATTTGGTTGGGATTGAACGTGAGTAATGCAACCATGCAACCCCATGGGACTAGTTAGGAGACGTTATGTAATTATCTTAATGTTGTATGTTTATTTAATCTATGGTTAATGCATAGTTGTTCTTTAAAAAACAAATTTATTCTGCAATGTTAGTTGTTTAGTTGTCCTTTGGGGTGTGTGTGGCGGGGCGTTAGATATTTTGTATATTAACCTTTTTGCAGCCAAGGAGGAACTGTAGCACGTAGAAACTAGAAACCGTAACCCACTGCAAAAGGAAGATTGGGAAAAAAAATTAGAGGAGTTCCAGATCAAGATGAATGCAATAACTATTGTTTGAAAACACCCGATGGAGATTGAATTTGCATCATTATAAAAAGTTAATAAAGTGTTGGAAAAGAAGAACTATTTTGTTGATAGGATTCTGATAAACATTTGTGTTTTTTACCTGCAATTCTATTTTACAGAGTTTCAGTTCTATTAGGATTCTTCTTTCTTTTTATTTATGGTTTGAACAATCAATCTTAACTATATGCTTTGATATTTAGGAGTGAAAGTTAATGATTGCAGTTAGTTGTTGCTTAGAATAAGATTCCCTCGTGCTTGTATATAGCCGATGGTTGAGTCCTGAGATAAGTTAGTTGGTTTTCAATATTTTGTTATTAGTTATTTTTCAATTTCAAGACATGATGGTTATTCAAAATGATTTTCATTGGATACAATCTGTGAAGAAGATTTTATGTAATCTTTCATGATATGCAATGAATGAAGTCAATTTCACATTGATGTGCAAAATATGATAGTTCGATTTGGTTTTAATTAAGTGAGAACAACCACTTGAGCAGGCCACTCAAGGTAGCTATTCTTCACTTCATTTATAGTTGTTTATTTTTGTTTAATAGTTGTTTTATACTTATCATTACTTTATGAATAACATGTAAGTTAAATTAGAATCTCATACTTTGATTATTAGTAATGAATGTTCACGAGCATGCATGCATTTGGTTAACTAGTAGCACTCCAGCGGTTAGAATAAGTTTAGTTGTTAGTTTTGAGTTGATGCAGTAATGTTTTATTAATAGTAGTTCAGTTACAGGTTAAACTATAGGCACCCATAGCCATTAGTGCTAGTTTGTTTCTTTTACTGTTTTGCAATTCTGTGATTTTTCCAACAAGTAGAACATCTTGAATAGGATAACTTAGGTAACCTTGAGTCTTTGAAGGCACACGTAGTGCAACACCATCACAACTTTACAAACCTTGGGTTGAAATTTTAATTTAGTCTTTGCAATGTTGACTAGACTGTTTATTCAAACATACCTTTGAATTGTGTAGGTTCTACAAAGTTTACAATACATTAGTTTAAACTATAGTTTTGGCATCATTTTCGGGGATGGTGCTATCTTCATAGGCTTGTTTTATGATATTTTATAGTTTACATTTTTTTTTTATCATTAAGACTGTTAGATTTACTCTTTTTTTACCAATACCAAAAAATACACTAACATTGTGTAGGACCACTACTATATAAAGCCATATTTCATGTATGCGAAGGTAGATAGATTCTTTGGGAAAATTCCTTCCCTCTACACGCCAAGAAGCCATAGTAGAAATTCATGAATCCAGTACTAAGAGTGAGGATAATACTGAAGAAGAAATTTCCCTATCACCAACATCTACCACACTTACAGAGGGAACATATCACACCATAGGTGATATAGTGGATGATCCTGAACATGCAACTTTTGAGTTCCCAATCACTAACTAGGAAAGGGCTACAATGTTGAAGAACATCCCTCCTTCAACCATACCAGTATTTTATGGGTTAATGACTAAGGACCTAGATGCATTTCTATTTGAATTTGATATCCTGTGCAAAATTTATGACTATACTTCTAATGCTCATAGGCTCAAACTCTTCCCTTCCACTCTAAAAAATGCAACCCTAAGATGCTTTATGGGATTAGGAAAGGATGCCGTTCCTAATTGGGATACCATGAAGACATTATTATTGGAGAATTACCAAGACTATTGTAGGGGACCTGATAGGAGGCAATATGAAATTTTTAGAATGTCACAGAAGGAGGATGAACCATTAGAATATTATGTGGAGAGATTTCAGTTTGCCTTGAAGAAAAACCCACAAAACAAGTTTTCTAATGAGTCCCTCAAGTTAGTATTTTTTAGGGGGGTCAATGATGATTGTATGGATGCCCTCAACCTCATTGGACAAGGAGATATCTCTCAGATACCATTTGATGACATATGTAAGGTCTGGAAGAATTATTCCAAGACCTTCACTAAAAGACTAAGAGGAGATAGGACATCCACTATTGGAAAATCATCTATAGGGGTTTCAAAGATAGAATTAAGCAACCTATTGTCCAACATGAAGGAGTAAATTATTAGACACTTAGACACTCAGTTGGATACTCTCCATATCAAGAAGAAATAATAGGAATTTTAGGTAATGATCACTTAATACTGCCCAAGTTGTAGGAAAATGAAAGAAAACTATAAATGCAAGAGGGTGGCTAGTATCCAACAAGATAAAGTTGAGAAACCTAATTTCCTGGCACTTGAAGGAGAGGATGGAAAACTCTTTTATATAGCTAAAAGAAGGCCATGGAAACAAAGAAAAGGTATGCCACAAGAACCTATTAGCTTCAATTCATCCTTTCCAATTGGAAATCAAAACTTTTTGCTTGGAATTCTCAACCCTGGCCAACAAACCAAAATCCATGGGAAAACCCTCAATAATGGCCATAACCCCAACAAAAATGGAACCAAAAATAGCCAAATCCTTGGACACAACAAAATTTATAGGGTTCTAATTATAATCCCCAATGACCGACACAACAAAACTAGTGGCAACCTCAATGGAAAAAAGGTCAATAGTGGTAGTAGCAAAACATGAACTATCAACAACATATGCTTCCACCTCAACCACAATAGCAAGCTATTATTCCTCCATAAAATCCTACATCACAACCACCCAAGCCACCACAAATACCTGCCCAACCTATACCTAACCCCAACAACAAGCTTGTCTAGCAGACTTATACTAATGAAGCTATGCAATACCCCACTTATGGGGTAGAGGTGAGTGATTCCCATCTCAGACTAGGAAAACAACTTGCTGGACCTTCATCCCCCAAAATTACTAAGATATAGGATGAAGAACCTACAGTTGAAGCTTAAAAAAAAACACCTTTGGAACATGAGTCTAATCAGGTACAACAAACTACCTCAAGTCCAAAGCCTCATTTTCCTGAATGCTTAGCTATTCAAAATTATTACACATAGACTAAGAAAGATTGCCTAGGCCAATTAAAGGATGTGATCATCAAGATTACAATCATCCAAGCTATCAACGACATCCCTATCTATACTAAAACTGTAAGGGACCTATGTCTTAAGAAACTAGGAAGGAAAAGGAAGGATCCTCAGATAGTCATGTTTTTGGAAACCTTGTTGATCTATCATGTTGGGAAACATAAATTTTCCTAAATATACAGACCTTGGTAGTCTAGTAGAGGGCACCAAGATTAATATAATCCTTATCAAGAATACCTTGATAGAATTAGGGATAGAAATCAACATTATGACTAAAGAAACAATGAAATTACTTCGGTTAACCAACCTTAGACCTACACAAACTATTTCACAATTAGCTGATAGGTCAATAGTCAAACCTGAAGGAATCATTGAAGATTTAGTTATTGTATTGGATTCTTGGGAATATCCTATTGAATTCATAGTTTTACAACCAAAGGTTAGCTATAGTTTATGCATTCATAGGCTATAGGTCTGAAAATATGATAATATCTAATGGGACAGTGACCAAGAATTTGGTCCTTTATCCTCTGGCCTAGCCATATGTCGATCTTGAGTAAACTATTTTACCAAGTTTGGATGAGGATGATAACTATTTGTAGGAGTTGAGAAAATACTTCACAAACCCCAAAGATCACCTGCATGCAAATAACCTATCACAAAAGAAGAGATGGAGACAAACAAGCAAGGGTTCTCTGAAAACTGAAAATGTATATATCAGAGAGAATGAATTGATATGAAATACAATGGGATCAATCCTTGTAAAAAGGAGATCATGCAAACCCTAAGATGAGCAATAGTGCAGCTGCAAACAAATGCAAGAAAGCAAAGGTAACTACAATGCAAGAAGGAAAACATGGGTCCCAACAACTAGGCGAGATTAGGTACCCAAATACAACCAAATCTCTGTAAAGAGGAGAAATAGAGAAAACCTCATGGGAAAAATCTCTACTCCAAAAAGAGATGCAAAAAGCCAAGAAGAACATCACTGAAGCAAAAGAAGCTACAGACAACTATCGAAAGATGACTGCTATGGTGTTGAAGAACCTCCACTGAAGATAAGATGATCAGGAACAAGAAGACAACAATTTGCATAAGTGCCCCAAACGACACTACTCGAATGAGATGGCAAACAAAGGCAAACACTTGGAACAAAGATACAGATGACACAAGTACCAATAGTCTGAAAAACACTAATCAACTGAGAATTGAAGATCCCTTCCAAGGAAAAACCAAGGAAGCATAAGCATGAATAGTATAATACCCCCCATAATGTTGAACTAGGAGAGCCTGACAGATCCACTGAAATGATGTGTAACACCCTGTAGTGCATGAAGAAGAAGATACAACATCTGAAAGTGCACAAGAAAGCACCTGCAACTGAAAAAGTGGTGTGCAAAACAAAGCACACATGCATGAGGCTGGAATCATATGGATCCACTGTCATCATGGAGGGACACTCACCAGACAAAGATGTGATGGAAAACAAAGGCAAACTACACAACCCCCCATGGTTTTTTTTTTTGATGGAGGTCATCCACAAATTCTTTTTTGCTACCCGATACGGGAGCACGAGCCTTCTAGGACTGAACCTCTTTGGCTAAGAGCCAAGGACTGAGGGGTATCCATTCTGCCAAATTCGCCCAGGGCACGATCCCGACCTCATCCCTTTTTCGGTGTCGGAGCCTTTGCACTCAACAAGACTTGATCCTTGGTGGGCTCATTTAGAACCTTTCAACTTCACCAGCAGACCAAGGGCCCATTGATACCATGTAGGAGTTGGGAAAATACAACTTCACAAACCCCAAAGATCACCTGCATGCAAATAACCTGTCACAAAAGAAGAGATGGAGACAAACAAGCAAGGGTTCTCTGAAAACTGAAAAAATGTATATATCAGAGAGAATGAGAGAATGAATTGATATGAAATACAATGGGATCAATCCTTATAAAAAGGAGATCATGCAAACCCTAAAGAAACCCTAATAGGAAAAAGCCTAATAGAAGCCCTAAAAGGAAAACATTTAATAATTAATATAATTATTAAATGTCACTTTATGCAAACTAACGTGAAATCTTAAGAAGGGAATAAAGGTAACTTAATCAACATAATTAAGTTAAAACCTTTACTCTAACACTATTTCCTCCAAAAATTAATGACAATAGAACACAAACCTTTATTGGATGGTTAGGATGAAGATGAGCTCATTTCTCACATACTATAGAATGACTACGGTAGGAGCCCGTAGTAACATGAATATCTCACATGCCTATGCAAAGTATTATAGCCACCAATTCCTCAGAAGAAATATCTCAGATTTTTCATTCTTTACTGCCACAATAGTGTGTACCAATAATTCCAAGCCTTGAACTTTCATCTATGCAAGAATCCTCAAAGCAATTAGAAGTCATGTCAAGAAAAACACTGAACATAAACAATGCATTGATTGATGAGCAACAGAATTCCCTGCATACAGTGTTGCAGGCACACTCAACAACATATGCATGGGATCACCATGATATGCAAAGAATAGATCATCATTTATGTATACATAGGATCTATATAAATGATGAGTATAGACCTATTAGACAACCTCAAAGATGTATGAACCCTTCTTTGAGAGACATAGTCAATTCTGAACTTCAAAAACTCCTTGATGTAGGCTTTATCTATCCGATATCTGACAGTGAATGTGTCTCAACTTTGATAATTGTTCCTAAGAAAGGTGGAGAGTGGAGTGTTTGTGTAGTTTACAGGGAAATAAATACAACCACTAGGAAATACCACTTTCCATTGCCCTATATAGATCAAGTTCTTGATTCTTTACTTGGGAAAATGTATTTTTCATTCCTAGATGGTTTCAGTGGTTATAATTAGATAAAAATTTCTCCAGAAGATTAGGAAAAAACTACATTCACCTATCCTTGGGGTACTTATGCCTAATTTATTATGCCCTTTGGTTTATGCAGTGCTCCAACTACTTTTCAGAAGGAAGTTCTCAACATTTTTTTTGATTGTGCTCATGACTGTATGGATATATATATGGATGATTTCACCACACATGGAGAGACTTATGAGGAATCTATCAGTAATCTGGAAAAGGTATTGAAAATATGTAAAGAACACAACCTATCACTCAAAAATGAAAGTTATTTATGATGATGACATAAGGATTTTTTTTAGGGCACGTGATGAGACCATAAATTGTCTCATATTTTATCAAAGAAAATCACCTATTTCTTCCTAATGCATTAGTGTTAAAGTGGATTTGAGTAATGATTGAAAGTTCTTTAGCTTGTTTAAAGTAGTATATAAAGTAATTGTTTAATTTATTTTTAGTAATTAAATGTGATCCAAATTGCCTCTAATATGTCTCCATTAAGTGTTTAAGATGATATAATGCAGATAAATGAGTTATTAAATAACTCATGGTTAGAAGAAGCTTCATAGACACTTGCAACATAAATCTCTATACACTTGAAGCAGTTAACTCCTGATAGATCTAGAAGGCTTTAAAAAAATAACGAGAAGATAGAGAAGAATCCCAACACACTCCTACATTAATGAAAAATCATGGAGCATCAGTCATTCCTAAATTAATGGGATGAGTATTTGTTTCATGTTGAGTTTTAAGATCTCTCACAGTTATTAAATTTCATGCTTCCTTCTTCCACCAAAGATAACTCAAGTTACCACATCACTCAAATATTGTTGCATGATTGTAGCATGTTATTCATGCTAAGTATCAATGATTTGGTTGACTAAACCAAAGAATAATTCCTTCATTCACGTCAAACACTTGAAGACTTCCTTCAAATCAGGCGCCCATAAATTTTCAAAAATGCACTCTCAATAGAACAAAAATATCTCCCTTGTTTCTCAATGAAATTAAAAAATTCAAAATGATATGAAAATTAGATTTCAAGGGCTAAAAACCCTTTTGATAATTTGGCACGATTCACATCAGAGAAAGAGAAGTATGTGGCAAAAAATGATTTGAGATAAAAGTGGCGTGATGGAGGACAACAACTTCAATTTTTTTGACTTTTGTAAACGACCCCTCAAAAATAGGATCTTGGATCCACATTCTTAGTGGATTAGTTGGATAGATATAGAATATGAATTCCATAAATACAATGTAATCATTGGAGAAAAGGGAGGGGATTAGAAAGGCTTGTTCTGACTTGAGGAAGTAAGATAGTTTCTATTTTGATTCCAAGCAATGTATTTCCATAATTTTTAGAGTAAATTTGAATTCAAGAAAGATTTTCATTTCCAGCAAGTGTGAAGTAGTTTAGCCTTTTCAATTCTTGCAAGTGTTTCTTAGATTAGTTCCCTTTCATGCAAATTTCCTTTGATGCAAATAGGATTTATTTCTGCAAGTAGAATAGATTGTTAAACCGGTTTTCTACTTTCTCTCTTGCATACACCCATGGACACCACCTTGGATTGATAAATTAAATGATGAGGATTACAAAAACCCAATAAACATGTTATATCTAGTACAGGGATTCAGGTTGATCCACATAAAATAAAAATTATTTCTACATTACCTATTCCACACAAGCAAAGAGATATCAAAATTTTCCTTGGCCATGCAGGCTACTACATGAGGTTTATTAAAAACTTCAGTAAGATTGCTGCACCATTGTTTTTTTGCTAAGTAAAGACATTAAATTTGAGTGGACATTAGAATGCCAACACTTATTTGAAGAGCTAAAGAAATCCTTGACTCAAGCACTTGTTTGGAGGGGGCCTAATTGGACTCTACCCTTTCATATACATACAAATGCTTCAGATTTTTCCATTGGAGCAGTAATGGATTAGAAAGAGGGTAACAAAGAATATGCAATTTACTACATTATCAAGAATATTCAAGGAGCAGAGATGAATTATACTATTATAGAGAAGGAGATGCTACCAATAGTGTATGCCATCAATAAATTCAGGAATTACATTACTAGTTATTCAATATTTGTCCATACAAACCATAATGCTGTCAGATATCTTATAAAAAAACCTATAGTAGGAGGCAGATTAGTCAGATGGCTGCTACTTCTACGAGAGTTTGATATTACAATAGTGGAAAAACCTGGTAAAGCCAATGTAGTGGAAAATTTTCTATCAAGATTTCCAACACAATCAGTTAAAGGAGTGGTGGATGATTCATTCCCAAATGAACACTTATTTTCTCTAAATGTACATATTCCTGGTATGTTGATATTGACAATTATTTAGTAACAGGGCAGATTCCAAGACTTTTTTCTCCAAGGGATAAGAGATAGTTGGTACATAAATATTTTTTGCACTCTTGGATATTAGGTTATTTGTTTTACACTGGCCTTGACAACATCATGAGAAGGTGCATAAGGGAAGATGAAATATTTGATATCATGAACCTACTTGCCATGATGAGATATGTGGAGGTTATTTTGTAGCAAAAAGAACATTTAAAATCCTCCCAACTAGTCATTATTGGCCAACTTTTCTCAAGGATTTTGTCAAATACACAATAAGCTATGATAGGTGATAGAGAATGGGTAAACCAACAAGAAGTGATGAAATTTGATTGTAGCCCTAGTTAACACTAGCTCCTTTTGACAAATGGGATCTAGACTTTATTGGACCAATCTCACATACCTCCAACAACAAGAAATACATTCTTGTTTGCATTGATTACTTGACTAAGTGGGTAGAAGTAAAGGTGTTACAATTTTCTAGAGATGGAAATGTGGCTAAATTATTTTATAAGGATATATTCACTAGGTATGGAGTACCTAGAGAAATGTCATTGATCAAGGTTCATAGTTTACTTCAAACCTCATCACCAAACTGGTTGAAGAATACCAAATTAGGCATAAGAAGTCAAAACCTTACCACCCATAGGCTAATGGTCAGGTGAAAGTTACTTATAGAGAAACTAAAATTATTCTCACCAAGATAGTACAACTACATAGGAAAGATTAGGTTGTAAGGTTACCAAAAGTAGTATGGGCATATCGAACAACTTGGAAAATAACAATTGGTTTTACACCCTATGAACTAGTGTATGGTAAAATAACAATATTTCCAATCGAGTTTGAATATAAGACATTAAGGACAATAGTGGAACTAGAAATGGACCTAATAGAAACTTAAAAGGAGAGGTTGCATAATTTAAATAGATTGGATGAAATCATAATGGAGACAATCCATCACATTGAGGTAGTACAACGACAAAAGGATGAAGTGGCATGACTAATACATAACAATAAAGGAGTTTAATGTAGGAGACTGGGCATTGTTATATGATTCAAGTTACAAAGACTTCAAAGGGAAACTCCAATCCAGGTGGTTGGGACCCTATGAAATCAATCAAGTCTATCCTAATGGAGTAGTCAAGCTGCACACCATAGATGCAGTTAGATTCTCTCTTTTGGTTGATGGCCATAGATTGAAGCTATATAAGAAGCCATTACAGAAAGATGATTTTATTTTCTCCATTTTTAGTAATATGGTGCTCACAATGATCTAGATACAGGTTCAGACACACAAAGTGATATTTCAGCAGCATATGATGTACCAAGCACTTCAGGTGACCCAGTGATTGAGCTACATACCTCAATCTCGAGAGAACTCGAGATTAATTTCTTACTTTATCTCACAAGCACACACAACACAATTATAATGATGTTTATATTTTCTCCAGAGGGACCTATTTTTATTACACATTCAGAAAAGGTCCTAATGTTGTAGGAACCTGTAGAATAATAGCTGTCAACATTCAGAATGGGTCCTATTATCGAAGGTACCCATAACACCGTCTAGTAGAAGAAATGAAAAAATAAAATCACTTGGCACCACATTAACTACAATTCACATGCATTCACCTCAAAATACTCACATGCAATGTCTATCTCTTCACAATAAGTACCTACAAAATGATTCTATTATTTCCTGCTACCAATTCAAATTTCAAATGTTCGAGTTGTCACATCACCAGCTACTATTTGTCTAATCCATCCCATCATTTTGCATCCACTACCTCACAATTCATTCACCTACAGTTATATTTGATCACATCAAATTGAAATTCAGATACATGCTATCAAGTTTACACACGCGATGATCAATTATATCTTCTAAAAATTACGCAAGGTACACTATCATAATTACCATAGGTTTCTTTAAAATTTCATTAAGTTTTTCATATTAATTTATGCATGCAAAATATTCATACCATTTATTTCCATTCTTTCCAATCATAACACTACCCAAACACAATGTGAAGTGAGGTCACTTCAACCATTTTTTTCAAAATCCGCCACTCAAATCAAATGCAATAGATAGATGTGACATGAAAATCCCTCCTAAAGTTATACCTACTTTTTTTTGATACATGCAATTGCTATTTTTCAATCATACTAAGAACCTGAGCTAAGTATATGAGGAAACAACAGGAAGGAGAAGGGTTTTGAAGGTGGTGGAGTGAATTAAGCTAAATTTTCAAGATTGAATTAAACACATTGAGTAGAAAAAAGAAAGTCATAACGGGAGGCGACATTATCAGGAGAGAGTCCTTAGATCATTAGCGAATTTTGGAAGATGCAATGGTTTTACCAGAGTTGGCTAGCTTGATTATTTCCTGAAACTACCAGAATTTGATGATGATATGAAAAGAAGGTTTGTGGGTAAACTGGAGTATGATGAAGCAATGGTGAAAGTACTATCAGTGGATGCATCTGAGGTTGCCCATATCACAAGTTTTTGGGTTATCTAGAACTAGAGTGGAGTTTCTAGTACATTCAGATGTAGTTGGAGCCAGAGAGGAATTCTGTGAGCAAGGAGAGAATTTGGATGCATCTTCACAAGGTACATAGAGACTCTCTCTTCCATGGTTATGGGATAATTTCACTTCCTACATTTTTAGATATCTTACCTATGACGGTAGGAAAAATCTCTTGTATACAATATATTTTAAATTACTTAGTCACCTTTGACAAAATAAGCTTGTAAATGTGCTAAATTTTCTTTATAATCTATTGAAAATAATGGCATTAGAGTATAAAAATAAACAAAGCGACACTTTCTTATCACACAACTATTTGATTGCTAAACTAGTAAGAAGAAGTTTGAGAATTAAGTACCCACAATTGGGAATATTTTAAGGAATGCAAAGATATTAATAGTTTACTGGATGCACCTACGGTACTTGAGACTGTAGAGCCACACGATTAACCTGTAAGAGAAAGCCCTCATGTCTCACCTATGGATTCACCTACCCATAGACAAGGTGAGAATGATGAACATAATGAGCTAAAGTCTAGGTCACCTATAATTGAGGAAATTCCATCTGCAAAATCACAAAAACCCAAGAGTAGATGAGGTAGTATATCCACATCATCCACACCTTCTAAAAAGGAAAAAAAGAAGAAGGATGTTCAAAAGAAGAAGAAGGGTGTTCAAAAGGAAAATAAGAATGTTAAGAAGGAAACACCTACACCTAGATGCTCAGGTAGATTGAAGAGACAAGGTGTCATGAGGGGAAGTGTAGAGAAACTTGAAGAAGAGGAAAAGAGCAAAGAACAAAAGGAGGAAGGTGTCATGTTAGTAGAGATAAAATATGAAGGGCAAGGAGACACCCCTAGTAATGTAAATATACTGATGAAAATAAAGAGATACATGTCTACTACTTCTGATTCAGAATCAAAATATGTGTTTATTGCTAAGAAAACACAAAAGGAAACCCTAGATAGTTTTACCTATGAAGAATATGAAGGGGGAGGTAATGATAAATTCATGGAAACAAAGGAAATGTATATAGAGGAAAGAGATGTTAGGAAGGAGCTCCAAAAATCCTTGGACAAAGCTACGAAAAGAAGGACAAGGAGAGGGAAATAAAAATACAAGAAATGGAGGAGAAATTGCAAACATATGGCCATGGTACTAAGCTTGATTTATTGGAACAATTGGCCATAATTAAGACTGGGGATGGAGAACTGGTACTACCAAATCATAAACCTCCCATAAGAACTCTAATTTACCATACCACCTTGTCACTTGGTTATCAATTATGGAGAGTGACTGATGAGTTTGCATGGGAAAAGGAAAAGTAGAGGAAAAATAGATTTTGATTGAAGAACATGCTAAGGAGTTGGAGAAGAAAGAAATGGAGTTAAGAAGATCAAAAGTTAGATTAGAAGAAGTGGCAGACAAAGATGCATAGATCATAAGATGTAGACCTCCAGTGAGGACATGTGCATTATTTATGCAAGAAATATTTCTAATTTTTTAGTTTAGTAGGCTAATTAGTAAACAATCGGCTGGGATGAGCAATTTTTTTGAGTTTCTTAATGTTTTTTTTGATTCTACACTTGAGGAGAAAGATTAGTTTTGTGAAGACTATTTACACAATTATGTGGTTCCAGATGAAATAGAGTGGAATCCTCTGATATTTGTAGGGGATCTCTAGGTAAGGGCACTTACATCTTATTACAAAATGAACAACTTAGGAGAGAAATAATGGAAGAATATGAGGAGAGGGAGAAATCAATTGCTCCCCCCATAAGGAAAGAATCTAAAAACCTTGATGTAGTCATGGATGAATGGTTGAAACTCCTTGATCATAAAGGTGTGGGTAAGAAAATTATGAAACCAAGGACAAAAAATTACAAAAGAATGCAAACATTAGGTGTGGGTTTGGATCAACAATGCTACAGTTATATGTGGAGCATATGAAACAACTTGACCCCATAATTACATAGAAAGGAACCTCATTCCACGTATAATTTCACCACCATGTTTGAAAGAGTACATAGGTACATGACAATTGGTGTTGACATGGGGATTTACTGGGTACCACTCACATTTCACCACCTATGCTACTTTATCTAGTTCCACATTGGACTGGGGGAAAAGTGAAGAATGTGAGAGAGATGGGAACAAAAAAATGAGGCAACTTGCAACTTATAGAGGTTTCTATTTGAAACAAATCCAGGGAGTTGATGTTGCTATGGACCTGAGGCAAATCACCTTGCAATATAACCTGTACCCCTAGTGTTTTCCTTGAGGACAAGTAAAAGTATAGTTGGGGGGAATGATGGGTCCAGTCATTAGCCTATTTTTTGTCACTTTAATGCATATTTTTAGACACTTTTAGATATAAATTTCAAATAATACTCCTATATTATGCTATCTTTTCATACTTATTATATAACTTTGGACCTAAATCATAGTAATGGAAAAAATGGTTATGACATAATAGTATTGCATGGTTTATATGTGAGTATGCATGAAATATGGATGGAATTATATGTTTTAATAATGGTGGTTAGTCTTGTGCACATGTCTTGTAAATTAACCTTTTTTCAGCCAAGGAGGAACTATAGCACGTAGCAACTGGAAGCTATAACCCGCAACAAAAGGAAGATTGGGACAAAAAAACAAGGGAGTTCCAAATTAAGCTGAATGCAATAACTACTATATGAAAACACTTGATGGAGATTGAACAAACATCATTATATAAAGTTAATAAAGCAATGGAAAAGAATAAATATTTTGTTGATAGTATTCTCATAAATGTTTGCATGTTTTACAGAGTTTCAATTCTATTAGGATTCTTCTTTCTTTTCAATTATGGTTTGAACAATTCAATATTAACTATATGCTCTGATATTTAAGAGTGGAAGTTAATGATTGTAGTTAGTTGTTGCTTATAATAAGACTCCCTCGTGCTTGTATATAGCCGATGGTTGAGTCCTTAAAAAAGTTTGTTGGTTTTCAGTATTTTGTTATCAAATATTTTTCAGTTTAAAGACATGATGGTTATTTAGAAATATTTTCATTGAATACTATCCGTGAAGAAGATTTTATGTAATATTTCATGATATGAAATGAATGAAGTGAATTTTAGATGGATGCGTAGAATCTGATAGTTCAATTTGGTTTTAGTTAAGTGAGAACAACCACTTGAGTAGGCCACTCAAGGTAACTATTCTTCACTTCATTTATAGATGTTTATTTTTATTTAATAGTTGTTTTTTGTTTATCATTACTTCATGAATAACATGCAAGTTAAATTAGAATCTCATACTTTGATTATTAGTAATGAAAGTTCATGAACATGCATGTATTTAGTTAACTAGTAGCACTCTGAAGGTTAGAATAAGCTTAGTTGTTAGTTTTGATCAGTTTTGAGTTGATGTAGTAATGTTTTATTAGCAACAGTTTAGTTACAAGTTAAGCTGTAGGCACCCATAGCCATTAGTGCTAGTTTGTTTCTTTTACTATTTTACAATTCTATGAGTTTTTCCAACAAGTAGAACATCTTGAATAGGATCACTTAGGTAACCTTGAGTCTCCGAAGGAACATATAGTGTGGCACCATCACAAGTTTACAAATATTGGGTTGACATTTTAATGTAATCTTTGCAATGTTGAGTGGACTATTCAATCATACATACCTCTGAATTGTGTAGGTTCTACCAAGTTTACAATACATTAGTTTAGATTCTACAATGGTGATGATGAAGAATCCGAAGGTCTCTTCTTCGCTACATAAAAAGAACTATTGCACCATATAGTGCATGCATCAAGCTATAATAGAGTGCTAATACAATCTCCTTTAGCTAACCCCATAGCTCCTCTTGTCATCTTGCATCCTCCACTAGATAAAAAATCTTGCACTCTTGAATCATTCAGTTTACTTAAAAAAATCAGGTTTCATGCCAAACCTAGAATATGCAAAAAATCATCAATACCCTTCACTCATCTATCAAGAAATCTGATTTTGACTCTTCCACGACCAACAATCTTCAGGTGAGATTCATCACCAAGGTACACCTCTCTGCCATTGTACTCTTCATACTTCGAGAACCAACCTCTATAAGAGGTCATATGAAACGATGCACCCAAATCTATCAACCACACATCTTTCGATGCATGGGCTACCAAGGTTGCAATAAATGCTTCTCCATCATCTTGAGATGATTTTTCAGATTTAGAATTAGAGAAATACTTGTTTTTCTTCTTCTTCTCCTTCTTGCAATATTTTTGAATTTGACCGACTTTTCCATAGTTCCAACATTTTACCTTGGACTTCTTACTAGGAGACTTAGATCTCCCCAGAGACTTTGACTTAGATTTCTTGTCTTTCTTTTTGCCTCTCTCCTTTGGTCTACCATGAATAGCAAGGGCCTCCTTGGTCATCTTAGAAGACTTCCTTTTCATCTCTTCATATAATAAAGAGGAAACCACCTCATCCATCTTGAAGGTGGAAGTAGTGCTTCTAATAGCCATCACTAGGTGATCCAAAGAGTCTGATGACAAACACAAAAGGAGCATTCAACGGTCTTGTTCATGAATCTTGTCTCCAGTGGAACCCAGTTGTGCAACCAACATGTTAAATGCATTTAGATGATTTTCCATAGATCCTCCATCTTCTATTTTCAGAGAATACATATTCTTTCTCTAGAAAATATTATTTACCAAAGATTTAGCTTGATAGACATCACCAAACTTCTTCCATAGAGAAGAAAAAGTTTTCTCTTCATGGGCATTTAGGAGAATGGAATCAGCCAAACAAAGTCTAATAAGACCCTTGGATTTCCTATCCATGAGATCCCAATCCTCTTATTTCATGCTCGATGGTTTGGTTCCAGAAATAGCAGCCCATAGATCATGATCTACAAGCATGTCTTCCATTTTGAGCTTCCAAATTTCAAAATTACCATTGTTAAACTTCTCCATCTCAATCCTCCTAGATGTTCTTTCCATCTCTTTCTTAAAAAAAAGGTTACAAAATACACTTCTGCAAAACTCCCACTGAAACAAAGATTAGCTCAAAAAACCCTTCTAACCCAACAAAGGAATCAAGGTTGGCCAAGCTCTTATACTAACTGAAAGGAAGTCAGGTGAGCGGAAACAACTTCCAACACTAATATAAGTAGGGGAGAGTTATAAATTTTTCCTTTTAACACCTTATACAATTACAGTAAGAGAAACACATAGGAATAATGGAATAGAGCAACAAGTACACAAATACAATAAACACCAAATATATGTGGGGAAAACCCTTATGGGAAAAAAACCCCACCCTCCAAAAGCACAATACTATTGCATTACTTTAAATAAGATTTACAATACAACCCCAAGTACAAAGATTTCTTCAAAAATGCTTGAAAACAAACACTTGTTTTGGAGTGATACCGACAACACTTCGTTACTTGCAAACAAACTACACATTCTATAATGCAAGGAACTCAATATATAGAGAGCTACAAGCTTCAAGAAGTATCTAGAAGGAAAGGGGCATCCAAATCCACATGGCACAATATCCCATGCCATAAACATGCATTTGGAAACATGTACAAGATCCCCTTACACCCCTTACAAGTGTCATTACATGCAATATTCTTTCTCTAAGCTTGGGCACCTAGAATATGCTAAAAATAGGCTATGACAGATGCCTTACAACTTTCATAGAATCTGTTATACTTAGAACACTTACAGCTGTAAGAGAATCTGTCATAAATGACCCAAAATACCCTATTCTCTTACACCTCGTCTTAACCCATCTTGGGTTCCAACTCCCTCCATGCATGAAGATGCCTTATGACACATCATAGAATCTATCATAGGTCAAATATTCCAAAGTGGGATGCCTATGTCCACTTGGGATGATTATGTGTCATCCAGTCACCTTCAACGGGTATGCCACCCTACTAATGGGTCCCAGATTATGACATGACACCATAGGCAATTAAATAATACAAATAAATACAATAATACATTAATTAAATCAATATTAGGACTCTAAGGTTGAGACACCTTAATCCCAACACATGAAACAGGCTAAAGGCTAGAGGACTTATACAATTATCTTTTCAGTTAGGAAAATAATGTTTTAGTTTGAATTATGACTTATCATCTGTAATGTATTTATCAGCGATAAAATTATAAATGGTTAAATGCACTTATATGGGTACATATATATATAGAATGTACACATATGTACAAATATAAATACATAGATATATTATTTATACTATTAAGATGATGCAAATGTGTATATATATGTATATGTATATATATGCATATGCATACATATATATGTGTATACATATATGCAATATAAGTATATATATACATACATACATATCTACATGTGAAAAAGGATAGATTATTTTTATCTAAAACCAAAGACAAATATGATAATGTTGAAAAAAAGAACAATGCTTGAGTTGGACATGTTTAAGTATTATAAGGAAGAATTTTGTATGTTAATGGTTTTATGGAAAATGGATATATGGATCATCTTCGATGGGAATATGCATATACTTGTTTATTTAAACCATTTTGTGAACTTCAGTGTGAAAGTATAATTATTGATAACCAGATTGAGATAGAAGTGTGTGAACATATGATGCACATATCCATCATGGAATGTGTTTATTTTGATTATTAAGTATTTAGCAAGATTAACCCAAATTTATTGCTTGCATTGTCGGTTCATATTGTCTATTTGTTTATAATTTAGTTAGATGTGTCATACTTAGGTAGAGGGAAACTTGAGTGGTATGATGAATATTTTGTATTTAGACACAACACTAGTTCTTAGATAAAATGATGATCTTGGTGATTCCCTTAATCTGCTACCCTCATGAAGGGTAGGGCTACTTGTTGATGGAAGGTGGATAGGGGACCGCTAGTCTGTGGTTGGAGGAAAATCTCTTTAGTGATGCTCATCCTCTTGTAATTGAAGAATGATGATTTATAATTTATGTCATAATTATTAAACTTGTAATATGTACTTGTAAGTTTAATTATTGAATAATTATTTGTAATATGTAACACTTATTGAAAGTAGTATGTTCAAGCGATGTAGTGAATTACAAAATGTGTTTGAATTTTACATTAATTTATTAAGATAAATTGTTTCGTATCTATTTATTGTTTATGCAAAAAAAGTTATGGTATTTGTTAGAGAAATTTGAGATTTCTAGAATAGACAAACCAAAATTTCATCACATATATCCTTCTAAAAGTTGCACAAAAATGAAAACATGTAAACTTGAATAAGGGCTCTAAAACATCACATTTTCCTACAACTACAAGCAGTGGCCATGTCTTCCTATTAGTTTTTTTATTATATTTTAAACCTAAATTTTCCATGTATTGTGTTTTTCCATTCCCAAGGAGTATGGGAGTCCATCTCCCATCTACAAGTGTTTGTTCAATCCATTAATGGTGTCCTAGGTCATTTAGGGAGGTAGGTAGGGAGTTTTGTTTGAATGTTAAAGTTTTGAGACTTCACATGCCAAAGGGGATGAGGGGAAAAAATACCCCAAAATCTTTGATATGAAGTTGGTATGGGAAACTATGAAATCCTAAAATCAGACTTGGAGGGAAATGCATGCTAGGGTTGATGGGATGTTAGACTATCAGGGGAAGCATGATCGAGATGCAAAGCCTGACAAGGATGGAGGGATAAAGAAGTTTGAACATTTGAAAAATACAAAGGACTTAGGATTTTTGAAATATTTTCAAAATTTGGGGATCAATAAAACCAAGGAACAATATGAAGGAAAGGGAAACCCCAACAATCTAAAGTGTCAAAAAAATTAGCACTTGGGAAACTTTTGCATTTCAAACTTTGGGGATTGGGGAATTAGGGAATCAAGGAAATAGGGGCCAAGGGAGGGATGGAAGATGAAGTCCAAAATTTTGACAAACACAAAGGACTTATGATTTTTTGAAATAATTTTAGACTTCATGAATTGAGGATGCCAAGGAATGATATCAGGGAAGGAAAACTCTAAAACTTTGCCAAAACAATGAAGAGAAAACTTTTAATATTTGAACTTTGAGGATCAAGGATGCTTAAAGGAGGCATGAGAGTAAGGGAAACCCCAATTTCCCAAAAGGATGACAACTTTTACAGTTATTTATTTTCACAAGGCTTGTAGGTGGGGTTTTAGGAGCAATAATATAGGCATGCATGGATGGATACCTAAAATTTGACAAGGCAATAAAAAACTTAGCCAATTTATTAGAAGGATTATAGTGGGATTTAGGATTGATAAGGAAGGTGTGCATAATATAATATATATTACATAAATATTAATATATATCAGGTAGCATATGTCAAATATTTTTCAAAAAATGCTTTTTGAAAACAAATATCCATTTTAGAGAGCTTTTTATAATATAAAAAATCTCTCCAAAATGAATATCTATTTTGGAGAGATTTTTTAATATATGCACAGCTCTCCAAAATGGATATCCATTTTAGAGAGCTTTTTTATGTTATAAAAAGCTAAACGGATATCTGTTTTGGAGAATTTTTTTTATATTATAAAAAGCTCTCTGAAATGGATGTCCATTTTTAGAAAGCATTTTTTAAAATATTGATATATACTACCCAACATATATTAAATATTATATGTAATATATATTATATTATATATTATTATTATATTCATATTAATATTTGCAACACTTGATGCATTATGTGCATCATTCCATCTCTGAATACAAAAGCTCTCTCAATCTGAGAGGTAGCCAAAAGGTGACCATTGTTGTTGACGAAGCTTTTGAATCCACTCAGGTCTCTTTTCTCTAGCCCTTCTCTATAGATCTTGAACACCTTCATGGCCACTCCTTTCTTAGCTACTGCCACAATGTCGAAGATCCCTGTAATGGATCTGGAGGATGGTGTGACTGATATTGATTCTATCGTAATATTTACTAAGTCCACATACTTGAAGTTGAGGGCAACCAGCTGATGCACAAAGGTGACTCCCCATGTGAATCTTCCCATGATCTAGACCACATTCTCTACAAGGTGAGCCAACACAACGTCATCATGGGTATGTCCATTCGCCCAACAGGAGCTACCTATCACCTTAACGACAACAACGCTGTCTTCCTCTTCCTTGGACTTAAAGCTTTTATGGATCTAATTCTCCACAGAGTCTTCCTCTCTCGCATAGGCACACTCCATATCAAAAATAGCTTTGCTCGCTATTGGCGTCCAACCACTTCTCAATTTAGTAGTTTTTTGGAATTACTGCAATCACATGAAAGGTGATAGAGACTGGCAGTCAAGAAAAATCCCAAGGTTATCTCCAAGTGACAGCTGTATGAACTTTCCTCTTTGTCTCAAGGTGATCTCCAAGTGACAGAGTCAGAACTACCTGTCTATTTTTAGAGTTTACCACATCCCACATCATCAACCTTCCCAACACAGTCCACGTTCCCTCCTACAACTGATTAAGAGATACTCGAACACTGACATCTTTCTACCAACAATGCTTACATCCCATCTTTACTTAGTTCTAAAAATTTCCCCGATTCTATTGTACATGCCTATCCAGATTTGGCCAAGTCGAATCCTCATTACCATCAATAGTTGTGTTGGCCAACTATATAATATACAATTATTGTAAAAATATATATATTATAACAATTAATATATATTAAATCTAATTATAATGCATTTCAATATACATTTTCTCCAAGAAATGGATATTATATTTTTGAAAAGCAGATATTCGTTAATAGCATATATCTATTTTTCTTTGGTGTTTACCATAGCAATTATAATTTTTACCAACCCAAGTAAAAATTCAAACATTATTTCTATGATTTTATCTTCCTCAAGTCACATTTTTTTACATTGTCACTATTTGGCCTCCATGATCTTGCACTCACCTGATCCACATAGTTGCAATGTGAATGCATCATCAGAAAGAGAGGAGTAAGAAGAGATGGAGGGAGAGGTAGATGTGGAGGGAGTGAGAGACCTAGGGAAAGAGGAGATAGAGGGTAAGAGAGATGA
Organism: Sequoiadendron giganteum; assembly: GCA_007115665.2. Lineage (NCBI taxonomy): Eukaryota > Viridiplantae > Streptophyta > Pinopsida > Cupressales > Cupressaceae > Sequoiadendron > Sequoiadendron giganteum. The sequence goes on along the minus strand of VCHN02000014.1, from coordinate 41,909,218 downwards.
GAGACCTACCGGGGGAGAGAGAGGTGAGATGAGGATTTAAAGAGGGAGGGGGAGAGAGATGGGGTTTTAAGGAGGGAGGGGAGAGGATACCCTAAAGAGGGGAGGGGGGAGATGAGGTGAGACAAAAGAACAAAGAAAAAGGAGTAACAAGGGATGGAGGGAGTGAGAGACCTAGGGAAGGAGGAGATAAAGAGGTGACGACCTAGAGAGGGGAGGGAGAGAGAAGAGGAGAGAGAAGAAAAAAAGAAAGAGAGGGCCAACAAAGGATGGAGAGGTAGACAAGGAGCGATTGAGAGACCTAGAGAGGGGAGAGGTAGAGAGGTGAGGAGGAGAGAGAGGAAAATTAGAGAGAGAAGTTTGCACAGAGGGAAAGAGGGGTGAGGGAGGGATAAAGGTGGAGAGGGAGGGAAATAAATATAGAGGGGAGAGATATAGAAGTGAGAGACCTACATCCTTGGGAGAGAGGGGTGAGATACATAAGGGGAGATATAGAGGAGAGAGAGATAGAGGGGGAGAGAGGTGGGTAATGATTAAAGGATGGAGAGGTAAAGAGGGAAGGAGGGAGAGACATAGAGATGCGGAGAGAGAGAGATGGTGGGAGGGAGAGGTAATGATCGAGAGAATGGAGAGAGATGGGAGAGAAAAAATAATAGAGGGAAAGAGAAGAATAGAGGTAGGGAGTCAAGGATAGATATGGGGTAAGGAGGGAAGGAAAATTTGAGAGGGAGAGAGGGGAGAGAGAGGTGAGAGGGAGAGAGAAAGGGAAGTATCTGTAGAGAGGGAAGGAGGTAGAGAGGGAGTGAAAGGTAAAACCTCAACTATCCATCATCAATCATAAATTGTAAAATCTAAACCTTAATTAAAGTGGGAGAGAGAGAGAAAGAGAATTTGGCTCTAGAATTCTAAAAATACATTTTCATTTGGCAAGCACCAATTTTGACACTCGCCAAATGGTTTACATTGGGAAATACTAACCCTTTGGGTTGGATTTTCCTTGGGCATCCAACCTATTTCATGCCAAAGATGTGTTTTTTTAAAAGGTTAAAAATTTCACATTTTTAGTCGTGCTCTCCATCAAGTTTTCACGTGTTTCAATGCAAATTTATAAAAATACCATGATGAAATTAAGCTCTCATATCTATCTAACCATATAATTTTTTTCATGTTTTGATTATGTTAAGGTTTTCATCTTTAATTTATTTTGTTAGTGAGTCCATTTTTTTTGTCAAAAACTAACATGTGGTATTTTGGGTATAGTTTTTGAAATAAAGAGCAAAATGTGTAGGGGAGAAGATGGGTGTGAAATGAAATAGGGGTTCACCAATTTTACTATAAATAGAAAGGGAAAAATGGGGGATAATGCACCTATTTCCAT
>VCHN02000014.1:41856731-41906315 GCA_007115665.2 Sequoiadendron giganteum | reverse complement strand
AAAATCAGAACACCATCTGAACTTCTCCGTGCTCACTGGTTTTGTTAATGCTTCTGTAACATTCACCAAAGTGTCAACCTTCTCCAAGCTCACCTTTCCATCCTCTACCATATCATGAAAAAAATGATATTGTACATCGATGTGCTTTGTTTTAGCATGAAAGATAGGATTCTTTGCTAGGAAAATCACACTTTGATTGTCAAAAAAAATAGCAATCTGTCCCACATCTAAACCAATATCAGAACAAAATATCTTAAGACAAATGGCTTCCTTACAAGCATGAGTGGCTGCCATATACTTTGCCTCTATTGTGGAGAACACAACTACAACTTGCTACTTACTCATGCAACTGATAGCACCACCAAACATCATAAACACATAACCGTTGGTGCATCTTTTGTTGTCAATGTCACCTGCCCAATATGAATCCATAAATCCTCTAATTCTCATAGAATGTCGAGTTCTAGTAGGATAACCATGAAAAAACAAGGCATACTCAAAATTACCCCGTAAATATCTGAACACTCTTTTAACTGCATCCCAATGCACTCGTCTAGGATTAGCCATGAAAAAACTAAGAACTCTCACTACTTGGGAAATGTCTAGTCTCGTACACACCATCACATACATCAAACTACCAACTACACTTGCATATGATACCTTGGTCATGTCCTCCATCATAGTAAGAGACTTTGGAAAATCATTCACAAAAAGCTTTATCCCTTGCATCATAGGAACAACTAACTGTCCACAATATTCCATGTTGAATCTCTCCAAGACAAAGTTCACGTACTTGCTTTGGCTTAACCAAATATTTCTATTAGCTCTATCTCTTGTGATTTCCATTTCCAGAATCTACCTAGCTGCACCTGGGTCTTTCATCTCAAACGGTGCTGACAATTGAAACTTCAAATCTAAAATCATACTTTTACCATTCCCAATAAACAACATATCATCTATGCATAGGAAAATAATGAGAATGTGACCATTATCAATTTTAAAGTATACACAATGGTCAGATTTAGATATCTAAAATCCCAATGACAACACATAGGTATCAGAATTCTGATACCACATTCTAGGAGACTATTTAAAACCATAAAGAGACTTCTTCAGTTTGAAAACCAAATTTTATTTACCTTTTTCAATGAAATGCTTTGGCTATGAGATGTAAACCTCTTCCTCCAAATTTCCATGAAGGAATGTTGTCTTCACATTTATCTGTTCCATTTCTAAGTCATATGCTGCTGCAAGTGACAATAGAATCCAAATAGATGTTAGCTTCACTACATGAGAGAATATCTCCCCATAATCAATTCCCTCCACTTGAGAAAACCCCTTAGCAACCAACTGTGCCTTATACTTCTCAACAAGTCCATTAGGACCAAAATTTTTCTTGAAAACCCATTTACAACCAACAGGTTTACATTCAACAGGAAAAGGTACTAGATCCCAAGTCTTATTTTTCTTTAGAGAAGCCATCTCTTTGTACATGGCTTGCATCCAAGAATCCAAATCATTCATACCCAATGCCTCTCTAACAGTCCTAGGCTCATTAGTATTAGTATTCAAGGAAAATATGTAGCTGGAATCCAATAATGAATAATCAAACCTTTTTAGTTGTCACCTAATTCATGTAGACCTCCTTAGAGGTTAAGGTTGAGGTTCTCCTTCTTCTTTAGAAATTTTAGAGCTATTTGAGCTCTCCTCATCATCAGATCCAACATGAGTACTTGGTTCTTCTTTCTTCAGAGTAGGTGGAATCTACACTACCTCCTTATTTTGTTTCTCCTCTTTCTCTGGTTGTAGCTCAACTATGGAAGGTTTCATCTCTCTGAAAATCACACTTCTTCTATAAAGAACCTTTTGAGATACTAGATCCCAAAGCTTGTACCCTTTCACACTGACACCATAGCGGATAAAGATACACTTAACAACCTCATTCTCCAACTTAGACCTCTTCTCAATCAAAACATGAGCGTAATATTCATAACCAAATACTCTAAGATGTCTCATCGAAGGATTTTTACTAGACCACACCTCCATGTGTGTCTTTCCAACAAGTGCTGATGTAGGAGATCTATTGATCATATAACATATAGCGGCTGCCACTTCAGCCCAAAAATTATGTTCAAGGCTAGAACCACTCAACATACTCCTAGCACTCTCCAACATTATGTTCATTCTCTCTACAACTCCATTTTGTTGTGGAGTGTAGGGAGTAGTCTTATGTCTCTCAATCCTGTGCTCTTTACAGAACTTGTCAAACTCTATGGATCAAAACTCACCATCATTATCAGTCCTCAAACACTTAATCTTTCTACTAGAATGATTTCCTGCCAAGGCCTTAAACTCCTTAAACTGACTAAAGACTTCAACTTTACTTTTGAGAAAATAAACAAATGTCCTTCTATTGTAATAATCTATGAAAGAAACAAAATATACAGATTTTGACAATGAAGGAACATTCACAGGACCAAAAACATCTGAATGAACATAGTCCAAAACCCTAGAAGACTTATGAGAACTAGAGTAAAAAGAAACACGGTGTTCTTTTCCATAGATACAATGTTCATAAAATTCGAACTTGAGATTACAATCATCAAGGCCTTTAACTAGGCTCTTATTTTTTAGGGTTGCAAGACCTTTCTCACCAATGTGACCAAAACGTTGTTATAACACTATTTTATCTGTAGGAAGCTTCATTTCCATGGAATGAGCACCCTTAGGTACCCAAAATGCATGACCATCAGATGTAGCTACAACATGCTTCTTCTTTGCACAATCTGATGGTGAAAATGAAGAATCTAAAGGTCTCTTCTTTAGTACATCAACAAAATTACTATTGCACCGTACAATGCATGCATCAAGCTGAAATAGAGTGCCAATATGAACTCCCTTAGCCAACACCATAGGTCCTCTTGTCATCTTGCATCCTCCACTAGAGAAAACAACTTGGACTCTCGAATCATTCAATTTACTTATAGAAAGAAGGTTTTATGCCAAACCTAGGATATGCAAGCCACCATCAATCTCCTTCACTCTTATATCAGGAAATCTGATTTTGACTCTTCCACGACCAACAATCTTTAGGTGAGAATCATCACTCAAGTACACTTCTCTGAAATTGTACTCCTCATACTTTGAGAACCTATCTTTATGAAAAGTCATTTGAAAGGATGCAACCAAATCTATCAACCACACATTATCAAATGCATGGGTTGCCAAGGCTAGAATAAATACTTCTCCATCATCTTGGGATGAGATTTCTCAAATTCAAAATTGGAGAAAGACTTGTTTTTCTTCTTCTTCTCCTTGCAATCTTTTTGAATGTGACTAGTTTCACCACAGTTCCAACATTTTGCCTTGGAATTCTTACCAGGAGACTTCGATCTCCTTGGAGACTTTGACAGTTTAGATTTCTTGTCTTCCTTTTTGCTTCTCTCTTTTGGTCTTCCATGAACTGCAAGGGCCTCCTTGGCCATCTCAGAAGACTTCATTTGCATCTCTTCAGATAATAATGAGGAAACAACCTCATCCATCTTGAAGGTGGAAGTAGTGCTTCCAATAGCCAATATGAGGTGATCCCAAGAGTTCAAAAAAAAAACACAAAAGGAGCATGCAATAGTATTGTTCATCTATTTTGTCTCCAATGGAACCCAATTGTGCAACCAACATGTTAAATGCATTTATATGATCTGCTACAGACCCTTCATATTCCATTTTCAAAGAGAATACATCTTATTTCTCAAGAAAATCTTGTTTATCATGGATTTAGCTTGATAGACATCACCAAGCTTCTTCCATAGAGAAGCATAAGTTTTCTCTTCATGGACATTCAGGATGATGAAATAAACCAAACAAAGTCTAATAAGACCCTTGGATTTCCTATCCATGAGATTCCAATCTTCTTGTTTCATGCCTGACAATTCGGTTCCAGAAATAGAAACCCATAGGTCATGGACTACAAGCATGTCTTCCATTTTAAGCTTCCACAAGTCAAAATTACCACTGTTAAAATTTTCCATTTCAATCCTCCCAGATGTGCCTTCCATCTCTTTCCCGCAACAAGGTAATGAAACACACACTTTTGCAAAACTCCCACTGAAAAAAAGATCAACTCAAAAAAACCTTCTAACCCAACAAAGGAACCAAGACTGGCTAGGCTTTGATACCAACTGAAAGGAAGCTGGGTGAGTGGAAACAACTTCCTACACTAATCTAAGTAGGGGAGAGTTAATTTTTTTTGTTTTAACACCTTTAATAATTACAAGAGAAGCACATAGAGAATAATGGAAATATAACAAGTAGATAAATCCAATAACAACAGATATAAATGGGGAAAACCCTTTTGGCTAAAAAACCCTACCCTCCAAAATCACAAATTTTCCCTATTACTTCAAATAATGAATACAAGATATCACCAAGTACAAGCTTCTTCAACAAGTTTTACTTCACAAACACCTATCTTGGAGACAATCTGACAACACTTCATTACCTGCAAACAAACTTTGCATTTTACAACTCAAGGCACTTAATAGATAGAGTGTTACAAGCTTCAAGAAGCATCTAGAAGGTGAGGGGCATCCAAATCTACATGGCACAATATCCAATGCCTTAGACATGTATTTGGACACATGTACAACATTCCCTTACACCCCTTACAAGTTTTAAACATGCAAATTTTCTTCTTCCAAGCTTAGGCACCTAGAATTTGTGATAGGGTCCATAAGAGAATCTATCATAACTTACTAAAAATACCCGATTCTCTTACATCCTATCATAACCCATCTTGGGTGCCAAATTTCTCTATGCATTCAAATATGTCTTATGATGTGTCATAAAATCTGTCATATGTCATAGATTCCAAAGTGGGATGCCTATGTCCACTTGGGATGATTATGTGTTATCCAATCACTTCCAATGAGGATGCACCCAACTAATGGGTCCCAATTTGTAACATGATACCATAGGCAATAAAATAATACAAATAAATACATTAATACATCAAATTAAATCAATATTAGGACTTTAAGGTTGAGACACCTTAATCCCAACATGCTGGTGGGATTTATCCAGCCGATCATGGAGGAGGCTTTGTCCTCCTCCATGCTCATTCATCATCCTTCCGGGGTACGGTCTCCCTTTCTTGTGCTTAGTGTTCATTTCTATTTGCTTTGCTTGTCATGGGTGTGATGAGGGTATCTCTTTAGTTGATCTAGTTTATTTTGCCACATGTGTGGCATCTTGGCTCTAGTTTTGAATGATGGGGGGATACGGATCCCCTTGATAATCCTTTAAATGATTCTGGTAAAACAAAGGAAAGCACTTTGCCTCCCAAGTTCTTTAGAGATATAGTTGCAAGTGAAAGGAGCCGAATTCCGTAGCGTGCAAAATTTGTGATAGAAGGTGTCTAGAATCTCAAGGAAGATGGATGGGAGGAACAAGGTAAGCAACCCATAAATCATCCTAAGAAAGAAGTTTTATTTCTTAATGAGGCATTAGATGATGCAATTTCTATGGAAGATGATAGGCTTTCAAAAATTGTAATTTTCTTTGTTGCCATTGATACCAATAGGGTTCTTGGAAGGAAATACATGGATGAATGGTTTCACAATATATGGGAAAATAAATTAGGGTTTCAATTTTATTATTGTCACATGATGCAAAAAGGATTGTATGTAGTTTTCTTTAATAGCCATAAATCTCAGGAATAAATAATCAAAAAGAAATTTTGGAGTGGGGGCAAAGTTATGTTTTGTATCTTGGCATGGCTTCCCGAGGTACTAGAAGAGGAAGCATTGGCACTATCTAGTCCAAGATGGTTGGTAATAAAATGGGTCCCTCCTCGACCATAGAAATTCGTTCCACTTTTGTTGGAACCATATGGGAATGTCTTGAAACTAGATGATACTAAAGATCCACTGCCACACTCAGATGAATGAGCCCTAATATATTTGTATCAAAGGGTTGATCTCCCTAAGAAATTGGAGATAAAAATGAAAAATTACAATGAAATTTGTGAATTGGAAACCCTTGGTGGGCTCAATGCCTACTATTTATGTCAGCACAAGGGCCACATTAGGAGGAATTCTTCGTTAATTAGATATAAAACCAGTAATAACTCCACCCTTGGCAGAAGAGGTATAACTAATGTGTATCACTTGACAAAGGTTGAGATGGTGGATGGAAATGAAAACAACATGGAGGAGATGGTGGAATGCAGTATTACTCTAGAAGAGTAAAAAGGGAACTGTTCACCCTCGAGCCCTAGTTCTGATGATCAGCCAAAGTGTGACTCTCCTTTGCAGTTGAATGCATAAACAATAAGGAATAATAATGTTTCATCTCAGGTGGAAGATAAGCTGGAAACCCTAATGAAAAAAATTAATAACAATTTACCGAGTTAAAACCTAAAGGGGGAGAAAACAAGGTAAGAAACCACTATCAGATAGTTGGGAGATAGTGAACCCCCCTGAAAAGATGTAATAAAAGAACCCATAGGAAATAGTAAATTAAATGCTCAACAATTGGCTCTGCTAAAAATCAAGAAAACTAATAAACCTAAGGAGGATGATGTAAAACTAGTTAAAGAACTATACTCTTTCAATTCCAAATGATTTAAATAAGGAAATATTTTAAATTTGACTGATGATAATCAAGCTGCCAAAAACACCTCAAAGACTAAATTGGAGGACCTAGCACATGCTAAAATAATTGTAAATGACTTTGAGGGATAGGGGCATTGCCCCCAAAACTCTGATGTGGAATTAGATGGACTAAAATCTGAGGGATTTGATGAGGGGCTGTTGTCATATGATGTTGCAACACCATTTATATGATGAATGGAAATGAGAGAGTAGATGAAATTTTGGTCCCCTAGCTAGAGATGACTCCTCTTAGCACTTTTGGTGGAGTGGTAAGCTCAGATGGCTTTTCCTATTAGTTAGGCATGTACTCTGTAGATTGCATAAGGGTTTATTCTACCAAGGAGACCACTGATGGGGAGGAGGTCCCCATGGAGGTGGTAGTTAAAAAGACCTGAAGATATAAAAAGAAGAAGGGGTTGGACAACACCAATCAAATCTTGGATAACGACCTCAATCAATTGTTAAAGGACAAGAGGAAAAATCTTAGTGGGGTAATCCTACCCCCAATGCCAAAAGGATGGGATAAAAAAATAGACTCCCAAAATGGTTTAATAATTTTAAAAGTGATAAGGGTCCTGTTGGATCTCAAAAATGTAGGTTACAAATCCTAAGAGGATGCCAGGTTCTATGATCAAACTTGTAACGTTCTTGAACCAATGAATGGAGATAATCTATTCGGTTGATGCCTCCCTGCACTTCAGGCTATGCTAAACCTAGGTGAGTAGACCTTTATAATGGTGCAAATCTAGAGGAATGTGTGATTTTGGTTATATTGATGGATCAAATCCACAGTGGCAAGTAGTGTGGGATAGAAAAAATCTTGTTAACTATTCCTACTCATAGTACTAAAATTTGAAATGTGAATGTTTTTATAGAATTCTAGAATGAAATGGGTAAGACTAGTACCTAATTTTGTTGGGCTAATGGAGTCAAGAGATTAAAGATATGTGACTTACTTACTAGATGCAATTTTAATTGTTTGTCACTAATACTTGTTTATAATTTGTATAAACGTGCAAGGATGTGATTGGCAGACTCTTCTTATTGATCCAATTGACCTTATCAAGTTACTGTGATTAATTAAAAGGATTTTAATCCTTCCTTGAAGGAACCAATTAAAATAACCACATAATGACAACAAATGTGTATTGAAAAATAAAGTAGATTCTTAATTTGAATAACAAGACAACATCAATGTGGAGACAACTTGACAATATTATTAATTACCCAACTCTTCTAACTGATCCAAATGTTACTTCCAAGATACTGTAATCAATCAAAAGGATTTTAATTCTTTAGCAAAAACTAATCAAATTGATCACACAAAAACAACAAGTGTGTCTTGATGAAACTAAAATATCAACTTGGATACACAGATTCAAATAATAGAGAAATAACACTATGGAGACAACTAGATAATTGCTTAATTCAAAAAAAAATAAACACCAATATTGAGCCATAAAATTAAAACTTCTTCTCCATTATGTACATCTTCAAATAGTATGCATTATGACAAACTTTCTAAATAGATAAGCAAGATTTTGCAATCTATCTTCTTACTATCCCTATTCTAAAGAAAAATGTAGTGATAATATTTTCAATCATCATGAGTTCAACATAAATATCAATATTTTGAAGGGGACATGCCTCTTCATAAGAGTCTTTTGGAAATAAAAATAATTAAAAATAAAAGATTAGGCTCTAGTGAGCCAGAAATAAACTTTTGTTATGTGATCCAAGTAGTCCTGCCTCTCGTGAGTATCAACATCTTCAACAACATTCATTGCAGCTATATCCATGATCACCATCTTCTCCAAGTATTCACATGTCTCACCTATAGTCGAGTCCTCGCTCTTGCTTGCATCCAAGGCTCTCTGCAGCACAAACCTGCACTCCTCTATCCATCCATTCTTGTCCTTCAACTCACCACCCTCTTTGAATAACACAGGAACTCCCTCCTTTGCAACATCGATGAGTTCCTTTGTGTCTTCTTGAAGCTCATTATAATACTCCTTATGTTTCCTTAGAAGGTCTTTAGAAGCTGTGATGGTTTCATTGTCAGAAGGATATTTCTCTTGTGCTTCTTGGATCTTTTCCTGAATTCAATCATTCACCCTTTTATGGTCTTGAACTACAACATGGCTCTGGGAAAGAGTTCCCCATAATTTTTTCATCCAGATCATCAAGTTAGTGTGCCTTTTCTATAGTACTACAGAGAGTGCATCATATTTTTCCTTAGCCACTTGTGCTTCCTCTTGATTGCCTTTTGAATGAGAGCTCTCCCCCCATGCCAACAACTTGGTGTCCTTCAAAAATTAATTTTCTCTTAGTATTCTTTCATTACTGGTTTTGTACATATCCCTTTCTTTTATCAACATTTGAATTTGTGCTTTGTTCAACTTGCCCACATTGATGCCAATGTCAGCCATAGCTATAGGATCGACTTCACCCACTTTCAATGTCATCACATGTCCAAATTCCTTTTTTGTGTCAATGATCACATATTTCTTGTGCGGAGGATACAAAGCCCAAATCATGAGAGAATTCTCATCACGATTGTATTTCAATCCTGTATATACTTATGTGACTCCTTTAGGGTTGAGTTTGTGAGTAGCACTATTATTATGCAAAAAAAAATCAAAAACAAGAGCTGAGTTCAAATCTAGACCATGAAAGATCATTACACCAGATATTTCCAACAATCTCCTTCCTCTTTCTGGAGTCATATTCTTTATCTCATTGTCCACATATAGTTTCAAATTTTTCAACAATTGGGTCTCATTACTAGGTGTGATTCTAGTGACAAAGTCTCTTATTGCTTTCCCCTTTTGTTTGTATAGGAATGATATGAATTCAGGTGACTTGATAAATTAATTATCAGAAAGAAAAGATCTATAGGCTAGTTTCCTTGTATCTGCATTAGAGATTTCATCAAATTCCTGTTCTCTATTGGAAGGTTGGTACTCATCAATCCTCATTTTAGAAATATTTTCATTTTGGCCTTTACATTCTGGCTTCTTCACTTCTAGAAGATATAATTTTTGCCTCTTCTATTTCCTTCATTTTTTTCTCAATTTTCCTGTTGTACTCATCGATGGATAATTTAGCTTCCATTTCCTCCATATTTCTAATGATATCATCTTTTGGGTAAGGTATATGCTCATATCCACCAAAATTCACTTTCTTTCTAGCGACATCAATGTATCCTTCAGGATCAAATCCTTTTCTAGGTGTAGCTCTTTTCAAATTGAATTGGGATAGTTTATCTAGGATTGAATCGTATCCTTCCTTTGATAGCACAATAAAATCTCCAAAGCACAAAGTACTTGGCATGAATGATTGTTTCTCATAGGCACTTAAATTCATGACACTCGAGTAGTCCATTTTCCTAACAATTTCCAAGTAAGAAACTCTGTTTAGTACTATTTTTGGTAAAAGAAAGGTTATGTCCTCAAAATCACACTCTGCTCATGGTAGCATCTACATAATAGTACCAATCACTCCAATTATGTCCCATAGTTGTGGGTCCACCTAAATCTCTGGGCCTCAAAAATATTTTGATCTCATCAGTTAAGGAATACTCATAGGGGTGATTAAAAAATCTATACAATGTTTTAACAAAATGATCCTCAAAAAGAACATAGTTAGAATTTAAGAACATGATGTTCCAAATAGCAGTCCACAGTTGTATTAGCAATGGCTGGCCCTCCTTATCATATTGTGTAATTTTTAGTTCTTTTGGCCACATCCCTATCTCCTGACCATAATATAATATCAAGTGCATAAGAACAAAATAGTTTTTGAAGTGCAATGTAGGAGATCCATTTTTAATTGCAATCAACCCTAAATCAATCTCCCTAGAAATGTAAGAGGCATAATCAAAGGGTCTGGCATTATGACATTGAACATTTTCTGCTATCACCATTGGCCCTATTGACATGAATTCAGAGGTCTCCGTCCCCAATATTTGACACACTGAGAGATATGTGCGCTTCAAGTAAGGTTCAAATAAATCAACATGAAAAGGAGGACTATCGTTATCTTCTAGTGGGATGAGGTTTCCATCTTTTTTGGGTCTATGCAATGGAAATATCCACCCTTTTTAGGTTGTGTCCATTCTCCAGTATTCCCTTTCCAAATCCTTATACACAATTGGCTCATCACATGTGCCACTTAGGTTAAAAGCCTCCACAATTATAGTCTTGGACACATATATAAATGGTTTTCCTTGTAAATCACAGATAGCCTTTAAGTCAAGGTTGTAATGCTCAGACAACACTTTCATTAATTCCACATTCACAAATACATTTGGGATGACTAATTTTCCCAAATCAAAGTTCCATGGATTACACACTGGTTCAAACCTATTTCTTCGATGATAATGGAGCATAAATAACTCATACCCCCTAACAAAAGTCCAAGTATCTCCTATATGTCTACATTTGCCCTCAAATTTTTCTATATCGGCCCTCAATTGTGCGGTCCTCCTAGCCCTCGCTCTTGACTTGGGTAATTGATCGATGAGGTATTGGTTGAACTTCCTTTCTATTGATTTCAGCTCATCCCCTATTTTAGTCCGTTGTTTCTGTCTTTTTCTATGGCTGTCATCACCTTGTTGTTTTCTACCTTTGGCTTTTCCATAACTCGAACCTTCCATTTTTAATTCTTCAAATTAGAAGTTACTTAATTACAAAGAAGTTTGTGGGCTTACTTGTAAATTTTTAATCACACTATTCTCCTTTAATTCTGCTCGGCCTTCCGTGTCTACTTGCTGCAACTCCTGATAATTCATTTTGTTTTAATTCCCGTTGATCATGAATGTTCATATGGAGTTCATTCACGTGGACATTAATTTACGCCACTAGAATTGAATGCAACGGTCTTCTCAAAATTTGAATTTTCAGAGCGACCTAAAAGATCACATCGGTGAGACCTTTTTCCCCTCAGGTTGAGTTGTGCTTCTTATTTGACGTCATCTTTGTTTATACACTTGTGATCGATCAACAAGACATAACTAAATGTCTCTTCCATTGGAAATATTCCTTTAGTTCTTTTACTAAATCGGCAAGACCATTCAATAGTTTTACCGACCTTGTGCAACAACCCTTTCTATTGTTCTTCAACTTATATTACTTCAAGGCGAAAATTGGAAAGTTCCACCAATGTTAAAATGGTCTAGTTTTCTTAGAAGTTTCTTCTGTCATCGCCCAATGTCTTTCCAATGACTATGAGATATTCTTTATTACCATCGGGCTAATATGACCTATCACCAAGAAATAAGATGCTCCGATGATGTGTTCTGGTCTCCTCGATGTGCTTCTTTTATTGCTTTATCAGTTGGGAAGGGTTAGTGAGACTTTCCTTAAAATTATTCTCATTAGTGTAACCTTTATTGTCGGAGAGACCTGAGGGATTCAATCCAATCATACATGTCTCTTCGATATGTTTCTTTGATCACTTTGTCCATTCAGTTGGATTTGCAAGACTCTCCCTGAAAATTCCTCCATTGGTGTGACCTATAAGATTGGTGAGATCCAAGGAATTTGAGCCGATGATATATGTTTCCTCGACAAGACAACCCTTTGTTTTTATCGGTAGGAGTTTATGTGTCTTTCGTCGATGGAATCTTTGTCAGTGTGACTTTTGATCTCGACATGACTTTGAAATTTTTCTCTAACTGCTTTGCTCATTTCGATGGACTTACATCAGTGGAATGATATGCTCTGTCTTATTGATTATGTCATCTTGTTACCTCTTGGGCCTTTTGATCATTGTGACCTAGCTCATGTATCCCTGATGTTTCAAATGAAGGATCTGTGATTTTTTGATCGAGGAGAAAAGTGTATGATCTCTTCGATAAGGGGCAATTATCCATGATATGAGAAGTAGCTCTGCTATATTTCGGCTAGGCATGAAGTGATAATGGAGATGAATGATGAAATGACAAATTGAAATGAAAAATACAGATAAAGCTTTAGGAAGAACTCAAAGGCACATAGATCAATTTGCTTTTGTGTTTTTATCTATCATGATCAGGGGAATATTTGTATGCAAAAGGCCATATTTATGGGACTGTGTAATGGATCTAGTCACACAAATCTTGTTGATTTGTATTGATCACAGTATTGATGTGAAACAAATTTCTGTGGGGACTAGGAAGTAAGCAGGTGGAGGCTAGTGAAAATGTGAGAATTTTCTAGTCCTAACAGGTCCCCCTCCTAAAGAACAAGCCCAATGGACATCAACTGCACCTTGTGGAATGCGAGGGGAATAGAATCCATAGATAGGAAACATGTTGTTAGGATATTCCTAGCACAAGGGAAAGGAAAATATTTTTTCCTCTTGCAAAGTGTTAAAGCCACTGACTTTATCTTGGAAACTATTTTGAAAGTGATCTAGAAAGAGGCCTCTTAGTTTGTCACCAAACATGAAAGTGGAAAAGGTGGGGCTATGATCCCACTGGTAAATGAGTGGACACAATTTTTAGCCAATTATGGGGTTTCCTCCTACAACCAGGTTGTTTGGGTCATTATCAAGAAAAAAGAAGCTTGCTTTGGCATATGCTCTGTGTATGCCCCCAATGATTAAAAGGAATGGATTGTCCTTTTGATTTGGTGAAATAGTTTGCAAGATATCCCCTAGATCATTGGGGGGATTTTAATTTTGTTGAGAGAGGGAAAGAGAAGTGGGGTGGAACAAGTTAGGATTGGAAAGGAAATGAGAGCTATTATTGACTAAGGATGAAATCTAAATTGAAAATTGAAGATCCTATTGAAGGCCAAAAGAAGGAATATAAAGACATTTGGTTTACTTGGTGCAATTATTAGAAGGGGGGGAATAAATTATATTGTAGGCTTGATAGATTCTATATGAGAAAGGCCTTCTTCTCGGCCCTTCTGATGAAAGATGGTTGTAAAATAGAGGTAACTCCCTACTCTTTATCTAACCACCACCTGATAAGAGCTAAGTTTTTCTTTAAGGATGGGTTGGAAAAGGTGACAAGCAGTGGTGGAGGATTCTACCTCAACACTAGCCTGTTGAAGATAAAGTGTAGAAATTCCATAAAATCTCTCAGATTAATCAAAAAATATATGCACCACAACTTGTCTCCTATAGAAAGATGAGAGTTGATTACAAAATGGTGGAGAATATTGTTCCAAATCATTGGCAAGAAAAGATCCAAAGATAGAAGAAGGATGAAGGCTCTCCTGTAGGATGATCTAATCCAAGCAGAAACTGAACTACAAACAAACCCCACAGATGATATGCTAACAAGCAGGCTAATTATGGCAAAAAAAAACCTAAGGAGACTATAGGTCAACAAGATCTTGGGCCTAAGGGTTAGAGAAAAAATTAATTGGATGGAGAATAGTGATAAGGGATCTAAATTATTCTTTAGATACATCAAGGAGAAGCATGGTAGGGATAAAATAGATTAGATTTTGGTGGATGGTACCACCCTGGTGAAGCAAGAAGAGATAAGAAATCAATTATTTTAGTTCTACAAGAACCTCTTAACCTCTAAGGATGGCAGTGAGGTAAGTTCCAAAGCCAAGGAGTACATAAATAAAATTGTACCAAAGAAAATCAATGAAGATATGGCATGTGATCTTTGAAAGGAGATCACTAGGGATGAAGTAAAGAAATCCATTCTCTCTCTCAAAGATGAAAAATCTCCAAGTGAAGACAACCTCCTAGCAGAGTTTTATAAGAATTTCCTGGAATGGGTTTGTGATGAATCATACTTGGTCTACAAGGAATCCATTGACAAAGGCTCCTTGGGAAAAAGTATTAATAAGGGAAGCATTAAGTTGATCCCAAAGGAGGGTGATAGGTCCTTAGTCAAAAAATAGAGACCCTTTACTCTCCTTAATGTTTCCTATAAGATCTTGGCTAAAGTGTTAGCTAAAATATTGGATAATGTCCTTCCCTCCATTATAAACTCTACCCAAACTAGTTTTATTAAGGGGAGATATATACTAGAGAATCTTATCACTAGCTAGAAAGCTATGGACCGAGATAAAAAAAAAAAAGAAAGATGTTGTAATGCTTCTCCTTGACTTTGAAAAGGAATATGATATAATTGAGTGGGATTTTGTGTTGTTGGTATCAGAGGTTTTTGGTTTTCCCAAGTCCTTTTGTCACATGGTCAAAGCCCTCTTCCAAGATGTTGTAGCTCAGGTAGAGGTAATGAAATTCTCACTCAAGAGTTTTCCCTTGAGAGGTCAATAAGACAAGGGTGTCCACTTACACTAGAACTATTTTGTATTCCTTCAAATGCATTACATTATGTTTTAAGGGAGAACTCCTCAGTCCTAAGGGTGAAGGGTATCATCTTGCCAGACAATAATGAACTTATAAACTATAGTTTATTGATGACACTTAAATTATTCTAATAATAGATGAAGAGAATCTAGAAAATCTTATGGGAAAGTTGGATATCTTCTGCCTAGATTCTAGGGAAAAAAATTCCCCTACAAAATCATTCCTTCTAGGGTGGAAAGAAGAACCACTAGATTGGGTGAGTAGATATGGTCTTCAATGGGGGGGCTCAAAAGTTGGCGAGGTATTTAGGCATTCCATTTGTAGTGGACCCCAATCTAAAGAAAATGTGGCTATAGATAAGTGTTGGTAGCCTTGCAACATGAGCGTGAAGTATGGATGGTTTATGTTGGTTGTTCCTATGTTGTCATTGACGTCAACATGGTGATAGATATATGGAAAGTTTACTTGGTTTACAAGATGCTATTATCGATCGATAATACCCTCATGTGATAGATCAATGTATTGGTATTTGAGTATGGTGTTATCAATAGGATTGCACCTGTGATGCAAAGATGTAAATCTCTACAATCCTATGAAACATTGGAATATCCTTAGGTTGTGGGTACCCTATAATGAGGACAAACCTCCAGGTTATGGGTTGGTTCCCCTTTTTGATCTCCTAGAATTTAATGACTTGTGTGGAAAAGTGATAAAGACTAAACTATGAAAGTATATGAAACTCTAATTATAAAATGCTTCTAGGAGGTAATGCACAGAAGAAAACTAAATGCAGAATGATTCAAAACTAATATTCCCAAAAAATATGCTAACACAACTCAACTCGAGCAACAAAATCACATAAATAATTCATTAAAAGGATTTGTTTATCCTTTTCTTACTAAGGAAAATTGGGTTTTCAAAAATTAGGAGAAAAGATAAACTTATGATCACAACTAATTACCTGTGAAAAACTACTATTGTGTATATGCATCATTAAATGAGACGTAAATTTTTTTTTTTTTGATATTGAAACACATCAAACTTGCATCAAATCATTTGAACGAGACAAAACACCATAGATTGTGAAGGTAAACTCTATTTCTATTGAATATTCTGAAGGAAAATTCTACAAAACTCAAACAATATGCTGAAAATGAAGTACTATTATATATTAATCAACTAAAAATAAAGTTTTAGTTACAAGATGGTCTCTACGCAAAATGCAAAGGCATAAAACAAGAACTAAGGAAAATAGACTAATTCTTTCCAATATATACAATGTATGATAACTCCAATGCACTAAGAGGTGGAAGAAACAATCAATTGAAAGTGTAAAATATCTCTAAAACCCTACTCACAAGAAAATAATAAAAGCCTCAAAAAGAGGGCCCACAACTGAAGCAAATTGAACTCAGAATGTTGCAAACTCATTCTCTCGATATGCATAACCAAAAGCTCTCCAAAAATGATGTGAAACTACAGTTATGTCTCAAAAATCCACACCATTTTCTCCACTTTTTCTTTGCATGATTAGTTAACTGAAAAGAGACCAAAGTTTCCACTTTTGCATGATCTGACCTTCAGTTTCCTTTACTTGTATTTCATGCATGATCTTGGGAAAAAGAGAGTTATTTGGTTAAATATTAAAGATAATCAATTTGATTATTTTAATATTTGATATGTAGTAGTCTTCCTTTTATACATTACATATTAAATATTAAGGTAACTATTACCTTTAATATTTACTTTCATTTCTGATTTCCTTTTTCTAAAATCATTTCAAAATATAAGTGAAGTGCTTCTTCACTTCAAACTCAAATGACAATTTTAAAATTTGCAATATTGTCCATCTTGAAATTCACGGACTCTCTAATAGTCATTAGGTCTATTGAATTAAACTCAAGACCATGGCAATAATTTGAAATGATTTTATTTGAAAATATAAGTAAAAAATACTCCCATCATTCGAATTAGGGCTTTTGAGTAAAAGCCATCCAACCCTAATCTTTGCTTATTCTTCATTTTGCATCTTCTGAGAAAACTTGTTGCATCACTAATGGTGAATAGCCAGGGTTTGGAAACTTGAAATACTCCATTCTATGTCAATTTTGGATGGTTTCATGAAGATTCTCATAGAGGTAAGAATTTTTTGTCATGATACTGAACGTCGACCTCCATTTTCAATGCATTTTTGGCTTCCATTGACGCGACTATGATGTATTCTTGATGCATTCCTATTTTTCTTTCCACTGTTTATGCTTTCTCTGGCTTGAGGCCGCTATCTAAAGGATTTATGAAGCTTATGTTGTCATGGCATTCAAATACATCCTCAATAAAAAAATGGGTAACCTCTCCATTATCGGAATCTCTGCATTCATCACTTTACTTCTACATTAAAATTTCTCTTTTTGAGCTCCAACAATGATGGGGTACGTTTCTTTCTCCATGCGTTACTTCCATTGTTTCTGAAACTTTACATACCCATGGCCATGAATCTATGAAGGAAACTCTTGGTATTACATTTACATTTTCAAAATATGCAAAAAAAATAATGCTTTGATTTTTTTTTGAATAATAGAAGGGAAATTATAGACCCATGCAAGGCCATGTCCTCATCTCATATTCCTCTTATTTTCTGAGTATTCTTCTTGTTTGTATAAGCTTGAATCTTCCCCATTACTTTGTATTTGAGATTTTTGATACAAACCCCAAATGTTTTTCATGTTTTATGAAGAAAAAATCCTCTCTCAGGCCACGTCCATGAGAGCACAAACTGGGTTTTTCTCAAACACTTGGTGTAACTTAGATTCCTCTCCATTTCTAAATTTCTAAATGTGCAAAGAGACAACATTGTTTCACCTTTTCTTGAATGAAATCCAAAGAAAAGCTTCTCCAAACAAGGCCAAGACTTCTATATTTATGGGTTTTCAAATTCTCTGAATGTGATACCATTGTTGTTCATTTTCTTTTTGAAACCTTAGCTCCATCAAAGAAGTTTCTTATTTTCTTCAATAGAATGCATTCTTAGCTTCTCAATATTGTTTATTCTCCGAAGAAAACAACATGAGTTCACCTTCTTTAATGTATGAATTGTATCTCCATCTTGTTTTTTCTAAAAAATGCAAACTTTTTTCTTCATAACCTGGTATATAGTGACAATATTGTTTAATTTTCTGAAAAGAACATAACTCCATTTTTTCCTTACTGTATGCAATTCCTCCTTTGAAACCTGTATATTTTGACAACCCAAATCACTATTCTTTGAAATGCTTCTAATGAAGAATCTGATTCTTTTCAATAGAAATGAATGCATTCCTTGAGTTTGCACTTGAAGTACTTCTTGAATATTCATGATGAGGCTACTGTATCTTTCTTTCATTCTTATACTGATTAAAGTTAAGATTTCTATCTCTGAGAACATATATTCAAATGCAACTCAACATGATGTACTTGTAGCATAATAAAACTTAACTCTCATTTTCTCCTCCTATTTATTCTTTATATGCAATTTTGTTTCAGCATGAGCTCTTGTAGAAATCATATGAGCTCCTTCACTATTTTGTGTGTTGTTTTGATTGCGAACTTGAATTATGTATGCCTATTCACTATCACTCAAATGATATATACCTTTGATGTTTTAAACATATTGTATGGTAGCAAACAACATGTAATTTTCTCTTTTATTCATTAGCATGTGTAGACTGTATTATCTTGACCCTCCCTTGTAAATGAGATTATGTAGTATGTTGGGTCCGACCCTTGTGGGAGCCCATTTTACTCCACATACTAAAATTTTGAGCATAATGAACCATCAATGAAACATGTACCTGTACTTGCACAATGAACAAACATGTTAGATAAAAATAATACATATGATGATGATTTTCCTTGGATATCTTGGATACAACTGTTCATTTTTCTTTTCTTGATTAGTTATAAGGTAGCAAGTGTTTTGATTGATTAGATATGCATAGAATAATGAATTAAACCCTGAGCTCTAACATCTCCTTTTCCACCCTTACAAATTTCTCCCTGGAGCTGCAACTGGACAACTCAATAATAGTGTCACAACCTCCAATAGAGAGATTCATCATTCACCAGACAATGACGGGTCCCATATATAATTTTATGCATTTATTTTCCTTGCATTTACTTGTTGTCTTATATCTTTTCAGATACAATTACTCCCATGACTTGTGTGAGACTTTTTGAGCACTTTTTGATCTTGAATGAACAAGACAACAACATCGTATACATTTGCATCTTAAAATGAATGAAATACAACATATTATCATGCAAATTTTGTAATCTCTTTTTGTTGTAAAATATTGCATGATAAGAACTGAACTTCATCTTAAAACATCATATGCAAATGATAATTATTAGCAAAATTTAATTGAAGTACCTTTCACCTTAAAGTAGTGAATTGTTCCAACTCTACCAAAATGAGCTGAGGTAAAATTTTTGGTAACATTTATGAAGAAATCTATTGAATTCTTGCCTACTAATCATGTCAAACCAGTTGCCTTAAGTAATCCATTGGTCATGGAGTCAAATCTGCCCTCCTCAAACTCTTGAAATAATTGTAACTCAGTTGTTTGGAAATATACAGTAGTAGAACAAAACAAAAAATAAACTATCATGGCTTTGTTTAGGACAGGGCCAACAAAAAATACGTCTACACTTTATTGAAAAATAAAATAGGTATGCAATGAAAGGTACCATGGGCACTTATTAGCTTGAAAAATATCCTACCCTACACTAACCAACAATATTAGTGATCAAACATAACCATTCACTAATTGGTTGAAAATACTCTCTTTTCTTATCAACTTAGGATGTGTTACCTGCTTGCAAATTGTCCAACAATGATGGACGAAAAGTAAGTTTCGAGTCCTCAAATTAAGCACTTATTCAATCATGAAAACCACCTCCCTTTTTTCTTTAGACAAGAGATGCATGCAACTATTTTGAATAGGTTGAGAAACCTACATTGATGCCTTTTGATGCTCAATCTTGTGCTCCCAAGTAGATACTTCAACTGGTAACTCTTCTTGATTGCCCACCAACTATTCTAGGTGTTTGATAGGACACCCCCTTGTGATGATACCCCTTTTGACATATTTTCCCTCCTTTTGTTCTGATTTTGCAATCTCTTTTGACTGAGATAATTTCTGGACAACGGTATTCTCCTACAACAATGTTGATTGGATTTGACTTATAGGTTGCTCCTCATGTTCTCCATTCTGATTTTCTTCATCTTTAGGGGCAACTGATGGATGCATTTCCATTTGAGTATTTATATTTTCCCTTGAAAATGAACCATCAAGATCTTGATAAAGAAGTTGATACCCCTGCTAGATAACTGTGAAACAATCCTCAATCTAATGCTCATTTGGTTTCTCCTTCATTCTAGAATGCAACTCTTTATCAACAAATTGTGGGAGTTCATAAAAATAGTTCATGTTGTCCTCTTCTATAGGCTGTAAGGCATTTTCTTCTACAACTTTTTCAATAGGCTCTTTGACCTAAATAGGTTGATCACATGTTGTTGCCTCATATGATACTAACTTATCATCTTTGTTAGAACAAAAAAATTCTATAATGCCGGAAAACATGTTCTCATCTAACTCATAACTTTGCATTAAATACATATGAGTTTTATCATTTCATTGTTCCATACCAGGCATAGATGCTATCATGCATGTGATATCCTCATTTTCACCAACAAATTGAGGAAGTTCATCAAACAAGTCAGAAATATTTTGAGAACCACCTTCTATTTCATTTACATAAACTTCATGCAAATCATTTTTATTAACCTCCAGAATAGGAATGACCTCTTTCTGCCTCAAATGGATTGAGACTTCAATCTCATCTTGAACCAGCAATACATAATGTTTTACGATATATTCTAGGTGTTCCAAATCAATTGGTAAGTCAAGCAATTGCATGCTTTACTTGGCTTGCTCAATAAAACCAAGTAGCTTTTCAAAAAAAAAAACCAATTGTTCTTCGTCTTGTGGTGCCTTCAGTAGTGAATCTTCGGCATCTTCTCTCTGCAAGTGGAGATCTTTGACTAGTAGTTCTTGTACTCTGCTTTCATTTATCTTATAAACAAAATCAATTTTTTTTTCAAATGAATCAAAATATAAGGGGTTCAATAGAAAATTTGAACCAACATCCTCTTCATAGGTATTAAGGCTATTTTGAGCCGAGGAAACGTTACAAACAACAACAAATTCCTGCTCCTCTTGTTCATAAAACCAACTTGGAACCTTGATCAAGTTTGATTGTACAAATTTTTCCTCTTTCTGATCTTGAATTAATACAAAAGGAATATCCTTACTAAAGTTTGGCATTTTATAATCAGGATGCTTGGTCCAATAAGGCGTTTGGTGCAGGAGCACCCAATAGGTCACCATAGGAAGGTTGTATAGAAGGTCATGTTTGGCCAATTTATCTCCCTATTCACATTCCTTCATGTTTGTGCCTTAGTGGCATTTGTGATCAGGTGTTGAGTTGATAAAGGTCATGTTGACAATTGAATAGTTTTGAGGTTTTGGCTACAAGGAAGGCTTAGACCTTTTTAGGTGTTAGTTTTTTTCACAATTTTGAAAATAAGGCTTAAAGGAAGCTACAAGCGACCAAGGAGTAGTTAAGACCGAGCTTAACTGATTTTGAGAACCTATTTAAGGGTGCTCTCATGATGATACCAAGGTTGGAAGCATTTGCATTGTTTGCATTTTATGAATACAAGAGAAGATAGTGCTAATTTGTGTAATTTTCTATTTTTTTGCTTGGAAGTAGTGCTTCAATGGATTGATGTGATACTGTAGATAGTGTAGGATGTAGAGGAGTTCTCTTTCAAGCTTTGTGTGGCATTAGACTGTTAGCTTATTCAATTTCCAAGCACTGTTTGTAGTTAGTTTGTTTTCTTTCAATTGCTGATTTGATAGACTGTTTGTGAAGAATGGAGGTTTAGATCACATTCCCACTATACATATTGTATAGAACTTTGGGAATTGTGACTAGAATCCATGACTATAAATATGATAGAGTTAGGAGTCTTTGGTAGCAACGGAAATACCATGGAAGTCTTCTTCTAGGCGAGCCAGGAAGTGTCCGGCTAGGGAAGACAGGAAGTGCAGAGCACTTGATTTGCAGGGGTGACCATTTCCTGTCAAGTCACAGTGTGGAGAGGGAAAATAAATTCCTTGCAAAGAAATAGCATGGAGGAGGAAGCTCCACCAACCCATTTGGTGAGAGAACAACTTGATAGTCTGTTGTGAGGTCAGGAAAAGGGCTTAAAAAGGCCTAATTTTCCAAATTAAGGGTTAAGCCTGTGTACAGACAGTTGAGGGTTAAGAGCTCTAGAATCTTTGAGGCATTGGAATAAGGACTAGGAACCCCAAGGAAAGATTCTATGGTCTTTGGGAAAATTTGGAGAACTAACTTGTTTTCTTGGAGAAGGAGGCCTGATTGGGACTCCTAGGGCTAGTAGCCTTTTTAACCCTAAATGAGGGTTTGGTGGAAGCAATGAGAAGATGGAGTTAGGTGGACCCTTAAGAGCCATAATGGGATGGAATGAACCTATTAGAAACACCTCCACACCCCTGCAAAGCTAAGTTCCAGTTTTGGAGTATGTTATCCTTTAGGGTGGATTAAGGGCTAAGGAAGAGTTGTAAACATTGCACCAAGGTTGACTTGGTAGGTAGAGTTGTGATGGTAGTTGGGTTGGCAAGGAGAACCAATGGAACCTAAAAAAGAAGAAGGTCCTATAGGTTAGGGTGGTGAAGTAAGACACCAAGGAGGTCTTCCAGGTAAGACCTAGAGCAGGAATCAGTGATTGATTCCTCCAACCTCCCTATCAGATTGGTATTAGGGCCTACAAAAGATTTGGGATAGCTTGATGTATGTCAGAATTCGAGTCTAGTGGTTCTACAACCATGGTAAAAAATATAGAGTTAGCCAAGAAGGTCGCAGATCAGGAGGAAGACAATAGGAGATTGAGGGAAAGATTAGCCCAACTAGAGGAAGCATTGAGTAATGTGCAGACTAAGGCCGATGAGGTCAGTGATAAATTGGAAGGAAGGGAACCCAAGAGTAAAGAGGTTGCAGAGGAAGACAAGACCCCTGAACCTGACCCTGTTCTGCAAGAAGAACCTTTCTTGAAAGCATTGAAATCTTTGAGTGGGAAAGCCCTTGAAGGCATACCACTGTTTAGTGGCAAACTGGAAGCTGATCTAGTCATGGATTGGATAGAGGGTATGGAAAACCATTTTGAGTGTGATGGAGTCACTGAAGCACAAAAGGTGAAGGTGGCCAAATCTAGATTGAGAGGTTTTGCCTTGACATGGTGGAAATTCATTCAGAAAGAGAGGGAAAAGGAAGGAAAGAAGCCTATTTCAACTTGGAAGGGTATGGTTGCCAAAGTGAGAGAAGCATACATGCTAGATGATTATGAGATTCAGTTGCATAAGAAGAGACAAATCTTGAGATAAAGAGACCAAGATGTGAATACTTACACTAAGGAGTTTCAAAAACTTTGTATGAGGTCTAATGTGTTAGAGGATGAAAGTCTTAAGGTGGCTAGGTACCTTAATGGATTGAAGTGGAATATTCAAGAGGAGATGACTCTTCTAAGTCCCAAGATAGTACACCAATGTTACCAATTGGCTATACAGATTGAGGAAAAAAGCAAGAGGAAACAAGATCAGGCTTCTAAGAGTAGAGGCAAAGGTAGAGATCAAAGAGGACATAGAGGTGGCTACCAAGGTAGAGGGACTGAACAAAGACACCAAGGAGAGTCTAAACTCACAAAGAATGGAAGTGAAACACCTTCTAGAGGAGGTTATGGAAGAGGTAGAGGACCTCAAGGAGGATCAAATAGAGGAAGAGGAGCAGGCAGAAGCAACTCATACTTTGCTAGTATGAAGTGTTATAATTGTGGTCAAGTAAGACATCCAACCTATAGGTGCCCAGAGAAAGCATCTTCATCAAATATAGAGAAGAGAGTGGAATATTCTCAAGAGGACACCATGAGTACCAAATCACTAGAGGTGAGTCACATTGAATCAGAAATGGGGGAGAACCTGATGTTTAGAAGAGTTTTGATCAAACAACCGGTCAAGGAGGAGCCAAAGCAAAGGAGAGCCTTATTCAGGGTAAGATGCAAAATACTTGGAAAAGTGTGCAAAGTTATTATGGATTCAGGTTCAATTGATAACATCATCTCAGAGGAGGCAATAAGGAAGTTGAAGTTGGAGAAGGTACCCCACACTAATCCTTACAAGGTGACATGGTTGAATAAAGGGTAGAGTGTTCTTGTCAATGAGCAGACAATGGTGTTCTCCATTGGAGGGTACAAGGATAAGTTGATTTGTGATGTGTTACCCATGGATGCATGCCATCTTCTATTGGGCATGCCATGGCAGTATGGCAGAGGTGCCATCTATGATGGAAAGGAAAATGCTATCTCATTCAAGAAGGATGGAAAGACATTCAAATTGCAGTCACTGTCAGATGAGGAATAAGGATAGTCAAAGACCCCTAGTGTATTATTAAGCAGTGGAAAGGAGTTCATTAACACTCTACATCAAGGAGGTGAAGGATATGTGGTTATGGTGCAACCCAAAGAAGAAGACAAGGCCAAGAAGACAGTCATACCGGAGGCAGTCGAGAAGTTGTTAGAATAGTTTAAGGACATAGTTAGTGATGGAACACCAACAACCTTACCTCCAAAGAGAGCCATCGGCCATCAGATTGACTTCATACCAGGATCTTCATTGCCAAACAAAGCAGCTTACAAGTTCACACTAGATCAAAACCTAGAAGTAGCTAGGCAAGTGTAGGAGTTGTTGGATCAAGGATTAATTAGGAAGAGCATCAGTCTGTGTGCAGTACTAGTGGTATTAGCAACCAAGAAAGGTGGTAAGTGGAGATTATGCACTGATTCTAGAGCTATAAATAGAATCACAATCAAGTATAGGTTCCCTATTCCTAGGATTGAGGACTTGATGGATTGTCTTGGAGGAGCTCAATACTTCACCAAGTTGGATCTCAAAAGTGGATACCATCAGATCAGAATTAAAGACGGGGATGAGTGGAAGACAACCTTTAAGACAACTGATGGGTTGTATGAATGGAGAGTTATGCCATTTGGCCTCTCTAATGCCCCTAGCACATTCATGAGGCTCATGAATGAAGTGCTTAGGGACTTCACAGGGATATTTGTGGTGGTATATCTAGATGATATACTCATTGTTAGCAAGACAACAAAAGAATATCTAAAGCACGCGGAGTTGGTTCTTAAAAGATTGCAAGAGGAGAAGTTAGCAATCAACCTAAAGAAATGCGAGTTCTTCAAACAAGAGCTTGTGTATTTGGGGTTTGTAATATCCCAAGGATCATTGAAGATGGATCCAAGCAAGGTGGAAGCTATCCTAAATTGGCCTACACCAACCACAGGGACAAAGGTAATAAGTTTTCATGGATTGGCTCAGTTTTATAGGAAATTTATAAGAAAATTTAGTGGAATATGTGCACTAGTCCTTGATACAATCAAAGGTGGTCTAAAAACTAAGTTCAAGTGGACTCTAGAAGCTGAGAAGGGTTTTGAGAAACTGAAACACGAAGTGGCAACTCAACCCATCCTTTTGTTACCTAGTTTTGATTAGTTGTTTACTGTGGAATGTGACGCCAGTGGAATTGCAGTAGGAGGAGTGCTAAGCCAAGAAGGCAGGCCTATGGCTTTCTTTAGTGAAAAGCTTAATGAATCTAAGAAGAAGTATTCTACCTATGACCTAGAACTCTATGCTCTAGTACAATCACTTAGGAAGTGGAGGCATTATCTCCTACCTAAAGAGTTTGTAGTGTTTACTAATAAGCAGGCACTTAGCTACATCAACACTCAAGAGAAGCCGAGCAATAGACATTTGAAATGGATGGAATACATCCAGGCTTTCAATTTCACCATCAAGCACAAGGAAGGATAGTTGAACAAGGTGGCAGATGCACTAAGTAGGAGATTGCTGACAGTGCAAGAGATATAGATAAAGAGCATTGGGATAGAAAGTTTCAAGGATCTTTATGGGGAAGATGAAGACTTCTTGGAGGCACACAAGGTATGTTCTGACTTTGAGAATCACTTTCATAGTCAATACTCGGAGTATACATTGTAGAGTGGACTGTTATTCAAGGGGAATCAATTATGTGTTCCAAGAGGATCAATGAGAGAGAATCTCATCCAGGAGAAGAACAATGGTAGTCTTAGTGGTCATTTTGGCATCAACAAGACAATGGAACTAGTGCAGAGATTCTACTATTGGCCTAAGTTGCCAAGGGATGTCAGGAGGTATGTGGAGTAGTGTATAGTGTGTATGAAAGCCAAAGGAGGAGCTAGTAATGCAGGTTTGTATCAACCCCTACCCATTCCTAACCGACCATGGGAATGTATTAGCATGGACTTTGTGGTAGGACTCCCTAAGACTAAGACAGGGTTTGATAGTGTCTATGTGGTGGTAGATAGGTTCAGTAAGATGAGTCACTTTGTTCCTTGCAAGACCACCCATGATGCTAGCTATATTTCTCACCTTTTCTTCAAAGAGATTGTGAGGATCCATGGATTTCCATTAAGCATTGTTTCAGACAGGGATGTGAAGTTCATGAGTCATTTTTGGAAGACTCTATGGAGCAGATTGGGTACTAATTTGTGTTTTGGATCAGCCTACCATCCTCAGACCGATGGGAAAATCGAGGTGATCAATACAGTGTTAGGTAGCCTTCTAAGATGCCTAACCAAAGAGAATGTACAAACATGGGACATGGTCCTCTCACAAGTTGAATATGCTTACAATGATAGTGTGAACCGAACCATAGGTAGAAGTCCCTTTGAAATAGTGTATGGAATGCACCCAAGAGGTGTTTGTGAACTTAGAGATTTAGGAGCTATGGATCATAGGAGTGGTCAGGCTGAGGATTTCTCTTAGACCATGAAGGAGATACAGGAGCAAGTGAAAAAGACAATTATAGAGGCTACTCACAAGTTGAAAGCTAAGGTGGATTTATCTAGGAAGGATCTACAATTTGTAGTAGGAGACTATGTCATGGTCCACCTCAACAAGTCTAGGTTGTATAAGGGAACATCAACCAAGTTGCAGATGAAGAGAGTGGGACCATGTAAGGTGTTAGCCAAATATGGAAAGAATTCCTACAAGGTGGAGCTACCTGCAAATTTAGGCATCTCACCAGTGTTTAATGTGGCTGATTTGATCAGGTATAAGGGAACAATCACTGACATGGATCAAAATAATAGGGATATCTTAAAGGATGTGAGTAACATAGCCTTACCTACTCAAGACAAGCTGTAAGCGGAGAGGATCTTGGAGTCAAGGGTGAAGAAGTCTACCCAGCATAAGGAATACATGGAGCATCTCATCAAATGGAGGGACAAACCAGACTCAGAGGCTACATGGGTGGATGAAGCTTAGTTCAAGAAGCAGGGTATTGATGCATCTCTGATCTCTTCCCACATTCCTTCATGTTTGTGCAGAGGGGGGGAGAATGGTGCAGGAGCACCCAATAGGTCACCATAGGAAGGTTGTCTAGAAGGTCATGTTTGGCCAATTTATCTGCCTATTCACATTCCTTCATGTTTGTGCCTTAGTGGAATTTGTGATCAGGTGTTGAGTTGATAAAGGTCATGTTGACCATTGAATAGGTTTGAGGTTTTGGCTACAAGGAAGGCTTAGACCTTTTTAGGTGTTAGTTTTTTTCACAATTTTGAAAATAAGGCTTAATGGAAGCTACAAGCGGCCAAGGAGTAGTTAAGACCGAGCTTAACTTATTTTGAGACCCTATTTAAGGGTGCTCTCATGATGATACCAAGGTTGGAAGCATTTGTATTGTTTGAATTTTATGAATACAAGAGAAGATAGTGCTAATTTTGTGTTTTTTTGCTTGGAAGTAATGCTTCAATGGATTGATGTGATACTGTAGATAGTGTAGGATGTAGAGGAGTTCTCTCTCAATATTTGTGTGGCATTATACTATTAGCTTATTCAATTTTCAAGAACTGTTTGTAGTTAGTTTGTTTTCTTTCAATTGCTGATCTGACAGACTGTTTGTGAAGAATGGAGGTTTAGATCACATTCCCACTGTACATATTGTACGGACCTTTGGGAATTGTGACTAGACTCCATGATTGTAAATATGATAGAGTTAGGAGTCTTTGGTAGCAACAGAAATACCATGGAAGTCTTCTTCTAGGTGAGCCAGGAAGTGTCTGGCTAGGGAAGATAGGAAGTGCAGAGCAATTGATTTGTAGGGGTGACCATTTCCTGTCAAGTCATGGTGTGGAGAGGGCAACTAAATGCCTTGCAAAGACATAGCATGGAGGAGGAAGCTCCACCAACCCATTTGGTGAGAGAACAACTTGACAGTCTGTTGTGAGGTCAGGAAAAGGGCTTAAAAAGGCCTAATTTTCCAAATTAAGGGTTAAGCTTGCGTACGGATAGTTGAGGGTTAAGACCTCTAGAATCTTTGAGGGATGGGAATAAGGACTAGGAGCACCAAGGAAAGATTCTATGTTCTTTGGGAAACTTTGGAGAACTAACT
Organism: Sequoiadendron giganteum; assembly: GCA_007115665.2. Classification (NCBI taxonomy): domain Eukaryota; kingdom Viridiplantae; phylum Streptophyta; class Pinopsida; order Cupressales; family Cupressaceae; genus Sequoiadendron; species Sequoiadendron giganteum. The sequence goes on along the minus strand of VCHN02000014.1, from coordinate 41,877,783 downwards.
TGTTTTCTCAGAGAAGGAGGCCTAATTGGGGCTCCTAGGGCTAGTAGCCTTTTTAACCCTAAATGAGGGTTTGGTGGAAGCGATGAGAAGATGGAGTTAGGTGGACCCTTAAGAGCCATAATGGGATGGAATGAACCTATTCGAAACACCTCCACACCCCTGCAAAGCTAAGTTCTAGTTTTGGAGTATGTTAGCCTTTAGGGTGGATTAAGGGCTAAGGAAGAGTTGTAAACATTGCACCAAGGTTGACTTGGTAGGTAGAGTTGTGATGGTAGTTGGGTTGGCAAGGAGAACCTAAAAAAGAAGAAGGTCCTATAGGTTAGGGTGGTGAAGTAAGACACCAAGGAGGTCTTCCAGGTAAGACCTAGAGTAGGAATCAATGATTGATTCCTCCAACCTCCCTATCAATGTCCATAACTGTTTAATAATTGGATTACCTAGTTCAGGGTCTTGATATGACTGAAACTATGGATTAATGGATTGGTTTGAAAATTTTTGTTTATTCATGAGCGCTTGTAGGGGCTAATCTTTAACATTGGTATGAATATTACCCCTATAACTTGGAATGCCAATTTTAGAAGACTTACTTGGAAATTGAATAGAAACCTCAGAAACCTCTTCCTCTATTGGTTAATGTTTTATTGGTGCTTGGGAAACCAATATTCTAATTTTCTCTTCGTTAGCAGAAATATCTTCTTCATAATGTATTCTTTATCTCCAACTCCTGTTCATGAAGGTAGGCCTGATAATCTAACTCTTGTTGCTACATATCAAGCTCTCGTTGCCTCCTGAACTCTTCTATCTACTTTGCGATGTCTAACAATATGTCCTTGGTGTCATTCATGCTATTCTTCATATCATCAACCTCTTGGAGTTGATTTTGGACATATAAATTTTGATATGAAGGTTGAGCAAGGCTGGGTGGAAGGTAAGCATGTTGAGCATGCTGATATACTATTGTTGCATGGCTATTTGTGATAAAAATAGCAACATAGATACTTGGGTATGGTTGATAAGGATGTGGATATGCAAGATTTTCATGAAACATTGGTGAAAACATGCTCAACACTTTGTCTTCTTGAAACCAATAGATTGTGCTCAGAGTCACCGGGTATAAACTGTAACCTCTAAAAGGTAAAAACACTATTATATATACCAGAACAACATATTTCAACTTGAATTCTTTCTCTAAAGTGTTCTCTAACTTCAGAGTCCCATTGGATGTGCCAAAAACTATTATCAACAAGATGGCATCAGTGATGCAAAGTTGTAAAGCTCTGCAATCCTGTGAAACATTTGAATATCCTTAGGTTGTGGGTACCCTATAATGAGGATAGACCTCTAGGTTATGGGTCAGTTCCCCTTTTTGATCTCTTAGAATTTAATGACTTGTGTGGAAAAAGGACAAAGACTAAACTATGAAAATGTATGAAACTCTAATTATAAACTTCTTCTAGGAGGTGATGCACCAAAGAAAACTATATGTAGACTAACTCACAATTAATATTCCTAGAAAATCTGCTAACATAACTCAACTTGAGCAAAAAGATCACATAAATAATTCATTAAAAGGATTTGTTTATCCTTTTCTTACTAAGGAAAATTGGGTTTTCACAAATTAGGAGAAAAGATAAACTTATGAGCACAACTAATGACCTGTGACAAACTGCTATTGTGTACATGCATTATTAAATGAGAGAAATTTAAAGGTTTCTAATATTGAAACACATCAAACTTGCATCAAATCATTTGAACAATACAAAACATCAAAAATTGTGAAGGTAATCTCTATTTCTATTGAATATTCCGAAGGAAAATTCTACAAAACTCAAAAAATATGCTGAAAATGAAATACTGCTCTATATTAATCAACTAAAAATAAAAGCTGAGTTACAAGATAGTCTCTTTGCAGAATGCAAACGTAGAAAACAAGAATTGAGGAAAAAATGTGCCAAGAGGTGGAAGAAACAATCAATTGAAAAGGTAAAATATCTTCGAAACTCTACTCATGAGAAAATAATAAAAGCCTTGAAAAGAGTGCCCACAATTGAAGCAAACTAAACTCAAAATAATGCAAACTCATCCTCTTGATATGCATGACCAAAGTCTCTCCAGAAATGATGTGAAACTGCAGTTATGTCTCAAAAAACCACACCATTTTCTCCACCTTTTCTTTGCATGATTAGTTAACTGAAAAGAGACTAAATTTTCCACTTTTGCATGTTCTGACCTTCAGTTCGCTTTACTTGTATTTCTTACATGATCTTGGGAAAAAGAGAATTGTTTGGTTAAATATTAAAGATAATCAATTTGATTATTTTAATATTTGATATGTAGTAGTCCTTTTATACATTACATATTAAATATTAAGGTAACTATTACCTTTAATATTTACTTTAGTTACCGATTTCCTTTTTCTAAAATCATGCCAAAATATAAGTGAAGTGCTTCTTCACTTTAAAATCAAATGACAATTTTAAAATTTGCAATATTGTCCATCTTGAAATTCATGAACTCTCTAATAGTCATTAGGTCTATTGAATTAAAGTCAAGAGCACGACAACAATGTGAAATGATTTTATTTGAAAACACAAGTCAAAACTACTCCCATCATTCGAATTAGGGCATTTGAGTAAAATCCATCGAACCTTAATCTTTTCTTATTCTTCATTTTGCATCTTTTGAGAAAACATGTTGTGTTGCCAATGATGGATAGCCAGGGTTTGGAAACTTGAAATAATCCATTATATGTTGATTCTGGGTGGTTTCCTCAATATTCTCACAGAGGTAAGCATTTTTTTGTCATGATTTTGAATGCCAACCTCCATTTTCAAGGCATTTTTGGCTTCCATAGCTGCGACTATGATGTATTATTGATGCATTCCTATTTTTCTTTCTATTGTTTATGCTTTCTCTGGCTTGAGGCCACTATTTGAAGGATTTATAAAGGTTATGTTGTCATGGAATTCAAATACATCTTCAACAGAAAAAATGGTAAGCTCTCCATTGTTTGAATCTTTGCATTCATCACTTTACTTCTGCATTAAAATTGCTCTTTTTGAGCTCCAACAATGATGGGTACTGTAGAAACCCAAAATTGTCCATGTCATAACATTACCTAGTCGATACATGACCTTGTAAAACATCTTGTAATATTTTACCCTAGGTCATTACATTATCCCACTTATCCCATTTATTCCACTTAATCACCTTCCCAATTAATTAAATAAATCTCATTTATTTAATTAATTCCCCCTTCACATGTCTCAAAATAATTCAAATTAAATATTTGAATTAATCCCTCACTTATTGTCACATTGCAACATGTGTCACATGACTACAACTCTTCACATGCATAAATAATTTAATTATTTAAATTATGAGATTCCCACTCACATCCTATTTTTACCCCCATTCATTGTGTGTCATAAGCATCTTTTCTTCCAAAATAAATAAAAGAATCTCACTTATTTCCTCACATCTTAATTTTAGCCTCATGTCATAACCCACTTAATGTGTGTCATAGGCACTAAAATAAAATTTTAATCCTAGCCACACATATCACAAATTTGACTTTTAATCTTGGCCATCGAATCAAATCAGCCTTCTCCTATAAATCAAGCCTTTCATAGGCCATTTGGGGAATCTTCTTCTAGCATCATTACTCTGCCAAAATTTCTTTTTATTTATCTATTTTCTTCTATTATCTTTAATCTTATCGTTATGCTGCAAAAATGAGCAATCAACATATCAACAATCAAACCTTCAAAATCTTGCATTCTCATGCAGGTGGAGAAGAGCAATGGAGATAAATCAACTGTAGCTTGAAGATCGGTTTGCTTTGCTTTCTTGTTTTGATTTTCATGCTAGTTTGTGCTCTATTGTGCTTGTTAGGGTTTTCATATTTTGTTGTTTTAGTTTTATATTTGATTTTCCCTAATTACATATGGTGAACCCGACATGAATCCTTTGATCTAGCTTGCTTTTTGCAGGTTTTATTGTTTTTTTGTTGCAGATTTATTAGTTTTTGGATGAAACCTGAGGTTTTAAAAATTCCATCATATCTTTCAAATGGCTGCATATTTCTCTACATGATTTTCACAGAAGCTTACAAATCATCTCAATGGGCTACAGTAAAAAAATTGAGATTTTATCAATAGTTTCGTAGGCGTTATCACTATTTTATGTTTTTTCATAAAATTTACTTTCTGAACGCAAATCAGTGAATTTTTCCAAAATGTTTACATTTTTGGAAAACTCTTGTAATTTTAATAGGGGTCTCTGTTTTACATATTTAATTTATAGGTCAAATACAATGCGAAATAATCCGATCTTTGTTTTCTATATGTTTTTCACAAATCTGCGTTTCTGAGTGCAAAACAGGGAATTTTTCTAACTTCTTTACATTTTGAAAATTTCTCATAAAATTAGTAGGGATTACTTCTTTGAGTTTTTATTTTTTAGATAAATAATATCTTCAAATAATCGAATCTAATTTGGTTATGTTAAAAATGTGTATCTGAAATTGAAATTTCCTGATGAACTTTTTGTTTTGGCTGCATTATAATATCATTTTTTTTATTTTGGAGATGATCATAAGGAGCTGTAGTAGCAACAATATCAGTCATACACATCAAATTGGAAAGCAAAAGTTTTCGGGTGCACTCATTCTATTATCTTTATCTAGCATTTAATCAATCAATTCTGTTTGCAAGACACTTGAATTTGGAGCTTTAAAACGAACACCTTGTTTGCAATCACACTTTTAAATTGAGCTTAAAAGAACCATTGTCTTCAATCACACAATTTTTCTTTGGATTAAAAAAAAACAAGTGCCTGAATTTTTTTACACATATTTCAATTTTCTAAAGGGAAATTAACAATTGCTAGTGTGAATCAAATGTGTGTGTGATAAAAAACACCTCACTTGGTTTGCTTTTGTCAAACCCTTCATAGGAGGCCTGATAGGGGATTTCATCACCCCTAGGGATGACCTCAATCAAAGTGTGAATCGAAAGACACGCTTCTTTGAGAGTTAAAATCTTGTCACTCTTCGCTAAGCCCCAAAGAACTTTATACCTTTGGGAAGTGAAGGTGAAGGGTGGGTTACCCCTTTCTCCCAATTGTGTGGCAAGATTTTTCTTTCAAATTATCCTTAGTCAACCTCGTGCATCCTAGCTTAAAATCTAATTGGCCATACCCACTTGACTATTTCTAGGACTTGTTGATGTGTCTTCTTCAAGTGTGTGCTTAATCATCACATTCATAATTTTAAATTCAAACTTGCTTATGTGTCTTGCGTGTGTGATTCATGTGTGTACATGTGTAATCATTTGTTTGCAAATCGCCATATCAAGCTATGAACAACAACACATAAACATATCATTCTAATCATCTTAATCATCCTTTTTCTAATCACATTCAAATCAATTTCATCCTAATCAATCCAAGTCATCCAATCTAATCATTCCACATCATCATCACCTTAATTTGAAGGAAACATTTGCTAAAATGGTCCTAATCCTTAATGATCTTAGTCACAAGCCCAAGGTCATACTTCAAGAAGCCCCTTCACCTAATCATGAAGATAATCCAAAACCATATATCCTCCAAGGTGGGTCAAACTTTGCTCCTAGTGATGATGAGAACTTTGCAGATCTTAGTGATGATGAGAACTTTGTAGATCCTAGTGATGATGAAAAATTTGTTGAAATCTTAGGTCACCTTAATGATGCTATTGACAAGGGAAATACCACCATAAATTTGGAATCATACACCATTCCATTTACTAGTCCTCCATCCCCATCTAATAAAATATCTATCTCAAAACACACTAATCCTACACCAACACCACCATCCAACTTCTCAAGCTCTAATCCATCAACCAAAGAATCCTTTAACAGTTTTCTCCAAAGACTACTAGCATGAAATAGACCATCCCCATGTCAAGCACCCATTAATGAGCTTACCAATGAACCTTTGAATGTCATGTCTATTCTTCCAACTCCATCATGTGGTCCAAAAAATATTGATCTTATATATCTAAGTCAAATTCCATCATGCCCTCATGTTGTTGATCATAAAGAGCATACCAAACCTCTTTTAGAGCCTTCCACTTCCATTTCCACTCAAATCCAAGAGCTATGTTAAGAGCATTATCCTAAGCATGAGAAAACATTAACCTCTCATTCTAATCAAGATCTAGGCCCTTCTAATGATCCCACTCATAACATACTTGGTCATATTAATGATGAAGCCTCCCTCTATGATCTAGATCCTACCTATGATCAAGAAGACTATGATGATCCCCTTAGCCAACTCTATGCATTCCATGGTCAAGAGCCTATCACTTCACCTATCCATGAGCAAGAAACCTCCATTTCTCTTATAGACCCCCTACCTAGTCCTATCAATGATCCCACATTATCCACTTGTCATGATGAGACACATGCCTCCCAAGTAAATGTAGAAGGTCAAACCAATAGTGTGGATCTAAATGAACATAATCAAGATCCTAGTGATCCTTCCACATCCACTATAAACCCCATTTCAAATCCACCAACATGTCCTATTGGTCTATCCATATTTATTCATGAATGTTCCTCCTTAAAACAACAACAACCTTTATCCACTTCACCTTCTTCATCTAACAATGAACTCAAGTCTAGTGTCCAAAACACACCTAGTCCCATTGTCCATCACATGCTTCAGAACATGAACTATCAAGGTAAAGGTTTAGGCCTTCATGAACAAGGTGTTTTGGAGCCCATCCATGTCAAGGTCCCTCTACGCTCTTATGGCCTTGGATATACACCCCAAGGACACTAATCTAAAGATGTCGGTACTTCCTCCATCCATCATAAGTCCTCTTTCCACCATAAATCCTATCATATGCCTAAAACATATGTTTCCATCCCTCCTCCATCATCTTACAAATGTCAAAAGCATGTGACGGTACATCTTCCACCATCAAATTTTCCACCATTGCTTCCAACTCCTAATATCCCTCCATCTAATCTACCTCCACTACTCCCAACACCTAATATCCCCATTATCCAATCCCCTTATCCACCTATCCATAAATCCTCTAAAAATCCTAATCATGACCAATCAATGCACACATTGTCTAAACATGAAGCTTCCACTCATTCCACCATACCCATGGGATTCAAAAGAAAACATTTTGATGCCTCTATCTATAAATCAAAAAATATGAAGGGTCCCCATGCCCTAGAATACAAAAGCAAAGAACCAAAGAAAAATCCATCCAAAAAGCAATATAAGATCATACTTTCAAAAGAAAAGTCTAAAAAAAAAAATGGTTTGGGTACCTAAGAAAAAGGAAAACAAGTCAAATGATGCATCTACATCTCAAAAATTCCAACCATCCACTTCCACCTCACATTCCCACTCTATTCAAGAATCTCATATTCCATCCCACAAGAAAAATAAAAGTCATAAAAATACTAAGTCTATGTGGGTACCTAAAGCACTTCATCACCCATCTCCTAAGAAAACATCTTCATTGCTTCCTACACCTCCTCCACATCAAAATATTCAACGTTTATCACAATGTGTGCAACCATTGGTCATGGTTCCCTTCCATTTCACAACAATTCCACATACCTCCATCTCCTCACCCTTCACTCATTATCCTACATACCTCCCTCATCACCTTCCTATGGTCCATGTTTTTGGCTAAGCCTCCCATTCATCTCCCCTACATAATCCACATCATGATCCACCGATCCCTCCATAATCCACATCATAATCCATCATCTACCTACTTCATCTCCCTTTCATGTCATCCCTTATCGACATCTATGAGCATAATGACATTTGACATGGTTCATGTGATGACATCCATCTCTAGTGGGACTATCACCTTTCATGGAACTAGACACTTGAGTCCCTCCTATCCATATTCCCCTTCTCTTATCCAAAAAAAATAAAAATAAAAATAAAAAGTAAAGATAAACCCCTTCGTCCAACGGTGAAAACCTGGTAAACAGGCGCCTTGGATATGTACCATGATGAAAACCTGATAAACAGGCATCATGTGTAGGTTGATCTTCTATGTCACTTACACTTGGGGGCATGTTGTCTCATCCTACCATATCATTTTTTTATCCTATCATATCCTATCTTACCATCTCCTATCTTATCATCCTTAGCCATCATGCCCATATACTTATTATATTGAGTCCATTCATCCTCTCTTCCTCCTTTTGATCTTGATAAAAATGTGGGGCAAAATGTTTTGACATGCTTTGGATATCTTTTGATATACCTCATCCTTCCAAACAAGCCTACCATTATCCTAGTGTCATAACCTTTGCCATGAAAAGTCCTAAGTATTGTACCTAGAATGGGGCATGTTATTCCTATGCAACATAGTATTTGGAGATCACATCCTTGCTCCTATGATGCATACATCCATTTCATTCATTATGACCTATCCTTTGTATCCATCCATATATCATGAGCCTTTTGTCCCTTATCCTATCACCCACCCTTTCATCCATCAATCTCCTCTATCTCCTTGCACCTAGACTTGGTTTTCCCTTGTCATTGGTATCTAGCACAAAGGCTACCCGAATTGTCATCCATTGACATCTCAAAACATTTCAAAAAAGTCTTGAAAAAATGCAAAAAAAATAAAATGAAAAAGGTCTTGAAAAAATCCAAAAAAAATCAAAACATTTCAAAAATCCAAAAAAATCAAAATATTCCAAAAATCCAAAAAATTAAAACATTTCAAAAATCCAAACAATAAAATCAATCACATCACTTCTTTTAATCAAACCTATTCTTCTAATCAATCTAATCATTATCATCAAATCAAATCATTTCTTCATCAATCCAATCAATCAAAATCATTCCAAGTAAATTATTCCTCAATTTAATTCAACAATCATCATCCAAATCTTCAAATCAAGCATCTTCAATCCTTCCAAGCAATAATCCAAATGCAAGTCAATCCTTAATCCATACCAATGAAGCTAATCAATCTTGCCAAATTATCCAATCACATCCTTTGGTCTTGATCCTAATCTTGTTGTAAACCCAATCAATCAGTCAATCATCCTTGTGTTGATCTAGGGATATATCATTCCCCACAATGACAACACTATCATCAACATCAATCAATCAATCAATTAACCTCCTGTTGATCTAGGGATATATCGTTCCCTGCAATGACAACACTATCATCATCAATCAATCATCCTTGTGTTGATCTAGGGATATATCATTCCCCACAATGACAAGACTATCATCATCATCACCATCAGTCAATCACTTAATCATTGGTTTCCAGCTTGATAGGGGCAATACCTTGTTTGTTTTTGTATCATTTGTGCATTCTTGCTTGCTTGTGTGTTTTATCATTTCAATTGGCATTTGCATCAAATCTGAATCACTCCTAGCTAATATTCATATCTTGTATCTAGACATGGTTGTATTATGCTAGGGCATGAGACACATCGTCACCTTGGTCCTTCTACCTTGGTGCATAACGTCTAGTGCTATATCAAACATATGATTGCTCACTTTATTGCAGCATAACGTGTCATTTTTCTTTTTCATCTACTTCTTATCTTGTATCATTCATCTTATCCCTCCTTTATCATTTCATTCATTTCAAGAGAATATTCGTGTTTATGCAACCCGCCTATCCTCTCGAGGGGGCATCATCATCATTATCATATCCTATATCATCATCCCATTTCTTCATATCTTTTGCATCATCATATTCTTCTATCATCCCTTTCCTTCATTCATCATACTCCTCACTTCTTCAAGTGGTTGGGGCATCATCTTTTTTCATCTATCCATACCTTAGCTTCTTTGAAATGATGTTACTCGACATAAATTTCACCATCTCAAACATCATCTCAAGAGGGGTAAAATGTAGACACCCAAAATTGTCCATGTCATAACATTACCTAGTCGATACATGACCTTGTCAAACATTTGTAATATTTTACCCTAGGTCATTACATTATCCCACTTATCCCATTTATTCCACTTAATCACCTTCCCAATTAATTAAATAAATCTCATTTATTTAATTAATTCCCCCTTCACATGTTTCAAAATAATTCAAATTAAATATTTGAATTAATCCCTCACTTATTGTCACATTGCAACATGTGTCACATGACTACAACTCTTCACATGCATAAATAATTTAAATAATTTTATTATTTAAATTATGAGATTCCCACTCACATCCTATTTTTACCCCCATTCATTGTGCGTCATAGGCATATTTTCCTTCAAAATAAATAATAGAATCTCACTATTCCCTCATATCTTAATTTTAGCCTCATGTCATAACCCGCTTAATGTGTGTCATAGACACTAAAATAAAATTTTAATCCTAGCCATACATATCACAAATTTGACTTTTAATCTTGGCCATCGAATTGAATCAACTTTCTCCTATAAATCAAGTCTTTCACAAGCCATTTAGAGGATCTTCTTCTAGTATCCTCACTTTGCCAAAAATTTCTCTAAATCTTCTTATCTATCTATTTATTTTTCTTTTATTATCTTTCATCTCATTGTTATTCAGCTAAATTGAGCAATCAACAATCAAACTTTCAAATCTTGTATTCTCATTTAGGTGGAGAAGAGAAATGGAGATAAATCAAATCTAGTTTGGAGATCGATTTTCTTTATTTTTTTGTTTTTATTTTTATTTTCATGCTAGTGTGTGATCTATTGTTCTTGTTAGGGTTTTCATATCTTTTTGTTTTAGTTTTATATCTGATTTTCCCTAACTATAATGATCTCTTTGTAGAACGTAATCAAGCAGAGGCCTTGAGCTTTCCCCTTGTACGAATGTGGATGTGAAATTTTGTATGGCATCCACCTATTTATCTCTCCAGAATCTATCATCAAAGAAGGTGTCCCATTCATATTCATTGGATTCAATGTTAGAATTATTGTCTTGAATTCTAATAATTGTTTCAGCTAGCTCCTCATTGGATGGTCTTTGTGCTACTTCTTCCCTTGTATCCTCACCATATCCTAATCCAGTCTTATCCTTTGGGTGCATTTTTTTCAGTTGGATAGGTTCAACAATACCCTCCTTTCTCTTTCTGATAGGGCCATTTCCTTCATAACCCATTTGTTGCATTATCGCATAACCTTTTCCATATTGTTGTGTGGGTAACTTGGCATGTTCACTGATTCTTCTTCATATTTATAGAGCCAATCAAGGATAGATCTATCTTCCATTTCATTTTATTTGATAAATATTCCATTAAACTTTGTGATGGGAACTAAAGCTGAGGCTAAAGCTGTTGTAGCTTGTTGTATAGATGTTGGTGGTTGTCCATGGGATCTTAGAGATAGGGGTAGATTCTAGAGACATAAGGAATATTCTCCCACCCCATTATCTTTCAATTTTATCTTGGTGCCAATATTACTTATCATTTCTCATGCTTGTTCACTATATTTGGAGGTAGAAATGGCCAAAGCCTCTCTATTATGTGGGATGAACGTGTCCTGAGTTTCGCTTAGGTTAGAACAAGTTTGATTTCTAATGTGATCTATTGGTGTCTAAAAAATCCATATAGAGATTGCAAGTATCTAAGAGGTAGCCAACCCCTATCAAGGATAACTACAATCACTAATGGCCAACTAACGAGAGTCAGTTAAGGACTAACTTCTCCTGCACTTTTGGCTCTGTAGGACCAAGGTGGGTAAACATAATCGTGTTCATATGATTGACTCATTACTGGTAAGAACACTTCCCACATAAAAATCACAATTCCTACACATTGAAAGGGATAGTGATCATTTCATGGTTTTGGAAAACCAGAGAATTATTACCAATTCCAAAGAGCAACGAAATTGGCCCACTTATTTATTACAATACCTCCTAGAGGAGGACAAGGTTTTAATCAAGTGTTTTATGTTCATTATTTGGATATCCTTGCTTAGAGATTACAATTTTGAACTAATAAAAGGACACATACATTATCTAGTGTTTCATCCATTGGGCAACGGAGTCATACAAAACAAAATCTTGATACGATGAACCTATCTCATATAGCATTACTATCATGAGATATTTTAGCACACTGAGATAGTACTTCTTCAAGAATCCTGAGCATATACAACCATGAACATGTAATTGACTCTTCAAGCATTTTATTAACTTCTTAAGCTAAAGCAAGAAAACTAATTACACTTTCAATTAACTATTGAAACTAAAAGGAGGAATCCTTGATAACTCCACTCATAATCCATGGCACACACATAGGAGAGTAAACCATCTTAATTTTATAGATTTCTGTCAATATTAGTAATTTAAAAAAGCATATCATACTAATCTATATATAAACCCCACCCTGAATGATTTCCTGAACAAAATGTTCATAAAATTTTAACTATAAAATGGACTATACAAACTTCCAAGCTTCGGACTCCAAAAATTTTCTGACCCTTGATAATGAGCCGTGAAATCTCCTTTATACAATAGGAGAGCAATAAGCATTAGGTCTCATTGTCAATACAAAATTGAATTTCAACACAAAATGAAATTCAAATTCACATTCCTCATGATTCGATTACATTGCGCATGATCAGAGGAAAGAAAAAATGGTTACAATAACCAGTCAGTGAACAAAAATTCATGCAGAGCACGTGCACATCCACAAGAGAAAAAGGTACAAGCAAACACGTCCAAAAAATCCCCAACCAGTCACCATCAAGAGAGCACACAGCCGTGGTACAAGCGACTGCTTCAAGTGCATGCCTGAGACAACGATGGCACCACCTCCTCTTTACCAACCTTGCAAGCACATCCCCGAACAATTGGACCCAGTGCCAATGCAGATACTGGCTCAATTACCAGAACCTCCTCGTCTGCTCTCATAAGCTCCGCCAGGGAGGCCAAGTAGCACTGATAATTAGAATCAGTCTCAAAATTAGAATCTGAGATGATAATAGGGGACGAACAATGCACTGGCCTCTTCCCAATGTTCCCAATAATATCCTTATAAGCCATGAGAGAATCAGAATTCTTCATGACTGGAAAAGCCAGCCTCGCACTTCTTCGCTTAACTAATTTATTCATGATAGAAATAGAGCTTAGCAATAAATAGAAGAAGAAACCTCATTGTACACAGACACAAGAGGATGCAATGCTGATCATATACAACTCAGTCAACATTTATAGAATAGGCCAGTATGGAGGGTACAATTACTTGAAGGCAATTCAAGCACTTGCACAATTAGTGATCCAAATAACCATGAATACCCTCAATAGGATGACACTATTTGCACATAGGAGGAAATCAGGTGGAAATCCTTTGGAGAAGGAAAACCCATACCATTAATGACACGAGTAGCAACCAAGCAATACATGCCATGCAGACAAATCACACACCTCTTCCTTGCAATTGAACAACCGATTCAGGAGACACTCTAACAAACGGAGGGTTGAGATGAAGTCAATGGACATTGACAATCCACCTCAATGCCTTCAGAAAACATATCCAATCAAAACCATCAAAAGTAGTAGATCTGAACCGCACAGTGGGACCCACATAGTTCCACTAGCAAGAAAATAAAAGCCATGTGTCGTGCCCTCATAGACCTCGCAACACCCTCCTGGATATTTACTCTACTCATGCAAGGTGTGCGAGAAACCATATTTACCCCGTTATTAATGCCCATCACCAGTGAAAAGACAACCCCATGTCATATCCAATACCTTGGGAAGAGAACCTGCTCATTCATTCATGCCATGTGGTGACATCTTGTGAGCCTCACACCACTTTGGTGATGCCAACAGGAAAACCTACGAGGTCAGCGAGAAGCAGCTAGGATCCAATCCTGTGATCGGATGGTTCATCAGGCTTTAGACAAAACATCCAAGTGGGGCTGGTAAAGCATGACCTGAGAGGGATAAAACCTTACTTAAGTGACCGATTCTCCACGGCAGTAGGTCACCGTTAAAACATAACAAGATGGTTTCAAACGGTCAATAATCAAGGTTACCATGAGTAACTTTGAAACCCTAAAACCCCAGCTTCAATTTTTTTTTTAAAATTGAAGTCCCATCATGATCAGCTGGTATTGTTACTTCTTGTCAATCATATGGAAGCTTCAAGAATTGATGATAAGTAGATGGAACAACTTGCATTTCATGGATCCATGGATGACCCAAAAGTATGTTATAGGATAGATCCTGATCTAGAACCTGACAAAAAGTATTCTTCACAATAGGTCCCACTCTGATTGGTAGCATGATGAGGACTTTGGAAGCTATTTCCTCATCATCGTATGCCTTGATTGTAATTTTCCTTTGTGGATCTATAGATTTTTCTGAATATACCAAAGTAAGGACTAATTTCAAAGTATAAATGTTTAATCCAGATCCCCCATCTATTAGGAAATGTCTAGTGCGGGCTTTATGAACCATGACCTCTAGGTCAAGTGATGAGTTATGCATATGGGTCATGAATGAGTCATCCTTGTCAATAAAGGATAAACATGTGGATGAGGAAAAGTGTCCCACCATGGCTTGAAAGTTATTGATATCTAGATCAGGAGACACAATTGTGTTAACAAGTTCTCTTTCTAGAATGTCCTTATGTGTGGGTGATAGTTTTAAGAGCTCCAAGATAGAAATTTGGGCCAATGTTTTTCGTAGTTGATTGACCAAATTGTATTGACTTGGAGGGGGAATTTTTTCCTTGGATGAACTTAATTTTACAATTATTTTGGCTTGTCCCCTTGTCATAGCATTGACATCTTGATATTCTTGCTTACATTTGATTTTGATAGCACTAATTTGTTGATCATCCATATAAATATGATTGATAATGGTGTCATAGAAATGATTAACATTGATGCCTTTGTCACCTGAAGATTCCCATTTTTAATAATTGGGGAGAGGATCCTTGAATACCTAATGGTAATCATTTTCATTATGTCCCTCAACTGTGATGGTATAGTTATCAATAAAATCTTGAACAAGATTCTTTAACCCTTGACAATCATTTGTCTTATGACCTTTACACCTATGATATTCACAAAAGTGTGAGTCATTCCATGATGGTGGTTTAAATAGAGGCTCATAATATCTTTGTGGTGGCAATGAAATAATATTTTGATTCAATAGTTCTTTAAGAATGGACTCCAAAGACTAGCCCAAGGGAGTAAAAATTCATCTATTTGAGAAGAATTGAGATCTAGGAACATTTGAATTTTATTGATTGCCAAAATTATTACCACGATTATTGGTCACATTTGCTTGATTGGAATTATTGCCTTGGGTACTAGAATTTCCAGCATTATTGCTATCTTGAACCCCTGATATATTGAGAATGGAAGGATTTATATTCACGTTGTTAGCGTCTACTACCCCATTGTTCACAAATTTTTATTTCAAGACCAAAATCATGAGTTGTCATTGTTGTTACTATTATTGTTGTTTTTGTTGTATGAATTTGGACCTTCTTTATCGTGTTTCAGAACTTCACACTTGACCAAGGCACCTTCAATAATAATTGTGTTTTCAATCAATTTTTCAAATGATTGAGGACAGTGAAGGTTTAGCCTATAACTCATCTCTTGATTCAGAATGTCGATAAAGATCTCCATATTTTCTATTTTAGGAACAAGATGAGAGTATTTGGCAAACACCCTTCTCCACCTTTGTAAAAATGTGGTGAAGGATTCTCCTACCTTTTATTTCACTTTACATAGATCAAGCATAGTTATCTGGTGTTGGATATTGTAGGAGTATTGCGATATGAGTTTATTTATTAAATCCTCAAATTTTCTGATGGAGGGGAGTGATCTTTGAAAGCCACTCCATGGATTTTCCACCTAAACATCATGGAAACAATCACATTAAGTAGGTATCCTCATGAGAAAATTCTGAGCTCATATTTCAGAAATCCATCACATGTTTAATGGGGTTCGTTTTTCCATTATACCTATCAAACTTAGGGATTTCACAATGTTTTGGAAAAGGAATCATTTGAAGACTCTTGTCAAATGGATATGGACAAATATCATCCAAAACATGCTTCTTTGTTGTACCCCCTTCGATTTCTTGTATTCTCCCTTGCAATGCTTTTATCTGTTGAGTAAGAGCACTAAAATAATTAAGAGGGGCTTCAGGATTTTCTCTAAGCCCCTCCATGTTGAAATCAACAAGTAACTTAGCACCTTGATTAGCTAGTGAAATAAGATATATTTCCTTGTTTCTCTCTAAAACTCTTTCCATGAGAGTATGGAATTGGGGATCTTGCTCTGCTTCTTGGATCTTTTCTTCCATTATCTCCTCACTATTCGAATTATGAAAGGAGTTGTATTCCCTATCACTATTATCACCCATTTTTATTAATGTACTTTCTCTTTCATCTCCTTCTATGTTCTTTCAAGATCTTGTGACAATAGGCATAAGATTTTGCCAAATTTCAACTAACTTTGATCAAAAGAATGAAATAGTGCAATTTTGATGGATATGAAAGTCATAATAGAATGAAGATTCTATGACTTATGAGATTTCTAATCTTTAGCTCGTGATTCCTTGAGTGAAAGGATGATGATCCTGTTTGCAAGAATTAAACCAAAGATAAAAAATAAAGATGATCTTTCACTTTGTGAGGTTTGATCATAGCTTCATAAAAATTGGGACGAGTAGCGTACACAATTGTAGGTTGGGGAATGTAAGAGGAATGAATACGCTGACTATGATTATGTATTTGAGAAAGGGATCTTCTTTGAAAGAAATCTCATGAGTATAATGGTTCTATAGCATAATCGTTAGTGAAACCTCTAACAAAGTCATGATATCGATGTATAAAGGTTTTGTGTTCAATCAAGAGCTTTCGATTTTGGTATAAAAATTTCCTCTTTTTCAATAACTTCTTATAACTAAGAGATTTCTTTGGCTTCCTAATATTCCTCTCTAGGGAATTCTTGGAAAAAGTTGTAGACTTCCAAACCCTGAGCATAGAAAAATACTAGATTGAGATGATTGATTTTTGGGTGTTAGAAAATTACCCAGGTTTGGAATATAGATACACTAAAGTTTTCAAAAGATGCACTAAAAGATCTAACCTATGCACTAGACTGTTGCATGTATGTGCTAGAATAGAGCACAAATATACTAAAATAGAGCATGAATATGCTGAAACAAGGCACAAATGCGCTAAAACAAAGCACAGGTACATTGAAACAGAGCATAGGTGCACTGAAAAAGAGCACAGATGTGCCAAAATAGACCAGGGATGCGCTAAACTATCCAATTAATTTTTTGAAACAAACATGTTTTGACAGTTTGATGTTTTCGAATAATCTTTATCTGATTAAAATGTGAAAAACATGACATACAATAGCAGACAGTTGTTTTGTAAATCCTAAAATCTAAACAAAGAGTGTATGTTCTTAAGATTTTCACGGGTATTGAACAAGATAAAAAATTCAAAAAGACTCACTCTTAGTTGTCAAATAGGTCATCATAGGAACCACAACCCACATCTTAAAATTGTGTCAACTCACACAGCCATGTCACCCCCTAGAGGGTACCCATGTTGTTGTCTTTTCTAGGTGCTTAATCAAGGTTAGATTTCTTGATCCCTTGAGAAAAAAAAATGTGGCAACTATATGGTGAGTGTCTTGGGGGCATATTCTTCCCTCCCCTTGCACTATGATTGAAATGATGTTTGGGTACTGACACGGCTAGCTTTCTACACTATGGTTCATAGTAAAGGTTTCTATTTGACCTGACAATAGATAAACTCCCTTAGGAGACCTCCAAATCTTTAGAACAAATATTTTGGGGATGGTTATCTTGCACACTTCCATTGAATATGGGTTTCCCCAAAATTCACTTTTGATTTGAGTGGGTTGGAAAACCTGGCTTTGTTTGTTCCAACTTAGGTCATTCCTGTAGGGTGAGTACTTTTTCCCACTACGATAGGCCTTCTAAAGGATGTAATAAAGCATGAATTGCATAAAATAAAAAATGTAAGTCTGGCATTTTGATCACCCAGTTAAGGGGAGAGCATTAATCTATTACCCAACAATCACAACAAACAAATGGTTCAATTTTAAATCCAAATGAAATTTTTCTATGCTAAGTGAAGATTTTGCTTCACAACAAACATTGGATTCATTTTAACCAAGCAAAAATGATGTTTGGTGACTATCCTAGGATTGGTTAATTCCAAATTTACATGTCTATCCTAGGATTGCTTCATTTTACTTTAAAATCAAATTGAAAAATCTTGTCTGTGGATGGTGTCGGAATTAGGATTTTCTTTTACAACCTTTGTATGCACTAAAAGAACTGGCAAATTTATTAAAACAATCAATATATGCGCTAAAATAACTAGCATATGCGCTAGAATAGGTCACCAATGCACCAAAACAGTCATCATATGCACCAAAACAGAGCTCGTATGCACTAATCTATGGGTTGTATGCACCAAACTGAAGCTCTAGTCCATCACTCGTCAGAAAAAACTGTGATAAATAAATTAAAAAATAGGACAAGGCCCCATGGTGGGCACCAAAAATGTGTCGTTAGAATATGTGGATTAACTAGTAAAGTAAGCTAACACACCAATGAAAAATTAGATTAAAGGAAACTAATTTAAAAAAAGACAAAGAAAACTCTAAATAACAACAACTCCTTCAAATGTGTTCCATTGTCCTCTATCTTGAAGGATTCAATGCAAGTCACTGGCTCTCAGTTGGTGTAAGCAACAGGTTATTGAAATGACAACTTAGGAGAATGAGATTTTATGCAGCATGCATGTCTATTGCTATATGATTTAAGCTATGAATTTGAAGAACTAAAATTCTATGAAACTATAATGATTATGCTAAATTAACACAATCTAGGATTCGGGGGTCTTTTTCAACTCACAAGAGGGTTGTATTTATAATTTTTTGAAGGAAAGAATCTAGTTGGCAAAGATCAACAGTTGAGTTTCAAACCTGTCAAGATGAGTGGTGAGAGATTGAGAAGTTGAGAAAAATATGGAAGGTTGAGAGAATGATGAGAGATGTTTCCTCAAACACAACATTTTTCATTCAAAAATGAAGGAAAGTTGTCATTTGTGCACTTCATTTATAAAGAGTTAGTTGATAGTTGAGGAAAAATCTATAATTAAATAAATAAATTTATTTAATTACATGTGACAAAGAAATAGAAGCTTCCATAATTTAAATAAATAATATTTAATTATTTGTGAGAGATGATAAAAGCGCTTTAATTAAATATGAAAAATACTTAATTAAATATGAAAAGAAGAAAGTTTCTAAATAAATATTTTAGAGTATTTAATTATGGAGGAAATAAATCTTATAATTAAATATTTTAGAATATTTAAGTGTGTGAAGAGAAGAAAAATTCTAATTAAATATTTTAGAATATTTAATTATGTGGAGAAAAGAAAGCTTCTAATTAAATATTTTAGAATATTTAATTAAGTGGAGAGAAGAAAGTTTCTAATTAAATATTTGGAATATTTAATTAAATTTAGAAGAATATTTCATTATTTGAAAATTCAAACTTAGAATAGTATGATAATTAATATAAATAAATTATGGAGTTTATTTAAGTTAATTAAGAGGAAGATGATGATAATTAAATAAATATTTATTTAATTAAACTAGAAGAATTAGTAAGGTGAATGATATAAATAAATAGTTGAATTTATTTATATGTAGATGACTTTAGAATATATATATTTATTAGACTGCAGGAATCAGGTAGCATGACCCCCTATAAACTGTAGTGCATCTGGTAAAAATTTTAACATGACCGATGACATTGGCGCAACACGCCCTTTGGTACCATGGGGGTGGGGAGACTAGACCTCGTGACCAACCTCTTGCAACAGGAAATATTTAGCCAACTGAGCTAGGGCCCCAACCCCAAAATATTAATTAAATAATTCATATTTAATTAATTAACAGGCTTGATTTAATGTGACCATTTTTAGATGTGTACAAATACCACTTGGCTCAAAAAAAAGGACTTGTAAGAGGATTTAATGCCATGTTGGAGGAAAAATACTTTGGAGGGAGATTTCAAATTGGAAGAATATTCCAACAAGATGTCTTTTTAAATGAAAATAAGAGATTTTATAAATCAAATAAATTGATTTAGTTGTGCAAGTTGCAAAATCTAGAGGATTTGATGGATTGGAGTTAGAGTTAATTAGGATTTAATTAACTTAGATAGGGATTAGTTTGATTTGACATTTTGACTTAGATTTTTAGATTTATTTAAATAAAAAATTAGAGGAATTTGAGAGATTAGATTTAATTAAATAAAGTTTGATTTATTTAATTAAAAGAGGAATATTAGGATTAAATCAAATTGATTTATTTAATCAAAGAGGCAATATTATGATTAATTAAATAAAATGATCTATTTAATTAACATAAGAAATATGATTTAATCAAATAAATTGATTTATTTAATTACAAGAGGAATTATGATGAATTAATTAAATAAATAATATTTAATTAACTAGTTAGTAAAGAAGTGATCAAGAAAGAACTGATGTTAGTAAATCAGGATCAGGTGTGTGATGTTAATTAGGATAATTTGAATGTCTACATTTTCCCCCTCTTTGAAGCAATGTACTTGTTGTGTCGATTCAAAGAATAACTTCGTCGAGATCAAAATTTAAAAAAAAATTCTGATTTTTTCAAATGTTGCACTACTGCCCCAACGGAATAATTATGTTGGTATATTGCCCCCTTGAGAGATCAAGCAGAAATATTAATTTTTTGATCAAGATCACGATAAAATGTGAGAGGAGTGGCTCTACTGATCAAAGGACGAAAGATAATTCTTTAGAAAGATCAAATATTTGAGGTAGACAATTTTGATGATGTATAGACAGTCATCATCCATGGGTAGCTTGATGTATATTTTGAGATATCACACAAATTTTGGATAGAAATGTTAGTAAATATAGAAGAATAAGAAGAAAATAATGATGACAAGAGGATCCAACAAGTCTATGAATCATTAATAGTTTCTTAGATATGA
>VCHN02000014.1:41675491-41856631 GCA_007115665.2 Sequoiadendron giganteum | reverse complement strand
TATTCGAAACACCTCCACACCCCTGCAAAGCTAAGTTCTAGTTTTGGAGTATGTTAGCCTTTAGGGTGGATTAAGGGCTAAGGAAGAGTTGTAAACATTGCACCAAGGTTGACTTGGTAGGTAGAGTTGTGATGGTAGTTGGGTTGGCAAGGAGAACCTAAAAAAGAAGAAGGTCCTATAGGTTAGGGTGGTGAAGTAAGACACCAAGGAGGTCTTCCAGGTAAGACCTAGAGTAGGAATCAATGATTGATTCCTCCAACCTCCCTATCAATGTCCATAACTGTTTAATAATTGGATTACCTAGTTCAGGGTCTTGATATGACTGAAACTATGGATTAATGGATTGGTTTGAAAATTTTTGTTTATTCATGAGCGCTTGTAGGGGCTAATCTTTAACATTGGTATGAATATTACCCCTATAACTTGGAATGCCAATTTTAGAAGACTTACTTGGAAATTGAATAGAAACCTCAGAAACCTCTTCCTCTATTGGTTAATGTTTTATTGGTGCTTGGGAAACCAATATTCTAATTTTCTCTTCGTTAGCAGAAATATCTTCTTCATAATGTATTCTTTATCTCCAACTCCTGTTCATGAAGGTAGGCCTGATAATCTAACTCTTGTTGCTACATATCAAGCTCTCGTTGCCTCCTGAACTCTTCTATCTACTTTGCGATGTCTAACAATATGTCCTTGGTGTCATTCATGCTATTCTTCATATCATCAACCTCTTGGAGTTGATTTTGGACATATAAATTTTGATATGAAGGTTGAGCAAGGCTGGGTGGAAGGTAAGCATGTTGAGCATGCTGATATACTATTGTTGCATGGCTATTTGTGATAAAAATAGCAACATAGATACTTGGGTATGGTTGATAAGGATGTGGATATGCAAGATTTTCATGAAACATTGGTGAAAACATGCTCAACACTTTGTCTTCTTGAAACCAATAGATTGTGCTCAGAGTCACCGGGTATAAACTGTAACCTCTAAAAGGTAAAAACACTATTATATATACCAGAACAACATATTTCAACTTGAATTCTTTCTCTAAAGTGTTCTCTAACTTCAGAGTCCCATTGGATGTGCCAAAAACTATTATCAACAAGATGGCATCAGTGATGCAAAGTTGTAAAGCTCTGCAATCCTGTGAAACATTTGAATATCCTTAGGTTGTGGGTACCCTATAATGAGGATAGACCTCTAGGTTATGGGTCAGTTCCCCTTTTTGATCTCTTAGAATTTAATGACTTGTGTGGAAAAAGGACAAAGACTAAACTATGAAAATGTATGAAACTCTAATTATAAACTTCTTCTAGGAGGTGATGCACCAAAGAAAACTATATGTAGACTAACTCACAATTAATATTCCTAGAAAATCTGCTAACATAACTCAACTTGAGCAAAAAGATCACATAAATAATTCATTAAAAGGATTTGTTTATCCTTTTCTTACTAAGGAAAATTGGGTTTTCACAAATTAGGAGAAAAGATAAACTTATGAGCACAACTAATGACCTGTGACAAACTGCTATTGTGTACATGCATTATTAAATGAGAGAAATTTAAAGGTTTCTAATATTGAAACACATCAAACTTGCATCAAATCATTTGAACAATACAAAACATCAAAAATTGTGAAGGTAATCTCTATTTCTATTGAATATTCCGAAGGAAAATTCTACAAAACTCAAAAAATATGCTGAAAATGAAATACTGCTCTATATTAATCAACTAAAAATAAAAGCTGAGTTACAAGATAGTCTCTTTGCAGAATGCAAACGTAGAAAACAAGAATTGAGGAAAAAATGTGCCAAGAGGTGGAAGAAACAATCAATTGAAAAGGTAAAATATCTTCGAAACTCTACTCATGAGAAAATAATAAAAGCCTTGAAAAGAGTGCCCACAATTGAAGCAAACTAAACTCAAAATAATGCAAACTCATCCTCTTGATATGCATGACCAAAGTCTCTCCAGAAATGATGTGAAACTGCAGTTATGTCTCAAAAAACCACACCATTTTCTCCACCTTTTCTTTGCATGATTAGTTAACTGAAAAGAGACTAAATTTTCCACTTTTGCATGTTCTGACCTTCAGTTCGCTTTACTTGTATTTCTTACATGATCTTGGGAAAAAGAGAATTGTTTGGTTAAATATTAAAGATAATCAATTTGATTATTTTAATATTTGATATGTAGTAGTCCTTTTATACATTACATATTAAATATTAAGGTAACTATTACCTTTAATATTTACTTTAGTTACCGATTTCCTTTTTCTAAAATCATGCCAAAATATAAGTGAAGTGCTTCTTCACTTTAAAATCAAATGACAATTTTAAAATTTGCAATATTGTCCATCTTGAAATTCATGAACTCTCTAATAGTCATTAGGTCTATTGAATTAAAGTCAAGAGCACGACAACAATGTGAAATGATTTTATTTGAAAACACAAGTCAAAACTACTCCCATCATTCGAATTAGGGCATTTGAGTAAAATCCATCGAACCTTAATCTTTTCTTATTCTTCATTTTGCATCTTTTGAGAAAACATGTTGTGTTGCCAATGATGGATAGCCAGGGTTTGGAAACTTGAAATAATCCATTATATGTTGATTCTGGGTGGTTTCCTCAATATTCTCACAGAGGTAAGCATTTTTTTGTCATGATTTTGAATGCCAACCTCCATTTTCAAGGCATTTTTGGCTTCCATAGCTGCGACTATGATGTATTATTGATGCATTCCTATTTTTCTTTCTATTGTTTATGCTTTCTCTGGCTTGAGGCCACTATTTGAAGGATTTATAAAGGTTATGTTGTCATGGAATTCAAATACATCTTCAACAGAAAAAATGGTAAGCTCTCCATTGTTTGAATCTTTGCATTCATCACTTTACTTCTGCATTAAAATTGCTCTTTTTGAGCTCCAACAATGATGGGTACTGTAGAAACCCAAAATTGTCCATGTCATAACATTACCTAGTCGATACATGACCTTGTAAAACATCTTGTAATATTTTACCCTAGGTCATTACATTATCCCACTTATCCCATTTATTCCACTTAATCACCTTCCCAATTAATTAAATAAATCTCATTTATTTAATTAATTCCCCCTTCACATGTCTCAAAATAATTCAAATTAAATATTTGAATTAATCCCTCACTTATTGTCACATTGCAACATGTGTCACATGACTACAACTCTTCACATGCATAAATAATTTAAATAATTTTATTATTTAAATTATGAGATTCCCACTCACATCCTATTTTTACCCCCATTCATTGTGTGTCATAAGCATCTTTTCTTCCAAAATAAATAAAAGAATCTCACTTATTTCCTCACATCTTAATTTTAGCCTCATGTCATAACCCACTTAATGTGTGTCATAGGCACTAAAATAAAATTTTAATCCTAGCCACACATATCACAAATTTGACTTTTAATCTTGGCCATCGAATCAAATCAGCCTTCTCCTATAAATCAAGCCTTTCATAGGCCATTTGGGGAATCTTCTTCTAGCATCATTACTCTGCCAAAATTTCTTTTTATTTATCTATTTTCTTCTATTATCTTTAATCTTATCGTTATGCTGCAAAAATGAGCAATCAACATATCAACAATCAAACCTTCAAAATCTTGCATTCTCATGCAGGTGGAGAAGAGCAATGGAGATAAATCAACTGTAGCTTGAAGATCGGTTTGCTTTGCTTTCTTGTTTTGATTTTCATGCTAGTTTGTGCTCTATTGTGCTTGTTAGGGTTTTCATATTTTGTTGTTTTAGTTTTATATTTGATTTTCCCTAATTACATATGGTGAACCCGACATGAATCCTTTGATCTAGCTTGCTTTTTGCAGGTTTTATTGTTTTTTTGTTGCAGATTTATTAGTTTTTGGATGAAACCTGAGGTTTTAAAAATTCCATCATATCTTTCAAATGGCTGCATATTTCTCTACATGATTTTCACAGAAGCTTACAAATCATCTCAATGGGCTACAGTAAAAAAATTGAGATTTTATCAATAGTTTCGTAGGCGTTATCACTATTTTATGTTTTTTCATAAAATTTACTTTCTGAACGCAAATCAGTGAATTTTTCCAAAATGTTTACATTTTTGGAAAACTCTTGTAATTTTAATAGGGGTCTCTGTTTTACATATTTAATTTATAGGTCAAATACAATGCGAAATAATCCGATCTTTGTTTTCTATATGTTTTTCACAAATCTGCGTTTCTGAGTGCAAAACAGGGAATTTTTCTAACTTCTTTACATTTTGAAAATTTCTCATAAAATTAGTAGGGATTACTTCTTTGAGTTTTTATTTTTTAGATAAATAATATCTTCAAATAATCGAATCTAATTTGGTTATGTTAAAAATGTGTATCTGAAATTGAAATTTCCTGATGAACTTTTTGTTTTGGCTGCATTATAATATCATTTTTTTTATTTTGGAGATGATCATAAGGAGCTGTAGTAGCAACAATATCAGTCATACACATCAAATTGGAAAGCAAAAGTTTTCGGGTGCACTCATTCTATTATCTTTATCTAGCATTTAATCAATCAATTCTGTTTGCAAGACACTTGAATTTGGAGCTTTAAAACGAACACCTTGTTTGCAATCACACTTTTAAATTGAGCTTAAAAGAACCATTGTCTTCAATCACACAATTTTTCTTTGGATTAAAAAAAAACAAGTGCCTGAATTTTTTTACACATATTTCAATTTTCTAAAGGGAAATTAACAATTGCTAGTGTGAATCAAATGTGTGTGTGATAAAAAACACCTCACTTGGTTTGCTTTTGTCAAACCCTTCATAGGAGGCCTGATAGGGGATTTCATCACCCCTAGGGATGACCTCAATCAAAGTGTGAATCGAAAGACACGCTTCTTTGAGAGTTAAAATCTTGTCACTCTTCGCTAAGCCCCAAAGAACTTTATACCTTTGGGAAGTGAAGGTGAAGGGTGGGTTACCCCTTTCTCCCAATTGTGTGGCAAGATTTTTCTTTCAAATTATCCTTAGTCAACCTCGTGCATCCTAGCTTAAAATCTAATTGGCCATACCCACTTGACTATTTCTAGGACTTGTTGATGTGTCTTCTTCAAGTGTGTGCTTAATCATCACATTCATAATTTTAAATTCAAACTTGCTTATGTGTCTTGCGTGTGTGATTCATGTGTGTACATGTGTAATCATTTGTTTGCAAATCGCCATATCAAGCTATGAACAACAACACATAAACATATCATTCTAATCATCTTAATCATCCTTTTTCTAATCACATTCAAATCAATTTCATCCTAATCAATCCAAGTCATCCAATCTAATCATTCCACATCATCATCACCTTAATTTGAAGGAAACATTTGCTAAAATGGTCCTAATCCTTAATGATCTTAGTCACAAGCCCAAGGTCATACTTCAAGAAGCCCCTTCACCTAATCATGAAGATAATCCAAAACCATATATCCTCCAAGGTGGGTCAAACTTTGCTCCTAGTGATGATGAGAACTTTGCAGATCTTAGTGATGATGAGAACTTTGTAGATCCTAGTGATGATGAAAAATTTGTTGAAATCTTAGGTCACCTTAATGATGCTATTGACAAGGGAAATACCACCATAAATTTGGAATCATACACCATTCCATTTACTAGTCCTCCATCCCCATCTAATAAAATATCTATCTCAAAACACACTAATCCTACACCAACACCACCATCCAACTTCTCAAGCTCTAATCCATCAACCAAAGAATCCTTTAACAGTTTTCTCCAAAGACTACTAGCATGAAATAGACCATCCCCATGTCAAGCACCCATTAATGAGCTTACCAATGAACCTTTGAATGTCATGTCTATTCTTCCAACTCCATCATGTGGTCCAAAAAATATTGATCTTATATATCTAAGTCAAATTCCATCATGCCCTCATGTTGTTGATCATAAAGAGCATACCAAACCTCTTTTAGAGCCTTCCACTTCCATTTCCACTCAAATCCAAGAGCTATGTTAAGAGCATTATCCTAAGCATGAGAAAACATTAACCTCTCATTCTAATCAAGATCTAGGCCCTTCTAATGATCCCACTCATAACATACTTGGTCATATTAATGATGAAGCCTCCCTCTATGATCTAGATCCTACCTATGATCAAGAAGACTATGATGATCCCCTTAGCCAACTCTATGCATTCCATGGTCAAGAGCCTATCACTTCACCTATCCATGAGCAAGAAACCTCCATTTCTCCTATAGACCCCCTACCTAGTCTTATCCATGATCCCACATTATCCACTTGTCATGATGAGACACATGCCTCCCAAGTAAATGCGGAAGATCAAACCAATAGTGTGGATCTAAATGAACATAATCAAGATCCTAATGATCCTTCCACATCCACTATAAACCCCATTTCAAATCCACCAACATGTCCTATTGGTCTATCCATATTTATTCATGAATGTTCCTCCGTAGAACAACAAAAACCTTTATTCACTTCACCTTCTTCATCTAATTATGAACTCAAGTCTAGTGTCCAAAACACACCTAGTCCCATTTTCCATTGCATGCTTCAAAACATGAACTACCAAGGTAAAGGTTTAGGCCTTCACGAACAAAGTATTTTGGAGCCAATCCATGTCAAGGTCCCTCCATGCTCTTATGGCCTTGGATATACACCCCAAGGACACCAATCTAAAGATGTTGGTACTTCCTCCATCCATCATAAGTCCTCTTCTCACCATAAATCCTATCATATGCCTAAAACATATGTTGCCATCCCTCCTCCATCATCTTACAAATGTCAAAAGCATGTGACCGTACATCTTCCACCATCAAATTTTCCACCATTGCTTCCAACTCCTAATATCCCTCCATCTAATCTACCTCCACTACTCCCAACACCTAATATCCCCATTATCCAATCCCCTTATCCACCTATCCATAAATCCTCTAAAAATCCTAATCATGACCAATCAATGCACACATTGTCTAAACATAAAGCTTCCACTCATTCCACCATACCCATGGGATTCAAAAGAAAAAAATTTGATGCCTCTATCTATAAAGTGAAAAATCTGAAGGTTCCTCATGCCCTAGGACAAAAAATCAAAGAACCAAAGAAAAATCCATCCAACAAGCAATATAAGTCCGTACTTTCAAAAAAAAAGTCTAAAAGAAAAATGGTTTGGGTACCTAAGAAAAAGGAAAACAAGTCAAACGAGACATCTACATCTCAAAAATCTCAACCATCCACTTCCACATCACATTCCTACTCTATTCAAGAATCTCATATTCCATCTCACAAGAAAAATAAAATTCCTAAAAATACTAAATCTATGTGGGTACCTAAAGCACTTCATCACCCATCTCCTAAGCAACCATCTCCATTACTTCCTACAACCCCCTCCACATCAAAATATTCAACATTTATCACAATGTGTGCAACCATTGGTCATGGTTCCCTTTCATTTCACAATAATTCCACATACCTCCATCTCCTCACCCTTCACTCATTATCCAACATATCTCCCTCATCACCTTCCTATCATTCATGCTTTTGGCTAAGACTCTCATTCATCTCCCCTACATAATCCACATCATAATCCACCAATCCCTCCATAATCCACATCATAATCCATCATCTACCTATTCCATCTCCCTTACCAACATCTATGAGCATAATGACATTTGACATGGTCCATGCGATGAAATCCATCTCTAGTGGGACTATCACCTTTCATGGAACTAGACACTTGAGTCCCTCCTATCCATATTCCCCTTCTCTTATCCAAAATCAAAAAAGTCAAAAAAAGAAAAGAAAAAAGAAAAAAAATTCCAAAAAGAAAAAGAAAAGAAAAAGAAAAGAGAAATCCCTTCGTCCAATGGTGAAAACCTGGTAAACAGGTACCCTAGATAAGTACCATGATGAAAACTTGGAAAACAGGCATCATGTGTAGGTTGATCTTCTATGTCACTTACACTTGGGGGCACTTTATCTCATCTGCACTATCTATCCTATCATGTCATTTCTTATCATATCATTTTCATCCTACCTACCATCTTTATCCATCATACCCATATACTTATCATATTGAGTCCATTCATCCTCTCTTCCTCTTTTTGATCTTGATAAAATAATGGGGCAAAATGTTGAAACACGCTTTGTATATCTTTTGATATACCTCATCCTTCCAAACAAGCCTATCATTATCCTAGTGTCATAAGCTTTGTCATGAAGAATCCTAAGTATTGTACCTAGAATGGGGAATGTTATTCCTATGCAACATAGTCTTTGGAGATCACATCCCTGGCCTCTTATGATGCATACATCCATTTCATTCACTATGACCTATCATTTTTTATCCATCCATATATCATGAGCCTTTTGTCCCTTATCCTATCACCCACCCTTTCATCCATCAATCCCATCTACCTCCTTGCACCTAGACTTGGTTTTCCCTTGTCATTGATATCTAGCAAAAAGGCTACCCAAATTGTCATCCATTGACATCTCAAAACATCTCAAAAAAGTCCTGAAAAAAAATCCAAAAAAAATATCAAAACATTTCAAAAATCCAAGCAATAAAATCAAACCAAATCACTAATTCCAATCAATTCAATGCATCAATTCAACTTCTTCAAATCAATTTCTTGATCAAATTATCTAATCACATCACTTCTTCTAATCAAATTCATTCTTCTAATCAAACCCATTCTTCTAATCAATCTATTCATTATCATCAAATCTAATCATTTCTTCATCAATCCAATCAATCAAAATCATTCTAAGTAAATCAATCCTCAATTTAATTCATCAATCATCATCCAAATATTCAAATCTAGCATCTTCAATCATTCCAAGCAATAATCCAAATACAAGTCAATCCTTAATCCATACCAACAAAGCTAATCAATCTTTCCAAATTATCCATTCACATCCTTTGGTCTTGATCCTAATCTTGTTGTAAACCCAATCAATCAATCAATCATCCTCGTGTTGATCTAGGGATATATCGTTCCCCACAATGACAACACTATCATCATCATCATCAATCAATCAATCGATCATCTTTGTGTTGATCTAGGGATATATCATTCCCCACAATGACAACACTATCATCATCATAAATCAATCAATCAATCATCCTTGTGTTGATCTAGGGATATATTGTTCCCCACAATGGCAACACTATCATCATCAATCAATCAATTAATCATCGGTTTACAGCTTGACAAGGGAAATACCTTGTTTTTTTTTTAATCATTTTTGCATGCTTGCTTGCTTGTGTGTGTTATCATTTTTATCTTGCATTTGCATCAAATTTGAATCACTCCCAGCTAATATTCATATCTTGTATCTAGACAAGGTTGTATTACATTGGGGCATGAGACACATCGTCACCTTGGTGCATAACGTCTAGTGTTATATCAAACATATGATTGCTCACTTTATTGCAGCATAGTGTGTCATTTTTCTTTTTCATCTACTTCTTATCTTGTATCATTCATCTTTCCCCTCCTTTATCATTTCATTCATTTCAAGAGAATATCTGTGTTTATGCAACCCGCCTATCCTCTCGAGGGGGCATCATCATCATTATCATATTCTATATCATCATCCCATTTCTTCATATCTTTTGCATCATCATATTATTCTATCATCCCTTTCCTTCATTCATCATACTCCTCACTTTTTCAAGTGGTTGGGGCATCATCTTTTTTCATCTATCCATACCTTAGCTTCTTTGAAATGATGTTACTCAACATAAATTTCACCATCTCGAACATCATCTCAAAGAGGGGCAAAATGTAGACACCCAAAATTGTCCATGTCATAACATTTACCTATCGATACATGACCTTGTAAAACATCTTGTAATATTTTACCCTAGGTCATTACATTATCCCACTTATCCCATTTATTCCACTTAATCACCTTCCCAATTAATTAAATAAATCTCATTTATTTAATTAATACCCCCTTCACATGTCTCAAAATAATTCAAATTAAATATTTGAATTAATCCCTCACTTATTGTCACATTGCAACATGTGTCACATGACTACAACTCTTCACATGCATAAATAATTTAAATAATTTAATTATTTAAATTATGAGATTCCCACTCACATCCTATTTTTACCCCCATTCATTGTGCATCATAAGCATCTTTTCTTCCAAAATAAATAAAAGAATCTCACTTATTTCCTCACATCTTAATTTTAGCCTCATGTCATAACCCACTTAATGTGTGTCATAGGCACTAAAATAAACTTTTAATCCTAGCCACACATATCACAAATTTGACTTTTAATCTTGGCCATCGAATCAAATCAGCCTTCTCCTATAAATCAAGCCTTTCATAGGCCATTTGGGGAATCGTCTTCTAGCATCATTACTCTGCCAAAATTTCTTCTTATTTATCTATTTTCTTCTATTATCTTTCATCTTATCGTTATGCTGCAAAAATGAGCAATCAACATATCAACAATCAAACCTTCAAAATCTTGCATTCTCATGCAGGTGGAGAAGAGCAATGGAGATAAATCAATTGTAGCTTGAAGATCAGTTTGCTTTGCTTTCTTGTTTTGATTTTCATGCTATTTTGTGCTCTATTGTGCTTGTTAGGGTTTTCATATTTTGTTGTTTTAGTTTTATATATGATTTTCCCTAATTATAGGTACTTTTCTTTCTTTCTCCATGTGTTACTTTCATTGTTTCTGAAAATTTACATACCCATGGCCACGGATCTATGAAGGAAAATTTGGGTATTACATATAAATCTTTAGAATATGCAAAAGAAATAATGCTTTGATTTTTTTTTTTTCTGAACAATACAAGGGAAATTATAGACCCATCCAAGGCCGCAACCTCATCTCATATTCCTCTTATTTTCTAAGTATTCTTCTTGCCTGTATAAGCTCAAATCTTCCGCATTACTCTATATTTGAGATTTTTGATACAAACCCCAAATGGTTTTAGTGTTTTGTGAAGAAAAAATCCTCTCTCAAGTCACAACTATGAGAGCACAAACTAGGTTTTTCTCAAACACTTGGTGTAACTTCGATTCCTCTCCATTTCTGAATGTGCAAAAAGATAACATTGTTTCACCTTTTCCTAAACAAAAGCCAAAGAAAATATTCTCCAAACACGGCCGAGACTTCTATATTTTTGGGTTTTCAAATTCTCTGAATGTGATACCATTGTTGTTCATTTTCTTTTTGAAACCTTAGCTCCATCAAAGAAGTTTCTTATTTTCTTCAATAGAATGCATTCTTAGCTTCTCAATATTGTTTATTCTCTGAAGAAAACAACATGAGTTCACCTTCTTTAATGTATGAATTGTATCTCCATCTTGTTTTTTCTAAAAAATGCAAACTTTTTTCTTCATAACCTGGTATATAGTGACAATATTGTTTAATTTTCTGAAAAGAACATAACTCCATTTTTTCCTTACTGTATGCAATTCCTCCTTTGAAACCTGTATATTTTGACAACCCAAATCACTATTCTTTGAAATGCTTCTAATGAAGAATCTGATTCTTTTCAATAGAAATGAATGCATTCCTTGAGTTTGCACTTGAAGTACTTCTTGAATATTCATGATGAGGCTACTGTATCTTTCTTTCATTCTTATACTGATTAAAGTTAAGATTTCTATCTCTGAGAACATATATTCAAATGAAACTTAACTCTCGTTTGCTCCTCCTATTCTTTATATGCAATTCTATTTCAACATGATCTATTGTAGACATCATATGAGCTCCTTCATTGTTTTGTGTGTTGTTTTGATTGTGACCTTAAATAATGTATGCATGTTCACTATCAGTCAAATGATAATGTACCTTTGTTGTTTTAATCATATTGTATGGCAGCAAACAAAATGTAATTTTCTTTTTTGTTCATCCGCATGTGTATACTGTACTATCTTGACTCCTCTCTTGTAAATGAGAGGATGCAGTATGTTGGGCTTGACCCTTGTGGGGGCCCATTTCACTCTACATACTAAAATTTTGAACATAATGAACCATCAATAGAACATGTACTTGTACCTACACAGTGAACAAACATGTTAGATAAAAATAATACATCTGATGATGATTTGCCTTGGATATCTTGGATACAACCATTCATTTTGATTTTCTTGATCAATTATAAGGTAGCAAGTGCTTTCATTGATTAGATATTCATAGAATAATGAATGAAACCCTGATCTCTAACATATGCTTTTCCACCCTTGCAGATTTCTCCTTGGAGCTGCAACTGGACAACTCAACAATACTGGTACAACCTCCAATAGCAGGATTTTTCATTCACCAGGAAATGACGGGTCCCATATCTAATTTTATGCATTTATTTTCCTTGTATTTACTTTCTATCTTATATATTTTCAGATACAGTTACTCCCATGACTTGTGTGGGAATTTTTGAGCACTTTTTGATCTTTAATGAACAAGACAACAACATTGTATATATTTGCATTTGAAACTGAATGAAATGCAACATATTATCATGCAACTTTTGTAATCTCTTTCTGTTGTAAAATATTGCATAAAAAGAATTGGACTTCATCTAAAAAATTCATATGGAAATGATAATGATTATTATAATTTAATTGAAGTAACTTTCACATTAAAGTAGTCAGTTGTTCTAGCTTTATCAAAATGAGTTGAGGTGAAATTTTGTGTAACATCTGGAACTTACCGTAAGATATGATATGACTCTATTCTCTTAACCATGTTTTCTTGACTCATTCAGACAACTATATCCTAGATCGTGAGACGTCTTTTGTTGTGAGAAGAAAAGTTATCTCTGAAAAAGTTCAACTTTTTATTCTACTAATGTTCCTTGCTTGGCATACTATGTGGGAGACTCTGCATTATATTAAGGTGAACGTTCATATGCTACCGTTTGGTTGATAGTCTCTATTTTGGTAGTATGATGGGAAATTAATGTGTTCTTAGATCCCAAAGGTGTTTACTTTGAGGATTATTTGTTGGTTTAGATAATTGTGTTCTAGTCTTGGCTGACTCAACATATGCAATATTTTATGAAGACTAGTTATGATTTATGGATGTTAGCTGACTTGATATAATGCACTACATGGATAAAATGATTAAATCATATATGGTGCCAACAAATATATATATATATATATATATATATATATATATATATATATATATATATATATATATATATATATATATATATATATATATATATATATTTCATCTAATTAGGCCAACCTAATTGATGATTAAGATATGCTTATATATATATATAAGGTGTTTTGAGGAATGAGATGTGCAATGAGGAAGATCAGAAGTGGATATATGGAATGCATGTGAAATGCAAAGTGAGGATCAAAGCCTAAATGCTTTATCGGTTATGGATCAGTGTAGTTTTGTTTAGTGACTACTATGTGAGACAATACTTCATATTATGAGCTTCATTGGAACAAAACCTTGCACATTGAAGGTGTATCCTATCAATTAAATCTTTTGGCATTGAGCCACTATCAATGTATCTTGGTGGTTAGCCATATTTTGTACTTAGGTTGTGAGCCTTTATAAGGATAGCGAGTCTTGGTAGTGAGCCCCATAATACTTTGTAATCAGATATAATATATTGTGAGTTAAACCTCATGTGGTTTTTCCCTCTTTGGGTTTTCCATGTAAAAATCATGGTGTTCATGTGTATGGTTTCATTGATTTGTTTTTATGTTCCTTCTTGTTGATTCAGTCAGAATTGAGATAATGTTTAAATGGATATTAATATGGTTGTATGAAATATTGATTCACCCTCCTCTTAGTATTCCAAATGTTCAACAATCGGTATTAGATCTTGGTTCCTTGGAAGAAGCCTACAAACTTGAGGAAGATCTTGAAATTTGAGCATAAGCAATTTTTTCCTTCGAAAGTAGTCTCTCTCAAATATTTAGAAGAAATGGAAGATCTAAAGGAACTTTTGATAAAAGCGAATGAGTTCATTGAAAAGCTGCAAAGTAAAAGTATTGAAGCATGTGATCTATTGGTTAAGGGAAAATAAATTATCTGTAGCTTGCTACAACAATTGGATGAGAAGAAAATAATTGAAGAATATTAGGAAATTGAAATTCAAAGGAAGATGGATGAATGCATAAAGCTTGAGGAAGAAACATAAATCTTGAGGTTTGATCTAAAAAAAGTAAAGAAGTTTTGAAGACAAATTTAAGATAAGCTCAACGATGCTTGATAAATTGATTACTTCTCAAAGACAAGAAATGGATGAGTGGTTTAGGGTTTGAGGAAGGTCATAATTCTAAAGCGAAGTAATCCACTGGCAAGAAGAATTAGTACAAAAATTGAAAAATTAAAGATCTAAGAAAGGATATCAAAAAAAATCCTATCAAGCGACATGATGCTAAAAGGTATTTATCTTTCAATGGTGTTTGTTATTCCTGCAAAACATTTGGTCATAAGGAAAAGTACTACAAAAGTAAAATGAATGATTCTTTATCATTCTCCGGTAAATGTTTTAAGAGCAAGAAGAATGGATATAAATTTGGTCAGTTGAATAAAAAGGAAAATGAAAAGAAGAATGTTGCTTGCTGTAAATGCAACAATTCAGAACACCCTGGTAATAACTACAGAAGAAAGAAAAATAATTATCTAGCAAAGAAGAATGATCAAATCATTGATTCAAAAGAAGCAAGAAATGAAATGAAAAGGATTTGAAGAAAGGAATCAAAATTATCAATCTTATCTATGCCAAACTCTAGTGCAGATACTCCCATCAATTTCTAAGTAAAAGCAGTGGCTAAGGGGGGGCAATTGTCAAAAAATCTAATAAACCCCCTCATTGGTACTTGTGTCATATCATGGTAGAAGTATATTTAATGTGGTAACAAGAATAAGGTATTTTTCTCAGTTGCATGTGTGAAGGATGAAGTTTGCAGAATTTGAAAGAATGGAGGCGTACACAATTTTCAAGGTAATCTACCTACAAGTTGAAGCATTTATTGAAAAATCATTCAGAATGGAAGGAATAGATTCAAATAATTCTAAAGGCTTATGTATTTTTGGAGAATCATGCAAAGGAAGCTTAAAAGGCAATTCAGAGTTTCAGAGTTTGAAGAAGAAATCAAGTAGATTCAAAGGAGCTCCGAAAGCAGGATATCTATATATTTCTTGTTTGCACAATTTTTCATTTTTATTGCTATGGATAATTCAAAGGTTGTGAATAGTGTGGATAAAGTGCAAGTCATTTTGAAGAGATGATTGAGGAATGTGTCAGAAGAGTCTTTTGGTGCATTCTCATGCATCCCTTTGAGAGTATTTTCCACATAAGATATCTATGCATTTGTTTACAGTAAGGTAGAAGAGATATTTTTGGTTTAGTTGAGTATGATTTCAGAAGGTGAATTGAAAGAGATCCATGATGCTTGGACAATATTAGTTGAGAATAATTTGGATGTTTGGAGGAAAGTTCCCTTGTTTGAGTTTGAGAAGAATTATATTCGAATAGTGTTGACCATAATTCATGATGAATCTCTGTGGATTGATAAATCACATTTGATTACCAAAGAAGCTATTAAAGATGTAATTAGTTTGTGTTCCTCCAAAGCAGTTCCCAAACCGAAGGCTATGGATGTAAAAGAGATAATTGAGGTTGCTGGTGTGAATTTTGAAGGGAAAGAGATTGATTTGAGGTCAATTGTTGATCCGGTAATAAGGTATGCTACTATGGTCATTAGTCATAAAGTTTGTATCCCTAACAATGACCTTACAGCTTCTACTACCTCAATACAAACTATTGTTGATGTGGTTAAAAGAGGTATGAATTATGATTTGTGTGAATTACTTCGTATACATCTTTTGAAAAATTTAAAGGAGGCCAAGAAGATTAAGAAGAATACACTCTGGTATGGCAATTTGGTTGTCTTTTTTCTCTTTTACTTTTTGAGAGAGTTGTCGGCAATAAGAAGGATAGAATGGTCAGATTTAGTGCCTATTAGCCATCAAATCAGGAATTTCATGATAAATCTTGGTAGTTCGGATGCACAAGACACTACCCATGCTGCATTATTTGGAACATTTTAGATGAGAATGAATACAAGGTCTAGGATTCCAGTATGTTGTTGAAAGGTACTCTAGAAGCATAAATTTTCTTGTGTCTATAGATTTTTTTCACATGGAAGTAGTTGAATCAAGGTTAGTTTGGATATCTGAATTGGATTATGAAGTGTTAGAGTTTGAAGTTGATAATTATGCTAAAATTATTTTGGAAAGCCCTAAGAATCTCAATGTAGAAGGTACCTCCAATAACATGACCAGAACAGGGAAGAAAATGAAGAATGTTGTTAAGAAAGAAGTTGTAGAAGGAAGTGAGCTTGAACATGAGCATGAAAGGAAAAATATTGAGAGAGATTTGGAAGAATTGTAGAAGGTTATTCTTGGTGCTAATTTTGTTTCATCTATTTCTATTGTGGATAATCTTCATGGCATGATTGATTCTTTGAAGGTCTACATCTCTAGACTTGAAGTGCTTGTTGGAATCAAGTCTAATGAAGGAAATTTAGAAGATATCAAAGGAAAATGCATGAATATACAGAGTCGAGTGATGAAGGAATTAGAGAGTGTACAAATTTGTGAAGAGGCACAAAAAATACTTTCTTTTTGCCTAAATTGGTTTGGCAATACATTGGATATAAGAAATGAAATAAAGATGAGTGAGTCCCAAATGAGCACTCAAGTAGATACTTACAAGTTAGCAGAAGATAAAGATAATTAGAGGCAGTCCTACATTATATAGATTCAGGGAAAATTATTTTCTCTACAGGATCAAAGGATAGATGATACCAAGAAGTTTGTGGCACTCAGAGACATGATTAAACTCAAACATACTTTTGTTTCCAGTGCTCTTGGCTATATTGGTGAATTATCAGAAATTAATCTTTATCACAATAATTTAGTAGATGGTATAGAATCCTTAACTAATCTTGAGCTATTTTACAAGATTCTTGTAAGTGCAAAAGGTTCATGGGAAGAAGGAAAAGCATCGTGGAAGGCTATCCTAGAGAGTCTCATAGGTTCTTTTTTAGGGTAATTCAATTCTATGTTCATATCTTTTTGGTTATATTTTGATGTGTATACATATATACCAGACCCCTTCCTTTGTCATTGATGTCAAATGGGAAGACATAAAGAGATGAAGAGATGAAGAGAGATAAAGAGACAAAGGAAAAACATTTTGGTGAAGAACGATTTTGATAGGGGGAGTATTCAGTTGTTAGAAAATGTTTTTCTCATACATGTTGCCATCAATGCCAAAGGGGGAGATTGTTGGGGAGCCTTGCAACATGAGAATGAAGTATGGATGGTTTGTGTTGGTTGTTCCTATTTTGTCATTGATGTCAACATGGTGATAACTATATGGGAAGTTTAATTGGTTTATCAAATTTTATTCTCTTCTAGTAATACCCTCGTGTGATGGATCAGTGTATTAGTATTTGAGTCCAGAACTTCCCTCAATATCTGATATGAATCTATTCTCTTAATCATATTTTCTTGACTCATTCAGACAACTATATCCTAGATCTTGAGATGTATTTTGTTGTGAGCATAAAAGTTATCTTTGATAGAGTTCAGCTCTGTATTTTACTAATGTTCCTTGCTTGGCATACTATGTGGGAGACTCCATATTATATTAAGGTGAACATTTATATGATGTGGTTTGGTTGATTGTCTCTATTTTGGTAGTATGATGGAAAATTAATGTGTTCTTAGATCCATAAAGTGTTTTCTTTGAGGATTATTTTCTGGTTTGGATAATTGTGTTCTAGTCTTGGTCGACTCAACATATGCAATACTTTATGAAGACTAGTTATGATTTATAGATGTTATCCAACTTGGTATAATGCACTACATGGATAAAATGCTTAAATCATATATGGTTCTGACAAAGAAAGTTTTGATTATTTTATTTTCATGTAATTAGGTCGACCTAATTGACGATTAAGATATGCTTGTATATATATAGGGTGTTTTAAGGAATGAGATGTGCAATGAGGAAGAGAAGAAGTGGATATATGGAATGAATGTGAAATGTGAAGTGAGGATTAGAGACTAAATGCTTTATTAGTTGTGGATCAGTGTAGTTTTGTTGAGTGAGAAATGTGGGAGACAATACTTCATATTCCGAGCTTGATTGGAACTGAACCCTGCACATTGAAGGTGTATCCTATCAATTTAATTTGTTGGCAGTGAGCCACTATCATTGTATCTTTGTGGTTAGCCATCTTTTGTACTCAGGTTGCAAGCCTTTTTAGGGATAGTGAGTCCTGGCAGTGAGCCCCAAAATATTTTATATCCAGATATAATATATTGTGAGTTAACCCTCACTTTCATTTTTCCCTCATTAGGTTTTCCACATAAAAATCTTGGTGTTCATGTGTATGGTTGCATTGATTTGTTTTTATGTTCCTTCTTGCTGATTTAGTCAAAATTGAGATAATTTTTAAACGGATATTTAATATGGTTATATGGAATACTGATTCACCCCCCCTCTTAGTATTCCATATGTTCAACAATAATGGACAAGATTAAAGGGAAAATTACTATGTGGAACAAATAGTTCCTCTCCTTGGCTGGAAGGCTTTAGGTGTGTCAAAAAATACTCTCCTACTACAACATTTATTTTTCCTATGTCTGGTTCTTTAATTCTTATTAGATCAATGCTATCCAGAAAAGGATAAGGGAGTTTTTGTGGTCACATGGTAAAGAGAAGAGGCACTCAGTGAAATGGGAATGGTGCACTATTGCAAAATCAAAAGGTGGCCTGGGGTTAAAAGACTTGAGACTACAAGGTATTGCCCTAGCATCTAAGTGGGTGATTGGAGCCTTGGAAGGGGGAGAGACATTGAAGGTACTAATCAGGAAAAATATCCTTAATTTTGTCCCCAACCAAGCAAAAGCATGGAAAATTCTACCCTTCAATGATATCGTTAGTAGTGAATGGACTATGAGACCTGCCGGGTCCAATGTCTTCAGGACCATTTGAAAGGCTTTGGAAATAATTAAAAAGAGAGTAACCAAAAACCACTTCACCAAAAGTGATAATAGGATCATCTTGGCCAATAGATCAATCTGGTGGAATTTTAAGCATAAAGACAAGCCACTTGCCTTAATCCAAGGATTCTCAACAAAGAACTGAGCTCACAAAGGAATTAAAAATTTCAATGAAATTCTAAAGGATGGTAAGCTAAAATATTGGAATGATCTGAGTATAGATTTCAATATACCTCACAGTAATTGGAGGACATATACTATCCTAAGGGAAGCTTGTAGTCAGCTTTAATTTTCGATGAAAACTAAAATTGATCTCTCAATTTAAGGAATTTCAATGGAAAAATGGGAATAATTTAATGAAGACAAAGGAAAAGGAAATTAACTCCATGCTAACAGAACAAATACACTTAACAAAGCATATAAATAAGATATGGGAAATAAACCTGAGTAAAAATTAGTGGTGAAAAATCTTTTAGAAAACTTGGCATAAAGAACTTGTGGCTAAGAAGTCCTATTTCAGATGGCTTCTAATAATACACAAATTAGTTTTTTAAAAGCAAGCATGATGAAATTGATGTATGTAGCTTATGCAAAATACTTGAAAAAATTAAACACATTTTCTTTAATTGTATTTTTGTTGAGGAAATTTGGAACATGTTTTGCAACAAACAAAATATATACGGAAATAATGGTGAACCATTGCCTAAAAATATATTATTTAATCATAATGTTAAGAT
Organism: Sequoiadendron giganteum; assembly: GCA_007115665.2. NCBI lineage: Eukaryota > Viridiplantae > Streptophyta > Pinopsida > Cupressales > Cupressaceae > Sequoiadendron > Sequoiadendron giganteum. The sequence continues at coordinate 41,836,833 of VCHN02000014.1, read as the reverse complement.
GGTAAAAGACTACTTTATTTTGGAATTGCCTCTCAACTGATATTTTATGGGCCACATGGAAAGCACAAAATGAAGATAGGTTTTAAGGGAGGAAGAGGTTGCTTATTGAGTCTTTCAAGAGACTCATTCTCTATAATGTTTCTATGGAGGTATATATCACAATGGAACTTTCAAAAGAATATTTTTGGAGATACCTAGAGAAAAAAGGTAAAAATTGGCATACTTGAGGCTAGGTATGGACACATGTGGCATGAAGGGCACCCTGGGGTTGATGTATTTCTAAAATATTTTCAAGCATTCCAAAATGATATCATGGAGGGGCCAATTAGAAAATTTGATAAAGCACAAAATAAGGGGGATAAGACACAAGGATTCTCTAAAGAGGAGAAGGAAGCATCAGAGGTACTGTTGACCCTAAAGAATGAAAAGAAGGATAAAAGATGTAGGTGTGCTAATAGGATAGGTTAAATTCTACAATTTGGGACAATGATGGTCATCAATTTTGTGATTTTCTTTGTGGCTACAAAGATGTATATCTGTATTTAACAAAGTCTTATACTAGTTTAGTAATTTTGTATAACTGATACCCGATATAGTATTATAACTGGGGCTAGCAATGACCATAAACATGGATATTGATATGATCTAATAGGGGATATACTATGGATATGATGTAACAAGGGATAGAATATGGATATGATGTAACAAGGGATGGATTTTGGCTATGATGTAACTCCAAGACTGCAATATGTATATATTGTTTCCTCTATACTTAATACAAAAAAATACAATTTAACACATGAAATCATAAGATTAAGCCTTACTCTAATGGAACTTGCAAATTTTATATAGATCTGAGAGGGTTTAATATTTTTTACCTATCCTCAAAATGCTACTACTGAGTGTCCTCTAGGACTCATTCGCCCAATGGTGAATTGGTCTTTGTAGGGTTTCTGAAATCAATATCTAGGTCCTTTGGTCTTGTGTTTGCACTCCCAAATTCTTTGGATTTCACAATCGAAAGTTCAAAAATAAATCCCATAGGTGAGTTTACATGGCTTGATGAAAACTTTGACAACTTTGAAAACTTTGATTTTTTTTCCAATTTTGTTTTTTGATAGATCTTCAATCCTTCAACAACCTAAGATCTACAAAACACACACAAGGGGGATTTTTTTTTTTTTTGGTGAATGGGGGTTTTCCTTGGTCAAACACAATTTTGGTAATTAAACCTTGAATTGTGTTACACCCCAATTGTGTAATTACTATTTACTATTACTACATAGGGTAAATATGAATGCAATGTGAATTTTGGAGATGAATAAACTATGTTTGATGCGTTATATGTGAATGTTATCTCACTTGATGTTATCTCATGGAAAAGTATTGCATAAATGTGAATGGATGGTTGTTGAATTGTTATTATAACTTTTGAGATGTTTTACATTTACTCCATATGTTGTAAATAAGTGACTTCCATGCACATGCGTTAGTGGATGCAGGTATATGTTCGATTCCTCCAGGAAGAGGGGAAGTATCACTCAGGAGAAGATCTTGGTCAGGTAACCAGTAAAAGTAAACTATCTGAGCAAACAAACATCACATTAGAATGATTGAGTTGAGATAGTTTGTGGGGAGTTGGTAAGTCATCCTTAGTTGATATGTCCACATTGGAAGAGTCTTGTTCACTACTGCATGCATTATTGGGAAATGCTTATTTGTTTGAGATTTAAAATTCTTCCTTGTAATATTATGATTATATTGATAAGAGGGATGTACATGGAGTATGTGTATATATATGCACATGTGTGTCAATGGGATCTAACATCATGTATATGCACATGTATAAATATATCACATGCAGATACTTATCAATATGATCGTAATTGTGAATGACTATATGTGAATCTAATGTGAACATATATATATATGTAGAATATATACATATATCCATATGTATATATGTATCGATACATGTGTACATTGGTGAATGGACACCCCCATATGAATATGTCAATATAGATATGCATACGCATATGTGTACATAGAGGCATATACTTATATACATATATATATGCATACATTTGATATACTGTGTTTATTATGTGTAAATACTATGTTGCCTATACTTATTTATATATATTGAACATATACTTACATTTATGGCTTATGATATATATGTAAATATATATTAACATATATATACACACATATACATATATATATATATATATATATATAAATGTAGGATGATATATATGTATATGTTATATATTATATATAATAATATATATTTAACATATTTGATATTTCTTGAGATAGAATATCATTTATCATGGTAGAGACCGACTTTCAGTTGGTTATGCCTGTGTTTATTGAAGCCGAGTTTTACTCATATTTTCACGCATTATGGAACACATGTATTTCATTTTAATATTGCTACCTTATGCCAATTCATGAGATAGAATTACTCAACGCCTATGGTGAAGATTATCTTTGACTTGGTAAACTTAAACTTCCATGTTTTATTCTTAAAACAACATCTATTGAAACTTGAGAAATAGTCGATGAATTTGTCAAAGAGAGTAAATAAACTAAGTTGAATCACATCCAAACCAAGTCGATGAATGCTTGGTGTTTCAAATTGGTAATTGACCATTTCTTACTGCAAGGAAATCACACCAACATTTGAGAGGAATGTGGAATCTTTGGTGCCACCTTTGGAAACCTATTTTCTATAGATGTCTATTGCTAGAGAATAATTCAAATTATCCATGTGCAGATTTGAATAAGTCTCTAATCATTGTCGATTTTACAAGTCGATCTGTAAATGTTTTCTTGAGTATTAAAACTTGTTTAGTCACCACCCTTTTTTATGATTTATGTGTTTCTTTGCATGGTGTTTGCTATCTAATTTCATACCTAAACTATAGGTTGAAAATTTACCAAGATGCTATATAAATAGGGGTACTTGATCATTGAGAGGATGCATTATTTTCAACTTATACTCTATTTTGATTTGTGAGAGAGAAAGAGATAATTCTATTTATTGTGAGAGAGTTGTTGTTTTAGAGAAGTAAAACTATCAACTTGAGAGATAGAGTTTCATTGTGTCATTTTCTTGGGAAGTTATTATCAAGCCTACTGTTGTTGGGAAGAGGCTGCATTGTTGTCAATAGATTGGACAAGCAATAATAGGCATGGGGATATTATTCTTTGTTATTTTAAATTATGAATGATTTTTTTTCCATGTATGCTTGAATTATATTTTCCAAGTACTTGTATTTTGAGAGTTTAGAATGTATTTGAAAAGGGAATAAATTTTTTTATGTTATTTTTATGATGTGCTTGTAAGTAACCCATAATAGGAGATTCATGTTTATCATATGTATTATGTACTAGGTATGATTGAACATGAAAGGAACATGTGATAGACTTAGCTAAGTTATTGATTTAACTTGAAAAGCTTGTGTTTACACCTAGGATTGTTAATGCAGTATGGGAGGGATCTTGTGTACTTACTTGTTAAGTAGGTTTATTCCAAGTAGATTAAAATGGTGATAGGTTATCTCTGGGATGATAGATTATCCATTGAAGGAAATTAATATGCATAGTTTAAGATGGCCTTAAGTCAAATAAGCCCTGAGTAGTGTATGTGATAGATGGATCATCATTCTTTCCATCCAATGTTATCTAATGTTGTGAATTCTTGTGCCAGGATGGTGCATCTTAGATTAACTGCTTGAAAGTCAATAATAAAAAATAGTGCTACCTCAAGGCCAAGAAGGAAACAAAAGCCATCGTTAGAACAATTGAGGGTACCAAATATGAGAATTCCATCTGGTTGAGTGAAATCGAAACCTTTAGTCACACACTCTCTTAGATTAGTGAGGTGAAGAGAAAGATGAAGATGGAGGCTATGTACAACTACCTACCAACCATCTCACCAAAAAATTCCGAGTCATTACTGCTTTCCAGGGTTATGCCCTCAAAAGGAAGTGTTAGTATGTCATTCACTTTTAGGGACCCTAGAGTTCTTCCATTTGCAGAAGTAATTGTAATTTCTTTGAGTAATGAGTTTTAGGGACATGTACCATGAACACTACTAGACAAGAAATAGTCTCATGAAAAATGCCTGTGAAAATGGTAAAATACATTGTTGATGAAGACCATATTGACATTGCCTCTCGTAACTATGTATCAAAGGATAAATCTGAAGGCTATTATCCTTTTTGGGATAGGTATGAATGGATGAGGGATGAATTGAAAGATAGGGAACAACAACACTCTCAATCTATATGTTAACTCCATTAAGCTATATGTCAAAGAGTGAGCTGAGGGATACTCTCCACTTGACTATCTGAATAGTCACTCCATGTAATCAAGGGATATTAAAATCCTCATGAAATGAATAAAATTAAGTATTTATCAAAAAAGAAATGTGTGCTTAATCTTATGTGGAGTTATTTATGTGCATATGAATGCCATTTTTAATGTTTTTTCGTAAGATAATTGATAACATAATTTATTCTAAGATGGATAAACATTTAGGTAAAGACAAATCTCATAAGAATGGTGAGGACATGAACTAATCCTGGTGGAAGCCAAGAGGTTGGGCAAGGAACCACTAGAGTTGATGCTAGAGTTTAGCAAATTTTGGCAAGGTTGGCTAACCTTTAACAAGAAAGAGTTAAGGATAAAGTAGAGAATGATGTTCCCATTAATGATCATGAGGGAGAAAACTCATCCCATGGAAATAATAAATCCCATGAGAATGAGAGGGAAAAATCATCTATGCCATCTAAAGAAAGGAATAAAAAGCTCGTGGCTTCCAAAATTTCCAAGGACATGAAGAATATAATCCCACCCAAGTTTGATGGAAGTGTTGGATGAGACGAGGATGAGGTGTGGCTTGTCTAAATGGAAAATAATTTCAAAATATGAAACTATAATGAGGTTACTAAAGTTGTATGGGGTGCATATCAATTAACATGAGAAGTCTCTAACTGGTGGATGAACAAGAAGTTGGAACTTAATATTAACTCATTGAAAGCTAACATGGGGAGAATTCATGGGGATTTTTTGTAAGAGATGGTTACCACAACTCTACTATGACCAAAAAATCTTGGATTTCCAGGGTTTGAAATAAGGTAATATGATGGTCAATGAGTATTGGGAGAAGTTTTCCTGACTTCTATGCTATGTTCCCATTTATCAGAAGGATGAGTGCTTCCGCATTAGAAAATTTATAATGGGACTTAACAGTCAAATCATAGGAGAAGTGGATATGCATGGTACAACAACAATGGATCTTGTATATGCAAAATAAATTAAACAAGAGCAAAAACTCAAGGCTAACTCCACTCGTTAAGAAAGAAGAGAGAAAAAGAAGGATGCTGAAGTTTCTGATAAGATAGCTCTGAAGAAAGTGGGATCTATATAAAATGTTTCAAGGCAAAAGGGAAAAAGGTTCTATAATGATGGAAATGAGTATAGAAGAGAGCATAAAAGGAATGATTCTAGCATGGGTAATACCAACAAGGCTAATGAAAATTTCAACAAGCATGGAGAAACCATAGGGAAAAGAGGGTTGACTACAGGACATTTAATATCTAGAGGGGACCACAATGCTAATGAGTGTCCCAATAAAAATTCTAGATCATGAACATATGGTAATCCATTACCCACCCAACAAGCGATGTTTCAACAAAAGATACATGCAACTATGGATGATCGTCAAGTAGAGTACCAAGTAACTCCAGTTGAAATGCCAGGTATTTTTTTTGGATGCCTATTTATGTTATTATTGATATAGGTGTAACTAAGAATTTTATTTCACCTAGAATAGCTAAATAATTATCTAGGAAGGCAGGATACATGGTAATGTCTTGGGATGTAGAGTATGCAAACCAGACAAGAGTAAAGGTGGATCAATGTCTATTTGAGGCTAAGATAGAACTACCCAATTTTTCTACAGAGGTAAACCTTTATGTCGTACCTCTAGGATCATATGATGTTATCCTAGGTATGAATTGGTTGTGGAGACATAGGGCTAAGGTAGATTACCATGCAAAAATTGTAGAATGCCTAGATGATTTTTTAAATCAAGTAAAATTTAAAGGGATACCTAGAGAGGTTAGGATTTGACAAATCACGACAATGCAACTAATAGGATAACAACCACTGAACTTATGGAACTTATGGCACAATTGGATGAACAGTTGTCTAAATGATTGATAAGACCAAGTGTTTCACCTTGGGGAGTGTTATTCATCTTTTTAAAAAAGAAGGATGGTACCTTGCATTTGTGCATCAACTATCGTATGCTTAACAAAGCTATGGTTAATAAAAAGTATCCTTTGCCACACATTGATGACCTTTTTATCAAATGAGGGGAGTTTTTGTATTCTCTAAAATAGATATGAGATCTGGATATCACCAGTTGAGGATTAAGGATGAAGATATCTTTAAAATTGCATTCAAAACCAGATATGGACACTGTGAGTTCACCATTTTACCCTTTGGTTTAACAAATGCACCAACAAAATTTATGAACTTGATGAATAGTGTATGTAGGGATGCCTTGACAAATTTGTATTATTTTTTCTAGATGATATCTTGATTTATTCTAGAAATGAGGAAGAACATTGCAAGCATTTAGAAATGGTTCTACAATGTTTAAGAGAACATAAGTTGTATGGTAAACTCTCTAAGTGAATATTCTTCCAAAAGAGGGTACATTATTTGGGTCATGTGATCTTGATAGATGGAATTTCTATAGATCCAGCTAAGAGCAAGGTAGTACTTGAATGGCCTGTACCTAAGAATGTGTCAGAGATAAGAAGTTTCATGGGTCTAGCAGGGTACTATAGGATTTTTGGTTGCAAATTTCTCTAAGATTGCTTTCTCGATTAATTATTTTCAAAAGAAAGGAAATAAATTTGAATGGACTGAGAAGTGTCAAGAAGATTTTGACCTACTCAAAGAGAAATTAACCATCACACCAATCTTAAAAATACCAAATCTTGGGGGTAAATTTACAATTATCATAGATGCATGTGGAGAAGGGTTAGGAGGTGTATTAATGCAAGGTGGGCAAGTGATTACTTACAAATCTAGAAAGGTGAAACCTTATGAGATGAATTATGCACTGCATGATTTAGAATTAGTAGTTGTGGTTCATGCATTGCAAAAGTGGAGGCACTACTTGTTAGGAAAACCCTTTGAGATGAAAAATGACCATAATGGGTTAAAGTAACTTTTTACTCAACCTAATTTGAATGCTAGACAAAGAAGATGGTTGGAGTTAATAGCTAAATATGATTTTCATATCAATTATATTAAAGGGAAAGAAAATTGGGTTATTGATGCCTTAAGTCGAAGACGTCATATTGCTTCTATAGTAACAATTCAAACCAAATTTAAGGGGAAAGTGTTGCAAAAGTGCAAGGAGGATGAGTACTACTTACAAGTCAAGCAAGCACTCACTAATAATCCACAAGATTTTAGGTATGAAGGTTTTCATTTTAAACCTAATGAATTACTTAGATATAAGGGTAGAATGTATGTACCTGACATAAAAGAGTTAAGAAATATGGTATGGAAGGAAGTACACAAAACACCATACTCTAGACATCCAGGAGTGATGAAAATGATGGTTGATGTAAAGCCATTATACTTCTGGAAAGGGATGAAAGGAGATGCCGCTAGTTTTGTTGCTAGGTCTCTTGAGTGTCAAAGGGTGAAAGCAGAGTACCATCATCCTGCAGGCTTTTTATACCAACATAATATACTAGAGAGGAAGTGACAAGTCATAAGTATGGACTTTGTGCAAGGATTGCCTATTTCAAGGAATAAGCACAACACCATTCTTGTGGTTGTAAATAAGCTTACTAAAGTAGCACATTTTATACCCAAGAATCTAACTGATGGAGAACCTATCATAGAAAGGAAATGTGTGCAAGAAGTGTTTAGGTTGCATGGGATTCCTGAGAAGATTATCTCAGATAGGGTTGCACGAGTCACTTCTAGGTTTTGGAAAACCTTATTTTTTGCACTAGGGACTCAGTTGAATATTAGCTTAGCCTATCATCCAAAAATAAATGAGAAAAATGAAAGGGTGAATCAAGTATTGGAATACCTACTTAGGATTTATTACATGGACCAACAATACAAGTGGGAAGACTACTTTCCCTTAGTAGAATTTTCTTACAATTATTCTTATCATTCTGCGATAAAGATGACTCCTTTCAAAGCTTTGTATGGCTGAAAGTGTTGAACTCCTATAAGTTGGGATAAACTTGAGGATTGAGTGAGTCTTGGGCCAGAGATGTTGGATGAAATGGATGAGAAAGTTAATATTGTTAAGAAAAGGTTAGCTAAAGCTAACGATAGATAGAAAAGCTATGCTAATGTTAAGAGAGTGCCCTACAATTTTTCCATAGGTGACAAAGTGTTGTTGAGAGTGAAACCTCACAAGACCTCCATTAAATTTGGAAAGTCTTCTAAGTTAGCCATGCATTATGTTGGACCTTTTGAGATTCTAGAGGAAGTGAATCCAATAGCTTATCGGATCGTGTTATCCCTAACTCTTGCCAAAATGCATGATGTCTTCCATGTGTCTTACCTTAAAAATTATACACCGGGTGATAATCATGTGATTAATTGGACTACTTTATAGGTATGAGACCACAAAGTAGTAACTCTCAAGCCCGTCAAGGTACTCAAAACATGTAAGCTTATCTTGCGTAATAGAGAAGTCTTGCAATGTAAAGTCTAGTGGGACCAGTATGCAGAAAACTCAGCTACTTGGGAGGACTATGCTGAAATTCAACAAATTTTTCCTCATATTCTTAATGATTTTGAGAATGCTTCAAACAATGTGTTATTTTTTTTATGTTTTATAGTACTGCCTAAAGTCATTGGGGATGATGATTCACAAGGAGGGGGTATGTTACACCCCAATTGTGTAATTACTATTTACTATTACTACAGGGTAAATATGAATGTAATGTGAATTTTGGATATGAATAAATTATGCTTGATGCATTATATGTGAATGTTATATGTTATCTCATGGAAAAGTACCACATAAATTTGAATGGATGGTTATTGAATTATTATTTTAACTTTGGAGATGTTTTACGTATATTGCATATGTTGTGAACTATTTACTGTCGTGTGCATGTGTTAGTGGATGCATGCATATGTTCCATTCCTCTGGGTGGAGGGGAAGTATCACTCAGGATAAGATCTTGGTCAGGTAATTGGTAAAAGTAAACTATTTGACCAAACAAACACCACATTAGAATGATTGAGTTGAGTCAGTTTGTGGGAAGTTGGTAAGTCATCCTTAGTTGATATGTCTGCATTAGAAGAGACTTGTTTACTACTACATGGATTATTGTGCGATGTTTATCTATTTGAGATTTAGAGTTCTTCCTTGTACTATTACAATTATATTGATAAGAGGGATGCACATCGAGTATGTGTATATATATGCACATACATGTCAATGAGATCTAACAACATGCATATGCACATGTATAGATGTATCACACGAATATACTTAACAATATGATGGTAATTGTGAATGGCTAATGTGAATCAAATGTGAACATATATATGTATAGTATATACATATATCCATATGTATATATGTATCAATACACATGTACATTGGTGAATGGACACACCCATATGAATGTATCAATATAGATATATATACATATACATGTACATAGAGGCATATACTTATATACATATACATATATATATATATATATATATGCATATATTAGATATATTGTGTTTATTATGTGTAAATACTATATTGCATATACTTATTTATATATATTGAATGTATACTTGCATTGATGGCTTATGATATATATGTATGTAAATATATATTATATACACACACATATACATATATATATATAAATATAGGATGATATTTAAATATATATATGTATATGTTATATATTATATATATTAAATATATTTAACATATTTGATATTGATTGAGATCGACTATCATTTATCATGATAGAGGCTGACTTTCATTTGATTATGACTATTTTGATTGAAGCCGAGTTTTACTCATATTGTCAAGCTTTATGGAACACATATATTTCATTTTAAGCTTGCTGCCTTATGTCGATTCATTACATAGACTTAGTCGGCGCCTATGGTGAAGATTATATTTGACTTGGTAAACTTAAATTGCCATGTTTTATTCTTGAACCAACATTTGTTGAAACTTGAGGAATAGTCGATGACTTTGTCAAAGAGAGTAAATAAACTAAGTCGGCTCACCTCTAGAACAAGTTGATGAATGCTTGGTGTTGCAAATTGGTAATTGATTGTTTCTTACTACAAGGAAACCACACCAACATTTGAGAGGAGCGTGGAAGCTTTGGTGCCACCTCTAGAAACTTTTTTTCTGTAGATATCTATTTTTGGAGAATAATTTGAATGATCCATGTGCAAATTTGAATAAGTCTCTGATTGTTGCCAATTTTGCAAGTCATTTTGTAAATTTTTTGCTAAGTATGAAATTTTTTAGTCACCACCTTTTTTCTGTGATTTATGTGTTGCTTTTCATGGTATTTTTTGTCAAATTTCATACCTAAACTATAGGTTGTGAAGTTACCAAGATACTATATAAATAGGGGTTCTTGATCATTGAGATGACACATTCTTCTTGCAAAATTTATGCTGCATTATTTTCAGCTTATAATCTATTTTTATTTGTGAGAGAGAAAGAGATAATTCTATTTATTGTGAGAGAGTTTTTGTTTGAGAGAAGTAAAACTATCAACTTGAGAGATAGAGTTTCATTGTATCATTTTCTTGGGAAGTTATTATCAAGCATGTTGTTGTTTGGAAGAGGCTACATTGTTGTCAATAGATTGAACAAGCGATAATAGGCATGAGGATATTCTTCTTTGTTATTTTAAATTATGAATGATTTGTTCTCCATGTATGCTTGACTTGCATTTTCCAAGTACTTACATTTTGAGAATTTAGAAAGTCTTTGAAAAGGGAATATAAGATTTTATGCTATTTTTATGATGTGCTTGTAAGTACTCCATAATAGGAAATTGGTCTTTATCATAGGTATTATATACTAGGTATTATTGAACATGAAAGGCACATGCAAGACACTTAGCTAAGTTATTGGTTTAACTAGAAAAGCTTGTGTTTACTCCTAGGATTGATAATCCAGTATGGGAGGGAGCTTGTGTAATTAATTGTTAAGTAGGTTTATTCCAAGTAGATTAAAATGGTGATAGGTTATCTTTGGAATAATAGATTATCCATTGAAGGAAATGCCTATGCATAGTTTAATATGGGCTTAAGTCAAATCAGCCCTGAGTAGTGTATGTGATAAATGACCTTCCTTTAGGTTACCGTTGAGAATAATTTGGCCAAAGTAGTATGATGACCTTTGGCTCCACAGTCGATTCATCATGATCCAATACTACATACTAGCTCCAAATTGTGGGATTACAAGTTTTAGATATGTAGGAGACAACACTATACTTAGTTGGTTGTTGTTATCGGTTACTCTACCAATCTCTTTGTCGAAGGGAAAGGCCATCTATCGAATGATAGATATGTGGGGGACTGCAATAAGAGTTAGTGGTTGGTATAAAAACACTTGAGTGATGCTTTTCCTCCATAGAAGGCGACAAAAGAACCAAGATTTGAAAGGAAGGATCTTGGACTGTCTTACAACTATATGTTCCAAAGCTCATTGAGCTATGTATGTATATGTATGAATTCTTGTATTATTGTAACTTATGAAATTATTTAAATAAAATAGAATCCATGTTGTATTATGCTATGCATCTTGTTTGTAAATTCTCAATAAAGAAAATAATTTTTTTTATTGCAATGGCTTGTTACTTAGTTTAAATTTACTTGAAAGGTGAAAACTTAGAAATTTTTACTTGATAGAAGGGCTAGTATGTTACAAATTGAAACAATGAAACATGAAGGAATGATGAATGAACAAGTGCTATGTTGTAACTCACCAAACCCTTGAAGAACTACAACTTAGTAGATCTCTCCAAGGTCTTGATCTTGCATGAATGGCTTGATTGATGATGTGATCTTGATGCTTGAAATTTGACTTGAATGCTTGAAACGTACACAATGTTAGATCCAAGAACATGCATGATGCTTGATAATATGTATTTAGCAAGTTTTAGCCAGTGAGGATTAATAGAGAAAATTTTGAGAGTGGTTTTTCCACCCTGATAGGGTTCTTCCACTCATAAATCCAATGTTCTATTTATTATTTATGGTGTGACACATTGTGCTTAGTTGTTTATTTTTGATTCAAATGTTAAACTTTGATTTACATAACATCATGATTTACATGAGTTTGATTTACACATGATTAACTAAAGATTCTAGATAGTATATGTTATGATAATCATAAAGTTATGTAAATTAGAGTTTAGCTTTTGAATCAAGAATAAGCAACTAAGAACAATGTTTCAACCATAAAGAATAAACATAACATAGGATTTATGAGTTGAAAAACCCTATAAGGGTGAAAAAACCACTCTGAACATTTTCTCTATTAAGCTTCACTGGGTAAAACTTGGTGAATATAGATTTTATGCCTCACTAGAAATACAAGCCTCATTGGCAATACAAGCATCACTAGATGAACCCCATGCCTCATTGACAATACAAGCCTCACTGAATGAACATCATGCCTCACTGGAAATGTAAGACTCACTTTCTGAACCTCGTGCCTTACTAGCAATACAAGCCTCACTAGCTGAACCTCGTGCCTCACTGGCAATACAAGCCTCACCGATTGAACCTTGTACCTCACTAGGAATCCAAACTGTCTTACTGGCCAATCAACACCAATTCAGAAGAGATAAGTGCAAGTTAGATAGTTACTCTATTTCCATACATATCATAGCTCTGTCAAACACCTATCCAACCTCACCATAGCATATACCAACTATTAGAAAAACACAAATCCATATAATTAATTGATGTATACACCTAAAAATAGTTTGGAGCATCCGATTAATTAAATACAAATTATTTGATTAATTATCCTATTTTCCTCTACTATCGAATAAATAGAAATATTTATTTATATAGTTCACATTTAAATTCATCTTAATTAAATAAACAAAATTAAATACTTTGTTCGATTTAATTATCAAATCCCTATTTCAATCTATCACATTGATCTTAAATTAATTAAATAAAGACAAAACACTTTATTTATTAATTGTCATATTCTTCTATTTAATCTAATACACAACTATCCTATAGTTCGTTTTATTAAATTATTTATCTCTCTTTTGCTAATTTAAATAAATCAAAAGTATTTGAATTAAAGCACAAAGAATATTCCATCTATATTCTCTCAAAAATGAATTAGATATCCTATGTCTAAACCATGTCTAAAATATGTCAAAATTAATTGATTGAGACTTCACGGGAAGTTTTAGAGACAAATTGGAGACAAATTCCAAATTCTTCTCTTAATCCTCCTCCATCAATCTTTCCTCTTCTCTTGCTTGGTGTTTTCATGGGTGGAGACAATCACCATAATTCTCTCAATCTCCTCCATATCTCACCATTCAATCCTCCAGATTGAATCCAAGCCTCTCAAAGCTTTCCTTGTGAATTTCTACAGCCAATAATTCTATAAATAAAGCCTCATTGAACCAAGAAAAGGATCCAGATAATCAAGTTTATGCACTCTTACTCTGCAGGAATTCAAGCATCAAGCATCCAATATCCAGCAATCAAGTTTCAATATCATGGCTGCAATTATTTGTTTCGTGTCAATCCATGCTTAGTTTAATTCATTTATCTTCTAGTATTGTCATATTCAATTACATATCATTGTCTTAGTATCCATCTCGTTCTTTCAATTGTCATTTTAACAATCATAGTGCACTCACCATCTGAGAGCCATTTTGATTTAATAAATCTTGAGGATAGAGAGAAATATGACGCTTTCAATTGATTATTGCTTTGAATTGATTCAATTTGATTAGTCTTTGATATAATGTCTTATTAAGAAGTGTTTTGTGCTTTACACCTAATCACACACTTACAATTTGGCGCCCACTGTGGGGCATTAACCCCAATTTTACAAATTTTATGGAAAGTATCACACAGGTTCATGACGTATTTTATTTTAGCGCTTTCTTCAAAAACTATAGCGCTTCCATGGAAAACTAAAGTGCTTTCGTGGTCTGTTTCGGCACTTCTGTGTTACTATAATGCTTCCGTCAAAATTTTCAGCACTTTCAACTTTAGTGCTTCCGTCAACTGTTTCAGCACATTGGTGATTTAGCACTTCCATGGCAAACTTCAGCGCTTTTGAGTTTTAACGCATCAGGTAACTGTTTTAGTGCTTCGATGCAATATTTTAGCACTTTTGTAAAATCAATCTAGATCTGACACAGCTGCGGCCAAATTTTAATTTTTTTCATAGTTGGACTAAAAATTATCAATCCTAGGATAGTCGCTTCAGATTTTCTAAAATTTATCAATCCTAGGGTAATCACTTGTTGTTTTTCTAAAAGAAAATTTATCAATCCTAGGATAGTCACTGCTTTTTTATAGTACAAGTTAAAAAGAACAACATGATTTTTGTAAAGCAACACCTTCACTTAGATTAGAAAAATTCTTTTTGGGCTTAAAACAAGACAAAATTATATGTTGTGCTTGTGGTTATTAGGCTTATGCTCTCCCCTTAACTGGGTGACCAAAGTGCCAGATTCACTTTTACTTCATGTCATTTACGCTTTATTAAATCCTTTAGTAGGCCTGCCGTAGTGGGAAAAAGTACTCACCCTACGGGAACGACCTAAGTGGGAACAACCAAAGCTAGGTTTTCCAACCCACTATAATAAAAATGCAAATTGTTGATGAAAGTCCAACTTGACGGTAGTGAGCAAGATAACCATCCCCAAAATCTTTGTTCTAAAGATTGGGAGGTCTCCTAAGGGAGTTTATCTATTTTCCGCACCGCATGAAAACCCTATCTACAAACCATAGAGTAGTTTCTCACCGAGTCAGTATCCATACATTGTCATACTCGCAGTGCAAGGGGAGGGAATAATCTGCCCCCAAGAAACTCACCATATAATTACCAAGGACCGCTTGCTCAAGGGATTCAGTATCCACTTCCGTCACTTTGAGTACGCGCCTGGAAATGACAAAAACACGGGTGCCCTCTAGGGGGTGACACGGCTATGTGAGTCAATGTAATTCAAGTTGTGGGATGTGAGTATAATGATGACCTACTTGTCCTTAAGTGTGAGTCTATTTGATTTGTGTACAATTGTCAAAACAACCCATCAAAATCAATAAGAATCATTTGTGATTCTGGAACATACATGATCTATTCAGTTAAAACAATTATTCACAATTTCTTGCTGTGTTTTCACAAATTCATTAAAATCATATTTAAGATCATCCTGAAAACATCAAAGTCAAATTAGATCAGAAAACCCCATGCTTCGAAAGTGGAAGTCCACCACGTTTCTCAAGAGAAAAATCAAAGTCACAAAGCCCAAGAAACCTCTCGGTTATAGAAATAAATTGAGAAAACAATGTTTTCTATATCAAAATCGAAAACTCTTTTTACAACATAGAACATTCATCCACATATATCATGATTTTGCTAGGGGTCACACCTTAGATTACATAGTAAAACCACTCTATTCACGAGCCTTATTTCAAAGAAGAGCTCTCACTCAGTATCACAACTGTAGTTAGCGCATACATCCTTCTTATCTTCCACAATCCCTGATACAGTACGCCACAAGGCCAGATCAAATTTTACAATAGAGAGTCTTAAAATCCTATTTTAAAGCATTTTGGAAACCTGTTTCAGCGCTTCTATGAAATAGCGCTTTCGGGCACTGTTTCAGTGCTTACAGTCTATATTTTAGCGCTTTCATTAAACAACGCTTCCATCAAAATTTACAGCACTTCCATACACTGTTTCAGTGCTTCTGTAAAGTAGCGCTTCTATCAATTTCTGCAGCGCTTTCGTGCACTATTTTAGCGCTTCTGTCAAGATAGCACTTCTGTCACCTATTTCAGCACTTCAAAACTCTATTCTAGCACTTCTGTCCTCTGTTTTAGCACTTTTAAAACAAAGAGTTCAAAATTTTTACTAGTCAATCAGTCTATCATTTTATCCACAGTCTTCATAAGAACCAAGTTTCTTTTCATCAGAATCATTGTCTAGAGACCGAAAACAGATAGGTTTATACAAACTTCCAATCTTATCAACTGAAACAAGATCTTGCAAATCACAAGTCTCAAAATCAAATACACAATCAATTACTACACTGAAGTTTCATCATCAGGATACTTTCATCCTTTATCATGAAACCAAGTATAGTAATCAAATTTTTAACATAGTCTCATCAATAAGATCAGTCATCTTATTCGACTTTGTTAAAAGTTCCAATTGAAATTTTCAGCATAGAAGATCAACATTTCAGAAGAAAGGGTAAAATTATGTATGCCAATCTTCACTAGGTCCCAAAAATAGAGACTCTTAGAGCAAGAAATTTTAAAATCCCAAGCAATGGCAGAGAAAAATCCTTGGAACAATCTGAACCGAAATGATAAGAACGAAATAACTCCAGAGGATATCCAAGCGGCTCAACAAGATCCCAAGTTCCATATATTTATGGAAAAAATTCTAGAACAAGATATGGAGAAGTATCTTTTGATGTTGGTTGAATCAGGTGCCAAACTTCCCAAGGACTTTAATGTAAACCATATGAAGGAAGCACCTAGAACAAGTGAGACTGAAATTTTGCAACCTACACAAACGATAGATCCAGTTGCCGCTTTAACATCTAGAATGCAACTGTTACAACAACAAATACAGGAGATGGCAAAAGGGAGTACCAAAAGATATGCGATATAGGACATTTGTCCTTATCCTTTCGACGCAATGGTCGGTCTGATACCTTTTCCTAGACACTGTGAAATCCCAAAGTATGATAAGTACAATGGACGAATGGATCCGATAGATCATATCAGGGAATTCAAAACAATGAGTCTCGAGTTTTCCCAAGAGGAAACTTACTTAATGAGATTATTCCCAAGGAGCTTGGGAGGATCATGTATGGAGTGGTTTTCAAAACTACAACTTGGTATCAAAACTTTTGAGGAATTAGTCAACAGGTTCATATCCCAATACTCCTTTAACATCCATTATGATGTTACAATAAAGGATCTTTATAACCTAAAGCAAAATAAAGGGGAAACATTCTTGTCTTTTCTCCAACGATGGCGACACCTATTCGCCAGATATCCTAGATCAATTCCCAAGGAAGAAAAGATGGAGTTATTCATTGAAAACATAACGGAGGAAATGAGTTATAGACTCGAATTACAATGTCCTCCCACGTTCGAAAAGGTCATAGAAAACGGTCTCAAAATCAAGGAAGCGTTAGTCAAAACAGGAGTTATCAAGCATTTCAATGGCAAAATGAATAACACAAGTAACTCCTTCAATCAATACTCAAGAAATGACAAGCCAAAATTTTGGCAAAATAATCGAACCAAAACTACAAACGAAACAACAAATGATTCCAAAAATGTAAAACCGGTTTTTAACTTAACAACATCTACATCAAGGAATCGAAGCAATGACAACACTGTCAAGTCAAATATTGTGCAAAGTAATGAGATCGTGAAAACACGATCATATCAGAAACCCTCAAATCGGCGAAGGTTCACACCTTTAGGCCAATCAATAGAATCAACAATGAAGGAATTGGTCACCAGTGGCCTCATCACTGCACGAGAAGCCTGATTTTGGGATCCAAAGGTCAAACCACCATGGTGGAATGATGCTGATTACTGCAACTTCCACAATAATAAAGGTCACAAAACCAATGATTGTATGGAGTTGAAACATGCAATACAAGACTTGATCGACAACAACAAAGCATATGTGGAAATACCCCGAAACAATAATGATCACTCGACCTTCAAAGACCCTTTGCCAAACTATGACAAAGGAGCATCATCATCTTCAAATATAAAAGGGAAGAATGTCAACCATGTCTTTGAAACAACAATTATCTCTCTATCTGGAATAGAGAGTGATCACATAGATAATCACACCATTGATGAACCCCTCATTAACAACAATACTCCTTTGGACTTGCTCCCGAACATGTCAAGCTCTGATAATAAAATCAATGTCTTAAAAATCAGAGACCGTCGAGAAAATCAACCAGTAAATGTAATGACTAGGGGGAAAGCCAAGGTCATGTTAAAAGGAGTTGGGTCTACACATGCAGTTCCACCTCCATCTCACTATAACATTGTCGATCAACTGTAAAACATTCCTGCTCAGATATCGATCCTAGAACTCCTTAAAATATCACCATCACATAAGGAGGTTCTCGAACAAGCTTTAGTTTCCACTACGGTACCAAAGAATCTAGATGTCTAGATGTTTGTCAGTTTCAAGCTATGGTGGGACATTTGACCACCCCACATTTTCTATCATTCTCCGAACAGGATGATATCTCGCTAAACCATCCCCATAATATTGCACTCCATATTGAAGTCTTAATCCACACTCACCACATCAAGAGAGTCCTAATAGATGGGGGAGCTAGTCTGAATATTTGCACTCTCAAGTTAATTCATGCACTAGGATATTCAGATGATGCTATTGATTCTCGCAGAAAAATGACTATCAAAGCATATGATGAAGAAGAGAGATCGTCTAAAGGCTTGATTGTGCTACCCATCCAAGTGGGGCCCATGATGAAACATATTGCATGTCAAGTGTTGGAGAAGGAATTAACATACAACATTCTCTTAGGCCAACCATGGATCCATGAAATGTAGGTTGTACCTTCAACATATCATCAATGTTTGAAGTTCCCAATAAATGGATGAGAGGTGACTATATCTGTTGATTACAATCATCCTCAACATTGTGACACCCTTAGGATCTCTCAAGATACCTTCATACCACACAACAGGGAAGCATCATCATCCAAAGATGAACAACGTCCAAGCATCACTACTAAATGGGTAGAGAAGAAGGGTAAAGAAAAAGAGACAAGTCCTATTGAAATTCAATCAACAGATAAACCGGATCAACAAAATTCTTTATCACACAAGTTCCAAGAGAAAGTCCAATTGAAGGACAAAGGAATGGGAACATATTCTATGGAGAAATCGCTTAACCTATCACAGTTAATGCCATCTCCTAGAACATATGGTCAACTGTCTATGATCAGGTCTCAAACATCATTACCAGTTACAGCTCTAGACGAAAGGTTTGTCAAAAAGGGTACAATAGAGGATGAAACAAGCAACAAAGAATTCTTGGATTGGCTATAAAAAGATGAGGAACCCTCTACATCAGATATCAGTATCAAAAATGTTGCCATCAACATCGATAAATACGGAAAAGGAAAAGCTATTTTAAAAAAATGGGGTATGAAGGACAAGGACCCATTGGATTAAGAAAGGATGGAATCACAGAGCGTATTACACCCCTCACTCTCCACACAAAAGAGAAGCTAGGACTAGGATACTCTAAAGACAAAAAGCAGGAGCTAACAAAGATAGCTGTAGAAAATATCCTTTAGTTTAGGGATGGATCCGAAATAGACTCAAATGAATATGAGTGGGCATTGTATTCCAATCTATTTTTCATTGATATTCAAGTTGATGTAATTCAAAAATATGCACCTACACGTGAGGAGGTCCAAGGTTTTGGGTCTAGAACACTCGTGGAAGGGTCACTAAATATCAATGATTGTAGTGGGGACGGGCAGACTTCGAGTGGACTAGACGATCTTGAAGAAAGTACCATCACGAACCTCAAATTTCCAATAAACGACTACGACGAAATGACTGTCCAAACCCTTACATCCATCACCTTGAATGAATCTGATAACCTCATGCCATTAATCCATCTTGAACTCATTGACTGGGAACCTATCGAACCTTTGACTATACCAATATTTACAAATGATGATGCCATCGTAAACTTCCTATGTCATGCTAAACCTGGTACAACTTCTATCTGTAATAATCATAACAACACAAGTCAGCAGGAGGGTGTCAAATCTTCCAGTTGCAAAAATAACAACAGGGAAAATAGATCTAATGGTGAAAACCATTCTATGGCAGCATTAGATTTGGAAAAAGTAAAAATAAAGAGCACATCTAACAGTGAAAACCTTTCTGAGGCACTAAAGGATGGAAGATTTGACACTCTTCTAGAACACTATCATGAGTGATCATCAGTCCTAGTGGAACCGAAATAGTCTGTGAATATTGGCACTGAAGATAAAGCAAAAATCCTACATCTGGCGGAATCCATGACAAAACAAGAAAGATTGGAATTCATCAAATTATTTAAAGAAAGAAGCATCAAATTCACTTGGTCATATTCCGATATGCCAGGCTTAGACTCAACTCTACTTATGCATCACTTGTCTTTGCCTGCAGGCATCAAGCCTGTCAAGCAAAAATTGAGAAAAATGCATCCCCACATCGCATTGATGGTCAAGATAGAGCTAAAGAAATTATTGGATGTTGGATTCATACGGTCTATAGACTATGCTAAATGGATATCGAACCTTGTACCTATTTCCAAGCCAGACAATAGTATCAGAATATGTATAGATTTCAGGGACCTAAATAAAGCATGCTCGAAGGATGATTTTCCACTACCAAACATAGACATCATCGTGGACTTGACGGCAGGGCATGCCATGTTATCAATTATGGACGGTTTCTCTGGGTACAATCAAATAAAAATAGCACTAGAAGATCAGGAAAAGACAGCTTTTACATGTCCATGGGGAACATTCTACTGGAATGTCATACCATTTGGTCTAAAGAACGTAGGAGCTACTTATCAAAGAGCAATGATGACAATATTCCATGATATGATGCACACCTTCATGGAGGATTATGTAGATGATATCTTGGCCAAATCTAGTACAAGGGAAGGACATTTGAAAATCCTAGACAAAATCTTCACATGGATGGAGAAATTCAATGTCAGGTTAAACCCCAAGAAATGTGTCTTTGGGGTCACATCAACAAAACTATTAGGGTACATTGTCTCAGAAAAAGGCATTGAAGTGGATCCAACGAAAGTCAAAGCAATTATGGAGATGCCACCTCCTAAGAATATAAGTCAACTCAGATCACTGCAGGGAAGGCTCCAATCGACCAGAAGATTCATCTCCTAGTTGGCAAAAAGTCCTTATCACAAAGGTTTTTAAAATCAAATAGTGAAAATGAATTGGAAAATTACCTTTTTGGACTATATATAATTTTTGGAAAGGTATTTTTGGTGGATTTTTATTATTTTTTGATTAATTTTATCCAGGAAATTAATTAAAACTCATCTGCGAGCTAGATTTCTTCATCATTTGTCGGGAGATAAATAATTTCTTCATCATATCTTTATCAAATCATAAAAATTCTAAAATTTTTAAAAATCATCAAATCATTAATTTATCTCCCGAGGGGGCATATTATCATCCAACATCCGAAAACCAATGTCTGGGGCATACAATTTTTTTTTTTTTTATCATCGATCCTGGCAGTATTAGCAAAATTTTCTTCAAAGCAACGCATAAACACATCACTTCGAAGAGGGGCAAAATGTATACACCTAAAAATGGTCTGGAGCATCTGATTAATTAAATACAAATTATTTGATTAATTATCCTAATTTCCTCTACTATCGAATAAATAGAAATATTTATTTGTATAGTTCACATTTAAATTCATCTTAATTAAATAAACAAAATTAAATACTTTGTTCAATTTAATTATCAAATTCCTATTTCAATCTATCACACCGATCTTAAATTAATTAAATAAATACAAAACACTTTATTTATTAATTGTCGTATTCTTCTATTTAATCTAATCAACAACTATCCTATAGTTCGTTTTATTAAATTATTTATCTCTCTTTTGCTAATTTAAATAAATCAAAAATATTTGAATTAAAGCACAATGAATATTTCATCTATATTCTCTCAAAAATGAATTAGATATCCTATGTCTAAACCATGTCTAAAATATGTCAAAATTAATTGATTGAAACTTCACGGGAAGTTTTGGAGACAAATTGGAGATAAATTCCAAATTCTTCTCTCAATCCTCCATCAATTTTTCCTCTTCTCTTGCTTGGTGTTTTCATGGGTGGAGACAATCACCATAATTCTCTCAATCTCCTTCATATGTCACCATTCAATCATCCAGATTGAATCCAAGCCTCTCAAAGCTTTCCCTGTGCATTTCTACAACCAGGAATTCTATAAATAAAGCCTCATTGAACCAAGAAAAGGATCCAGATAATCAAGTTTATGCACTCTTACTCTGCAGGAATTCAAGCATCAAGCATCCAATATCCAACAATCAAGTTTCAATATCATGGCTACAATTATCTGTTTCGTGTCAATCCATGCTTAGTTTAATTCATTTATCTTCTAGTATTGTCATATTCAATTCCATATCATTGTCTTAGTATCCATCTCGTTCTTTCAATTGTCATTTTAACAATCATAGTGCACTCACGATCTGAGAGCCCTTTTGATTTAATAAATCTTGAGGATAGAGAACAATATGACACTTTGAATTGATTTAATTTGATTAGTCTTTGATATAATGTCTTATTAAGAAGTGTTTTATGCTTTACATCTATTCACACGCTTACAATTGACTCCTCTTGTAATCATAAAATTTACAAACTTCATCTCCATCTTTCATATGCAAGCACTCAACATTTAATCCTTCTCACATATACATGGATAAAGACCTCTCTACACAAATCTTCTTCTCATACACATGCTTCTTTATAAAAAATACTCTTCAACACGCTAAGAACATATAGATATAAATAACAAACACTTATCTATGAAGAGCATGAATCTTTTGGACTTGAATGATAAGTAAACAACCACATATTTCTTTGAATTAAATAAAAAGGAATTTTACAAGTTCATAGCTTCATAAAACCTTAACAACAGTGTCATACACACCTCCATGATATTCTTACCTCCAATCAGACTTCTATCACATTGTCTTTATCATTCAGATTAAACCAATACTATCTTGTAGACGAACAATCTTGTAACCACTGCCTTTTGTAGGAGTTTATAGTGAACTCCTCAAACACCCCAAGATCACTCGCAAGAAAAAATAACTTCCACAAGAGAGAAATGATAGAAATATCATGCTATCATTAAGGATGCAAGAATAGCAAACTGAATATGGCAAAGTACATATGAAGCCTTGCTTATATAGGCAAGGTTGAGATGTAGTATGTAATATGATGTTGAAATGTGACAACTAACTAACTACCTAAGAAATGATTCTAGATAAGATAAGACTTCTAGAAAATACAACTCATCCTTCTAGAAGGAATATTATATCCTAAGAAAACATGTGAACCTATCACCTAGTAAATGATACCTAGGAATATAATTAAATGCCTAAGTAAAATTATGTAAGTGTAATTAAATAATTAATTACATTGACACCCCCCATAAATGCAACTTAGGAAGGAAATTATTATGCAAATGATGCAAAGATGCAATGATGGGTCCCAACTACTAGGCCATGTTAGGTACCCATGTACAAATGCAAATGAAATCTCTCACAAATGGAGGAAAGGAGAAAACCTAGTGGGACAAAAATCCTCTCCAAAAGAGAGATGAAATAAAAACAAAAATGATATCCATCACAAATCCAATCAATATCCATCCACACAAAGGAAAAAGAGAGACCATTTAGCCCCCCCATAATGAGATAACCCACTACAAGAGAAGCACTAGAAGTACACTATGGAGTAAAACCAGAATCATTAATTTGGAAAGCAAGGAAAGATACTTCTATTTTCTAGAAACCATATTAGAGCCACTCAAGGAACTAAATTAGAATCACGAAAAGAAACAACATACCTGATGCCAAGGAACACTAGAAAACTCACAAACTAACACAACTCTGGAATCTATGAAGCAATAGTTGATTGAAAAATGATTTGGAACTAAAATGAGGTGTAGAGAAAATGCAAACCTAATGCACACAAAAAAGAAATAGTGCATGAACTAATGAATGTTCACATTTTCCTCCACAATGAAAAATAACCATAGATCTCTGTAGAGGACGAAATTAGCTTTCCGATGATATAAAGTTTTCAAAAAATAGATGTCGTATGCTCAAGTTATGAATTTATGAAAAAAGGGATAAATTGTGCTAGCCAACAATGCAGAAACGACCCTTTTGATTTGATTTCTACAAAATTTACTTGTTGCATGCAAAAAATAATGGATACCCATATAGTATTTTGATGCAAAGAACAAAACCCATAAATATTTTTTTGATCTAACAAGCAAAAGATGAAAAAATAAATTTCTTTTGACCTTCTACCTGTAGAAAAATGACACGACACTTTTTGGATAAAATTTTTCTTCAGATCTGTGCGATATATGCAAAATCTAAAAGATACCCATATGAGATTTTGACCCCGACTACGAAAGCCAAAAATCATTTTTCCTACAAATGAGTGGAAGCTGTATTTTTGAAGCAAAAATGAAAACGACTCCAATAAAAATGACTTGCATCAAACCCTTAAGGATTTGACAAAATATGTCGAATTTTTATGAAACAAAAGTTGATCTTGACTTTCTCCGATGCCTTGGATTCAATGGCGAGCCTCTTAAGACCCCAACTCACACCTAAAAAAACTTTCATGCCAAGATTGGTCTCTCAGATCTAGGAAAAATTCTGCAACACTAAAGCTCTGATACAATGTGGGAGTTTATATTGAACTCCTCAAACAACAAAGGATCACTTGCAAGAAAAACTAACTTCCACAAGAGAGAAATGGCAGAAATGTCATGCTATCATTAAGGATGCACGAATGCCAAACTGAATATGGAAAAGTACATATGAAGCCTTGCTTATATAGGCAAGGTTGAGATGTAGTATGTAATATGATCTTGACATGTGTCATAATATTATATGTGACAACTATCTAACTACCTAGGAAATGATGCTAGATAAGATAATACTTCTAGAAAAGATAACTCATCCTTCTAGAAGGAATCTTATATCCTAAGTAAACATGTGAACCTATCACCTAGTAAATGATACCTAGGAATATAGTTAAATGCCTAAGTAAACTTATGTAAGTGTAATTAAATAATTAATTACACCAACACCTTTCACAGACCCGACTTCATGCAAAATTCAGTGGCAGTCTTCATGAACTCATCAAATAGAGCATTAATTTGAAATCTTTTCTTCATCAATGATATTCATATTCTCTACATTTCATCATGTTTAATCAAAAGTATACTCCTCAAAACATCACCAATTCAAAACTTCAATCCTCAAAACTCTAACATTTGGAAATAAAAAACATACACACTAAAAACCTCCACTTTCAATTTTGGAGCCATCAAACATCTATTCACATGTTTACACTTTATTATTTTTTTTGTGCAAATGTTTATACAAACATAGCTTCATTTCAATCAACACAAACTTTTCACAAATACTGCTCAATTATAAAATTCTTCCATATTTTTCTATGTTTGTACATTCATGATAACAGCATGGTAATGTAATCTTCAAGAATCCTCTCACCAAACTCGAATCTTAGTTCTAATCCACACTTGAGTACATAATTTTTAATGTTTCCCCACCATTACTGCAAAAACCATTAATAAATAATACATGGATGAATATCAACATACCAAACCTTTCATCTTCCCATCAAAGAATGAACTCGGTGAATAGCCGTTTAGAAATTCAAATGTGAACCCTTGATCCACATCACCTACCAAACTTATCAATTAAATATTATCCATTTATTTTTCTTAGAGTAGTAGATTATAAACACTTAACATGCCTGGTTGGTTGTACTTATGAGAGGGGCCGGTTAACCAATGTTTTCAAACCCATAAAGACTTTACTTAAGAATTATTGACCTCCTATTGCAAGTCACTCCTCAAATATAATAAAAGAGTATTCAATATTTGACATTCCTTGTAAAAGGAATAAACCCTAGAATTAGAAACTTAGGGTTTTGAATATGCTAAGAATCATGAATCAAGAGACATGAAAAGATTGATTCAGATAAACCCTAATCTTAGCATTTTATCAACTCCTTATCCTCTCTATACTTTTGATAAAGATGAAAACAAAACCATCATTTTTGAAAGAAAATGAATAGTCATAACCTTGATTTGCACAAGAACATGCCTTAAAAACAACCTTTCCTTTGGAGATCATCAAGCACCAACAAACCCTGACATACTTTGATTGATCAACAAACCTTTGAATGCAAGCAAGCAATCTTTTTGAATAAACTTTGGCCTAAAGTAACTCACTGAAAAAACCTTCACCTTGAGACCATCTGACATCAGTAACACACCAAACCAAGTACCTTTAACATCAAAGGAAAAACCATCAACTTGTGACATGAGTAAGAACACTCTTACACCTTTGAAATAAATGACAAACACTATTATCAACAGGAGGTAGATACATTGGGACGTGTGTGTGTAGAAAAAGGTGGAGGATTTTATGGGGTATTTTATGGGGTATATGTGTTTATGGATATATTAGATGTATTTGGTTGAGGGATGTATGAGATATGATGATAAATTGGAGGACTAGTTGTAGGAATGGAATTAATGACATGAATTAATGGAATATAATATTGGATAGGTGGCACATTTGTTTGAGATAATATCATAAGGGTTTGAGATTGTTGATAGGTAGAATAATGGGGTATAGGTGGAAAATTTGTGGTAATTTGGGAATGTGTTTGTTGGGTCATAGGTAATGATTGAAGAAATGATGTAAGATTTTGTTGAGATGGATTTGGTGGAGGAAACATGTTTTCTGTGTTAGAATTTGTGACATTAAGCATAGAATGTGGAAGTGCATGGGATGGATTGGATGCAAAATTTCCATGTGTCCCTTGATAGGAGTTCCATTGAACCATAGATGGATCAAGTTGAGGAAATGAGGTATGAAGAAAGGTGGACATCATGGTAATTGTAGGGTTTTGCAATACATTTTGGGTGTCCAAATTATGGGGTAACCTAGCACCTTTTTGAATTAACATTTGAAGGTAATGATTGGGGTTTGCAACAAAATGAAGTTCCATAACTCTCATTGATTTAGTATCTCGTTCAAATTCTTGGGTTTCTTCTAATATTGGGTCTCATATAATATCTTCATCAATGTGAATAGTCCATGAATGGTATGGGACTCTCATATGGACCTTGAGGTGGTTTTTGTGAATATGCTCCTTGAGGTGGTTTTTGTGAAGACATTCCCAACTCATGTTGGGTATCCCTTATGGGTGTTTGCATGATTGATTCAACTTGAAAATATTCCATTCTTTTCTTATATTGTAATCTTGTGATTGGAATATGTAAATGTAATAACTTAGACAAGATAGGACTTAATTTACAACAATTTGATGTTTCTCAAGTACAAAAAAAAGATCAAAGTTAAGATATATCTCCAAAGGATAAAGATATTATTTATTTAAACTAAATGCGTGAACCCAAGAAATATTTATTGATTAATAATTATATTATTCTACTTGAACTATACTTGTGAGTCCAAGAAAAATGATCAAGATCAAGATTGACAATGTCTACTTGAACTAGACTTATGAGTTTGAGAAAATAGATATAGAGTGGAGGTTTCCAAATCAAGAGTAGGCTAGGATCTTAAGATAGTATATCTACTAATGATATGAGCAAACTCATTGCCTTACTTGGAATATACAAGTTTCCAAACAAAATTTTTATGTTAGGGATAAAATATAGGAGATCTAGATTAGACTTTTGATAATGATATGACAAGCTCCAAAAAACTTAGTCTCCTCTAATCCTTTGCCAAAGATAATAGTTTAAGATCTAATTAAATATTGTAATATTTTTTCAGTGTAGGATACATTTAAAGTGTTGTTATGATTCCCAAAAGTGGTTTTTTAAAAAAGCAACATGTTTTTGTTTTGTACACTTTCTTTTAACAAGAGATATAAAAAATGGTCATTGACCATTTTAACATATAAAGACACATTGGGAATATTAAAAAATTTAAATATAAGAAGATAAAGACCATATATTTGCTCGTTTTTCCTTTGTTTTGTTTTGGAATGTTTTGTTTTTTATGATTTTTGAGATTTTTTCAATTTATTCAAAGATTGAAAACACACAAATATATAATGTAAAAGACAATTTCCTATGGCTCAATTTGGATTTTGTGTCCCATTTTGGTTTCATGTGGGATTTTTTTTTTCAAAAATTCAAACACATAAGACACATGAATAAGCCTACTCAAGTGGGTTTATCAATCCTTGTAGGCACAAGGTACAACAAGAAAAGATGGCCAAAAAATTTCAACTAGGATTTACAAGCTCAATCATGGTTATCCTCTATATACCATAAGTGTACATGAGGCCTAATCTATATATGAAAGGAAATACTATCAAACAACTGGGATGAGAGGGTAACTGAATTTGCACACTCACTTCTCTAAGGTATAAAGTTCTTAGAGGCTTATCCTAGATTAACAAGATTCTATTTTAAGAGGCGTATCTTTCAATTCACCCCCACTCTTTATACTCTGTCGAAACATGGGAGTTGAGGTGGTCACTTAGGGTGATGAAATCCCTAGGTAGCCCCCCTAAAGTAATGATAAGATTACTTATTTCTAATCCATAGAATCACCCTAAGATGCAAGAGGAGAGCATATGTACGTAGATCTTTGGGATTAAAATACAATGGTTTATTTTAGATTTGAAATCCAAATGTGAAATATTGATTTTAAGCCCACTTTCAAATGCGAGGAAAACACATCAAACATGATAGTCTAAGGCAAACAATGATTTTCTAATGGATCAAAAAATATATAAGCACTTGAAATATTAAAAAAAAAAGGGTAACTTAAAACAAATATACTCAATTTATAATACCAAATTAAAAAACCCTTGATTTAGCATGAAGAGCTCCAAGATAAATTTTTTTAACACTTTATTTTTCAATCTCCACACACAAAGACCAACAAACAAGCCTAGAAAAGAAAAATAAGATCGCTTATTTTTTATCATCAAGATCTCTCTAAAACACAAGAGGAGAGCATACGTAAGTAGATATTGGGGATTAAAAGACAATGGCTCATTTTAGATCCCAAATCAAAATATGAATAGTAATTTTAAACCCAATTTCAAATGTGTAAAAAGATTCCAGATATGATAGTTTAAAGAAAAAATTGATAGCACCAATGGATTCCTTATGATTTTAGAAATGATAATAGAACTCTTGCAAAGATCAAAAAATAATTTTAAGAAAAGATATATGCTTATCACAAGATTGCAATTTATTTCTTTTATTTTTTATTTTTCACATAGTCAACTAGACTTGATTATTTTGCATTTTTTCCTTAGAGTTAAAAATTAAAAGAAATAATCCCCTGCTAAAATTATGAGGGCTTTCCAAAAATATAAAATATCTAAAAAAATCCCTTAGATTTGTGCACTAAAAAATAGATTTATGAAAAACCTAGTCAACATAGATCTAATAATTATTGTTTTGACCTCAAAAAATTCAAATCCATTGAACAAATTTCCATTGAATTTTTTATCATTTCATAAAGAATTTAAAAAAAAATCATTGATTTATGACCTAAAAACCATATTTATGAAAAACCATAAAATGACAATAACTCACTGATTATTGATGATATGAGTCTAATTTTTTTACCGTACACTCCTAAGATGATCCCCAACCTTCAATAAAACATTTGTAGAAAAATTCCAAATCATTTGAAAGATATAATGATTTTTTTTTAAAACTAGGGTTTTGCCTTCAACTTGCACAAGTTAGCTCAATTTTTTTTTGCATTAAAGAACTAAAAACCAACAATATGGGGTTCAAAAAACCTTCAAAAAATAAAAATAAAAATTGGAATGTGGGTACCACCGGATGTGTCAAAATATGGATGATGAAAATGTGAATTATGCAAAATAGGAACAATACAATAAAAATACCAAATAGACACTCAATAATTACTCAATAAAGATCAAGATGTTGGACTCAAGGGAACACTAAGAGGGGGGGTGAATCAGTGTTTTGCAAATCTTAGCTTTTTTAATATGATATTAAAACCATTTGAACAATAAACCAAAGGAAAAGATGCAAACACATAAAGTAATCATCCACAACACCATAACATAAGAATTTTTGCATGGAAACCCTGTTAGGGGAAAAACCACGGTGGAGGTTAATCCATAATTTGAGTACTCAAATACAAGTTTTACAAAAGAGAATGCACTTGCATTTAGACACACTGCCTAGAGCTCAATGCTCAAAGGGAAGGCTCACTATGCTACAAAATTTTAGATTAAAACCATTTGAAGGTTGAATTGAAGTAGTAGCATCTATCCATGCCAAGTTATAGTTCTGGTTCAGCTCGTAGATTAGATTTTGGATCCTCTGTCAGATTCTGTACTTCACTTTGATCTTTTCTACTATTTGCATCATAAATTCATGTACATATGAATTCACACTATTGCCCTTCTAAATTTTTCACCAAACACTAGTATACTTCGCATTCAATTCATTTGCTAAATTAAAATGATAAAACTGATCTCATATATATATCCGCTATCAAGGATTTGATCATTCATATGTTAGCTTCATAAAACATTAAGTTCTTTTCAACTTTCGGCTAGATCCTTAATTAAATATTTATGCGTACCACCCATAGTCATCCTAAACATAGTAGGGGCCCAAATAAACATAGTAGAACACAAAAACATTTAATTAATTACTCCTTATACATCCACAATTACTATATTTGACAAGCTGACCTTCTAGCACAAATAACCAAAAGATTAGTGCACCAGATCTCCTAGATCATACACCAGTTAATGCACATTGAGATATTCCATGAATAAGGTATTAAAAACATCAGAAAACCTTTCTCTGAGATCCATAACATAAAATAATAGTCTGATGAGGTATTCAGATCGACATTTATGCCTTTAACCGGATGCACTGTTCTTCACTCTATTTTGTCAGTGTAAACCAAAACTAGACTATGGACCAAATGAATGACTTAGGTTGCCATCAATGACAACACTAGAAGCCATATGCCAACAATCGCCCCATTTGAAATTGATGGCAACACTTAGTGAAAAATGATTAAGTGTCAAAATCATTATGAGTACGCTGCCAAACTTTACTGCTCTCTCTCCCTTACACTTCAAAAATTTCAAAACATAGCTCCCCCTAAGAATGATGAGGATTTTTTCACTACACTCTCTCCCCCTTTGACATCAATGACAAAGCATAGAAACCATATGCCAAAAATGACAAAACATGTGTTCAAAATCTCCAAAACTTCAAATGTGATTCAAAACTTTTGAAAAAGAGTTTATCTTATGATTTTCCTTCATTTTCAGAAGGAACTTCTTCCAAGTATTTGTTTTGATCCCAATGATTATGATCATGTTGTTATTATTGTATGTCTTGTTGACAATTTCAGTGAGGGATCCCAGAATTGTAATTGCTTCCTCTAGTTTCTCACCTTTGCTTAGTATCTCAACCATCTGTTCCAATATGCATTCGGTTAGATCCTTCACTTTCCAAAAAGTGTCCACAAGTGTGTTCTTGGTCAATTGAAATTTTGTATGTTCAGACTGTAGCTCTCGAATATTTTTCTTGATTGTTCCATCCTAATCTTGAAACATATCAAAGCTTTTTCCAATCCCATTCAACTTTGTTTCAATATGCTCCAATTTCTCTTTGTATTTTCTATCTGCATGAGGCCAATGGATGTAATAGTTGTAGATGTTATTAGCTGCACTTATGCATTGCCTCAACTCATTCATTTTCTTCTTCAATTTGGTAAGTGATTTCCTAAAACGTCCCTTCAAATGTGAGATAACTTCACCTTCTTCTTTGTCTTGAAACTCAGAGTTCATTGTTTCTTTACAGCATTCAATCATTTCTTCAGGTAGAATGTTCTGCAAAATTTCCAATTTGATCTTGCAGTACTCAACATGAGCATTTAGTACACTCAGAATCATATCCTGATCATATGATGGTCTAATAGACCGTAACTTAGCAATTTTCTGCATTCCACCTTCCTCCTGAATAAGTTGTTGTAGCTTCTCTTTTGTCAGGTTATCTTCTTCTTCACTTGCCTCTGACATTTCCTTTTCTAGTTCTTGTTCATTTCCCTGTGGATCCTCAATTTCTTCATCAGATTCTTCATCTGGAATATCCACAATTTTCTATTCCTTTCCTTTTCCTTCAATTTTGGGAATCTTGCATTCTGGAGGGCTATATTCAACAATTCCTTTTTCTCTTTTCTTCTTTTTCTCCATTCCACCGGAAGAGAAACCAACTTCAATTGTTCTTACTGGAAGAGAAATGCTAACTAAGTCACACTTTCCAAACAAATTCTTAAAGAAATTTTCAAATTCTTGATCCCAATTAGCCAAGCTCTTAGAATATGAGTATATTTTTTTGCATGCCGGTTCATTTACTTTCCACACCACATTGTTGATCTTTGGCAAAAAATTCAAGAAATACATTACTAAGCATATGACCAGAGAATCGAACCTGAAAGGATAGCCTGTCACTTTTGTTAATTGCACATTCTCCACTAGCTGATCCTTTATCAATCTGCACAAGTCAAAGTCATGACCTTCTATTATCATTTTGTGAGAGATGTAAACTCTACCAGCCGAAGTTGCTCCTTCTCTGTTTCTGAAAAAGACTTTTTAGTATATTTCGTGCGCAATGTACTTTGTAACAAGATTCTTGATTATCAAAATTATTAGTGTCCTCTGATCTCCAATTACTTTGGTTAGGGTTTCAACTTCTTTGTTCCAGATGGATTTCTTCCTCGGTATGTCTCTAACTTTGCATAATCCACTCAAATTTTTGATTGCCTCCTTCAAAATGATGTAGGGTTTGTCCAGAATCAAAGTGTTGTTATGCAATCTGTTCAAAATGAATTTAACAAATTCCACGTTCTCAAAATGGGGAAACTCATTCCAAATATCCAGATTCTTGTGTTTGGCTTCATTCAACCTCTTCAATTCATTGGGAAACAATAGATTTCTCATGGACCTAATATTTCCACTATTGTATTAATCCAAAATGATTGACCCTTTGATTTTTTCCATAATTTCTCCTTCCATATTTTACATTTATCGACCACACACTGAATTATATGGAAAAATCCAAAAATAATTGAAATACCTGATAGTATTTGAGAATTGTTGATGAATTAATTTCACTACTTTGGAATTCTACTACCGGGTGCTCTCCTTCTTCTCTTCTTTGATGCAAAGTGACAAGTGAGGGTTCCAACTTGTCTTTTATAATTCACTATAATAAATGTGTTTGGCCTAATTTTTTCCAGATGCTCTATTTTCTTAGACAATGAGAGATAAATTATTCTATGGACCTATGAATTCTTGAATTTTCTTGTGAAAGTTTTCAAAAATTGTTGTATATCATTGCTACATTTTTTTGACCATCCTTCACATTCTGGTACCAACTACGGACAGGGGAAAAAGGATTTTCTTGAGCAACTCCCCCTAGGCTAGTGGCCTAAAATTATTTTCTGGAAGAATTACCGAAAGCAGGTTTCGGTGCAGAACCATTTCCAACATCAGACCCGTTCTTCCTTATCCATGTCTTCTTCATCTGATCTCTTATTTCATCTATAGTCACTTTTCCTTTTCCTTTGTCATCTTTCTGTATATTTCCGCCTCTATATACCAGACCTCTTCTATCCACATTTTTGTTTCTATAGAATCTTGCAATGTGACCATATTTATTGCAATTGTAGCACATAGTATTTCCTTGTCCAAAACAATCATTCCATTGATTTCTTCTTGATCTGCATTCATTAGCAATGTGTCCAAGTCTTCCACATGTAAAACATTCAATATTCCTTCTATTGACAAAGTAGTTTGACAAATTTATGCATTCAATTGATTTATGACCAAACTTTTTGCAATTGAAACACTGACCAAACAATATCCATTAAAATTCTGAGCATTAGGT
The DNA here is from genome assembly GCA_007115665.2 of Sequoiadendron giganteum. Taxonomy (NCBI): domain Eukaryota; kingdom Viridiplantae; phylum Streptophyta; class Pinopsida; order Cupressales; family Cupressaceae; genus Sequoiadendron; species Sequoiadendron giganteum. The sequence goes on along the minus strand of VCHN02000014.1, from coordinate 41,802,679 downwards.
TATCTTATCGGATACCTTCCAACTTTGTTCATTAGGTTTCCTTGTCTGAAATTCTTTTGTCCAGATCTGGAACTTTCTCCTTTTTCATATCCAAGACCTCTCTTATCATTTCCACTCTTTTTCCCTCGAGTCAGCTCATCAAGCTTCACTGAACTGATCTTAAACTTCTCCTTATATTTATTCGTAGTATCAAGTTCATTTATGAGAATAACAATCTATTTTTCAAGTTCTTCTCCATTATTTCTGAATTGTAGCAGTTCACTTTCCATCTGAATGAATTCTCCATTTACTCTTCTGCATTCATTAGATTTATCCTTTAAGGACTGAGCAAGGTTCTCCTCATTCTTCTTCCTTTCTTCAATCTCTTTAGTCAGCTTCATCACCATAGATTCCATGTCATGTTTTAGGGTAGCATTGTCTCTGGAAATATTTTCACATTCTTCAATTATTTCCTTCAAGGTTTGATTTAGGTGAGCATCATCCATGTTTTTGCTCTCTTATTGATTAATCTGATCACATAGATCCTTTCTCTTCTCTCCGGATTTAACAATCTGATCCTTCAATGTTTGAATGAATTTCTCAACATCCCTAAGATTTTCTTTCAATTCCTGGACTTCTACTTTAGACTAATCAAGGTCATCAAGTGCCACAAAAAGTTGTTGTTGAAGACTACCAAAGTTCATCACATTCCAAGATCCACCTCAAGTTTCTAAAGTTCTTTCGAGGAACTAGGCTCTGATACCAATTGTTGGACTCAAGGGAACACTAAGAGGGGGGTGAATCAGTGTTATGCAAATCTTAGCTCTATTAATTTGATATTAAAGCCATTTGAACAATAAACCAAAGGAAAATATTTAAACACATAAAGTAATCATCCACAACAACATAACACAAGGATTTTTGTGTGGAAACCCTATTAGGGGAAAAACTATGGTGGAGGTTAATCCACAATTTGAGTACTCAAATAAAAGTTTTACAAAAGAGAATGCACTTGCATTCAAGCACACTGCCTAGAGCTCACTGCTCAAAGGGAAGGATCACTGCCTTACAAAAATTCATATTAAAACCATCTGAAGGTTGAAATGAAGTAGTAGCATCTATCCATGCCAAGTTATAGTTTCGATTAAGCTCATAGATTAGATTCTAGATCCTCTATCAGATTTTGCACTTTGCTAAGCTCTGCTCTGCTCTTTTATGCTCTTTGCATCATAAATTCATGTACAAATGAATTCACATTACTAACCTTCTAAATTTCACACCATACACTAGTATAATTTTCATTCAATTCATTTGCTTTATCAAAATGATAAAACCAATCTCATATATATATCTGCTATCAAGGATTTGATCATTCATATGTCGGATTCATTAAAACATTAAGTGCTTTTCAATTGTTGGTTAGATCCTTAATTAAATATTTATGTGCACCACCCATAGTCATCCTAAACATAGTAGGGACCCAAATAAACATATCCGAACACAAAAACATTTAGTTAATTGTTCCTTATACATCCACAATTACTATATTTGACAAGTCGACCTTCTAGCACAAATAACCAAAAGATTAGTGCACCGAATCTCCTAGATCATACACCAGTTAATGCACATCGAGATATTTCATGAATAAGGTATTACAAACATAAAAAAACCTTTCTCTGAGATTCCCAACACAAAATAACAGTTCAGTGAGGTATTCAGATCGACATTTATGCCTTTAACCAGATGCCATGTTCTTCACTTTGTTCTACTAGTGTAAACCAAAACTAGATAATGGACCGAATGAACAACTTTGGTTTCCATCAATGACAACACTAGAAGCCATATGCCAATACAATATCTATGCACAAAATAAAATAAAAAATAATTATACCAAAATAAAGACTTTGATTTTCTCCATTGTTTCTTTGATAATAGCTTGAATGCTTGATATGTGGGTTGCTCTTCAAAATAGCATAGTCATGATAGTACAATGATAGTATGATGATGATATTTTCTCAAATATAATAGATAGAAGATATGTGATCTTGATAATGCTTGATAATGTGTTAGGCTAGATCTTGCTTGATGATGATAATGCTAGCTCTTGATAATAATGATATGAATTTATGCTTTAGTGATCTTTCTTGCTTGATAATGATAGTCAAGATTGATAATAATAACGCTCTAGCTCTAGATCTAATGATATGAAATAATGCTCTAGGGATAATGTGCAAATGAAGGCATTGATTTATATGCTTCACTTGATAATTGATCAATGGTGGAGATTAATTAGAAAGATCAGTGGATAAGAAAAATGAGATAAGGTAGGAGCTAAAACTTGAATTAATGAGGTGGGATAGTTGAAGGAATTAAATGAATTTATTTAATTCATAAAAGTATAGTTGGGAATATTAATAAAATATTTATTTTGGAGGGAAAGATAATTTAAATTTAAATAATTATTTTAAATTTATTTAATTATTAATAGGAGTGGTAGCTAATTAAATAATTTAAAAAAAATATTTAATCATAGTGGACCAAATATAATTTGAATTTGATTTTAATTAATGTTGGAGGGAAAAATGATAAATGATAAATTTATTAAATAATTAAAATTTATTTAAGTATTAGGGATGAAAAGAGGGGGATATAGGCTTAATTAAATAATTAAATAATTGATGAGGATAATGATAAAATGACGAGATAAAAATGCATTCATCATTTTTTAGGTGTCTATAGTAGCCAATCTACCCATTGAGACTACTTGCTTGATGATAAAATTTCACCTTTGACCTTGGTTGTTTCCTCATTAGGGGTAATATGCTCAATTTCTACATCATCCTTATTTGAAGAGTTCTTTGGTGTGGTGGAATTCTCTTTGCCTCTTGTTGTAGGCCCTGTCATGATGGGAAACAACAAATTTTAAAATAAATCACACAAATAAATTTCAAATACTTTGAAATTTTACTGGGACTTACCTAGGTTGTAGTTTCCTAGAAAAATATCCCAAAAAATAGTTGATTTGTAGCCTTGAGAGAGAGTTTATTAGAAACCTCAATTCTGCAATAAATCACTTAATTATGATCCAATTATTCTAACATTTGTAGTTTAGACACCTCCCCTAATTATTTAATAACCCACTAAAAACTATGAAAAAATTCACAAATATTTGGGAGATTTGTGATTTCTAAAGGGATTTGGAAGAAACCCTAATTTTGCAATATATCACTCACCTCTGAATACCTCCAATAAGAACATAATTTATAATCTGATGAACAAATAAGACTCACTACCTCCTATATATACCCTACTTATGCCTAGGATATCACCTAGGATAGCTTAGATAAGCACATATAAGCCTTAGGTTGACCTAAATAGCTAAATTAAATATAATAACGATAATACTACTTAATTAAGAGTTAAGATAGCCACAAACTAGTCAACTATTCATAACCCTATGTACTCTAAGATAAAATATGTAGCATGAATAGTCATATTCTATGCTCTTGTTACCACCATAGGACTATGAGGTTTGTTTACAACTTAACCTATATAAAGGGGCCACAACACAATGCTTGAAAACCTAATTATATTCAATTTATAAATGGTGAATCCTGCCAAATGTTAATTTCAAAGTGAATATAGCCGCAAAAGTGAATGGGAATTTATTAGTAATGGTGATATGGCCCCTAAAATAAGAGGGAATATAATATTAATGGTGAATATTATTAAGATTGTAATGTGTACATTATAAACCTTAGGCAACTAGGCTCTAATCACATATCATTTAGTGTGGTGAAATAATTCACTTTAAAAGTTCAATAAAATAACATTTGGGTGATTTAAATAGCATTAAACTAAATTTTCATAAAAAATGTGGTGATTTAACTCCCCTTCTAGTGTGTATTATTCACCAAAAATGGAGGCCCCAATTTAAATTATTTGTCAATTTGACAAAGATTCATAGTTAAAAAAATCACTACTAATGTATCATCATGAATATTCATAGTTCACCAAAGGGAGATTTAAAATAACTATTATCATAAAGCACATCTTTGAATGCAATATTTCATAAGGTAGTAAATATATAATTATGATAATCAATAGAAGCAACATGAGATGTAAAAGAAGTATCATAATAAAACATATTATCATCATGTATAGAATAAATTATAGTACACATATCACCATCTCTAGGCTCCTCATAAGATGCAACATTAAAAAAACATGAACCTAAACATGTAGGGATTTGGGTGTCATAACATGAAGAAAGAATAACATAATGGGGCACAACAAGATCATGAATAACTAATTGAAATAGAACCTTGTCACAAAAAGTAGCATTCCTAGATGTATTATTGAAAAGTAGGGCTCCATCATCATCATCTATCACATAAGGTGTATAATAATCATGAATCAAGTATACAAATGAATGTATAATCTACAAACTAGGTTTGCACACTTGAGATGTGTAAAGGTGAATTCATATAATTCTGTCAATTTTCATGCAAAAGCACGACTCTTGCCTAATAATCATTATACATGAGATAAATAAATCAAAGTGAATCTAAAATAGAAGAAAAAAGGCTAGACATACATTATCACCTTTACAATTATAAACATATACAAACAACAAATATCACTAAAAAGTGTTGAAAGTCAATGAGTCTTTAGTCTATTGGTGAAGTTGAATGATTTTGAATGAGCTTGCCAAGGATCAAGTATTATTGAGTGCAAGACCTCAACATCATAAGGGATGATGTCAAGGTTGTGCCCCAAAGTGATTTTGGTGAAATGGAACCCCTTAGTCCTTGAATCTCAACCGAAGAGGTTTTAGCCTATGACTCATGCTCCCATATCAAATAGCTAAACGATTCAAGATTTCATATAAAAACCTTAAAAGAAATGTTGAAAAAACTCATATTAAGATGATTTGAGAGATCTAAATCAAATCTCTTATATATTAAAATTTTAAATTAAAAATATAAAAGAACCATTAATCTCAACTCTTAACCTTCACTCTCTTTTTTTTTCAATCCATTCACATAAAATATTAAAATATTAATCAGACAATAAACCCTCCCCAAAAAAATAATAATTAGTAGACTGAAAATTAACCATTTTTTTCTTTTCTTTTTCGAGTTAATTTATTGGTTAAAAATTTGTACTTAATATGCATAATTTTATTTTATTCAGAATATATTCTTAAATATCAAAACGAAGCATTATCACTACAGGAATCAGATTTATGAATTTATCAACTGACACGTGGAATGAAACATGTCAAGCATTCGTATCATACCAACATGACTCGCGCATCCAAATGATATAAATCCTTTCGGTGTCCAGGAAAAACTAAAAATACACTTGCGAAGTTGATGGTCGAGAGTTCGAATCTTCAGAGACACAAGACAGAAGCAAACGAACAGCTACTGTAATATTTCACAGCGAGGATATTGTTGGTTAATTTTGTGATTTGTTTATTATTATGATTTTTTTTCACATTCTTCATTTATTCACTCTATAATTCCTTAACTTTAATCAATATAAACAAATATTTCACAGCGAGGGTTTCAAAATGGAAAGAGACGACCAAAAAAAACACAGAAAGGAGACGGGAAAGCGGGACGATGAAAAAGAACACAGAAAAGAGCCGGGGCAGCGGGCGCCTGGTCACACGGAGGCCCCCACGCGACCAGCCGCTGACATGAAGCCTCTTACAGAGGAGGCTTACGGTGGAGGGATGTACGGGACCGACGACAAAGGGGAGCAAAAACGACCGGATCACCCGCCTGCGAGCAACTCACAGAGCGTGGAAGGTCTGGCCGCCGGCGATACGGCGCCGTCGGAAAAGGTATTGAGCCACCCGCCACCACCGTCTTCCGGCGATCGGGATATCGATATCACTGGACAGTCGTATATTCAATGACAGAAACTGATTCCTGTACAGTTGAATCTTTGTAGCTTTTCCTTCGTTTCGAAATAACAATATAATATATTAATTAGAAAAATCCTTATTTAGCTTATTACAAGAACTTCCATAAATATGTATGGTTGATTTGATATTCAGTAGTATGTGACAAGGAATTGAACTAAATAAATTATTCAAATCTTTTTATTTTCTTACTGATTCTAGGGCCCTGATTCTACCTCTCTTTCGAGCAAAATTAATTTTGTGATAATTATTAAATTTTTATTATTTTATTTTTTAACTAAAATTTGACATTAATTTTGTGATAATTATTTATTTTGTATGGTTTATTTATTTTTACTAAGAAATTTGAGTTGATTCTATCTATTTGTCAAGTAAAATTATTTTTGTGATAATTATTTATTTAAGATATATCTTATAGAATTATATTACTAGCACTTGCATTTAAGGGAGGTTCAAGGATTACACCGATAGAAAACGGTATGTATGTTTATATGTTAGAGTATGTGTTTGTCCATGAGTGTATATAGATGTCATGTGCTACAAATTCTAATTGTATGTGGTTGGATTAAATAATTAATACTAAGTGATAAATGATGGAATTAAATAAATTTTAAAAAAATCTATTATTTTTTCTCTATATATTTACATACATATTAATAGAATGTTCTTATCTAGTTGGAAAATCAATATTTATTTGGGTTTTATGTGATAAGCGAGATTTTAGAGGACCCAACAACTCAACAACCCTTGTCTTGGTCTTACTTTAGTGTCAAGTTTTGGGGTGTTGAAGAGGCGATTAGAGGGGAGACTAAATTCATAGACTGGTCTTTTGGAGGCTAGGGATGGGCCCGAACAACACACAACCTTCCAACTTGAGGCGACGAGAGTCAACTTCGGGACCTATGTGGGATGAACCCAAAACCTTTAACCAACTATACTAACTACACTACCCCATCAGACTCATAAATTAGTTATATATAATTATTTCTTGAAGTATTAAATATATTTTATTTTAAATAATGGTATTATATTAGTTATATATAATTGATATATTCAATTATTTAAGAATTATATTATAAATTAGTTATATAATTGACATCTTATAAATTTTTTGATGGCTTATATAGATTTTTTTTATGTGATATATTTTTTAAGTTAAGAGTGGTTAAATACAATTATACAACCATCAAATTTAAATTAAATGTCATGATAATATTTAAATATTATTTTTGGAAATAATTTTTATTAACATGTCCTTGAACATCTTGAAATCTCTTTTTTAAAATATAAGAATCTATATATATTTTTGATAAAAACAAGTGGATTACATAGATGTCTACAACTCTTCCTATCTAAACTAGAAGTCGCATTTGATTACGTAGCCACATATAGGGGATCTAGTCCATCAAAGTCATCTGGGGTCAAACTTTGTTATAACACATCTATGAAGATTTGAACCTTGGTGGATGGATTTTATTACATATTATCATCCATATCAATTGTGATATGGCAAAAAAAAAAATTATATTTAACAATTAGATAACACACAAAAACAATTTTTCTGTGTTAATAGTAAAGTTGTTTATGTTCGACCTCCCTATGCTCATGGTAGAGATAGTAGGAATTTTAAAATATTATAAGCAAAAAGAATAAAATTTAACAACCACAATTTATTAATGATCAACGTGATTTAAGGAAAAGTTCTTAATTTCATGAGTTCTCACCACCCCTAATGTATAATGCATCACAATGTAATAATTTAAAAATTCATGCAAATACCAAATTAATTTAAACAATTCAAATAAATTCTTAATCAATTAATATTGTTTTTTTATAAATCACTTTTTTATTTTAATTATTATTATTTTAATAAAAAAATATTTACAAAACTGGTATATGTCTAATATTAATAATTAATTTATTATAATATAATTATAGACTATAGCGTTTTGCTTAAAAAATAATAATTTATAAAATTTAGTAACTTTTCTAGTTAGTTGATCAAATGACTCTTCTAATTTAGACAACTAATTTGACAATGATTAGATATAATTGAAACTAAACTATTAACTAATTACTATTAGTTATACATTAATTTATTTTTAACATACTTATCTTAAATTTTAAATATTATTTTTCCTCCTAATAAAATTAAAATTTAAACACTTTCTTCTAAATTAGTAATTGATTGATCAAGTAAATGGCTATCAAAATAATTCTTACTTATCTGATGTGATTATTATTAGATATAATTAAAAGGGTTAATTATTAATTTATTGTTATTATTATTATTTTTATTGATAAGTGCTATCAAGGGGATAGCGCCCATGTACATAATATTTTAAGTAGTCTAATAGAGAGGCTAAGGCCCTGTATAGGCAACCATGTTTGTCTACCCGTTGAAGTAACTGCAGGCACTCTGGTTCTAACCAGTAGTCTTCTGCGTTCATGAAGCGATGGAATGGATCCATCTCATTGTTCATGATGCCTATGCGAAAGACTTCCCAAGCTTCTGTCATGAAGTTATCCCGCTGGAGTGTGCACTGCACTGCCACCTCGTCCTCAAGATTTTCCTCCTCATCCAACACCCCATTCTTGATGTTTGAAGGATCGAAGTAAGCACCCAGATAGCTTACCCAACCCTCAGTCCCGAGCTCCATGATTGTATTTGCAATTGTTGCATAGTTCTGGAGGGAGATGTAATCATTGCACATTACCACTACCCTCTCTCGGGAGCCAGTTACATCCACCAGTGGCTTTAATACTGCTTCGTAGACTTGTCCATCGCAATGGTGCAATTTGATGCGTCCTCCCCGAGTTGTGATGCCATGGATGGCCCTCCAGACCCTCGCATGGTAGACCAAAAATAGGCGTCGACATTGGATTTCAATCTGTTCTTGGCAACTTACACAGCTTATGCCAAAGTAATGCGCCATTTTGAATGGTTTGGCTACGGACCCTGCTCAATTTATCCTTACCAAAAAGGGAGATCACATGACCACATACTGCCCTACAGGACTGACACTGGCTTCCTAGACCAAGGGAGTGTCAATTCGATTCCAATTGGGAGTGTAGCATCTTGTAGTTTGGATAGGAGAACTGACGCGTGGAGGTTGAGAGGACAGACAAGGCATCCCTTTTGGGAATTTGTTCATGCATTCGTCGAATCACAGGATACCAGCTCCTTTAGTCCGACCCAGTAGTCAGGATCTGAATCCAACTCTAGTCCTTTTCCCTGCTGTACTCTAGCATTAGCCAGGCAGTCTGTTGCTTTATTAGCTCCCCTATAGGCATGGCCTATGCAAAAATTATCTAATTTGGCTAAGAGTGATTTTATTTGGACCACCCAACTATCTAGGTGCCAGCTTGGAGAATGACCATTCATTACTGCCTGGATGCAAACCATAGAGTCACCTTCAATTTCTACTGATTTGATTCCTTTGCTAATGCAGAGTTGGAGTCTGAGTAAAAGTGCCTCGAATTCAACACTGTTGTTGGTACAAACACCTAGGGATTTGGATGTCGCCCAAATGCAATTGCCTTCACAATTTCTGATGATGCAACCAACCCCGACATCGCCAAGATTTCCTTTTGCAACGCCATCGAAGTTGAGTTTCCAAGGGTGTACTGTTGGCCCCTTCCAATGCACTAGCCTTTTGTCAATTTTGTCACACATGGTAGGGCCCAACCTCGGTCTTCTTAGCTCAGGCCATTCTTTTTGTATCTCTTCATCCCATTTGGTAAACCGTGCATTTTTACTCAACCTTGACCTATTGCTCGCCACCTCTATTACTGCCTCCATTATCCGGGCAATTAGCTTATTATATTCTAAGGCTTCCCCTTTGAAGATTCTTTGGTTCCTCTCTTTCCATAGGTGCTAGACAATCATTGAGGGCGCTGAAATCTAGATACTTTGCCAATATCCGTTAGTGTTTCTGATTTGCCAAGAGTTAAGAAAATATTTTAAGTTTGCTTGTCTGGGTCCATAGATTTGGAAAGTACTTTGGAGCCAATCCCAACAGGCTACAACCATTGGGCATGATATGAAGAGGTGATCAACTTCTTCTTCTTCATGTTCGCACAAAACACAACGAGTTGGGCCAACCACCCCGAGCCTTTTTTAGTCTTTTCGACGTTAGGCAACGTTTGTGAAAAACAACCTAGAGGAATGCACTTGCTTTGGGGAGAACTGCTTGGTCCCAACAAAGTTTTGCCATCCAATCTACCCTTGCACCAATTTCTGTCTGTATTTTGTAACCAAGTTTGGCAATGTATTCGCCCGACTTACCACCACACCAGATAATTGAGTCTTCTTCTTTGGCTACACATACCACTCGTTTATTAAGCTCTTCTAGTATAGCCTCTTTTTTAACTTGGTCCAACTGCGCGTTTGATAAATCTCTCCAAATCACTCTCCCACCTTCGCCCGTTTCTTCCCAATTTACGTACATTGCTACCTCTATCCCCAAGAGCCCCTCCAACTGATCCAAATCCTGGTGAAGATCAAATTGCTCTGAAAGGCTCTTAAAGCCGTTTCAGGAATCTGTCCAAAACCTTGCCTTGTGGCCATTACCAATTCTCCATGAAATATGACTTGTGATGAGGGGGAGACAAGCCTTAATGAATTTCCAAATAGCAGAACCTCCTTGGATATTTTCTATTGTGAGTATCCTATTTGGGGATTCATTGCCTAGGTACTTGTTCTGGGCAATTCGACACCAGATTTTTTGTGGTTTGCGGTACATTTTCCAATTTAACTTGGCACTAAGCGACAAGTTCTATTTTCCAATTTTCCTTAGGCCCACACCTCCTATGACCTTTGGTAAGCATATTGTATCCCACCCGATAAGAGGTATTTTATTTTCTCCTTTCGAACCTTCCCATAGGAATCTTTTGAGGATTGTTTCTAGGTCTCCTACTATTTTTTGGGGGGCTTCGTAGCATGCTAGGGTATAGGTTGGGATTGCCGAAAGAACAGATTTGGCCATAGTTATTCTGTCAGCCATGGTTAGCCACTTGTTTTTCCAAGACTGAGCCTTATCTTTACATCTATTTAACACCTCTCCCCAATGATTGGATCTTCACACCCCCTCAAAGATGTGAACACCTAGAAATTTGGCAGGAAGTTTATCTACCTAAAATCCCAGAAGTGTTGAAATGGATTTTTGGGTATTCGCTTTAGTGTTAAAGAAAAAAATCCTTGATTTCTCCTTACTCATTTTTTGTCCCGATTGGGCTTCATACTTTGTCAGAGTTTCTTTGATGCATTTTTCCTCCCTAATATTTGCTTCCCCGAACAAAGTTGTGTCATCTGCAAATTGGGAGTGAGTGATTGGATCTACATTCGGGGCTGCCCTTATGCCACACCAGTTTGCTAGTTGGTTCCTTCTTTTGATAGCACTGCCTAACGCCTCTGTCATAATGACAAAGAGTGAGGGAGAAATGGGATCCCCTTGACACAACCCATTAGTAGCCTCAAAGAAACTATGAAGGGAGCCATTGAGAAGGATTGGAAATTTGATCGTGGAGATGCATTGTTTGATTAATGAACACCATTCATTGTTGAAGCCCAAGCGTTCCATAACTTTGAGCAAGAACACCCAAGAGGTTTTGTCGTAGGCCTTACTTACATCCAATTTGATTAACATTCCGGGGTTTGCTGAATTTTAGGGTGTGAACCACTTCGTTGATTAGAAGGATGCATTCTGAAATTTCTCTACCTAGCACAAAGCCACTCTGTTAAGGGAGATGATTCTGCTAAGAATCTTTTTGAGCCTATTTGCTAAAACTTTGGCAATCACCTTGTATACTATGTTGCATAGGGAGATTGGTCTATAATCCCCAAAGAACCTGCATTCTGCCTTCTTGGGGATGAGTGCTATTACTGAGTTATTGAGGTCTTTGACAAATCTTTTGGTTTTCCTAAACTCTTCCATGATGGACCAGAGATCCTTTCCTAAGAAGCTCCAACATTTTTGAAAGAATCTAGTTGGAAACCCATTCAGTCTAGGGGCCTTGTCGGGGTGCATTTAAAAAAGGGCTCTTTTCACTTCCTCTATTGAGACTGGTTCTGTCAGCATTGCGTTGTCTACTTCAATAACCCTCCTTTCGATTTCATCTAGTATACTGACTTCACGGAATGCACTAGAGTGGTCACCTAATAGGGATTTGAAGAAATTGACCGCTTCCTATCCTACTTCTGCGGAACCTTCCTTCTAGCTACCATCCTAGGACTGAATTTTTTTGACTTTGTTAGCAGCCCTTCTAGCCAATACTGATGAGTGAAAGAATTTTTAATTTGATTCCCCTTCCTTGAGCTAGACCTTCCTGGATTTATCCCTCCAATAAATTTCTTCCTTCTTGAGTAATTCTGCTAATTCTGCTTTGAGACCCTTCTCTAATAGGAATTCCTCATTTCTCATTCCTTCTGCTATTAATTTTTTGTTTAGGGTCTGTAATTCTAGCTCAACCCTTGCTTTCTTTGTAAATATGTTTAGAAATTATGACTTGTTCCATTCTTTGAGCTTCTCTTTTAGATACTGTAATTTTTTTGCAAATTTGAAACTAATTGAACCCCCTATTCGACATTCTTTCGAGCAGTTCTCCAAGCGGGTAAGAATTCGGTCGTCTCTCCACCACATGTTCAAAAATTTGAAGGTCGATTTCCTTATTTCTAGGCCTTTGCTAATGTGGAGCTCCACCGAAAAGTGGTCAGAAATGGAAACTGGAAGGATATGTGATTCAATAATAAGGTTAGAATTACGCCAACCTAGAGAGATGAGGAACTTATCCAACCTTTCCGAGATAGTCATGAAATCCTTATGTTTGTTTGTCCATGTGAACACTCCATTGGTGGCTGGGCAGTCAGCTAATTTTGAGTGGGCCACGAAAGCCCTGAAGTCTACCTGGGTTTGGGATTCCTTCCTTATCCTGCCACTTTTCTCTGATAGTTCCAAGATGGCATTGAAATCGCCCCCGATGATCAAGCTTAATTTCAACAGGGGCTTTAGAAAGTCCAATATCTCTTGCCATAATGTTGCTTTCTCATTTGTGCCTATGGGTCCGTAGATATTAAGGAGAGGAAAAGAGAGATTCAACTCCATGTTGTAAACTACTGTCACCAGCCAATTCGTCTTAGAGCACTGGATTTTGATGGATACTACTGATTCCTTCCAGATCAACCCGATTCCCCCAGAGGCTCCCTCCGATTCGTGAAAGTAGTTGTTCCATGATTTAATGTAGGATAGGAAAGTTGCTGCCTCGATCTGTGAAAGTTTGGTTTCTTGTAGTAAGATGATATCGCTTGTGCATGGTTGTAAGTGACGCCTAACCAGACGTCATTTGTCAGGGGATTTTAGGCCCCTAACATTCCAGGTGGTAATTTTCATTGTTTCCCAAGAGAGGAAATACCTCTCTTGGTACTTAGAAATTTCCTGATACTAGGGTATCTTCTGGTTGCCTTTTCTTCTTCTCTTAGTATTTTGGATGACTTCCTTCCCCTTGTTTTCCCCTGTTTACCTATTTTTCCCATTCTGAGGTGTGTGGCTGCAGACTGTGTGATGCTTCTCTCCTCAATAATGCCCAATTCATCTTCCAATTCTTGTTCTAATTCTGAGGGTTGGATGTTTGAAGGTTCCTCCCAACTTGTTTCCTCCCTAATATGAGGGGGAGTTACTTCCTCTGAAGGGCCTTCCATGTTGATAGCTCTGTCATTGTTTTGGCAGGAGTTGGGTTCTAGCACCTCCATCACCTTAGCCTCGTCTCGGTCTGTCTTGACTAAGCTTGGGACGAAGGGAACGATATGCAATTTGACCGGTGCCTCTTCCCTTGACTCTGGTTCCTTTTTATGCAGCGACTTTCCTATCGATTTTTTGCATTCTTTTTCATTATGTGTTCTTGAACTGCATTTCAAACAAAACCATTTTTCTTCTTCCACCTCAATTTATTGGGTCCAAGATCTACCAACCGCTTGAAGACATATAGAATGAGGGATAGGGTTAATGGATTCCAGCCTCATTCTGGCATATTTATATAGGTCGTCGTCTATGATATCCATGTCTATGTCTAGCAAGGTCCCTAGTGTCCTTCCAATTTTTTCCAGACATTCCCCATTCCAGTATTCAAATGGGAGATTATAGAGGCGAATCCATATCGGCTTGTCATAGGGTTGGATCTAAGTGGGGTCAAAATTATGCTTCCAGGGTTGCATGTATAATGGGAAGTTGTCTATCTACCAAAATCCTTCATCAATGATTTTATTCTTGGTATCTTCATCGGAAAATACTACCACAAAACAGTTTTTTGGAAGAAAGCGAATTAGCACTTCGGTATGCCAATTTTCTGCTATCCAATCCTTGATGGATGATCTGCTAGGGTTGGTCCCAATGAAGTAGAAAATGAGTGCCATGTCCTTTAGGATCTCTGCGTCCTCCTTGATTTCCTAGGATACATCTATTGTTAGGGTTTCCCTTTCTTCTTGTTTCTTGAGGGGTTAAGCTTGTGTTCGACTTTGGCCCCTTCGCTTTGGCACGGGTCCCCGACTGGTATTGTTAAGGGCACTTTTCTTCTTGTGTTTGTGATTATTCCTTGAGGAATGGAACCGAGGCTGCGGATGATCCCTGACTCTATTCTTTCCCCCACATTTTTGCTTGTTACTGAGGGCGTATCGTGGCGTACGCGTCCATTGGCCTCTTGCTGCTGATTTGAAGATTGCTTCCGGTAAAAGGAATGACAATAATCCACCCATTCACCATTGGTAAACACCCATTAAGGCCTATGACCTGCCTTCTTGGAGGCCGCCGCCTGGTTAGCTTCGATTTCATCCGCCCAACTGGCCTTTTGCTTTTCATTATGGCTGAAACCCTTCTTGTTCTGGTTCTCGAAGTTGTCAATTTTTTTCTTTTTCTACAGAAACCGCGCTTGCACCGCTCTGCTCCATGATTGTTGACTTATTAATTAATTATTATTATTAATTATACATTTATTTATTTTTATTTCTACTAAAATTTAAATTGTAAACATTCTTTTTAAATTAGCAATTAGTTGAAAAGTAAATAGCTCTAGTAATTAAATTTGAAAAAAAAAATCTTGGTCTCACATATAATATAATTTGTTTGTCTCACATCATTTTACCTTGGGGAAAATTTTTTGTTGCAAAAACTTCTTAAAGAAATTTAAACATAATCTAGATTATTGTTTTAATTATATCGAGACATTATCCTTATATTTTTTGTTTCCATTAACTTACATGTAAAATACTAAAATCAATATTATTGTGTTAATATTATTGAAACTTCTTAAAGATATTGCACATCACATATTTCTTTTGATAAATTAATTGTGGTCTTGGGGATCACTCCTTTCTACATTAAAATATATAAAATTTATAAAATATACAACCATATGATTGGTATGTGAACTTTACAAGGTCCCACTAATAAAGGGAACACAATTTTTTTAATATTTTATGGGTGTTATATCACACCAAAATCAAAACAACATACCATAAACCACATAGGAACCTAAAACCATAATCCATTCTTTACTACCAAACACCTAAAGTAGCATTTAAAATTACTAGAACAACATTTGGAATTATTTATACTTGATTTTCACCATTATTTGATTCACTAGTGAGAGTGAAGATCTAGTCAACTATTCTTATCACATTTTTGGGAAATTTCACCACCATATGAGACTATGTGCTGGACCTTCTTTGTTATGTCATTCGAGGTCAAAATAGCTAAAATTTGTGGATCAATCATATCACTATTTTGAATTAGGAGAGCCATGATCAATATGATGAAACCATGGCCAAGGACCACCTCTATCAATATTTGGTCGAACCCACCTCACCATGTCATTTAACTCAATACATTCCCCAATTCTTTCTTAAAGGAAACAAGGTACACACAATTGCTCCCTAAACTAATCTTATAGGAGATTGTTGTGAATATTTTAATAGATCTTTATAGTTATAGAAAGAAGAAACACACATAAAATATAATAGAAATTATACAATATAGGTGTACATAGGGAGAAACCTTTCGAGAGAGAAAAACCACACTCCAAAGCACAAACCAATTATACTTTCTACAATAAAGGTTACAGTACAATCTATAAGACATGTCGTTATAAGAGTATCACCAACACATTACTTTAGAGAAATTTTAACAACATAACAATGCATACAAAGAAACTATTAAACTATCCATCTCAAACACCCAATAAATAGGATAAGTAATAAACAAAACTATTAAATGGTAATTAAAAAATCATGAACTAAAACCACCCAAAAATACGATTCCTAAATACCTAGATCTAAATTCATCATCTAAATCCCAAGATGAGTTTACAAGCTAAAAATATCATATTCCTTCCACCTATCATAAGTGTTAGGAAAAAGGGATTTGTACAACTTGCACAAGAAAATAATTATTTTAATTACGTAAAATAAATATTTTTTTATGGTACATATTTGGAGGTGTTTTGTTGGTATGTGGCGATTGATCATGTTGACATTAATATTTTAGTGATTTTGGCAACCACATCCCCCCCCAAATTAATAAAGGATTTTTTTTTTTTGGGTTGAAAAACACTTTTATAACTACCAAAAATGACTTGTTTCTTTACTACATATATGAAAGGTCATGAGTCATGGTGTGGGTGTTTAAAGGAACACAAAGTAGTAGGTAGTATTATGGATTTAAGGTGAATGTGCATGCAATTGTAGACCATGTTGCAATATTGTTGGATAATAAAATATATTGGACAATTATTTTCGTGGATGTAGCCAACATTGGGTGAACCACGTTAAATCTTTGTGGTTTTTTTGTGTAATCATTTTTATTATTTTATATGCATTTATAATTAATTTATTTAATTTTTCCAGGTCCTACCTATAAATCCTAACATGTTTAGCCACATTAACTATTTATTTGGGTTCATTTGTAGAGTTGTATTATAATATTAATGGTTATGTATTTTATGTGTGGGTTGCATATTGGAAGAATATTTAACAGTGGAAAATCTTAGTACCAAAAAATAATTGTTGGGGTAAATAGTTTTGTGCTCTCATGGTCTTGAGACACATGGTTTAGCTAATACAACATGGTGATTTTGTGTGAGCTTGAATCTATAAAGGCAATCACATTTATAGTGGTTGAGGTTGGCTACCATTTATCTTGAGCCATTATACTTGGAGACATGTAGGATGCATTGGAGGAGTTTGATGTTTTAGAAGTATTCATGGAGACTTTGTATGTGTATTATAATATTTAATAACTAAATAATACATTGAGTGTGGATACTTTGGAGGTTAAGTTTTTCTAGGTCATGATATTTTTTTAGGATATATTGTGTGTAATCTTATAGTATGTCTTTGATCTTTGTATTAAATGGTTATTCTATATTTTTTTATGCATGATTTTATCTTATGTAGGACATGGTTTGATCAACCTAGTAATTTTCTAACAAGTGGTATCAGAGAGACATGGTCGTGGATAAGGGAGGTGAGAGATCTTTGGTTATTTTTAACCCTTGTTTGAGTAGAATTGGTGCGAAATTGGAGCCATGGTAATGTTGGAGAGATTTTATACATTTCAAGGTATAAAGTGTGTTGGGTAGGTTGTGAGAGTTAGGGTTTGGGGTTTGCAAATTTATGGTTATTATTGTAGATGTGGGGTTTAAAAGAGATTTTATAAAATGGATTTTTCTAGGTGTTCACCATGAGGGTTTCGTGGTAGAAGTTACAAAAATCACATCCTAGAACAAAATGAGGCTTTCCATTAGATCTGAGAGGCCCAAGACATGCAAAATTATGTAAATTTTGATGGGTTTTAGTCACTAGGGCTTGATGCAAAAAAAATTCCCCCCATGGATGTGGTTGTATGGTCAATTATGTAGATAATAAAATAAAATAAAATAAAATAAAAATACTTTAAAAAAGCATAATTTTTAAATTAAATAATTAAAAAATTTGAATATGTAGTTAGGTTTTCCACTAGACCCCTACTAGTGTGTCACCACTATGGGCCATTGTTGCCAACCTACCACTAGCAGGCCACTTGGGCACTACCATAAGTACAAACTATACAAACATGTTCCTTTAGGCACCCTTGTAGCCCTTGGAGGCTATTTTATTCCATAGGGCCTATTTGTCACATATGATACCAAATTTTTGAATTATTATAGATGTATCATAAAGATTTCTCTAAGTAATATGTGGTGGTATTGGTTTAATCATTAGAGTTTTTCTATTTGTGTCAAAAAATTGTGCCTAAAGCTAACATTTCTCTAGAATGGTTAGCATCTGACATATGGAGCATACATAATCAAAATTTGAATTTCAAATAAGTGATGGAGGGAATTTTTAGTGTATTGATCATGTTGTTTTTCACTTGGATGAACAAAAATATATTTGTAATTGTTAGAGCACTTTAGGAGCCTAAGATTTGGGGTGTGATTGTGTGAGAATTCAAATTAATTTGTGAGAAAAATTGATGAGAGTGCATATTTTTATGAGACAATATGAGGGTATAATAGGTTATCATATTTGGTGCTCCTTGATATAGTTCTACAAGTATTTTTAGAGTGTGGAATTTGATGGAGAGGTACATGTTGGCACCTCATTTTTTGTGTCTATTTTTTTCCCTCTTTTACTCTAAAGGTCTATATTTTTATTTTTTTTGACCCAAGTTTATAATTGATCTGAGAGATTCTAAATGGACCATATTTCTTAAAATTGTACATCTAGTGTTGTATTAGATCTCCCTTTTCATGTTTTAGTCAAATATCCATTTTGAAAAACAAAAAATTGGTTGTGTTGAGTATTTCAAGATTTTAAAGTTTTGGGGTTGTTCATGCTTGCACACCTTCCCTATCGATCCTAAGTCCCATTATAATCCTTCCAAAAGATTAGCGAAGTTTTTTATTGCATTGTCATATTTTTAGGGGTATCCATGCTTGCATGCCTTTCTTATTGCTCCCGAAACCTCACCTAGAAGCTTTGTGAAAATAAATAAGTGTAAAAGTTGTCAACCTTTTGGAGTATCGGGGTTTCCATTACTCTCATTACTCCTTTAAGCATCCTTTATCCTCAAAGTTCAAATATTAATTTTTTTCTCTCTGTTGTTTTGGTGATGTTTTAGAGTTTCTCCTTTCCTGATATCATTGCTTGGCATCCCCAATCCACGAAGTCTAAAGTTATTTCAAAAAAGCATGTCCTTTGTGTTTTTAAAAATTGTGAACTTCATCTTCCATCCCTCCCTTGGCCCCTATTTCCTTGATTCCCTAATTCCCCAATCCCAAAAGTTTGAAATGTAAAAGTTACCCATGTGCTGAATTTTTTGACTTTTTAGATTATTGCAGTTTCCCTTTCCTTCATATTTTTCCTTGGTTTTCTTCATCCCCAAATTTTGAAAATATTTCAAAAATCCTAAGTCGTTTCTATTTGTCAAACTTTCAAACTTCTTCATCCCTCCATCCTTGTCAGGCTTTGCATCTCGATCATGCTTCCCCTAATAGTCTGGCATCCCATCAACCCTGACATGCATTTCCCTCCAAGTGCGATTTTAGGATTTCATAATTTCCCATACCAACATTCCTATCAAAGATTTTGGGGTATTTTTTCCCCTCGTTTCCTTTGGCATGTGTAGTCTCAAAACTTTAACATTCAAACAAAAATCCCTACCTACCGAGCCCTGCGCGGCCTAATACACCATTAATGGATTGAAGTAACACTTGTAGATGGGAGATGGCCTCTCATATTCCTTGGGAATAGAAACACACAATACATGGAAAATATAGGTTTAAAATATAATAAAAGTCTAATAGGAAGACATGGCCACCACCTATAGTTGTAGGAAATCATGAATTTTTAGAGCCCTTATTCAAGTTTGCATGTTTCCATTTTTGTGCAACTTTCAAAAGGATATAAGTGATAAAAAATTATTTTTTCTATTCTATAAATCTCAAATTTCTCTAAATAATATCATAATTTTTTTGTATAAACAATAAATAGATATGAAACAATTTCTCTTAAGAATTTATTAATATAAAATTTAAACATATTTTGCAATTCACTACATCGTTTGAACATACTAATTTCAATAAGTGTTCCAAATTAAAAATGATTATTCAATCATTCAAATTACAAGTACATATTACAAGTTTCATAATGATGACATAAATTATAAATCATCATTGTTCAATTGCAAGGGATTGGGCATCACTAGAGTGCTTTTCTTGCAACCACAAACTAGTGGTTCCCTACACACCTTCTATTAAAAATTAGCCCTACCCTTCATGAGGGTAGTAGATCAAGGGAATCACCAAGGTCATCATGTCATCTAAGAACTAGTGTTGTGTCTAAATTCAAAACATTCATCATACAACTCAAGATTCCCTCTAGCTAAGTATGATACATCTAGCTAAATTGTAAATAAATAGATAATATGGACTGTCAATGCAAGCGATAATTTTGGGCTGATCTAGCTAAATAATTAATAATAAAAATAAACAAATTCCATTATGGATGTGTATTGTATGTTCACACAATTCTATCTCAAACTTGTTATCAACAATTATACTTTCACATTGAAGCTCAAAAATTGGTTTAAATAAACAAGTATTGGCATATTCCCATCGAAGTTGATCCTTATATCTATTTTCCATAAAAATATTAACATACATAATTCTTCCTTATAATACTCAAATATGTCCAACTCAAGCATTGTTCTTTTCTTTCAACATTAATCATATTTGTCTTTGATTTTAGATAAAAAAAAATCTATCCTTTTTCACATGTAGATATATATGTATATATGTATATATATATACTTATATATGCATATGTATATACACATACATATATACATACGCAAATATATATGTATACATATGTATATATACATATATATGTATGTATGTACATGCATATGTATATATACATATATATAGACATTTACATCATCTTAATAGTATAAACAATATATCTATGTATTTATATTTGTGCATATGTATACATCCTATATACGTATGTACCCATATAGCTACATTTATCCATTTATAATTTTATTATTGATAAATACATTACAGATGATAAGTCATAAATTCAGACTAAAACATTATTTTCCTAACTCAAAAGATAATGGTATAAGTCCTCTAGCCTTTAGCCTATTTCATGGTCAACAACTTCTATAAGATTAAAAAATAATACAAACTTGCTTATGGTCTAAAAGCCATAAAGTATTCAATATTATCCTTGTACCTATCATAGGTTGAGAGATACTAGAAAATAATTCACATTATTCTCAATAACATTGGCCTATTTGGGGTCATAAATATTAACAATGTTCACCACTAACATAGACTTAACAAAGGTCGAACATGTGTAACAATACTCACATAATAATTTCCTATTAAGGGTCAAATAATGCCAACATTCACAAAGGTCATCGACCTATGTAAAAATAATAGAACAATTTTTACATTAAACAAAAACTTTGGTTTAGGTCAAGTAACATACAATGGTTGCAATAAACATAGACCAATAAAAATAACTATACTAATGTTCACCATAAATAAAAACCAATTAAAGGTCGTTTGCATTAACATACAATGTATTCAATCAACACAAACTTATTAAAGGTTGTATATTAATATTTAATAGTGTTTACAATATCACAAACCTATTAAGGATTGTATTTATTAACATAACAATATTTGCACTTCAAAGGCTTATTAAATGTCATATATATTAACATATTAGTATTTGCAATATCAAAAACATGTTAAAGGTCATATATATTAACATATTGGTATTTGCAATTATCACAAACCTATTAAAGGTCATATATATTAATATATTAGTATCTAAAATTATCACAAACATGTTAAAGGTCATATATATTAACATAGTAATATTTGCAATTATCATAGACTTGTTAAAGGTCATATAGATTAACATAGCAATATTTTCAATTATTATATACTTGGTAAGGTCATATAACCATACCACTTGGCCAATTTTGAGTGGTAATAATTATTAACAATATGAAACTTATAATAAGATCTTACAGAAAAACATGATGAAGAACAAACCAATCTTTCTTTTTAAAATTAAAAATAGTGTATGTTGATAATAGGCCAATAATAGTTGAAGGAGAAAACCAACATTCATATAACTATACAACAAAAACCCTAGAATCGATGGTAGGCTCTTAGGTGTGGTGGCACTCCTGTTGGGAAATTGGACAAATCACTATGCTGAGGTGAAGGTTATGTTTATAAGTATTAAGTTTGTTGTGGACATGGCTTACTCTAAAATATGGGTGGAAGGAGACTCATTAAACATTATAAATTGTCTACGTGGAACCCATAAACCTAGCTGGAATGTTGATCAATTAATAAAGGATGCTATTATTATGTTGAGATTTTGTGAAGAAACCCATGTTTCTCACATATATCGAGAAGGTAATTCATTGATAATTTTTTTCGCCAATGAAGCTGTTAGAATTAATGAGTTTAAGCGTGGGAGGAAGGCTCTCTCCTTCCCAAGGCAGCTAGGATCTTAATGATAAATGATGGTTTTGGCTGAGTTTATGTGGCGACGTTGTTTAACCATTAGTACCATCTTTTGACTTACATGCTTTGTGGGTATCATTCGGCTTGTTGGCTATTAGATGAAATCTATTTGCCAGGGTTTTCTACTATTGGTTCTTGTGAATATGGGAGGAAAAAGTAGAATTGAGCCACATTCTTGTGCAAGCCTGAGAAAGAAGAAGAGAATTTGGAGGATTCTCCAACATGGGAATTTTACGCCGTTCTTGGAAAGACTGCATGGTCATGACCCGAATGCTTCGACAGAGTTTGTTTCTTGTTGGAATAATCACAAACTCCAGATTAATGGCTTGGTGGTTGATATCAATGAGGAGTTGATCGCTAATGTGACTGGACTACCTATGGTTGGTCGTAAATTCTTCAAAGACAAGAAGAGTAGTGAGGAGGCAATGGCACAATTTTTCAAAGATGATGAATGGTAAAAACTCATCAATATGGAGGCTTGGGGATATGAGTGAAAGTCTCTCAAGAAGATATGGGTGAATATTGCAGAAATAATAATGTGGTATGTG
Source organism: Sequoiadendron giganteum (assembly GCA_007115665.2). Classification (NCBI taxonomy): domain Eukaryota; kingdom Viridiplantae; phylum Streptophyta; class Pinopsida; order Cupressales; family Cupressaceae; genus Sequoiadendron; species Sequoiadendron giganteum. The sequence goes on along the minus strand of VCHN02000014.1, from coordinate 41,779,633 downwards.
ACTCAAGAAGGTAGGTTCACTGCTATCCTTGGCCATCGTTTTACTCTTTTAAATCATTTTAGGCATGGGTTGTTTATTTCCTTTCCGTTCTTTCTCTTGTCCTCCATGGAGGTCTCTATGTATGTACACTTAAAAAATAGGAGGGAATCAGTCCTACATGAGGGCCTTATACTATTAATTATGGAGCATGTAAAAGCCCTTATCCCCGCCTCATCAATTAAGGGCAAGGAGAAGATTATTAGTGAGGTTTTTGGATCTTCTAGCTCGAATACCAGTGTGGCTGAGGATGAGGAGTGGAATGAAGATGTTGAGGAAGGGACCCTGTCCCCTGTGGTTGCCCCCTCCAAAAAGAGGAAGAAAGGTAACCCTAAAGGAAAATGGGTAGATACACATCTTATTCTACATAATTCAGAGTTCCAGTCTGATGGTGATGACATAGAGCTGGGCTTTGGGGATTCTGCACCCAAGGATGAAGTTGTGGATATTGACTAGGGTGATGCTGAGATTCGTGGTAATGAGGAGGTATTTCAAGAGAATGTGGTGACAACAAAGGCCAAGAATAAGCCTAGAAGGGCTTCTAAGCGCATTGCCAAGATGAAGAACCAAGCCTCAAAGGGTTTGGTTAAGGATACTACAGAGCTCTCCAAGGAGAAGGATCTAGAGGAAAAAGTGATGGAAATTGATGATTCCTTGGTTTGAAACTCTCCTAATGTGGAACATGTTGGTGAGAAAACTATTCAAGGGGAGGAGGATGTTGAGCAGAAGCAAGAAAAGTCTGAGCCTCTAAAGGTTAATCCCCTTTTAGATGAATTTTTGTATCTTAATGATGACTCCACCTCTATGTTTGAGCTTCTGGACATGGTGAGGGTGGGGAGTACTGGCACTTTCAAATTGGCTAAATGGATTATATAGGAATTCAATAGGGTCAACATAAAAATAAGGGGATTGAAGGAGAATTTATAGAATATTATGAAAGGATCAGCCTTAGATATTCAGATTATCAGAATTGTTGATCTTGAGTGTTCGTTCACTGATTTAAAGTCCCTTTGTGAGCAGTGCTTGGCTGGTTTAGAAGCTAAGGTATTGGATACCAATGCGGATATCAAGAAACTTTTCCACGCCTGTCACATTTCAGTTTCGAATAGTGCAGACTCTTTGAAGGTCTTGTTTCAAAAGATTAGCGAGCTTAGAGAGGACTAGTTTTATTTTTTTGAGTTAATGGAGAAGGAACAATTGGCTAAAGGTAAAGTGAAAAAAGGTACGAAGGATGATGGTAAAGGCCCTACTGCTAGAGGGTTGGCTGATTGGAAGAAGTCCTTTGAAGCTGAGAAAAAAGAATTGTTGGACATGATTAGGTTACATAGGAACCAAGAGCTTCAGGTGGCCAACACCTTAGGCAATATAAAGTAGTGTCCTAGTCTCTATTTTTTGTTTGTTTTTCTATTGTTGGGTATCGGTTTCTTTCTTGTTATTTTGATACTTTTTTGCTAATGGCAGCTGCTGATAGTTTAGTGTTATATCTTTGGAGCAACATTTTGTAACTTCTGGTGTTTTGGGTTTTGGGTTGTTGCTGATGTTTTAGCTTAGTATCTTTTGAGCAACATGTTGTACCTAAGTTGTAAAGGGTTTCAAGTCCCTTCAAAACCCGTTTTTCCCATATAATCAAAACAAAAACCCTAGAATAATAATTCTATAAACCCTATACTTTAATGAAAAGAGACCAACACTTTTATGCATTCCCAAGTAAAAATATAGAGAGAATGACCTGTGACTATCATTATTTTGAATAAACTATATATATTGAGCATCTATTTAATTAGACCTTTACAAGGAAAGCCAAGATAACATTTAAAGATATTAACTTACCAGTCACCACCCAAATCTCTCTAGAAAAATATAGAGCTTCTTCTTCCTTCTATTTCCAGAAACCTCACTTCATTCATTCCTTCTTTTGTTATAATCCCAACAAACCTAAAGTCTCTCCTCTTTATTCTCCAAGAAAAAATTGCATTTACTCTCCACTTTGCCATATTCAATGGATAATAAATTTAGAGTTAACAACTAGACACTGTAGTTTTATCTCCATATTCCTTTATTGTACTTCCACTTTTAATTTTGTATAATGCATTCAACTATTTTGATGTTCTCCACTATGTTGAGCCTAACTACTCAATGAGATCCCAATTGAAAAGAAAGATAATAATAATAATAATAACAATATCCACATAGATATCTATATATCTATATATAAATATAGATATCTACATTTGTATCTATTATCTATATATATTAACTATATATTTAAATGTACATTTTTATATACCTATATTTATTCTTTACAAATACTCACAACTTGCGATATATACATGTATGAATATACATACATACATATATATCCATCTATTAGGCATTTTACCACTCATATTTATTTTTATATTTATACATATATATGTAATATTTTTCATGAATGAATAATTATGAAATCTACTTGAGACAAAATCCTATCAGGCTTAGGACATACTGACAAGAAAATAGCAAGATGAGAAGTCAATATCAACTACCAAGTCAATCATGAAAAAAAGTGATATAGAATAGAAAAAAGTGAAACCAATATTATATTACCATGCAAGGTTTCATCACACTTACGACTTATGATGAATATCAAAATAACATATGTAACAAGGCATGACACTATTTGCGCATGTGATTTATCATAGTCATGATGTGTTGACCATTCTCAAAAATCTACTTCCCTCTCTCTGGTGATTCTATCCCTCCTTGTCTGGGATGGGAAAACTAATTTCTCACATCCACCTCATTCAAACAAGGTAGTTAGTCTGATAATAAATATATCATAACATAATATAAATCATTCACTAAGAATCACCATAAAGATAATAAATTCACATTTATATCTTTTCAATCAATATCTAACTTATATTTTCCTTCCCCTTAACATAAATAAAATAGAACAATCATAATATAAATGTCCACAAAACATAGTTTTGATATGATAATTTGAAACACATATCAAAGTATTTAACTTATTGTTAGTTAAAAATGGCTTCATCACCTTGATCCAAATATGGGGTGTGACAATATATGCAGAGTGAGTTTCATTTTTCAAGAGAGGATGAAATTTGGATGAAAGAGGGAGAATAACAAGAAAGAGGAGCAGTTGAAAAACAAAAAAAAAAGATATTTGAAGGAAGCCCTAGGATTTCAATTTCCAATTCTAGGTTAAGGTATTTTGGTATTGTAATGATTTGGGTTTGTCCCAAATTTATAATAAATATCTGTAAACTTTGTGGATCAAATTTTTAAAGGTAGTGTTGATGGTGAAAATGACACAAACAACGTTAAACAAAATATTTCTACTCTATTTCTCCTGAAAAAGAAAGACAACATATAATAGCCTAACTCCCAAGGTTCTAGTAGTTGGTTCTCAACTATCTGGTGTCACTCAATTGGTCCATGCAACTGTAATGTTCAAGGGGCCTTTGTTGGTAATAGGGAATGCAAGCAATAACAGATTCATAAATCTATACTTAACGAAAGGGGGGTTTAAATAAATAAAAAATAAAGATAGGTCAAGGCATAAATCAATAAAACATGAATGAAATTCTCTAATATCCAGACATATGCTTTTAACAACGAATGCTCCTTCAATAGATCAAGAAAACCATAACATGATACAATTTACAGAACAATCCATACCATTGCATGCATCTACAATGCTTAGTTAAACCATCACAATTACTCATCACAATACTCTTAAGATATTAAAAAAAAAAACTCTTCATTTGTTGCTAATAACATAGATCAACAAACATGTAATAATTCCATCCATAGACAATTTAATGAAATAATATTTGAAATCTGGTTCCTTCTATTGATTCTCATCAAATAAGAAACATTTATGCTTCAACAAACTCACTGGCATACAGACAGATTATGATTCATTAACCTCATCCAGTAAACTCAATTTCAACATAACACTATGTAAAAAGTGTATTCTATATTCAACTGTAACTAAAAGAAAAAACAAAGTATCCTTTCAAAGCTATGAAATTCCTATCTCCTACTATTAGGTGGCTAATTCTACTCTTATTAGCTGAACTTTACAATATGGCACCCAAAAATACATATAGGTGTGCCAAGCATAAATTCCTCTCAATCAAAATTGAGATCCATTAATCAAGGAATCAAAATCTCCTCAGAAACTTGGACTAGCTGATCTCTAGTTCCAACATTGATTGCCCTGTGAAATAGGAAAGAAAGAAGGGGGGGAAAGTCATGAGCCCAAAATGGACTACCAACTCATTCTTGTGTAGTTTGCTCCAGAATGTATTCATCATAACTAGAGAAGACCTATTGACGAATATCTATATCTGGCCCATCAATCTAGCTGTCCTCAAATTTAATTCTCTTCAATTTTGCAAAGGCAAACCCTTTCATGTATTTCAATTTAGTCAAATCCTTTCTTGCAACCTTCACTCCTTCCTTGACATCCATCAATCTATCTAACAATAGATCCTCTCCATCATCCTCTTTTTGCATAAACTCTCGAAATCTATTATCCCATTTCTCTTTTAATTGACTTAGAGGCAGGCCCTCTTTAACCGATATATCAACATTAACTAGAATAGCTACAACAAATTCTAGTTCATCAAGTTATTCATTCAAATGCTTACTAGCATCTTGGACTTCATTCCTATGCTTGTATATAAAATCAGATCTGAGCCGGATTATGCTAGAGGATTTTTCCAAGAAGTTTGCACTGTCTTATGGGCCTCTTCAATCATTTTAAACTTGGCCTCAAGGGCCTCTCTTTGTCTTCTTTGCTTGGCCTTTTCTTCTTTTAGCTCATGTATCTTTTGGACCATTTCCAATTTTTCATTTTCATTCTCTGTTCTGAGCTCATGCTCCTTTTGTTGATGCTGCTTGATCATTTCATCAACTCTCTTCTTGGCCTCCAATTGCTATTGCTAGAGTACTGCATCAACTTCTAATTTTGCATCTATTTCCTTTTTCTTTGCCACAACTTCAGCATGTGCTTGTGCATCTGAAGCTTTCTTAGCTTCTTGAAATAATGCCCACTGATCCTCCTTTGTCAACACATGCTCAGTTTCCTCTAGAGGCATCTCCTCTTGTGTCTCCTTATCTGATAAAGTATCATCAAAGTCCGTTTCTATGTCATGAATCTCCATCTTTGCTTCCTTTTCCTTTAAAGTCTTAGCTTCATCATGGAGAGTCCCCTTAGGCATTTCTCCACTTTGTTGCTCTATAGGAGGGAGTTGGGTAGATGGTTCTCCCATGACTGATGTTGAGGGCATTGATCCCATTGGAACTTCTCCTTCATGTGCCTCGGGAAATTCTTGGGTTGGAGCTTCAAGCTCAAACTCCTCTACATCAGGGGGGAATAATTCTAAAGGTTATTTGGGAGGCATTCTCCTCTTGGTTCTCTTATACCCTCTTCCTTTCTTAGAAGTTTGACCCCCAGGAGCTTTGGTTCTGAGTACATTCCATTGGATACTCCTATCCAACACTGGTCTGTCTATTTTTTTGATATCCACTATCTCCTCTGCATCCCAATCCATAGGGTTTAAGTTCTTGGTACCTATATTTTGTGCTTCATATACAAGATCCAAAATTACACCATCATCTGACAATGTTTCAGGAATGTCAACTTTGACCCCAAATTCTACAATAAGTGGGACAGGAAACCACTCATAATTTCTCTTCCTAAGGTCATATTCATCCTGGAGATCACTCGAGAAGTCTTCCGGTAGGTTAAAATGTTTATAAAAGACTGAAGCAAGCAAGGCATTCATCTTTTTCTTTGGATCAAATTGCTTCCTGGTAGTATCAAGGCCCAACTTCAAATGAATTAACTCATTATAGATAACCTTAGCTCCCACAAGGTGTGGGCAGCTGTATTCACCCAATTGCATGGGGAACTTGTGACAACCTATTTTATGCTTTATTCCAAACTTTCCATTGACCCGCAAAGCTTGGTAAACAAACTCCATTAAGACTATTCTGTTACTACAACATCTAGGGAGCAAGTGAGGATGACCTTCAAACCCAGCCAACCTGAAAGAAGTGAATTTGGGGTACTGGATATACCAACACCCCCACTTTGTAATGAATGCCATAGCCTCCTGGCTCAGTCTATATCCTGCATCTCCATTAAGCTGGTTAATAACTACATACAAAAATGTATCATTGACTCTTCTATAATGGAATTCAAAAATCTGCAAGGACAACTGATCATAATGATTCCATACTTTCTTTTGACCATCAGCTTCTCCTAATACTCCCACTCTGTTTAACCCTGGAAACATGCCTCTCCTTGCTATTGCATAAATGACATAAGAGGTCATAAATAAACTCTTAGTTTCCCTTACTCTTATTATTTGATTATGTATGCTTTCTGGCACAATCATAGGCCAATCAAATTGTTGTCTTCCATCCAAGATTGTTTGAATGGACGGAAACATCCATTCTTTAAAATGAAAAGCATCTCTCTTTTCGAAGACTCTAGATAACATCATTATAATATCCGTGACTTCTTTGTAGAACTCTACCCTTTTTGGATGATCTGAAAGCTTTGTTAGAGACTTCTTCTCAGTTCTTAACCATTTCTTATTTAAATGAGCCTTGTTGGTCTCCTTATGATTGCTATATATCTTTAAAGCTTCTGCCTCATTAAGCTGTCCAAGATTCTTTGGATTGGGAACATTGAACATAAATTGAAACATTTGGGGAGTCAAATCTATGATAACATTGCCCTGTGAATCAACATATTGTCTAGTGGCCGGATTATAATCTCCAGTTGTTGTCATTATCAGCTCAGGACATTGGATGGATAGAGGAAAAATAGTAATGTGAGCCAAACTAGACTCAACTATCCTTTGAGTTCTCCCTATCACCTCCTCAAAAAATATCTCCGAGTACAACTCATAATTAAATGGACCCAAATTTGTGTCAGTTATATCGGCCCAATCAGACTCCACCTTGCTAACGGTGTCAACAAGACCCCTATGATTATACCTCAAGGTATAAGGGAGTTGTTCAGGTTTAACCTTTTTAGGCTTAGTTGGTGCCTTTGAAGTTTTTGCAGATTGAATCCTCTAAGAAGCCTCTCCTGATGCTCCAGACATCCTTTATTTTCTTGCAATAAAAACCCAAGATTAGATCTATAAGAAGTATAACAAAAACATGATTAGATATCTTACCCTTCCATACATACCAGAGGTGGAACTAGGCATAAGTCATCCTTAAAAGTCTCCTTTCAAACATTGTCGGGATTGGGACCAAAATAAGCATTGAGTTTGCAATAAATCATACGGTGGGATCGGAGTCGGAGTCGGGATGGCCACCGAAATTGGAATCAGAATGGAAACCAATTTGGTACCATGAAGAAATTTTATGTTTATGTCCGACTCCGGTTCTGGTTCCACCTGTGTTAACAACATTTTGAAAGCCTGTTTCTTATTGGAAGCGGGATCGAAGACGAAATGAAAATGGTAACCGATACTTACCAGAAATCAAGGTTTAAGATAAAAAACAATTCCGATTCCAATTCCGCTTAAAAAAAATTATGACGTCACTGGTAACTTCAACAGGAAAATAAATGCCATCATAACCTAAAGACTAGGTCATGACAAACCGAGGGGGGCTCAAAAACAACCGCACGAGACAATCCCCATATGACCGAGAGGAAACCACAGTAACTAGGGCATTATTTTCTAATTTAAACAAAGATGCGCAAAAACCCTAAATCATAAAACCCTTCGATTTAAAATAATTAGGGCACAAACTTAACCCTAATTGAAACTAATCAAGTCAATTACGCTGAAGGACCCTTAAGAAAAACCATAAATCAACGAATCTTATAAATGAAATATAGCAGATGATTCACATCCGAAAACCAGGGCATCATGGTATGGTCACGACTAAAACGTGAAAATGAATGTGACAAAAGAAAACAAACAAGAAAAGGAAAAAACTTAAAAAGACAAAACAAAAACCAGAAAAAAATACAAAAGAGAAAAAGAACAAAATGAACAACATGAACTCGAAATAAAACCAAGAGTCACGAATCCATGCAAAGCACAAATGATCGAACAGAACAAAACACAAAACAAATGAAATGTAGAACAAAATCCCTACCTCCAAACACAATCAAATAGGCAAGCCCTCTAATGTGAATCCTCTTGCAACTATCTCACTCTTGATCGAATCACGCGCACAAATGCTCTACCGCAGCTCTGGTTCATCCTTAATCTTTAAATAGTGATGATAACATCTATTTAATCGTTAATTAAGGTTAAAATGCAGCTTCATATGTGTATGGAACCTGTAATTAATGCCATAAATGTGGCAGATCAGAGTCGGAACCACAGAGGGAACTAGCACATTACTGTCGTGCAACTAAAGTAAATTCAAACAAAAAAACAAAACCAAGGGATCGAAACGAGAATGGAAATTGATTTGGAAACTTTGTCTAAGTTTCAAGTTTGGTTTCGGTTTCGGTTTCGATTCCGCCAACAAAGAATAAATAGGAAGGAAAAAGCTAATAAAAAACACGAAGACCGAAACAAGAAAACCCATCACCGATCTTAAGTCCCAACGAACAAACAAAAAGGAGGAGGCGGAGGCGGAATGGGAACAAATTCGAGACTTATGAATAAACCTCGGACTTAACATCCACTACGGCTCCAACTCCGACAAAGATAAATCTAAAAGATTAATGAAAATACAACTGGGACTGGGATCAGAATGGAATCCTTAAAACAAGTTTCAAACCTGATTCCGTTCCGGTTCCGGTAGAACAACAAAAGAGAAAAAAAGTGTTGGAGAAAACAAACTCCAATTTTTTTTGAAAAAGTAACCAAGGACAAAAGAACAAAAAGGGGGACCCATTTTGACCAAGGCAAAATATAGGGTGTTTATGCAAGGCATAGTAGATGGTGACTCAGCTGGGAAAATGGTTTACCCATTTTCAAAGACACCTAAAAAATTTCAGTCACCCAAAAACCTCTTGGCTTATGAAGCATGCTAAGTTGAATAAGATCAGATATATAGAATAAAATTGAGATGGAATCTCAAATGCATGTGCTCATGAAGATTTATAAATCTGAGTGTGGGCGTATATTGTGCATCATTCTTTATAGAAACTTTCTCTAGTCCTGAACAACTATACCTAATATTCAAGCTACATAGGTTGAGTCCTTTAACTATCGTGCAATGAAATCCTGGGAATTGCTCCGCTACCAAACAGGCGTTCATAGCCTCGACGAAGATACCTCTAGTTCTATCAAAGTATTTCTCTACTACCAGACATGCATCCATAGCCTCGATAGAGATACTTGATTCACCCATTTGATATTGAGCTTGCCTTTCCTTTCTTTCTCTTCTCTTTTTTTTTTTTACTTGAGCTTCACTTGTAGGAATCTCTTATGCACTTTTCTCAATACTCAGATAGGATTGGTTTGAAATATTTGTTGAGAACTACAATGGATTTCATGATAGTCTTGGAATCGGATTTTTCACTTGAATAAGAGGTAAAGCCACCCTAAAATAGATAGGTATTTACTTAGGCAGATGTTTATCTATTTTGGTGACAGATTTTGATCATAATTCATGAGATATTCACAATGTACCTTCTACCCTTAATAACTTTTCAAACCAACATTAGAATGATCATAAGATATGAGGTTTTAGAAAAAAATCCTTTCAAGGATGCACAATGAAAATACCTAAATCAATTTCTCTCCTAGTGCCCATAACATACCTTGAATAACAACCCCTTTTCTTGAGATGGATAGAAATGAAGATCCCCAACAAAACACAAGACAAAAAGAAAAAAGAAAAAGAAAAGAACAACAAAAACAAACAAAAAGAAAAAAAAGAAAAAAACTAAAACTTAATTACATATGATACAATATAATACATTTATTCAAAACATCAGACCTTTCATAAACCAAAGTAGTGCTTGAGAAACTGACCATTAATTGGCAATGGAACAGGTTCTCCTGTTAAGGTACTTAAACGAAAAGCATTCTCGCCTAGTATCTCAACCACTTGATACAGACCTAACCAGAGTCTATCAAATTTCTGGTGATATCCTTTCTTCTCTCTAGCTTTATCCCATAGTAACACAAGAACTGATATCCTAAAGGCCTTTACCTTGGCCCTTTTGTCAAACCAGCATTTGGCGACAACCTGATGCTTACAAAATTGCTGCAGAGCAGCATTTCTCTGTTCCTCCATGTTAAGAAAATTGGTTAATCTGACCTCGATCCTATAATCCTTTGTATAAAATTCCTGCATAAACTTAAGGACAAGTATCTGCAAATGGATTGGGAAGACTAGGTCTTGGCCATAGACTAACTTAAATGGCAAATTTCCTAGGGCAGCTTTGATTCGGGTTCAATCTACCCACAGGGAAAATCTCAACTAGGTGTACTAGTCCCTAGGATTGTTTTCTAACAATTTTCTTGTTACTTTCAATAGATTTTTATTAGTGGACTTAGCCACTCCATTTCCCTGAGGGTAGTAATTAGATGAATACTTCAAAATAATTTTATGTTCATAAGCCCATTGAATAAATTCAGCTGAAGAAAAAGTAGGGCCATTATCACATACCAGGGCAAATGAAACTCCAAACCTGGTGGTGATGTTCTCAGTCAAAAATTTGATAACCACCTCTGTGGTGCTGTTTTTGCAGGGCTGGGCCTCGGTCCAACGTGTACAGTAGTCAGTTGTAGTCAAGATGAACTTGTGACCTGCAAAATAATTTGGGTTAATGAAACCTACAAAGTCCAATTCCCACTGAGAAAATAGTCTTACATCATACAATGGTTGCAAAGGCATTGTTGGATTTCTTTCCCTGGGTGCAGAGGTCTGGCATACATGACACGTCCTGACATGCTGGTGTGCATCCCAAAATACATAAGGCCAATAATAGCCCGATCTAAGAATTTGATGAGCCAAAGAATCTGCAGATCCATGTCCTGTACCATGTCTTCCATGAAACTTAGAAATTGCGTGCTTAACCTCTTGCTGATCCAAACAACGCAGGTAAATTCCTTGGAAGTTATTTCTGTATATAGATCCCCCTTTAAGCATGTAATGAGCACTCTTCATCCTCAATTCTCTCCTCTGAGTAGCATTCATTTCTTCTGGACATCTATTGTTGATTAGGAATAAGATCAAGTATGTGTACCAGGGATCCTTAGTAAATGACTGGATAATGTACTGTTGACATGTGATATTCTTGTCCACATCTTCCATTGCCATTGATAAACCCTGACCTTAGACAAGTTTCATTGGATTAATATCTAAGTCAAACTCTTGAAGAATAGCCATCCACTTTCCTCTTCATTCTCCTAATTCACTTTGCATCAGGAGAGATTTCACAATCAGATCAAGAATTATGACCATTACTTAACTTCGAAGAATGTAATGCCTGAATTTATTTACAACTCAAACTAATGCAAAGGCTTGTTTCTCCAAGGTCGGGTATCTAAATTTTGCATTCTTAAAAGGAGAGCTCATGAAGGCAATAGGTCTTTCCTCTCCCTCACCTCTTTGTTGTGTTAAATCAGGTGCACATGAATGGTCAAACATGAAAGAATAGATATAAAAAGGCTTTAGATAATCTGGGCTAGTCAAAACAGGTGCCTAATAGATTGACTATTTGATCTACGAGAAAGAAGATTTAGCCTCATTGCTCCATTCTATTTTTTCCTCTTTCTTCATCAGTTCATTAAGGGGTTTGACAATTTCTACAAACCCTGTTATAAATTTTTTGATAAAATTAATCCTCCCGAAGAAGAATCTCATTTATTTCTTACTGTCTGGCCTGGTCATTTTCAAGATAGCCTCCAATCTATCAGGATCTATGGATATACCTTCTTCTGATATGATGTGGCCTAAGAGTTTCCCTTCAGATACTCCAAACACACACTTTTTTGGATTGAGGGAGACACCATAGCTTATACACTTTTTGAGGACCTTTTCCAGATCTGCAACATGGTCTCCTCGATTCTTGCAGAAGATAGTTAAATCATCCACATAAATAATGATACACTTACCTATCAAATATTTGAATGCTACATCCATTGCACGCTGAAAGGTTGCTCCAGTGTTGATAAGACCGAATGACATTCTTTGATAGGAAAATGTGCCCCATTTAGTGGTGAAGGCGGTTTTCATTCTATCCTCATGACTGACAAGGACCTGATTATACCCAGAATAACCATCCAAAAATGGCATCATATGGGACCCATTAACTATTTTTAGTACCTCATCAAGAGAAGGTAGTGGGTAATTATCCTTCTCAGAGGCCTTATTTAAATTCCTGAAATCAACAGATAACTTGATTTCACCATTTTTCTTGCGCACAAGGACTAAATTTGCAACCCACATAGAATGTCTGACTGGGAAGGTTATTCTTGCAAACAATAGCTTTTGCACCTCCTTCTGGATCAGGGGATCAATAAAAGCATTGACTGGGCATTGTTTTTGACGGAAGGGCTTGGCTTCTGGCTTGAGAGGTATGGTATTTGTGATCATCGAAGTGTCAAAGGTTTTTAGGACGTCATAACTCCAAGCAATGGTTGCAATGTTCTTCTCCAAAAATTTAACTATCTTGTCCTTAAATTCTTGAGGACAAGTCTTTCCTATGAGGACATTATTTTCAGGGCCTGAGTGAGTCAGATTGACAGATTCATATTTCCCTCCATCACTCTCTGTGTGTACCCTTTAACGAGCTCGTGGGTCATAATCAAATATTCTCTCCAAAGATACAATCCCTTTTGGAATACTATTGCTTTTCAAATCCAATATCCCTTCTTCATCACCATTCTCAGGATCCCAATCTCCCTAATCTCTTTTCGATTCATCTATTATTTGTCCTTCAAAGACACCTAAACTTTCCAAAACGGCCAATACATGCTGGTCATCATCGAATACCTGAAAATTCTGGACATTATCAGGGACAATTGGGACTGAGACTAATTCAACTGAAAATCTCTTTAGGTTAGAATCTTGCATGGGTTCCAAGGTGCTAGCAACAACGACAAGGGCATTTTCAATTTGATTAGGCTCTCTAGGGATCAGAGTGATCCCAAATGCGTCAAATTCTTCAATCAAATTCCAAATTCTATTTATGTACGCAACCAATCTTTTGTTATGACAAGTATATTGGCTACATACCTAATTTACAATTACTTCATAATCCCCTATTACCTTGAGAGCAGTGACCTTCTTTTTATGAGCAAACATAAGTCCACGAGCAAGTGCTTCATATTCCGCCACATTGTTCGTGCAGGCAAACTGCAACCTTTAAGATGCAAAGTAAGTCTTCCCTTTTGGGTTGGTTAGTTCAATCCTTGCTCCACTTCCTTCTTTGGACTTGGAGCCATCAAACTTAAGACTCCACAGTTGGTCTTTAGCTAGGAGCTCCTTCCTTTTAGGGATAACAGGGGATGAATTACTTGAGATGTGTGGCATCTCAGACTTTTTCTGGTCATCAGGAGTTGAAAATGACTAGGGGCTAGGCTCACTTAAGGATTTTTCTATATTTACAGCTTGCTCAAGAATCACTTCCTGAGCAAATTCTTGGATCAAGTTGCAATCCAATTCATTTTTATCAATGCCTTAGGAATTGGTAGAGTATCTGAGGTAGGTGTATTGGAGAAAGGTTATGACACCTCAATTTCCTCTTGAATATTAGAGCATAGAACCTAAGTCTGCTCTAATGTTGCAGAATCTTCCCCTTGAGAAAGACTGGTTCTTGTGAGAATGGTAGCGTCCTTAGCTTCAAATGGGAATTCATTGATGGGTGCTTGAGATTGATCTTGTCCAATCAGTTGAGGTTGAACTATGTGGTTTAATATATCTAGGGAGGGTTGAAATGTCAATTCAGAATGATTCTGATAATGTATCCCACACCAATTAGGAAGCAACAATTTGCTCAAATCAGTCTCTTCTCCTAATACCAACCTATCTTGCTGCAATTTCCTTACCATAACTTGTTGGTTGACCGAGATCATTGGGTCATTTTGTCCTAGGGGCAGTGCATCATCAGGATTAAGTATTGAGAAGGTCATGACTTCCTCTTTCTTGTAAACTCCTATCTCAGTCTCGAAGTAGGCTACATCATTTGGAGAATCATATTTTGTAATCATAATTTTGAGCCTAGGCTCACTCTCAATTCTAATCAGTGTTGCTATCCCTTTCTAGGGTAGACACATGTGAGAGAAATCCAAAGACAAATATCCCCCAATACTCTTCATTAGCTCTCGACTTAGGAGCATACCATATGTTTTTGGGATTTCAACAACTTGGATATCTATGTAAGTTTGGATCCTTGGATCCAACCCAACTTGTACATACATGTTCTTTAGTTCTCCCACCACATTAACCTCAGTTTTTTCCAACTGAATCACTTTCTTATTAGTGTGGGCAAGACTTAATCCTAGTTTCTTGCAAATTGAAAAGGGCATAATATTACTCGATGCTCCAGAGTCCAATAGACAATTATACAGATTCTTTCCAAAGATCCTTAAACTCAAAAGAAAAGGTGGGGTACTAGTCTTACCTTTATAAATGGCCGCATTTGTCTCCTTCACTAGAGTCACTTTACCTTTTCCTTTTGAACGATCCGCCTCCTCCAAGGCTTTCAACACAACTTCCCATTGGGTCGGGCACCACTTCATAATGTCAAAGAATGACAATGATGTCTTTTGTCTCTGCAGTTCTGCAATAAAATCAAATTCTGAATCATTCCTAGCTTGATATTTAGGAAAAGAAGGTAGATTACCTTTATTATGAGAGTTAGAAGGTCCCTTTGGTGGTGGTGGGTTATTATCTACACTCTGATTAGGTGGGACCATGTTGTTTGGGGTTGCAGATGTAGTGAATGGGCCCTTATTCTAATTTCTCAGGAAGTGACCACCTTTGGACTGGAAGGCTTGGGCATCATACCCATCGTATTCTTGTTCATTGTCTCCTTGCATTGGAAATTGATATTTTCCTCAATAGTCTCGTAAGTCATAGCAAAACTTACTAACCCAATATCTTGATTGAAATTTCCTTGTGGAGGGTGGGAATCAGCTTGCGCAATCTTCACCATTTTTTCCATCTTTGGGCAGTTTCCCTTAGAATATGCTGCAGTATCGTGTAGTCTACACCAATTAGTCATGAATTGAGGTCCACCACATTAGTAGTGTGTTTTTTATCCTCACCAGACTGATAGTTATGGGAACTCCCCCATTGTTGGGTCTAGTGTTCCACTGCCTATTGTTATTGTTGGACCTCTGATTGTATCCTCTGTTCTGATTTTGATAATTTTGGTTAGAGGAGTTTTGGTTCTGGAAGTTCCTATTGGTGTTCTGGTTTGCATTCTGATTAGAGTAACTACCCTGATTGTTATAACCTCCTTGATTATGATAATTTTTGTTTTGGTTCTGAGGGGGGTTATGTCTAAGTTGCGCCATGTCATTGGACACTTGAGATAGAGTCTTTTTAAGAGTCTCCACCTCATTGGTTAATTGAATAGTTTTTTCATTTTGCACATTCTTCCCTATAGATGGTGAATGAACATGAGTTGACCCTCCCCCTTGATGCTGGTGGTTTTGAGATTTTTGGGAAGAATCTTGCATGCCATTTGTAAAAAAAGGAATGGTCGGTGATGCTTGTAACTCAAACACAGGTCCATATTGGAAGTAAGACATCCCTGAGACCATATTGAACAACAATGGGTTAGGAATCTGATAACCCATGGGAGGGAGAGGTGCTCCTAAAATTCCTGATTACAGACTTATCTACTGTTGAAATTTAATGACTAGATGATAAACCTTAGACAAAGAGTCAATCTCGTTGGCAGCATAGGTTCTCTGCAAGAATAGGCCAATCAGGGGATCAACAACTCTTAAATATGCCAAAATGGCAATATTTTCAGCCACTAAGTAGGGGTCTTGTAACTTGCAGAACATCCTTTGGAATCTAGTGTTAAACAAAGGCAATGGTTCATGATGTTCCTTTCTTATGGTAGCGAACTGATGATACAAGATAGTTGGGTCTACGTAGACTCAGAATTGATTAATGAAGGCATTTTCTAAATTTTCCCAACTCAGAATAGACGCCTGGGGCAGATTTAGATACCAGTTGTATGCGATGTCCCCCAAACAATAAGGAAAAAATCTACATACCACGTCTTGGTGAGCCACTTGAGCATGGGTACAGGCATCCTTGAGTGCTTGTATATGTTCCTCAACACTTCTTGATTCTCCATACATGTACTTGGGGCAAAACCTTTCTAGATTCTTTGGTAGATCATGGATTCCCCTAGGAATAGTCCCTAGCAGAGAGGGGTTATTCACAAAGTAAGCCATGGGTGGTGGTGGGATCGGTTGAGCAAGTTGTGGTGATATAGGCCAAATTGGTGGTGACACTGGTTGAACTGGGGGTGGTATTGGTTGAATTGGGGGTGGTGTATGTGGATTTGGTTGAAATCCAGGTGGAGTAAGTGGTGGTGGCAATGGTGGGATCAAAATCCTATGAGCTTGGGGCCTATGTCTAACCGGGGTTTGGAGTTCTTTTAAAGGTTCAGGGTCAATAGAGGATCTGAGAATCCTACCATATTTTTCCAATGAGAATGACCCAATCCAAGCCAGCTTGTTCCTTGAGGCCCTCCCTCTAGCGCCAGATTTGTTGATGGTGAAAATGACACGAAGAACGTTAAACCAAATATTTCTACTCTATTTCTCCTGGAAAAGAAAGACAAAATAGTAGCCTAACTCCCAAGGTCCTGATAGTTGGTTCTCAACTATCTGGTGTCACTCAATTGATCCATGCAACTTTAATGTTCAAGGGGCCTTTGCTGGTAATAAGGAATGCAAGCAATAATGGATTCATAAATCTATACTTAACGAAAGGGGGGTTTAAATAAACAAAAAAAAAAGATAGGTCAAGGCATAAATCAGTAAAACACGAATGAGATTCTCTAATATCCAGACATATGCTTTCAACAATGAATGCTCCTTCAATAGATCAAGAAAACCATAACATGATGCAATTTACAGAACAATCCATAACATTGCATGCATCTACAGTGCTTAGTTTAACCATCACAATTACTCATCACAATACTTTTAAGATATTAAAAAAAACTCTTCATTCGTTGCTAATAACATAGATCAACAGACATATAATAATTCCATCCATAGAAAATTTAATGAAATAATTGTTGAAATCTAGTTCCTTCTATTGATTCTCATCAAATAAGAAACATTTATGCTTCAACAAACTCACTGGCATATAGACAAATTATGATTCATTAACCTCATCTAGTAAACTCAATTTCAACATAACACTATGTAAAAAGTGTATTCTATATTCAACTGTAACTAAAGAAAAAAAACAAAGTATCCTTTCAAAGCTATGAAATTCCTATCTACTACTATTAGGTGGCTAATTCTACTCATATTAGCCAACCTTTACAATATGGCACCCAAAAATACATATAGGTGTGCCAAGCATAAATTCCTCTCAATCAAAATTGAGATCCACTAATCAAGGAATTGAAATCTCCTCCAAAACTTGGACTAGCTGATCTCCAGTTCCAACATTGATTTCCCTACGAAATAGGAAAGAAAGAAGGGGGGGAAAGTCATGCGCCCAAAATAGATTACCAAATCATTCTTGTGTAGTTTTCTCTAGAATGTATTCATCATAACTAGAGAAGACCTGTTGAAGAATATCTATATCCGGCTCATCAATCCAGCTGTCCTCAAATTTAATTCTCTTCAGTTCTATAGAGGCAAACCCCTGCATGTCTTTTAATTTAGTCAACTCCTTTCTTGCAGCCTTCACTCCTTCCCTGACATCCATCAATCTATCTAACAATAGATCCTCTCCATCATCCTCTTTTTGCATAACCTCTTGAAATCTATTATCCCATTTCTCTTTTAATTGACTTAGAGGCAAGCCCTCTTTAACCAGTAAATCAACATTAACTAGAATAGCTACAATAGCTTCTAGTTCATCAAGTTGTTCATTCAAATCCTTACTAGCATCTTGGGTTTCATTCCTATGCTTGTATATAAAATTAGATCTGAGTCGGATTATGCTAGAGGCTTTTCCCAAGAAGTCCACATTGTCTTCCTCAAGGATTGACTGCTCAAAAAAAGTTGACTTTGGCAATTTATTGATATCTTTTATCCTCTGGACATATCCTCTATATTCTTCCTCCTGCCTTTCCAACATTTCAATATGGTGCTTCATTTATTCTATTAATTCTAATGCTACCTTGTGGATCTCAAAAATGCTTACTAACACCTCACCTACCTCCTGGTTAAGTTTATTTGTCCATTTGTCTATCATCCCAACCTTGTTCTTAATTTGCACCAGATCATCAACCTCTCTTTTGCTGAGAAAAACTCATGTCTCTAAGGCAGCAATTTGTTGTGATCTAGGGGCGGAAAAATATATCAAAAAGGTATGCATATGAATCCAACTGAGCTTTGAGCTCATCCTTTCTTTGTTTGTCCTTCATCATCCTTGATTTGGTGGATGAGGCTACAACATCAATCAGGTTCATTTGCTGATTTCTTATAGGCCTTCCTAAATTGACAGTGCCTAGTTGGTAATCAGTGACTTGCATGTCTCCCATATCTTTATCCACTACTGGTATTGCACATTCTACAATAATTTCCCCTACCCCAGTTAGTCTTGTGGAATGAAGAATTCTAGCCCTCTTCTTAGGTCTCTCCTTTTCAATCTCCTTAATCATATCTTCCCAATTAAGAGGCTGTGGGGGAGCTATTTGTTTCTTTTGAAGATCAAGCTTCAACTAGGTAGGAGTACTCGGAGTAGTAGCCATTACTGTAGAAGAAGAGGCAGCAATTGTAGAAGATAATGGCTGTAGTAAATTAACCCTAAGTTGTGAATCGACCTCCTCTACATTTTGTTGTTCTTTTTTTGCATTTTCCTTTGCAATATTCTTAGCCTCTTCCCTATCTCTTTGCTCTTGTATCCTTTTATCTTCTTGCTCCTTTTTCAATTTATCTTCCTCCAACCTCTTCTCTTCAAGAATTTTATTTATTTCCTTCTCCAAGACCTCGAGTTTGTCTGATGCTTCCTTCTCTTTTTGTTGCTTCTTAGCTAGCTCCTCAACATCCTTACTCTTTTGCAGGCGTTCTTCTTATTTTCTTTTCTTATGGGCCTCTTGAATCATTTTAAACTTGGCCTCAAGGGCCTCTCTTTCTCTTCTTTGCTTGGCCTTTTCTTCTTCCAGCTCATGTATCTTTTGCACTATTTCCAATCTATCATTTTCATCCTTTGTTGTGAGCTCATGCTCCTTTTTCTACTATTGCTTGATCACTTCATCAGCTCTCTGCTTGGCCTCCAACTAATGTTGCTAGAATACTACATCAACTTCTACCTTTGCATCTATTTCCTTTTGCTTTGCCACAACTTTAGCATGTGCCTATGCATCTGAGGCTTTCTTAGCCTCTTCAAATAATGCCCACTGATCCTCCTTTGTCAACACATGCTTAGTTTCCTCCAGAGGAATCTCCTCTTGTGTCTCCTTATCTAATAAAGTATCATTAGAGTCTGTTTCTATGTCATGAATCTCCATCTCTACTTCCTTTTCCTTTAAAGTCTCAGCTTCATCATGGAGAGTCCCCTTAGGCATTTCTCCACTTTGTTTCTCTATAGGAGGGAGTTGGGTAGATGATTCTCCCATGATTGATGTTGAGGGCATCGATCCCATTGGAACTTCCCCTTCATGTGCCTTGGGCAATTCTTGGGTCGGAGCTTCAAGCTCAAAATCCTCTACATCAGGGGGGAAGAATTCTAAAGGTTCTTTGGGAGGCATTCGCCTCTTGGTTCTCTTATACCCTCTCCCTTTCTTAGAAGTTTGACCCCCAGGAGCTTTGGTTCTGAGTACAACCCATTGGAGACTCTTATTCAACACTGGTTTGGCTATTTGTTTGATATCCATTGTCTCCTCCACATCCCAATCCACAAGGTCTAAGTTCTTGGTGCCTATATTTTGTGCTTCATATACAAGATTCAAAATTGTACCATCATCTGACAGTGTTTTAGGAATGTCAACTTTAACCCCAAATTCTACCATAAGTGGGACATGCAACCTCTCATAATTTCTCTTCCTGAGGTTATATTCATCCTGGAGATCACTCTATAAGTCTTCCAGTAGGTTAATTTGTTTATCAAAGACTGAAGCGAGTAAGGAATTCATCTTTTTCTTTGGATCAAAATGCTTCTTGGCAGTATATCAGCCCAACTTCAAATGCATTAACTCAATACAAATAACCTTAGCTCCCACAAGTTGTGGGCAGCTGTATTCACCCAATTGCATGGGGAACTTGTGACAACTTATTCTATGCTTTATTCCAAACTTTGCATTGACCCCCAAAGCTTGGTAAACAAACTCCATTAAGACTATTCTGTTACTGCAACATCTAGGGAGCAAGTGAAGATGACCTTCATACCCAGCTAGCCTGAAATAAGTGAATTTGGGGTATTCGATATACCAACACCCCCACTCTATAATGAATGCCATAGCCTCCTGTCTTAGTCTATATCTTGCATCTCCATTAAGTTGGTTAAGAACTACATACATAAATGCATCATTGACTCTTCTATAATGCAATTCAGAGATTTGCAAGGATAGCTGATCATAATGATTCCATACTTTCTTTTTCCCATCAACTTCTCCTAATACTCCCACTCTATTGAATCCTTGAAAGATGCCTCTCCTTGCTACTGCATAAATGACATAAGAGGTCATAAAGAAACTCTTAGTTTCCCTTACTCTTATCATTTGATTATGTATGCTTTCCGACACAATCATAGGCCAATCAAACTGCTGTCTTCCATCCAAGATTGTATGAATGAATGGAAACATCCATTCTTTAAAATGAAAAGCATCTCTCTTTCAGAAGACTCTAGATAAAATCATTATAATATCCCCAACTTCTTTGTAGAACTCTGCCCTTTTTGGCTGATCTGAAAGCTTTGTTAGAGACTTCTTCTCAGTTCTTAACCATTTCTTATTTAAACGAGCCTTGCTGGTCTCCTTATGATTGCTATATATCTTTAAAGCTTCTGCCTCATTAAGCTATCCAAGATGCTTTGGATCAGGAATACTGAACATAAATTGAAACATTTGGGGAGTCAAATCTATGATAACATTGCCCTGTGAATCAACACATTGTCTAGTGGCTAGATTATAAGCTCCAGCTACTGTCATTGTCAGCTCAGGACATTGGATGGATAGAGGAAAAATAGTAATGTGAGCCAACCAAACTCAACAATCCTTTGAGTTCTCCCTATCACCTTCGCAACAAATATCTCGGAGTACAACTCCTCATAATTAAATGGACCCAACTTTGTGTCAATTATGACCCAATCAGACTCCACCTTGCTAGCAGTGACAACAAGACCCCTATGATTATACCTCAAGGTATAAGGGGATTTTTCAGGTTTAACCTTTTTAGGCTTAGTTGCTGCCTTTGAAGTTTTTGCAGGCTGACTCCTCCAAGAAGCCTCTCTTGATGCTCCAGACATCCTTTAGTTTCCTACAATAAAAACCCAAGATTAGATTTATAAGAAGTATAAAAAAAACATGATTAGAGATCTTACCCTTCCATACATACCAGAGGTGTAACTAGGCAGAAGTCATCCTTAAAATCCTCCTTTAAATCACTATCGGGGTCGAGACCAGAACAAGAATTGAGTTTGCAATAAATCATGCGGTGGGATTGGAGTTGGAGTCGGGATGGCCACCGAAATCAGAATCGGAATGGAAACCGGTTTGGTACCATGAAGAAATTTCATATTTATGTCTGACTTCGGTTCCGGTTCTGCTAGTATTAACAACATTTTGAAAGCCTGTTTCTTATTGGAAGCGGGATCAAAGAAAAAATCAACAATGGTAACGGATACTTACCGAAAATCAAGGTTTAAGATCGAAAACAATTATGATTACGATTCCGCTTAAAAACAATTCTGATTTTGATTCCGCGTTAAAAAAATTATGACGTCACCGACAACTTCAACAAGATAACGGATGACATCATAACCTAAGGTCTAGGTCATGACAAACTAGGGGGGCTAAAAAACAACCGCACAAGACCATCTCCATATGATTGAGAGGAAACCATAGTAACTAGGGCATCATTTTCTAATTTAAACAGAGATGCACAAAAACCCTAAATCATAAAACCCTTCGATTTTAAATAATTAGGGCACAAACTTATCCCTAATTGAAACTAATCAAGTCGATTACGCCAAAGGACCCTTAAGCATAATCGTAAATCAACAAACCTTATAAATGAAATATAGCAGATGATTCACATCCAAAAACTAAGGAATCGGGGTAGGGTCATGACTAAAACATGAAAACAACCATGACAGAAACAAACAAACTAGAAAAGCCAAAAACTTAAAAAGACAAAACAAAAACCAGAAAACAAAATAAAAGAGAAAAAGAAAAAACGAACATGAACTCAAAAGAAAACCAAGAGTATCCATGCGAACCACAAATGACCAAACAGTACAAAACGCAAAACAAATGAAACGAAGAATAAAAACCCTACCTCCAAACACAATCGAATAGGCAAGCCCTCTGATGTGAATCGGTGAGCAACTATCTCACTCTTGATCGAATCACGCACACAAATGCTCCACCGCAGCTCTGATTCATCCTTAATCTTTAAACAGTGATGATACCATCTAGTTAATCGTTAATTAAGGTTAAAAATGTAGCTTCATATGTGTATGGCACCTGTAATTAATGCCATAAATGCAATAGATCAGAGTCGGAACCATAGAGGGAACTGGCACATTACTGCCGTGTGACTAAAGTAATGTAAAAAAACAATACAAAATGGCGGGATTGGAACGGGAATGGAAACCGATTTGGAAACTTTTTCTAAGTTTCAAGTTTGGTTTTGGTTCCGCCAACAAAGAATAAAGAGGAAAGAAAAAGCTAATAAAAACACGAAGACCGAAACAAGAAAACCCATCACCGATCTTAAGTCCCAAAGAACAAACAAAAAGGCAGAGGCGGAGGCAGAATGGGAAAAAATTCGAGACTTATGAATAAACCTCAGAATTAACATCCACTCCTGCTCCGGCTCCGATAAAGACAAACCTAAAAGATTAATGAAAAGACAACTGGGACCGGGATCATAATGAAATCCTTAAAACAAGTTTCAAACCTTATTCCGTTCCGGTTCTGGTTCCGGAAGAACAACAAAAGAAAAACAAAGTGTTGGAGAAAACAAACTCCAAAATTTGTTGAAAAAGAAACCAAGGACAAAAAAACAAAAAGGGGGACCCATTTTGACCAAGGCAAAAGATGGGGTGGTTATGCAAGGCATAACAGGTAGAATCAAATCTATTTGATTGTCTCACTATGTATGGTATATATTTCTAGATGCACATGTTGTAAGTTGGTCAACCAGATGACTATAAAATTCTTGCAAAGCCTTTGTAAGGTATATTTTTAGCATAATAAAGGAAATATATGGGTATGCTCATGGATTACTAAGTATAATTTCTTAATATTTTTCAACAATTTATTGTTTTTTATAAATGCATGTGTAGAGCCTAGCTTACTTGCACATTTTGAAAGGCGTGGCCTTTTGTGGTGTTTTGATTAAGGTATTACCTTGGTGTTAGTTATTCCATATTTTGTATGAATTAAGAGACTTTTTTTCCCAACTAGATAAAGGAACCAATTTATTATTGGCTCCTTCTCCACATCATTCTCTACACACTCAAAACAAATCAATATAAACATCTTTTAATTTTATCCTTTCTAGTGTGTTCCAATTGCCATGTTTAAATACATATAAAAACATATGGGGTTATCATAAAGCACATTATTAGATACCCATACTGTGGATTAGATCTTCACTAATAAGGTTCTTGACTTTGAATATTTTAAACCAACATATAGGCACAAAGTGACAACCAACAAAAGGGTGCACTATGTAGTGGGTATGGCTTGTATTGGGATAAGTGTTGTGCTTTTATGGTGATATTTATTGCAGCACTTATGAACCCCCTACCTCCCTCCCCCTCCTCGCCCTTGGTTTATAAAATCCATAAGTGAAGGAGGTCTTACCCACTTCATTAATTAGTCTTGATTTTCCCAACTTGAACATATGTTTTTTGGATATTCTTCCCAGTTTTGACAACCCTAGCACTTGAAAGACTATCTAGCCTTAGGGATTTGGGAGCTATAACCCAAATCACCAATAGTACATACATTTTATTCTATTTTGAGGACATGTTTGATACATGTGTGAGACTAAAAGTCTCATTTTAGTGAGAACCGAATACAAATACAATGATGGTGATGATTACGGTGTCATAGATATTCATGTACGTTTGAGCATTGACACAACATGATCATGTATGCATTTGATAGGATTGAGTTATACTATTGTATTAATTCATGATTATAGATAGTAGTATATTTTATTTTTACGAGGCTTTTATTATCTCTTGGATGCTTAATTGGCTCCTTGACTATGATTACTCATCTATGAATTTGTGTGGAAAATTAGATCTAGAGTTGATTTGGTGTTTGAGTCATGAGAGAGTACAAGTTATCTTTTTTGTTATCTTCATTTGTAGGTTACTAATCTAAGAAGATCATACTCTAATACTAAATTAAAGGAAGCAAGGTGTTTGAAAATTCTTCCTAAGCTAATTTTTAAGAGATTATTGTGTAAATTTTAGATCTTTATAAGTACATAACTTAGAAGAAACACATATATAACATAAATAAAATTAGACCACAACACAAGTGTACATGTGGAAAACCCTTTTAGGAGAAAATTTCCACATTCCAAAGCATGAACCAATTATATTACTATCGAATAAGGTTATGATACAATTGAAAGGACACATGCTTATAGAAACATCATTGACTTACAACTTTGGATACATTCTAGTACCATAACAATATCTATAAATAAGAAATCAAATATCTATATCAATTTCCCAATAAATAGGATAATTAATTCATAAAACCGTCAAATGTTAATATAAAAATATGAGCTAAAACCACCCAAGAATATGGCAACCAAATACCTAGTTAGAAAGCTAACACCTAAATATCAAGATAAGCTCACAAGTTAAAATTAAAATATCCCTTTCACCTATTGTAAGCACATAATAATCCACTCAAAAACTCAAGATTCCATTTTGACTTCATTATCTCCATATAAAGATGATTTATGATGTTTCATAATTTGGTCAACAGGTGTAACTCCCTCTTATAACTCCTTTTTGTGTCTTATTTTTTTTACAGTTCCAATGTAGGAGACCCAATTTTTTGGGGCCATAACTTCTAATTCATAACACATTTGGGGAAATTTTTAACAAAATTTCAGATCTCAAAAATATCTACGCAACATGGACTTGACTCCAAACAACCCAAAATTTTAATATTTCCCAAAAATGAAGTCTATAGATTTTTTTCTATTTTATAGTCTAAAAATTGCATTGTTTAAATACTTAATATTAGGAGAAAGGTTGAGACACCTTTACTAAAAATTTAATCATATATTTATCCTCTTTGAGATCTCATAAAACTATAAACATTGATTTTGTATCATAATTCACATGATACATGCGATTAGTTGATAGAAAA
Source organism: Sequoiadendron giganteum (assembly GCA_007115665.2). NCBI lineage: Eukaryota > Viridiplantae > Streptophyta > Pinopsida > Cupressales > Cupressaceae > Sequoiadendron > Sequoiadendron giganteum. The sequence goes on along the minus strand of VCHN02000014.1, from coordinate 41,753,916 downwards.
TCTCCCCCTAAAATCATTTGGATGCAATGAATAATAATGCCAGATTTCATCTTGAACACCTTTCTCAACATGAAATCTCAAATGACCATTAAAAATAAAAGATTTTTTTTTGTTTTACCAATCTCATATTTGAATCCAAAACTCAAAGATTGTTCTATATTTCTAGAAAAAATAATAGTGAAGTGAGAATTTTTTTGTGATTGACATGAACTCAATGCCACCTTCAATTATTATCAATAATTAATTCAAATTGTGTCACATTACTTTTCTCATCATTATTTCTTATGGTTCCATATATTTTGCATGTTTCATAAGGCACTATTTAATCAAACATGATTCATGTGCGTTGCCAAATATTTCCTACCCTTAGCCTTAATGGGTGAATAATAATCCTTGATCCATTTTTTATTATAATTATAAGGTGGACTTAAAGTTATTACAATTGTTAGCTTTATTTCCATAATACATTTAGAATCCAATTGCATAGTTTTCCATTCCATTGAAGTTACCACAAAGAATAATAGGAACGAAAATTTATTACAACACCAAATAACCTTCCATGAACAAAAGAGAAGAAACAAAAAATTCTATATTTCCAAATAATAATACAAGCATACAATTGGATGCAAGATCCAAGACGTTGTAATGTACAAATGAAGCCTCGGTTATAAAGGAAAATTGATAGATAGGACAACATATGATTATGAAAATTCTCATAATCATATGACGTGAGGCATAAAAAGTGTTCCCTAAAAGTGATCTATATAAGATAAAAATCCTAGGTGTGAATAGGTCCTAGAAATGAACTAGTTATGTGCTAAACCCTATTCACACAAATACCCCACTTAAGTGCAATTTAGGGAGGAATAAATAAATGCAAAAATGAAAAGATAGGTTCCAAAAACAAGCCCTAATAAGGCATCAATATAAAAAATCTCTCACAAATAGAGAAAGGGAGAAAAATATAGGAAAAACATCCTTTCCAAAAGAGAGAAAATGAAAAGTGATTGAAGAGGGACTCAAGAAAATCTCTCAAGGAAACTTCCTTCACTTGAAGCATCAATCATAATTGAATACATCAAGATAATGTCAAAGGCTTAATGAAGATGTTCACAACCTTCTATTTAGTAAGCAAATACTCCAAACTGAGAACTCCATCCTAGATGAGATCTTTGATAAATTGCACATGGATCTCAATGTGCTTACTCCATTGATACTTCACTGGGTTTCATGAAATGTGAATGAAATTTTAGTTATTGCACCAAAGTGGTGAGATGATTAGGATCAAACCTAAACTTGGTCATCAATTTTTGAAGCCAAAGAATCACATAGTTTTCCTTACACCTTAATAATCATCATATATAAATGGTACTAAAATAATGATCTACTTCTTAAAATACCATACAACTATTCCATAACCAAGGAAAAAATCTAGAAGTGGAATTTTGATCATCAACATCACTAGCCTAGTCAAAGTTCATGAAGCTGCCAATTTGAGAAGCTCTCGATGTATAGCGAATATTAAAATGTAAGTGGCATGGATATGCTTCAAGATACATTTTACTAATTTTATGACTCTTGTGAGGCTCCTAAGAGAAACATGGGACAATTCCAACTAAAAAATAAATATAAGGGTGACTATGTGTCAAGTACAAAACACTACCAATCAACTAATATAAAGTATCATAAACTTTGGGAGTAGTGCAACTAGTAGATAGTAAAAAACCTAACAAATAGTTAAAAATAGTAATATTCCTAGTAGTGTTGTGTTGTTTTTGGATGATAATATTCCTAGTAATATTAGAAAAAATTTCAAAGAGGAAAAACATAAAATGTTTAATGAAGAAGACATGTTAATCACAATTTGGGTTTGAGGAGGTTAAATAGGATCATGGATATTATAACTCCCACCCCAATTGTCAATACCAACATATGGGATTTAAGTGAGTCCAATGATAAGGACTATATTGATAGTATTTCTACCGATGAGAGAAAGAATTCATAGGATTCTTGTTCAGAGCAAAACATGTATGGGGAGATTGCTATGAAGTTGATTGGTCCAATTATTTTTGAAGAAATGAATGAAACCTATATTAATAATGATTATGGATTGAGAATATAATAGGTCATTTGAAGGAGTTAAGGTGTGACATTAAGAATATCCCCTATTCCCTATATGATTCTAATGATAAAATCATGGCTTTGGGCTATAAGATATAATAGCCACTCTCGAAGACAAGAATTCATTCTCACTTTTGATGCAAAGGTTCTAATCAAGTCTACCACAACACATGTTCCTTCAATTTGGTGAGAAAGGAACTATGAAAAATCTTGGTGGGAATTCTAACAAAATCCCCAAATAGGAGAAAATTAAAAATAAGAAGACCAATAGGAGATGTATAATTTTCTATTTGATGAGTGGGGGAAGGTCTTCACCCGTCAAAGTAAGTCTTAGTTTTTTTTTGTCTGGTCCAATGTTGTTTTAGTGTTACTTTTGGTTGTTTCATTGTGGTATCTACTATTAATTCCTTGTGTGGGAATTTTTTTCTTAGCCTTTGGGATCATTATTTAGTAGGGTTGAGGCCTTGATTTTCCTATTTTATCTAATAAAAAATAGGAAATATTTAATAATCCATCTTGAAACATCTAGAAATCCATAATAAGAAACAAATCTCATTATAAATGACAATATATAATGCATTAAATTGTTATCACACTTAGCAAGTTCTTATTGCATTCGTACCAACAAAAGTGGTGAGAAAAAAACCATAAAATAAGAAGAACTTGTCACTCTTCTATGCTTAGAAATATTCTTAAATATCTACAACTATTCAAGGATATATCTAGTTAAAAAAATATTATAAACTAGCTACCTCTTCATGATTTACAAAATGGGCTACTGTAAAGTTGATCAAACATGCATGGATTGAAATCCTAGATCTTGCTCAACATTATAGTCATATGAAAATAGAGAAATGATTGGCCTTTATTTTGGAAAATGAAATAGTATACATAACACTTTATTTGGTCATTGAATCAATTAGGAAGTCAGCCTAGGATCAATGCCATTAATGCTACATGTGGAGCAAGATGGGATCCTATAGAATTTGTTGAAATGGTAGCCTAGAGCTCACATGAAAATAATTTGCATTAAAAACAAAACCACCGCAACTAAGGTGGTATGGTGTTCTTCATAAACCATTTGAAATGCATTTGAATTCATGCCCTTAAGATAGATACCTATTTCTAGGTGGGAAAACCCTTATGGAGTAGTAGAAGCATCAAATTTGATCATTAATGGTGACCTAGGATGTGCAAGGAGGCAAGTTGGAGTAAACAATGAAAAATGTGGGAGTTTTAGAATTTCAAGGATCAAGGATACCTCATAACAAATACCTTTGAACGGGAGTCAAGAATTGGTAGTAACAAAAAATTAATCCCTAAAGGCATGCAAATAAGGATAAATGTGAACTAGTGATCCTAATGAGATGCACCGTGAAAAGTGTTGGGGATTGATGTTCATGGTTGTAAAGGAAAAGGTAACTCAAATAAGTGATGGCTGTAAATCTAGCTCTATAAGGTAAATTAGTATAAGAATATGGTAGTTGGGGTTGAGAGGGAAAGTATGCCAGTATGAAAAAGTGTGAAACACTAACAAAGGAAAGGAAAAGTGGAGGTTAAGGGAAAGGGATGCCAAGAAGGATTATTTTAGAATCTTGATAGCAAAGGGGAGCCAAGGTGGGGAACAAATGAAAGGTATGCTTGAATGGGAAAGTATGATATCTTGATATCTTGAGTTGAATATAAAAAACCCAACACTTAAAAACTTTGTATGATATATGTGACAAACTTTGTGTTTTTTTAGCACTTGCGCCTTGACACATTATTGCCTTTTCATTACTTATTGCATATTTTTTATTTTGTCATTTGTTACATTTGTGGTGGTGCCATATGTGAGTCATTGTGAAATGTTAGGTTTGTTTCACCTTGTCACATTTGTCACATGCTTTTACTTGTAATTTTTATTTGCTTGAAAATATATGTTATAAATATGGATTCACATAGCAAGCTATGGTTTCAAATTTAGATGTCTCAACATTTTATAAATTTTAAAAATTTAATATATAAAATTTGAATTTAATGATTAAATATTGAATTACTTTGATTAATTAAAAATTAACTTTTTCCTAAACCAAAATCAAAATTCAAATAATTAAATTATCAAATTTGATTTAAATTTTAATGTTAGAAGAGTAATATTTTAATCATTTTATGTTATAGTTTCTTCACAAGGAGCTGGATGAGAAGAAACTTTCATATCCGGTTCTGAAATAGAGGTGGGATTCAAATAGTATTAGACAACCATCGACTAGAACCCAAAAAGAAAAAAATTTCGTCACCAACATAGGGGAAGAATCAAGGGAGTATCTTCTCGGGGAAATCGCATTACGTTTCGGTAGTTTGATCGTGTAATTACTTTTATCTAAGGATTTTTGGAATTATGGGTGTGCGACTTGTTAAAATTGATCTCTATTCTAGTACAGAAAACCGGTCTGTTGTCTTCATAAAATAAAGACGGTCCTTCTACCTCGTTAGATGCTGCTCTAATAGTTAATATCTGGAGCACGAGGTAATATATTCAAGAAAATCTGAACTATGGTTTATGCCTGTTTTTGAGACCTCGTGACCAAGCTTCTTAATAATTGAAAAAACTATGATAATAAATTCAGGGATCTCTCTTCCTTTTTATACTGATGCTGACTAAAGAATGAGATAGTATTTCATTTTCTTTAGTTAGTCTATTTCATTAAGTAAGTAAGAATGAAATCTATGAATTGGAAAATTTTCCCGATTCATGGAATGCATTGTGCAGTTGTAAATCACAAAAGTTTTCCAATTCCCAAAACACTTTGTGTAGTTGCAAGTTGGAATTTTCTAAATTTTTGGAAGTGGTTGTTGCAAGTAACTGAATTATTTTGGATTCCTGAGAGCCACATTCACACATGCTAAGTACCTCCTGACCCCATAACCTAAAATACATGGAATTTAAGGAAATTATATGATGTGCCTCTATGGAAGTTTAAACATTGGGACATATGTGGATGTATATGCAAGAGGACCAGGAAAACACAAATTTGGCAGATTGAAAAGACAAAAAAAAAAATCCTTGCAAACATTCTCCATGCTTGCACTAAAATAATAGTTGTGAATCATAACTACTTAAAAGAAATGTTAGTTCTTTGGTAGAATGCAATGAAGGGATTTGAAGCCAAATTTCCTAACCTTTGCCAACATTCTTCATACCTGTAATAAAATGGATTGCAAATTGTTTTAATGTGAAGAAAACAAGTCACATAGTGTAATCTATTTGACTAAATGCCTCAAAGGAGTGTGATGTCATGGAATACCATGGTTTAAAGCCAAATTTCCTCAACCTTTGCTAGCATCCTCCCAAACCACACCCAAATGAGAGGTTTGGGTCATGGTGTGGACATATATCAAAGTGGGTCTTTGTCAGATATTATGGTTTTAAGTGCCCTAGTAGATATGTATGAAAAAAGTGGAGCCACAGGAGGTCACACAACTGTTTGATAAAAAGTGTTGCTCTACTTGTTGGGGTGTAGATAAGGAAGTTCCAACTGTCTGAATTGATTACAAGGGAACTATTTATATTCCTCCAAATGTGCTAAGAGTAATATTTTACATAATAGATAAAGACAACAACTAGGAGCTTCTTCCTCAAATGGCAAGACAAACCATCTTACCTTCACTGAGGTGCCGTCATTGAGGTGCAATCAATTGTTTTTGGGATGTAGGTCTTTTTCTCTATAATAGGGCACACTATTAGATATTTTATATGATTAAATTTGATGCACTGATTGTTATCCTAGCTGCAAGGAATTACTGAGTGTGACTAATTATTAAAATTTAATAGGAATATAAAATGTCATTTTGAGGTCACGGTCTCTTGGAAATTAAATAAATTTCCTCAAAAGAATTTTGCCAGAGATGTGTCCTGATATTATTCAGAAAAACAGGGATGGAAGCTTGGATGTCATCAACACTTATGTGTTTTGGAATGTCGGGGGGCCCATCGTAACATCAGTACAACTTAGGGGGAAGGTTTGATCTGGTAAAGTTCATAAAATAGCTCAATGGGTTGGACTCTAGGCTCATGTTCACATAAGTCCCTACGTGTACAGAATGGAATTATGGGTGTCTCCCAATTTGATTGCACTTCATTCTTGGATTTCAGTTCTGAAAGGACAACAGTCCCTTGAAGACTGAGATGGAATGTTTCATTAAAATAATTATGGACATGATGTAGGAGGAACTACTCTTTTCCTTCCAAGGGGGGCCTATTATCTCATCTCAAAGAGGAAATGACCATGGCAACACTGCTGGACCATATGGAGAATGATATTACTCTCTTAAGTGTGAGCTGGCATACAAAACCGTGAGTGATTTTTTTGATACATTCGATGTAGGAATCACTAGAACAGTGAAATTGAGAGATGTCAATGGTAGGGAAAAATATTTGTCCTTACATTAGTGGACGTATCAGATTGGATTGAAAGGTGAATAATTACAGTTTTATATGGGTAAGATCACAACTACTGCAACATAGACTTCAACAGTAGATCTTCCTCGGAATCAACCTACGATATGATACGAGACTACTTTTGATGCACCAAATGGAAATGATCCTATTGCATTAAAAATCTTGGGAATGGATAACAGTGTTTCTTGGGTCAATGGGTGGAGCATTGGATGATATTATCTGGCCTACATTGCTCTTGCAAGTAGTTATGTAGATTCTTATGACTATAGAGGAATGTACTTGTGTTCTTTAAATAAGTGGGTAGAGATCCTACTCAAATCTCAAATCTCATTCATGATGAGGATTGTAAAAAAATTATGCTTTCATATATCAAAGACACATCTTTTACCTATGAATTTGTGGTAATTAAGTGTAAAGATCTCAGAAAAAATAAATCAAATGAATATCAAGATCTATTCATATTGGTATCTTATGTTATTGAAAATGTCAGTTTATCTATTATTTTATTTGAGAGGAAAAATTATATAAGTGTTTAGGTGGAAAAATAAAATCTAGACTAATTGGTAAATTAATTTGGATCAATTGTTTCCCTATTAAACATTGGAACAAAAACCAAAGAAGGTGTATGCTTTGCTAACATCCTCATAGGAGAGCCAAACCACCTAGACCCTATATCTTTGATGCGAAGAGGACAAATCGATTAAAAAATAATTTACTTAACCAACGAGACACAAACCCTAATCTAATTAAATGAATAATTGTGCAGACATATATATCAATTTACAAAAAAATAAAATAGATCTAAAAGGGGTGACAAAGGTGAACCTATCACCAAAAAATGGAGGATACTATCTACGATGCAAGAGCATTGTGCAACTAAAAGCATGCCATGTTGGGGTCTTGAGTGTATTGTATGATCTTGGTGACTTTCTAGCAATTTTTTTAATGATCTCCTCTATTGACTCTTGCAATTTTTTGTCTTAGATTTGGGTGATCCCGCAATAGTGCGTTACACTTTTTGGTCAAACTTGACATTAAACTGTTTTTTTAAAAGTAAATCTTCACTTTTAGGCGCCTATAACTTCTAAACCATGAGGAATTTGACGATGATGCAAACTAGTGATTTGTGACATTTTGTTTGTAGATTCTAAATATATATTTTAAAAATTTTTGGAATCAAATTCAATTTCTTTTTCTCTCCTTTGAAAACTAGTTTTTAACAGTAAATACCATTTTTAAAGAATGATGTTCACCGTATAGCACATAACTTTTTTCTATGAAGAATAAAATTCTATTTTTTTCGAATTTAGATTTGTAACTATGATATCTAGTGTGTTAATTTGGTTTCATAGTGTTTTATTGAATATTTTTTCTTAATTAAATTTTGAAGTCAAACCAATTACAATTTAGACATGAGTTGACTGTATAACACAACTTTGTTTGTATGTATCAATTTTTATTTATTTTTGTTGGATCAAGGACATCTATACCTAGAACGCACATATTTTTTAGATTTTTTTTGGTAATCTACTATTTTTCCACATGCGCAGAATAGAGAGCTTGATTTTTGGTGAAAAACCTATGTTTAATTAAACTAAAAAAAACATAATAAACAAAATATATTAAAATTATATTTGATGGAAAGCTCATTTCAAGGACTATAATCCTCTAGTTGGGTTTGTGAAGTTGATTCTATTTTCATCTTCAACCTGAGTTTCGAAAGGCAAAATTTTGTAAAAAATTGCACATGGAGAGGGAGAAGGGCAAAAAAGGGGGATTTGAGCAAACCCCCTTCTAGCAAACCCCCTAGAACCCCTCTGAGCGAAGGGGAGTTCACTAGAAGATGAGTTCAATCGAACTCCCCTTTATTTTCCCTTCCCCCCTTTATTTCATTAAGAAAATCCCACCTAACTAGGTTCACTCAAACATGCATTCTAAAAATGTGTTCACTCAAAGGGGGTGTTCGAGTGAACCCCTTAAAACCCATTTTTTGAGTGTCCAAATTTTTTTCTTCGTGCATGCAATTGTAACCCACTTATGTGGGATCACCCATGGGTAAAAGCACAATAGTGTGTCACACTTTTGGCCAAACAAATAGTTTCGATTGAGTAATTTTCAGTCAAAAGGTTTTCGACCGAAAGGGTTTTAGCCGAAACCAAGTGGCGGTGATTTGGTACCAACGTGGCCGCCCCCTTCCAGCCGGAAGGGTTTTGACTGAAACCTATTCGATCGGAAAGAATTCGGCCGGAAGGGTGAAAAAAAAAAAAGGCAGCCATTCATTTGGGCACGCTTGGTCGAATGGTGTTTTGTTGGAACAGGGTCAATCGAATGTAGAAAGGTGGATACAAAGCTTCAATAGCGACCCCAGTTAGCTCCACTTTCTAAAGTGCCTCCAAGTTCTCCTCTGTCATTGTTTTACATATGGCATAATGTATTTCTTTGCAAAATGTACGATTGAATGGGGTTTGATGGTCGACCTATTGATTTCTTGTAAATAATTGAAGGATTTCAAATTTTTTAAGTTCTGTGAATTGGAAATTTGAGGTTTTGAGTTTTGTTCATAAAATAATTTAGAAATTTGGTGTTTTCGATTAGGTTTTTAAGAAAAACTGAATATATCCTTCAATATTGCATAATTTTGAGATACCCTTTAAGGGTTTTCAAATTTGTTGTCATCTTGGCAAGGGAAAGTGTATGTTTTATGAAAAAATGAACATGTCCTTAAATATTGCATAATTTTGAGATACCCTTTAAGGGTTTTCAAATTTGTTAGTTGAGTAGTGATCTCATTGGTTCTTTCTTAATTTCTTGCATTTTAGCCAGTTGAATATCTTGTTCCTAAGTAAATGAATAATTCCCATTATGGTGTACCTCCTAGACTGGTTCCTACTCTAATAAGCAACAAAGTCAAACTTTGTTCTTCCTTGCAAAAAATCATTCTTATAAGTAAAAATATTCAATTAAGAGTTTCATTTACATTATTTTTTTGGGGATAATTTCAATTTCATAAAAAAATGATAAGCCAATTTAAAGCTGGGCATATGCTTCAAAATGATTTTCTGAACACAAACATAAGGAAACTAATATTATAATATAACATCTACAAAAATAGCACACAAAAATTCTCACTTACCTTAGTTTTTCCACTAAAATATTCTTTCATAAATATAATGACAGTGTAATTTATAGCTAGACAAATGCTTCAAACTAAGACTGTGAACAAATAAATAAGGAAACTTAAACTAATATCCAAAAGGGAACTATAAACAATTTTTTCTAGAGATGAGATGACATATAGCGACTTTTACTTTACAAGGAAGAAGAGAGCACACCAACAAACCATAAATAAAACTAGAAAAGTGCATATGCATACTAATCAAAGGTAAAAGAATTTTGCAACTAAACATACTTAACAATCCATTTCAAAACTGTAGCAACCCATATGAAACAGGAGAAAACAATTACAAAAAGTTTGCAATGCATTAGAACATTGTCACACATTCATCTAATTGAAATATAGAAAAAGGGAACTTGCAACTAGGTTCAAAGATTCCCTTAAGTTACTACATTCTACCATGGAGACACTCAATTACAATCACAACTTCAATTGACTAACATTCCTATGATTTACAAAGCATGTTCTTTTCCCTTACAAACTTTTCTTCCACAAATTAATGCACTATTTAATAGCTTGAGACATATACAACCAGAAAGTTCACTCCTTGAGCATATTACATCTTTTCATATATAACATTTCATTTACATTGCATTCAATTCCTTCAGGGGTTGCAAAGATTGCTTGCAATCAATACATGTCATTCACCAATACATCCCACCTACATAAGAAATCTCCCTTGGATCTTTTGATAGGTACCTTTTGACCCAAATCTTATTGGAGAAGATCAAATTAAACAAGCAACTGAATTTTCTTCATTTAGATTCATCATATTCATATTGTTTCATTTGGAAACCTCAATGCAACAACAAGCCAAATTGATAGGTACCTTTTGACCCTCGAAACCTTATTGGAGAAGATAAAATTAAACAAGCAACTGAATTTGCTTCATTTAGATTCATCAAATTCATATTATTTCAATTCAAAACCTCAATGCAACAACAAGCCAAATTGATAGGTACCTTCTGACCCAAACCTTATTGGAGAAGATCAAATTAAACAAGCAACTGAATTTTCTTCACTTAGATTCATCAAAATCATATTGTTTCATTTTGAAACCTCAATGCAACAATAAGCCAAATTGATAGGTACCTTATTGGAGAAGATCAAATTAAACAAGCAACTGAATTTGCTTCATTTAGATTCATCAAATTCATATTGTTTCATTTGGAAACCTCAATGCAACAACAAGCCACATTGATAGGTACCTTTTGACCCAAACCTTATTGGAGAAGATAAAATTAAACAAGCAACTGAATTTGCTTCATTTAGATTCATCAAATTCATATTGTTTCATTTCAAAACCTTAATGCAACAACAATCCAAATTGATAGGTACCTTTTGACCCAAACCTTATTGGAGAAGATCAAATTAAACACACAACTAAATTTGCTACATTTAGATTCATCAAATTCATATTGTTTCATTTCGAAACCTCAATGCAAACAAGCAACTAAATTTGCTTCATTTAGATTCATCATATTCATATTGTTTCATTCCGAAAGCTCAATGCAACAACAAGCCAAATTGATACGCACCTTCTAACCCAAACCTTATTGGAGAAGATCAAATTAAACAAGCAACTTAATTTGCTTCATTTCTTCATCAAATTCATATTGTTTTATTTGGAAACCTCAATGCAACAACAAGCCAAATTGATGGGTACCTTATGACCCAAACCTTATTGGAGAAGATCAAATTAAACAAGCAATTGAATTTGCTTCATTTAATCCATGGTTTTTCTACATTCTTCATTGTAGATCTATAAACCCAAAATTGAAAACCCCAAATTTCTAATTCACCGTCCATGCACGTACATGTATGTATACATATGTGTATGTACATGTGTGTACATATATGTGTATGTGTGTACATGTACATATATGCACACACATGCGCACGTATGTGTGTACATGTATGTATGTTTGTATTATATACATGTTTATATGTGTGTATGCATGCATACATATGCATATATGTACATGTATAACATGTGTGTATGTATGTACATGTACATGTATGTATGTATACATGTGTGTATGTATGTGTATGTATGTATGTATGTATGCATATATATATACATACATGTGCATGTGTGTATGTACATGTACATGCATGTATATGTGTATATGTGTATGTGTGTATGTATGCATATGTGTATAATGCATATATGTGTATGTGTGTATGTATGTATGTACTTGAGTATGTATGTATAAATATATATGTATGTGTGCATGTATATGTACATATATATATTTATGCATACATAAATTCAAGTATATACATATATACACATATATATACATATATCATGTACATGTTGTGTACACATATGTATATATATACATACATATGTATGTATGTACACACATACACATATATGCATGTACATTCACATATATACATGTATATGTACACACACACATATGTACATGTACATACACATGTATTATTGTATATATAGATATACATGTGATAGTTTTTTTAAGGGAATTTTGACTCTAGTCCCATTTTTTGGAAGAGAATTTTGATAAGTTTAAATTACAAATGAGCTTATTAAATTTTAATCTTGCACTACAAGCTTTGAGTTGTGAATTGAACTATGATTTACCTAGCTTGAACAAAGAATTGATCATGGATCAAAACATGATAAGAATATGAGATTTTCTATAAACCAAGATCTTTTCAAATGTTAAGTTTAGATTGGGTCCTATGAGCTTGGCCCTAAAATGTGAGAATATGTTTACGGATAAAATGATAATTTAAATATAGGAAAGCTTTGACAAGATTAAATTATACAAGGAATTGAAACTTGATTTCTAAATAATTATGCATTAAAAATTTATTTGATTGCTATTGTGAGATTCTTGAATATAATTAATGGTTAATTTTATGTTTTTTATCTAATGAATTGATGGTAGATAATTTTCTTTCCCAATTTATCTTTAATTTAAATTGATGGTAGATTGTACTTTAAATTTTTATATATATTTGTTCTCGTTTTGAAATTTGATTTAAATTCAAGTTTAATGTATTTGTTGTTCATGTATATTTTGTTTTAATGATATGCAGATATCTAGATTTGCATTTACATCTATATATATCATGGCCGATGAGGGATCTCACCATTCCCCTTGTTCTGATCAAGAGGCTCAAAATACATCAAATTTATATCAGGATAGTATTGTTAGATTAAACAATGCTCTAAAATGTTTAGAGAAAACAATTCATAACTCCCCCAATCTGGCTAATCGAGATAGATTAGTCACTATTAGAGATGAGATTCATCGAATGATTGAGACAATTCAATCATTCAACCCTTATGATGAGATCAACATTGAGCAATTTTATTTGTCTCTTGCTAGGAGTGTTATTGGCACAATGAATTATAGAGAAGTTGCCAAATTAGTTTCAGCTAAAAATGTGTTAACCATGTTCCCTCATTATAGAGGAAAAAATAGAATTAGACGATATGCGGTTACGAGGTGTGTAGATCCTCTTGTTGTGCCATTCATATACCCTAGATGGTTAGAAATGTATCATAGATGGCCTCACAATGATGAGCTGCTCGCATATTTTGTGAATAAATTATATGTAGAATTTCATTTATAGATAGATGTGGACTAAAAATCTCATCTTGAGCATGTTGGCCAAGGTAAAGGCTATTTTTTCTGACAAACCACAGTTTTGACATCCAAGTTTTCCACCGCCTTTGGAAAAGAGGGCATTAGTTGGCCCAAAACTTTTGGTTTTAACAAAATGTGTGGAATTGGAAACAATAGGGGAGTCAGCAACATGCTCCACTCGATCCTAGATTATTGATAACATTGCCTCTATTACAAAATAGATTGATCAGATGTCATCTGATCGAGTTGGTAGATACTTATTACGCCCACGGATCAGCCTTCCTCCCACAGAGACTACATCAACATCTTATGATCCATTTATTCGTGCCAAACTATCTAATCCTTCAGATATCGAGCATATGAACCACATGACTTTGCGTAATGTGTGTAGAGTCTTAGGTTTCAAATTTACTAGCAGAACATCGGGTCATCAACGAGGACCATGGGATCTCTCTTGATCATGTACAAGAATTTATTAGACAACGATATCCTGGTAGACATTCGTGCCATGGGGTGGAAACTCTAGGGGATATTCCAGAGCAGCCTATAGGATCCCATGCACATCATGTGTCTATCAATCCTTTAGCTTGTCAAGGTCATCAGAATGTTATAGATCACGTTTCTTAGGTTACTGTGACACCTGATGTTGTCCATGGTGCATATACTCAACTTCTTTTTGGCACTGATACTGTACATGCTACAAATACCCCTGCGATGTCCTTGCATTCTCATGATCTTAGTGACATTGGTAGAGTCATCAATCATACACAACAAGTATTTGAATAATTTTTATATATATACATTTAATTGTGTTCTAAAAAAATACGTACGATACATGTTTAACATGTTTAACTCCTGATTGAAATTGTGTACTTGAAATTTTTTAAGCAGTATGGTGATTTTTCAAAGTTTGGAAATTTGGCACATGATGGCGATCCCATGCAACACACAACTGAGGTACATTTATAGAATTTTTTACATATATGTTACATGTACTGTACACACACACACACACACTTAAATTAAATCAAATTTTAAAAGTTCATGTGTGCACGTACTTGAAGACATGTAGGGATTAGGGCATAGATCCAAAGAGATTAGATCGGGACATGGATCCACATATGATGGTGATCCCATGCAACATATAACTAAGGTATATTTAAATAATTTTATAATTTAAAATTTAATTACTCAATTTTTAAGTTTGAACACATTGAAAGTTTGTACACATACAAGTTTAGATAATTTCATATGTGTAATTGAACACATGCAGGGTTTGGGACGAGGCTCAGAACACACATCTAGAGAGCTTGGATCAAGACATGGATCCACCCATGTTGGATCAGGAGAGGGATTATTCCATGGATTGAGGGAAAGATTGGGCCATGGATCGAGGGAGAGATCGAGCCAAAGATTTAATGATTCTATTCACAGTAGATATCCCTCTCTTTGAGATCAGATTATTATGTTGTCTAGACACTTTTTATGATTCATACATACATCACATTATGTACATACATGTTTATGTTTTATGGTATATATATGTACACATGTTATGATTTACATCACATTCACACATGTGTACATGTTTATGTTTTATGGTTTGTTTGAATAGATTTGTTATCCTGCATTATTATGGTTTTCAAACATTTGTTAAACATCTATTTACATCATACAAAATAAATTATGGTTTTATTTATTTAGCAATTTTGTTCAGGTTTAAATTTAAATTTAAATTATGGTTTGTTCACACTTGCTACAAACATCTATATTGACCTTACCTACTTAAACTTGACTAAGTTAGATCATTTATAACTATGACACACAATTTGTATTCAATTATCATTATATATAGTTGTATGACCTAATCTCTAGCTAATCATATCAAACAACCATGCATAATCAAATTCCATTGCACTTTCCTAGAAGTGACTTATAAACATATTTATATTGGAACTATAATACAAAAATAGACATTATCATACCACACTCTAAATTAAACTAATCAAATTTTAAAAAGACACATGTGTAAGAAAATCTTGGTGAAAAATTTAATATGATTAATCATAAAAATCTCTTCATTAGATAATTATCCATCATAATAGTCTATTCACTAAATACAAAGAAATTATGTTATACAAGGGTTAAGCTCATTGTCTAGTACATTAGATTTCCTTGTAATTTTCTATCATTATCTTCTAAAAGTTAGTTTTGGTTTGATAAAACCAATCTAGAATAGATCTATTAGTTAGTAATGGATATCTATATTAGTTATAATAGAATGCATAACTATTATATAAAATAATCATCCATTACTCAAAACATTTATATCCTTTATTCAAAATCCAAAAAATAACACTTTAGTAAAATAGGCCTAACAATCTTATCTAGAGAGCTAATGAAAATATAAAATCTACCCAAAGAGAATTCACCCAATATTCTTTGTAGATAATAATTTAAAATTGATTTCAAAATGATCTTATAGCTATATAAAAACCATATTACAAACTTTAGGCACTTTGCTAAAAATGGAAGACCACTATTTACTTTTTATTAATTATGAATGTTCTCTAGCTTACATCATAATAGGAATGAGCGACTATTTTATATCTAGATTCAAAACTAAATAAAATAAATCATAAAAAATAAATTTTACTATACATATTGAACTATACTTCATCTAAAAATAGCAACAACCTTTACACAAATTTAATACTATCTTCTAAAAAACATTGTTAGGATAAAATAATTCCTACATGTTGCAGTCCAAATCCCTCCTACACAAGCATTGAACTTGTAAAAAGAGAGGGGTAAAAAATAGGTAAATCAATTATGTTCATAAGATTAACTATCAATTGGAAAGGCTTTATGCTCATTAAACTATATTTGAATATCTATGGGCTCCCATAAACCATCCAATAGATATCATTCATGATCAAGAGAGCCTCAAAGTGTTGGGATGAGAAAATGAACCACACTCCCAATGAAACTTTAGATTAGGGGGGATCCAATGAAAATAAATAGTTGATAAGAAAAGACAGCTCTACAGACTTGAATGCGTTAGAATGAGCAAGTGTTACTATAAAATATTAACAATGGATCGAAGATATAGCACATGAGGTAGTACCAAATAATAGAGTAGGGAAGAGGAATAGGCATAGGAAACAAGATACTAACCATGCAAGAATAATTTTGATTAATTATCATTATAAAGGACCAACAACTATAAGGGCCAGTGAGGTGGATGAAAAATGAATAGATGAAACCATAAAAAATATTTTAAAATATAGTGAAAAATCTACACTATACCTTTTCTAATATTTCTAACATTTAGGTAGTGTCTTAGCACCATTTTCTAGTAGTTGTACCAATATGCAACACCATACTCTAGAATCTACTTTTTTGGACTTATGCATCATTGTGTGATCAATATTTGAACCATATGAATTTTCACATTTGATTAGACACAACCTTCTCTCTATATATAGATGCCTGCATAATCCTAAATTATTGACTAAAACACATGGATGCCATCACTATTTAATTGGAACCATCTCATACATGCACACATTAGAACTATGAGCCCCAAGTCTAACTAGGCAATTTTCCTCTCTGAAAAATATACCACCTGAACAAACTATATCTAATGTTTCCATTCCTTTGTATTCAAGTCATTAAACCAACTTTCTCTACCCTTTTATATATTTTTTATCAAATCAAATATTAAAAAAACTAATTTTTATACAAGGGTTATCAAACATTATAAAAGCTAATAAGGTATATTTAAGTACATACATTATCATGGATTGGTTTATATATGTCCTATTAAGATAACCAATCAATATCACAACCTTTAAGAGTGTGTAAAAATATACCCTTGAGGAAGGGGAAATTATAACCAATCAATATATCACAACCTAAATAAGAGTGTGTAAAAATGGATTTATTTTGATTGTAATTTTTGTCAACCTATCACATTTAGAGAAAATTGTATGAACATGAAATTAGGATTAGAATGGTGATTATTCTATAACATGTGATCTAATGAATGATTAGGATGAAGGGGGATGCTTAGGATGAAAATAATAATTTTCTAGGATGTGGTCCATATATTAGGATATGAAAATGGACGATCAAAAAATTTAAGTTGAACAAGTAAGGTTAGATTAAATTTCAAAAATTTGAAGGTGAAAAAGTTTAAGGTCATTCCATGTCAAACATAAATTTATACAATCAAGGAATAAACATGATTTAAAGGAATTTCTAGGCAAAATGTGAAATTTTTAATTTAGGAATTGCATATTATATACATATGTACATGTGTACATGATCTAAGATTCAACAAATGAAATCGAAGAATCAAGTGAACTTAAAAAAGATTCTTGAACTAAATTAAGAATACCACATGGAATATTTATGACCAAGCCTTTAAAAAAACCCATTCTAAATCATGCCACATGTCCAATCAATATATATAAATATATAGATCTAGAGATCTATAAAAAGTTTGAGTACACACACGTACATATCCAAAAAACAACTTAAAGCTCCTAGTACATAAAATATGGATCCTCTCTATCTTTAATTATCTCTAAATTTTTTTCATGATCTTCAATAGGCAACCTCCACTTTTGTTTGGCACATCCTTTTTTAGGTAAAGTTTCTAAATTTAATTTTGTTTCTCTAACTAGGTGACTATAATGTAGAACCTTTTGTCCTGACATATAATCAACAAAATAAATACCATTTTTATCTATCTTTATCTATTGATAATATGTGCCTTCAATAAATATTGATCCAATGGGATACTCTTGTCAATCACCATTTGTCATCGATTCCACCAATTTTCTTTTTGGTTGCGTACATCTTAGTAGATAGTAATCTACACTTTTTGCATTGTCAAAATTTGCAACAACAACAAAAATATCTCTTGTACACACACCATATATTTTTAATCAATTTTAACTAGATTAAACACATGCTTAAAACTTACTTAAACATAGAATATATTTAAATCAAATTAAAACTAAATTAAGATCAATTTCTATACCTGTAACAACTAAATCAGATACATGTTCGTAATCAGCTGAATATAGAGGATCGTAGACATCGACATTGTCATCTTCAACAAAAGGAGGCATTGGTATTAATTGTTTCATTTCCCATTATGAAACATACCCATCTCTAATATTCTCACATTCTCACATTGAACAATATTTGCATTGTTCTCAATGCAATCAACAAAAAAACATGATTTTTCTCACATTAATTGCATAAGGCTTACTACTTCTCGTTGTCACGATTTGATGCAAAACTCTAATACCATGAATTTCTTGACAATTATAAGGATTTGATTGATCAACATCTATAAATTCAAATTTGAAAATTCAATTAAAAATCATGTACGTGCATGTACTTTGAAATTCAAATTTGAAAATTCAATTAAAAATCATGTACGTGCATGTACTTTGAAATTCAAATTTTTAACAAATTTTGACTAGATGTACCTATAACTTCCCAAAAATACCGTGTGTTGTATGTTGAGTCGCAAATGGAAAAATGAATTTTACACCATTCAACAATTTCATTTGCATTTCGTATGGCATTAATTGCAAGTACACATGTGTTGGCACAATTTTCCACTTATTCTTGAATAAGGAAATTAAAAGAATTTTTAATTTAATTTAAATATATATCTAATCTTTTCAAAAATATATCTACATGTTCCATATATATATATATATGGTGAAAGTTACCAACAAGTTCATGTTGACGAAGTGCACACTTTACACATTCTCTTGCTCCATCATGCTCTCCTTTTCCATGTCCACTCTCGTAAAAATTCCACAAAAAAATGGTGTTGCGTCTAGCATGTTGATGGCTTAAACAAACAAAATCTTTTGAAGACTTAAATTGTCTTGCAGGAAGTTACAAATAATTACACTAAAACCAAATTAGCTCAAGTCAAAAAAGTAAAATTATATATATATAGTGCAATTAGACTTGATTTAAGTCTCAAAATTAAAAGTAAATATAAATAAATAAAATTTAAAAAAATAATGTACACTTACCAGCACATCCATCAGACCATATCCAATGTTGTTTTTGATTTATGCCACATCATCTCAGGTCTTCAATTTTTTTTTTGAAACAATGAGCTACATAACTTCTATCATGATTTGTATCATCACTGATATAAAAGTGAACCTCTTTGATGATAATTCAATCATCTTTGCTACTTTGTATTCCATCAACCTCTAATTCGACATTCCTATAGAAAACTTGCACAAAGATCGAAACCTGCTCTAAATGATAATATTGACTTTGAATCTTAATTTGAGGACTAAATGTATAGTTCTCAGAGAAATCTATAATAGAGAGAATACAACCTGGTGGAAAGCAATTCTTTGAATCATGACATTGTTTAGCTTGTCATCTTGCACCATGACAATTTTGGATATGTGGATATATGATATTGCGAAATTTACTCATGAATTCATTGTAATGCAATCCACTCTCTTTGAGAATAATGTTTTTGGCCTCAACTCTTGACTTCGTTAAGTATGTCTCATATTCAAATCTCTTCCAAACAACTTGCATTTCATTATTGTCAGCATGTAAAATATTCTTCTAATATCCACAATCATTACAAACATTTTTTATACACTGAACATTGAACTCTTCTAAATCTTTTGTCTTTTTGCATACAAGAGACTTCACAAATTGTGTTGTACTTCTAGGGATGGCTAAATTTTGATCAATTTTTGTCATAGCTTTTCTATATGATTGTAGGTGTAAATCAAATTCAACATGATTTCAACAAAAAATTTGCGTACTTTATTTTTACATACAAATGATGGTCGTAGTGTCTCAAACATCCTTTGACAAATCTTCACATTTGAAAAATCTTGCTTGAATTCTTCAAAAATTTCACTTTGTGTTGTATCTATAAAATGTTTTGGATGAGAATTTTTTGTACCATCGTCACTTATTATTTGTATAGTATCCCTTCTATTGGATGAAACATGAGAGTGAGTATTCCAATATTCATCCACTTGTTTCTTTACATCTTCCAAAATTTTATCTTTTCGGGAAACCCTACAAATATTTACCCATTTTTTCTCAAATTTTTCATCTATTTGATTTCTCTTTTCAATATACCTTTGAACAGTTCTCCTAGAAACATTTAGTAATTCAGAAATTTCTTGAACTTCTCTTCTATTTGATAATTTCTTACTAGAAATTACAGTGGACAACACTCTACATGCAACACTTAAATCACTAGATTGACTCTTTTTTTTTAATACATTGTAGTGCTTCTTGCAAGTTTTCAAAAATTTTGTGTTTTAAATCTAATGAATTTTTCCTATTATCAACCCCTAACAACTCCAAAATAGGGGTCATTTCTTTTTGTCTAAATAACTTTGCAACTAACTATGCTCTTCCAGTTAGAGGTTTTTCTTCAAAAAAATCATCCCATATTATTTTTGAGTGTAATTTTAATGTGCTTTCAGATAACATATCTTCGGATGAAATATTATTGAAAAGAGAATCCTCATCCATCTCCATCAGATTTTCCATACCATAGTCCAAAAAATTTTTATTATTAGGTTCAGTTTGTTCTTGTACTTGTACGTCACCTTGGTCACTGATATTTTCCATGGGTTGTTCTTCATGAGATGTTCCTTCTCCCGCTCTTATCTTCCTCTATCTTATTTGTGTTCAATCATACTTCCTTGATCTATTCCTTTTACACGCCATCACAAATTGCACTCAAATTTGAATGCACCTGCATACAAATTTGTACACACATGAGTTTTCAATGAAACATGTACAATTAATATTGTATAAATATCTAACACTTCAAAAAACAATGAAATAACATAAAATTGGTGATCAATAATAATGAAATCTAAGAATATAAATAGCGATTTTTTTTTTTTTAAATGCATTAATGAAAATAAAAACATAATCAATTAAATAAGTTCAAGATCAATGTACCTTCAAATATAGCTCTCCTATTGTTTAAATATGTTTTCTTTTGTCAAAATAAGTCTTTTAAATTGTCGAAATAAACCTTCTTTTGTCAGAATAAATCTTCTAACTTGTTGAAACAAACCTTATTTTGTCGAAATAAGCTTTTCTTAGTTGAAATCAGTCTCCCTTGGTCAAAATATATTTTACTGAATTTACTTGAATTGAAAAATCTAAACAAAAAAATAAATATTTTATATCGACCATTTTTGGTCGAGTCACTTTAGGCCGACACATGTTCGATCGAGCATGTCTTGGCCAAGTGGGTTTCGACCGAAACCCATTTGGCCGAAATCGACTCGGTCAAACATGTCTAGGTGGCATCCTAATGGCAACTAACTCACCCTTTTTCAGAATTTTCTGAAACATTCAACTTTGGTAGAGTGTTTCTCCTCTCAAAATTATTGTTCCGCAAAAAATAAAAATACCCTTTTGTAGAGCTCAGAGTGGTGAATCGAAATATATATATTTTTTAATATTTTAATTAGTTTTAATATATGTTATTTTTAAAATAATGAGAGTAGGTTGTTAAAATGAAAAAAGAGGTTGATTAGAAATTTAAAAAAATATATTAAATTTTTTTAAAACTTATATGGTATAGTAGAGGAGAGAGTCTTCTTCAAAAGGGTATAATTTGCTTTTTGAAAATGATTAAAAAATTTGAAAATAGTTGACGACTCGTGAAAACTATCAAATTCTAACATGTTTGACTTTAAAATGTTATTAATAGAAAAATATACATCAAAATTTAATTTTTTTTTCCATGCAATAAATATTGAAGTTACCTATTTGTAGAAAAAAAAATAGAGAAAAATAAAGTTTTTTTCAATTTGTTTCTTGACGGCCCATGAAGTCACTTTTTTTGAAATTTTCAGCATTCCAAAATTTGTCTTTAAATTGAAAAAAATATAATGAAAACGATTTAAAAAATAAAATTAAAAATTAAAAGAATAATCTTCATCAAAAGTTCTACATTTCATTAGTTTACACCATTTTTAAATTCAAAACATAAAAACCACTTTTATGTGGCCAAAGTTCAAATATTTTTTTGTTGTTGGTCGATTCCTTTATAAAGTGTGACATAGGTTTGTGTGTTTACCCCCATCTAAACGTGCATAGACACACAGGAGAAAAATGGGTTGTGACTACATAGAATTTTGCATCAATCAAATCTTCATTTTTGGCATTCCTACTTTTATGAATAGACAAATTGATAGAAAATAATAGTGTGTGCTTTGAATCTTAAGTGCGTCTAAGATTTTGATGAGCATTGACCAATAAAATGGCAATCAAAACCCTACTCAAATGTGTTTGAGTGGGTTTCTATATGCCTCAAATAAGTTAATGCAAGATCCAACCCAAGGGAAATGCTCTTCTCAAGGGGAATAAATCACAATAAGTCACTTCACCTCAATAAAGCAAGGTGATCAAAGCTTAAATGTGAGAACCAATTGAAATCATACCCAATCATGATGAAGAGGTATAAGGTGATCATTAGTGAGTAACCCCAACCATTCTGCAACACTTGTGGAGCTTCAACCAAGGTAGTGAGAGAAAATAGTAATATGTCTTGTTCACAATTTTCTAGAGCTGAATATTCATTTTGGTAGGGATTTTTTGTAGTAGTTATCATATTGTATTTGTTTAACAAAATCCACGTTTTTATAGGGAGCAATAGAGTGACCTTAGGAGTAGGCCGACATGTCAAAATTTTAATTTAGGAAAATTTTAACACACCAATATCAAAATTGAGGTCATGTCACTCAAGGAAGAGGTTGAATCTTAGAGGTGTCCTATTTTTTGTGCAAATTGGTGGGACACTAGCATGTCGTGCTAGTGTCCCACCAATTTGCACATGTGTGTTCAAGAAAGAACAAATAGTAAAAGGTCCTTTGACTTAGAACTCAACTCCAATTTTGGCATTGAACAATATTTTGGGGCATATAATCATAAGTCAAGTTTTAGGGAAATGATGGGGGTTAAAGAGTTCTATTAGTTTTACCATTTTCTTACCATTTTCCTTTTTATTTTTTGTCCTCCTGTCACTTTTAGTCATAGAAAGTGTAGATATTTAATTAAATGTGATAGGGAATTAAAACAATTAGGAAATACCAATATGTATCGAATTGCTAACTAATTTGTGGATGAAATGGCAAGAGATAATCGAGAGAAGATGTTAGAACAGACTGAGAATGTGAATGGAAGAAAAGATGAGGAAATGTTAAATCTATTTTAGCTTAATCAATCTTGACTATTTTTGAAATGATAATTTTAAAAATTGTTGTGGCCAGTGACCATCATGTGTTTTGTATTGAATTTATTTTCTTTGTTTTCCATCAACCAAAACAAACCATAAAAACTCTTATCGATGCCCATCTAGTATAAATGTGTGCAATCCGAAGACTTAAGTTATAGATTTTAATACATAGTTAGATTGCTGCTTTTGAATCTATATATTCTAGAAATTCTATGCATGCATGATTAATCTGAAATAAAACCACATTCATATTTTATCACTAGTTGATCAAGGAGGTAGGGCCCAATCTTTACATCGCTTGGTGACTTTTTCTAGTTCAGTTTCAATGTGGTAAATGTGTGTGCTATTTGATTTCTAGTATTTTTATTTTAACATCTATTAAATTATTATTAGTTTTGGTTTTTAATCTGAATGCAATTTGATTTAAAATTTAACTTCTTTCAATCATTTTTTAATGTGCTTATTCATAGTTCAATAATTAAAGTGTTGATTTGTGAAAGTGGGATTTATGATTGTCAATGCAAAATTTATAGTTGTTTCCATTGATGCACTTTCTATGACAACTTTTGTTACAACAGTTCCTAGTGATGTTTTGGTTAGGAAACAAAAACAATAGAATTAAACCAGATTTCTAATTAGAATTTTAATGTGTGAATTAGTTGCATTCATCCCCACTTAGTTCATTGTTTTCAGCCCTTAGGTAAACTGCCACAACACCTTTCACAAGTCTACAATTACCGGATTGAAATTTAGGAACAAACTAAGGAAAACAACACATTCCCAAGGATTGATCTATCCACAACTACCAATCTAATAGAATTATAGGAATAATTTATATCTATTAGAAATCCAAAATTTTGTCCAAACATTTTGGTGTTGTTGTCGGGGAATGGTATTAAAGGACTGTTAGTTTAGTGAACTAAGTTAGGACCAATTTTCTAAGGCGAAAGTCTATGTGATCATCAACCTTGATTGGGTAATTACCCATAGTTTGCTCTATTATAAATCATATAGGTGCATGATTCGTTGTAGATATAGTAGAGGGAGAATTTTTAAAAAGGATAAGGGAAGTAGTTCACAACAAAAAAAAATTGAAAACCAAATTAAAACCATTGGTTGTGCACACATCATCTAAGAAAGAGTTAGTCAAACCAAATATCCAAAAGTGTGTCATTGAGTCTACCATTGTTGAGACCCCTTCTAGTACTCATCTAGATTCTTCTAAAGAATTAAGATTATTTCTAAACTATTTCAAGAATCTCACAAAATCTGAAGTGGGAAGTCCCCAAGTGACCTTAAGCCATTCACAACTTTCTACACTCCTTGGGCATTCATGGATAACAACAACAACAACAACAACAATAACAACAACAATGAGAGATTCAACAACAATGAGAGTGAATTGGCCAACAACAACTCGGTCACTTATGAGTTTCTCATTGCACATCCAGAAGATGATGTCCCTATGAAGAACATACCACACTCAACTCTTCCCATCTTCCGAGGTCTTTTTGGATGGAAGACCTTGATATGTTCCTTTTTGAATTTGATATTTTATGTCACAGTTAAGACTATCATACTGAAGCACATAAGATGAAATTGTTTTTGACTACTCTAAATGATGCAACATTGAGGTTGTTTATGGGACTAAGATGAGAAACCATTCATAGTTGGGACAATATGAAGAAAAAGTTATTGAAAAAATACCAAGAATATTGTAGGACCAAGGAAAAACGAGATGATATATTTCGCATCATGCAATGTGAGGAATAAACTTTAGAAGATTATTTGGAGCATTTCATATTTAGTCTACAAAGAACAAGACACACAAGGTTGACCCATGACACCGTAAAAATGCTCTTCCTCAAGGGGATTAGAGATGAATGTTTGGATACTTTAAATATTATGGGTGGAGGTGATATTTATAAAATGAGGTTTAATGATATTTGTGATGTGTGCAGGAACTATTCAAGTTCCACCCATTCAGCTATGAGGTACGTTAGGAAGCATGTTTCTTTTGGAGGAACATCTAGAGTTAAAAAATGAGAATTGGGTACATTGCTCGAGGACCTCAAGTCTGACCTACTAAGTCACATGGGTAAGTAGATAGATACTTTGTATACACGAAGGAAGAAAGAGGAGGCTGAAAAAGCCTTAGCTATCTTTTGTTTTGTTTTTCATAAAAGGAATAATGGTGAAGAATGTCCATACAATAGAACACAAATCTTTTGTTTGGAAGAAGTCAATAGATATACCATTTTAAAACCTCTTCCTATAGGTATGACTAAGGTAGAATACACAAATGATCCTATTTACTTTATGGCCTAGAGGAGACCTTGGCAACAATGAGGAATACCCCCAACTGATTATCAGACTGCACTGCAAAGTCCTTTTCAACAAAATTATTTCCCAAACCAACCTGGATGATATGGAGGTTGGAAAAAACCTCCATACTACCCCCATTGGACACAACAATATCCACGTGCTCCACAATTGTGGCAAGCATGGAGAGCGCCACCACTAGCATACCCACAATATTAGTCATTCCCTCCATATCCACCACCTCCAACAATAAATCCCTATTACAAATCCCAACAACTCTTGCCACTTATTCTAGTATCATCTAATCAACCATCTCGTTCAACTCAACCTCTTAAAGAAATGCCTATTCCCACACAACCATCACCTAATCCAAATAATAAGATGGCTCAACTAGTTTATAACAATGAGGTGGCAGTATACTTGACTTATCTCATCAATGCATTGGAAATTGATGGTGTACAACTAAGATTAGGAAAGAATCTTCAAGGGCCAACTATCACAGAGGTAGAGGACTCTCCAACTAAACTACAAGAAGAACAACTAAGGCCCCCATTTCCTGATTGGTTGCAAGAACAACCAAAACCAAAAGAAAAATCTCAATCAGGTTTTTATTTTTATGAATGAGTTATGTAATGTTAACATTAAAATTCCTTTGTTGTAGGTCATTCAATATGTTCTAGTCTACACCAAAGTCATTAAGGAACTTTGTGGGAGGAAACAACAGAAGAAGCAAGACCCCAAGACAATTCAAGTCATTGGACAACTTGCAGATTTGATGTTGGGGAAGATCTTTGTCCCTAAGTATATGGATTCTGGGAGCCCAATGATAAAGGTACGTATTGGTAATATATTTATTCCAAATACACTTTTGGATTTAGGAGCAGCCATAAATGTAATGAAAAATGAGACTAAGGAGAGACTAGCCCTTCAAGGACTAGGACCTACTCCAACGGTCTTGCAAATGGCGGATCACTCCCTTGTAAAACTAGAAGGTATGATTGAAGATATCATTATTTATATTGAGTCTTGGGAGTATCCCACATATTTATGATTTTGAAACCAAAGATTAAGCTAGGGGGATACCCCTTAATTTTAGGTAGACCTTGGTTAGTTGCTACTAATTCTTTTATTAATTGTGGGTCTAACAACATGGTGATTTCAAATGGATATCAAATGAAACAATTGGTGTTGTACCCTCCAACAAAACTATTGTTGGAAGTAGAGGATCCATTATGGATCAATAGTGATTTAAAAGAGTCTTTTCCTATTTTGACAAATGATCAAAGTAAGGAATTTGAGGAAATATCATAAGACACTATTATTAATAATTTCTTGCAAAATTATTATTTTTTTGATAATGTTTTAGAGACAAGGATTTTTCCTTCAGGTGTAAGTGACAATTTCCCATTTATAAATTTCCCATTAGTAATTGACAGTCTATTCAGAATTTTATTACTTTACATCAGTTATTACCACATACTTGTATATATAGTCTATTTTTGATGTTTGCTAATTCTGATCCATCTTCGTCCACTTCCCAATTTCCTGTTGTAAATACCCCTGTACAGTCACAGGCTATGGAAGTTTTACCTAGGAAAATTCTTAACATAAATCCCAACTTGAGTGCCTCACAATTAGAAGACCTTATTGCTATGTTGTGTTCCCAAAAATATTCCTTTGCTTGGGTTTACCAAGATATGAGAGCTATATATCCTACTACTTGCACACATCATATCTACATAGAGGAAGGAAGTAGACCTGTGAGACAATACTAGAGGAGATTGAACCTTGTCTTATGAGAAATCGTTAAGGATGAACTTCAAAAGCTGCTTAATGTAGGATTTATCTATCCCATCTTAGATAGCCAATGGGTGTCCCCACTTGTGCTAGTTCCTAAAAAGAATTGAATGTGCCGAATATGTGTCAATTATTGGGCCCTTAACAAGGCTACTAAGAAAGACCATTTCCCACTTCCCTTTATTGATAAAGTCTTAGAAACCATTACTGGGAAGAAGTTATTTTCCTTCCTTGATGGATTTAGTGGTTATAATCAAATCCGTATAGCCCCGAAAGATCAAGAAAAGACTAAATTTACTTGCCCATGGGGAAAATTTACCTATAATGTCTTACCTTTCAAGTTGTGCAATGTACCTACTACCTTCCAGTGGCTTTCCCTAAGTATTTTCACATATTTAATTCATGATCATGTGGAAGTTTACATGGATGATTTTACTGTTTATGGTGATACATATGATGAAGCAAAGGAAAATCTAGAAAAAATTCTTAAATTGTAGTTGTTGTTGGAAGAAGGACAAATGGTAATGTTTATTGGCTTAAAGGTGCTAATGGTATGTGTTTTATGACTTAGATTAATGAAAGTTGGCTATGAAATAGAAGAATGTGTCACATCAATTTTTATAGCCTAGTAAGGATAAGTTCAATTCAAGTTGTGAGAGATCTACCAAGGATTACAAAGCCTATCAATGTTGTTTGTAAGGAATGCCAAGCTAGGAAGAAAGCTAGAAGGAGTTTCAAAGTCAAAGAACAATCTTCTACCGGTCCTTTGGAATTGGTGCATATAGAACTTTGTATATCTACAAGAACAATAAGTTTCCAAGTCAATAGGTATTTCATGTTGTTAATTGATGATTATTCTAAAATGACTTGGGTTACTTTTCTCAAAGAAAAATCGGAATCTCTAGATAAGTTTAAGGCATTCAAAGCTATGGTTGAGAATGAAATGGATATGAAAATATTTTTTTTGAGATCTAATAGAGGTGGAGATTTCAACTCCAATGAGTTTAACACTTTTTGTGAAGATCAAGTAATAAAGAGGCATTTGTTAGCCCCTAGGACTCCTCAATAGAATGGAGTCGTTTAAAGGAAAAATAAGATTGTTTAGGAAACTGCAAGAACTATGATGAAAGAACCAAACCTATTGGAATTATACTAGAGAGAAATGATCCATACTACAATATACATACTTAAAAGAGTACAAGCAAAATAAAACAGGTTAAAGACTCCCTATGAGCTGTATTATGGAAGGAATCCTACTGTTAAATATTTTAGAGTGTTTGAAGGGAAATGCTATATCAGTAGAGATGAAGAAAGATTAGGAAATTTTGATGATGATGAAGGTATCTTCCTTGGATATTATACAAAAATAAAAGCTTACCAGTGCTAGAATAAGAGGTTGAGAAGGATTTTTGAAAGTAAATTTTTTAAAGTAGATGAAGACTTACATAAAATTTCAATGATGATAGATGGATAAATTAGATGAGTCCTCTTGCAGAGAAGAGGAGAAGGATGAAGGTAAGGAAAATTAAGTACATGTTGAATAGGAAGAAGCTTCATAAGAGATCCCTAAAATCTCTAAGTATGTGTAGATGAATCATTATGAAGATCATATTATTGGTGACAAAAGAAGAGGTGTGTTGACAAGAAGAAAGGTTACTATGATAGAAGAACAAGTAAAATTACTTTTAATTTCAAATTTTGAACCTAAAACAGTGATTGAGGCATGCAAAGATGAATGTTGGATCAAGGTTATGGAAGAAGAACTAATGCATATTGAGAAGAACTAGACTTGGGAACTTGTCTTGAAACCAATAAAAAAAAATGTGATTGGAACTAAGTGGGTGTTATGAAATGAACTGAATGAGAGTGGAGAAGTTGTTAGGAATAAGGAAAGGCTTGTGTGTAAAGGTTAATCATAAGTGGAAGGAATAGATTTTGAGGATACATTTGCTCTGATAGCAAGGATGGAAGCTATTATGATATTTTTGGATTTTACAACACACAAATATTTCAAAGTGTATCAAATAGATGTGAAGTTTGTATTCTTGAATGGTGAATTAGAATAAGTTTATATTTAACAACCGAAAGGATTTCAATTATCAGATAATCCTAATATAGTTCAAGTAGATTGAAGAAGACATTATATGAACTCACCTAGAGATTGCTATGCAAGATTGGATAGATACTTATTGCATCAAGGATTCAATAAAGGCACTACAAATAGTAATATTTAATTTAAGGTGGAAAAAGATCAAATCTTGATTGTGGTTGTGTGTGTTGATGATATAATTTTTGGAGGTAATGAAGCTATGTGCAATAGATTTGCAGAAGATATGTAGAAATAATTTGAGATACCTATGTTTGGGAAGATGAATTTCTTCCTTTAAATTTCAAATTAATTAGACAAAGAAAGGGATGTTTATTTCACAATAAAATTATGTCAAGGAAATGTTGAATAAGTTTGGGATGAAAGACTCTAAACCAATATGAACCCTATGTTAACTGGTTGCAAGCTAAGTAAGAAAGATGAATATCCTAAGGTTGATCAGAGAAAGTAGAGATCAATTATTGGAGGATTACTATATCTAACTACTACTAGATCGGATAACATGCATGCAGTTTGTGCTGTGGCTATATTTCAAGAAGATCCCAAAGAGTCACATGTGGCAACAGTGAAGAGAATATTTAGATACTTAAAGGGTACTCCAGAACATGGCTTGTGGTATCCAAAGGATATTGATTTCTCTTTGATTGCTTATACAGATGCAGATGGGTACGTTGTGTGGATGATAGAAAAGTACAAGTGGTGGTGCATTCTTTCTTGTAAATAATTTGGTGTCTTGGCTAAGCAAGAAATAGGATTCAGTGTCATTATCTACTATAGAGGCAAAATACATTGTTGTAGCATCATGTTTCACTTAGGTGTTATGGATGAAGAAAACCTTGAAGGATATTAGAGTGTTATATGATGAACCAAACCTTGAAGGATATCAGAGTGTTATATGATGAACCAATCTCTATATTTTGTGATAACACAAGTGCTATAAATTTTTTAAAGAATTTTCTAATGCATTCAAGAACAAAACATATTTCAATCTGATATCATTTTTTGAGAGAAAAGGTTTTAGAGAATGAGGTGAAGTTGGAGTATGTTCCTACAAAGGATCAAGTTGCAAATATCTTCACTAAGGCTCTTTTTAAGGATAATTTTGAGTATCTTTGGGAGAAGTTGGGGGTTATTTCCCCTCGTTTTAACTAGATGCATAAGAATATGCATTGGTCCAGTGGATCTCAAGATTCATTCCTTGTTTTGGATTGATGTTGGTGGGTACCTCTCAGGGGGAGTAGGTAGTTTCATTGTAGGTTGTTGCAGTCAGGAGGGAGTAAGTGTTATTATTGCATGGTATGTTCAATAGTTGCTATTTGATGTAATATGGTGTGCACTCTTTAGGGGGAGTGTGTAGAAAAGATGTGAAGAAAATATAGTGCAATAAAAGGAAAAGGAAGTTGCAGAGTTGTAAGAAGAATAGTGAAAAATAGATATATGTATGTCAAAGGGGTAGAAACACAAGTGTGTTACCATTTTTCATTGATTCCAAAGGGGGAGAGAATAAGCTAAAAGGGGAGAGATTCTTAAGAAGTGAAAGTGTTGGTATGGAAAAGCGTGTTGGTAATCAGAGTTGTGTTTGTTGTTGATGGTTTTTCACATCATGTGTTGTCGTCAATGAAAAAAGGGGACATTGTTGCAAGTATGCACAATTTGTATTGTCATTTTAATGTCAACAAATCTATGTTTTTGTTGCATTGATTTCAACTTTGGTGATGCTTCAATTAGTTTCATTGTGTTGTCATTAGTACGTAGTATCACTAGTGTCAACCTCTAGTGTTGCTTTGATAAGCATGTATATATGGTTGAGATGCTATGTTATATTTGGTTTTTTTGTGATGAGGAAGTGTTCTAGATGATGAGGATGTGTTTGTGGTGCTTGGTTTCCAATTGATTTTGAGAAAATTTGAATAAAAGAAGAAATAATGTGTTGGAGAGATGTTTTATGTGATAGAGTAGTGTTTTGGTTTTTCTTCGCATCTCTTTCATGTTGAAGATCTACTTGTGTGGTTCATATATGTTGATCAAAGGTGTTTAGAGGTGTTATATCTAGAGTTTTAGGTGTTGGATCATTGTGCAAAGAAAGTTGTGTTCACTAGTGTGTGAACAATGTATTGTAGTAGTGTTTAGGAGAAATGGTTTTGCTTTGCATTTCTTCACAGTTTGGTTTCTCGTCCTGTAGTTCTTGAAGTGTGCTTATATTTCTCATATATATCCTCATTTTTAATTGTTCAAATTTTGGTGCTCCACACGATTGGATTCATGTGTTACTGTAATGTCACAAAATTGCACCTAGGGGCAATTCCACATTTTTGCACTTTTGTCAACATTTATGACACCTTCTAAAATTAATGGTGAAATTCCAATGAGCAAAAATCTCACGATATTGACTCCATGTGGAATAGTGGCAGAGCAACAAAATCATGATCATGTGTTTCCCAAAAATCTAGGCTTTGGACACTTGCGTGGTGCGTTGATGTCTATGCGGCGTGCTAGCGTCCTGGAGGTTTTCTGAGTTTGAAATGAGGAATCTCAAATCTTGAATCTCTCAACACATGTCCTAGCAGTCAGAATTTGGGTGTAATGGCTCTTTGTCACCCTTGTATGCAACAAAAATCCCTCTTTTGCACTCATTTGGGGGTTCAAGGGATTCAGTTAAGCTCTCTACATTTTTCTTCACTCTTGAGATCTCTTCATCCTTGATAGCAACACTCTCACAAGTGAAGCCACGCTAAAATAAGGTCCTTACAACAAATAAAACTCTTAAGAAAGCACTCAATGATGCATTTGTGTGATCTAAAGAGGATTTAGGCCCATGGGTAACACTCTTTCTCTCTTTTACTCTTCCTTTCTACCTATTCACTTGCTACTTTGTGGTGTGAGTTCTACTCCTGAAGCAGGTTTAGCTTTCACCACATGCTTTGATTTCTTTGTTTACACTCCTTTCCAACTTGGATGTCTGTGGAGGTGGGAACACCAAAATGGGGGTTTGACTGAGGCAAAACCCTACACAACCTCAAAATTCCCCCCCCCCCCCACCCAATATTCTATGTGTAGGTTGTAAAGCAAAGCTTGGAGTGAAGACTCGAACGTTCGGTTGAAGGTGAGTTTTCTCTAAGTTCTCCTTGTATCTCATCCTATGTTTCTACTTTTTTTTTTTGGTTATTTCTTTCAATACACTTCGAACTTGAGTTAGTAAGTGAAACCTTATTTCGCTTGCTTGAGCTTTTGAGCTTTCCAATGCTTAGGACGCTAGTGCACTCTTTGGATGACAGCGCATCGCACCGATGTCCTGAATCAATGCTTTCATCCTTTGGTCAAGAGATCCTCTGGCTGAGGTAGAAATCTAGAAGCTTCACTCTCTCAGAATATAAAATAGTTTCTTGTAAAATTTAGCATATATTTTTTCTTTCATAGTTCATTCATGCTAAGGTGGATAAGGGCAGTTCGTTCCTTGGTGATATCTTGAGAACAAAGAGACCCATGTGTAGAAAATACCTCTTGGTGAACTTGACATGAAGCATTTCAAATCTATTTCTACAAAGTTTCCAAGTTTATAATAACACCTTTTCTAAGGAAGATTTTGATATGTTGGATGACACTCTAGATAGCTTCTTAGAAGTGCCATCCACCAATTGTAAACATCCTGAACAAAATTCCTCTCTGAAAGATGAAAAGTTAGTGAATGTGGTCATATTTTTTTTAACTCCTCCAAGCCCTAAGAAACCCATCATTTGCATGACCTCGAACGACCCTCCTTCTAGGGAGGATTTCTCTGTCTATGGGATTTTGTGTCGTAGCGATTCATCAGTCTTATAATCAAGGTTCGTAAAGGCTACAAACTCCACTTCCTATAATGTAGTTAGGGACACATATAACATAAGAATAAATAAACAAAACTTGGATCAACAACCTCCTATTCCTATTTCTCAACCCTCTCAATTTACTACTTCTTTACCACCTTCTCAACCAATCATTCCTTCAACACCTAAACCTACAATCAAAGCATTGGGTGATTATTATCTTGTTGAGGAACTTCATATTACTCTAGCTAAGATCTCACTCTGGGACCTACTTAAGACTACTTTGGTTTATGATTAGGAAATGCTTCAAGAAGCCATGCAAAAGATTCACTTTCCTACCTCTACTAGGCCTATGAATGTTAATGTGTTGTTGGCTCATATTTGATTAGACTTTCTGAATATCACACTCCACCTACAAGAACTGTCGCCTTCAGATGTGCAGAAGCAAGGAAATCCCTTGATGATTATAATTAATGTTAATAATATCAGTATTAGGCATAATCTCATCAACATTGATTCAAATTTCAATGTCTGTGGTATTGACCTATCACCTAAGATTAAAGTTGATTCATCTTCTTTGACAGCTTCTTCCTTGTACTTCCATGGGTTTGATAATGCTCGCTGTCAAGCTCTAGGCATAATAATATTGCCTTTGCAGCTAGGTCCCATTACCTTACCTATATTAGTTTATGTGATGCTTAGTCCCTTTCCTTATAATACTTTCTTGGGGAGACCCTGGATTCATGCTATGGGCACTTTAAAATCTACTCTACACCAATCCTTAAAGTTTGTCACAAATAATCGGGTTGTCACGGTTAAAGCTGACCTAGAATTTGTTCACCTTTGTGAGCTAGTGGCTACTAGTCATGCTTCAGTCATATCCACTCTCAATAATTTTATTCAATCCTTAATTGCTAATTCTATGGCGTGTTCCTCGTCCATACCCTCTGTGGAAGTTGTCCCAAGAGTGAGTATTGTTAAAGATGAACCACCTAAGAAAAAGATCCTAAGTCTTCCCCATCCTCTCCTTCATCTTCCAAACCAAATGCCTTCCTTGGTGATGATTGGGGTTCCTTGGAATTCTCTGAATTCTTTGTCATAGAATACAAGGTGAGCCCCTCTTGTATAGAATTTCCAAGTGCCCCTAATGTAAAGTTGGATGATACTCTCATTAAGGAAGAAAAGTGTGACCCTATCTAGGAGACCACTCCTCCCTTGGCTGAGGAGGGTAATCCCACTCCTACAAAGGAGGTTAATGTTTTTTAACCTAGCAAAGAAGGTGGGAGTGCTCCCGTAGAGAAATTCAACATTCATTGGTGGAATGAAACACTTTACGTAGAACTGCCACCTCCTGAAGTTTTACAAACTCATTATGGTTTTGGATATGAACTTGCTTCTTGTTATGGCTATGGGAAGAAAGGCCTATGGAATATCGAGAAAGGAATCCAATTCCCCATCCAATTTAAGCCACAAAAGCACTATATGGGTTTGGGATGCTCTATCAAACAATCTGAATAGAAACCTTGGTGGGTTGTTAACATGATTTCAGACAAACCGTTGACTTTGGCCCATCCCGAATTGATAGAGGATAAGGAGCAGGCAGAGAAAATGCCTCTAGATTTCTTCTCCTTGGATGAAGCACTTGAGAAATTTCTAGGTGCCTATACCCCATTGCCTTCTTTTCATCACAAGAGATGGTTCATGTATCACCTGCATAAACAAGTGTACTTTGGAGAATCTATCTTGAGTATTGATGAGGAAGACCCTCTATCTAATATTAATGATGATGTTCAGATATCTCATACTGAAGTTCATTATTGTCTCCTTAAAGGGGATACTACTAAAATCTCTATGGATCCTAAGTCCTCAGAAAAAGTAATTAAGATAGGGAAGTGTCTCTCTTTGGAAGAAGCAGATGAACATTTTGATCTCCTACATTCCCATCGTGATATCTTCGTTTGAACGTATGAGGATATCAACAGTATTGATGAGTCTATAGTGGTTAACAATATCATATTATGTCTCGATGCCAAGCCGGTTAAGTAGAAAATCCAAAAAATCAATCCCAAGGTGGCGTTGATGGTTAAGACCAAGATAGAGAAGCTATTGAAAGCAAGCTTTATCCATCCGATCGACTACTCTCCTTGGATCTTGAATATAGTTGTTGTTAGTAAACCCAATGGTCCTATTCACATATGCATTGAATTTCGTGATCTTAATAAGGCTTCTCTTATGGATGCTTTTTCATTAGCTGATATAGATATGATTGTGGATTCGACTATAGGCCATGCATTGTTATCTTTTATGGATGGATTCTCAGGTTACAATCAAATCCGCATTAACTTGAAAGATCAGTATAAGACAAACTTCACTACCACTTGGGGTACCTTCTATTATGTGGTCATGCCCTTTGGATTAAAGAATTCAGGAGCAACTTACCAACGAGTGAGGACCCTAATATTTCATGATTTTATTCACAAGATCTTAGAAGACTATGTTGACGACATCTTGGCGAAATCGATAACCCGTTAGGGTCACGTGAAAAACCTTCATCTTATCTTTGAAAGGATTTGACTCTATAAGATGAGACGCAATCCCCATAAGTCCATCTTCAGTGTGGATCCTGACAAGCTTTTGGGATTTATAGACTCTCATTGTGGGATTGAGGTTGACATGAATAAGATTGATGCCATTGTTAACATGTCTCCACTTAGAAATATTACTGAATGGCAAAGCTTACAAGGGAAAATTTAGGTGATTTGTGGGTTCCTATCTCAATTGGTTGATCGTACCCTTCCTTTCACTCCTCTATTGAAAAAAGATGTTTGCTTCATATGGGATGAAGAGTGCTAGAAATATTTTGAGTCAATCAAATCCTATTTGGTCAATCCCCTTGTATTGATGTCGGCTATGCAAGATAGACCCTTTTTTCTTTACCTCGCATCATCACCATACATGTTAGCAACTTTGCTAGCTCAATATGATGATGTCGGGAAAGAGAGAGTGGTCTACTACATTAGCCATGTCTTGGTTGTTTATGAAACACATTATTCCTCCATGGAGAAATAATGTCTCGCTCTTATCTTTGCTACACAAAAGTTAAGACACTACCTTCTCCATGTCGAAACACATGTCATTGTAAAGACTAACCTCTTAAAGCATCTATTCTCTAGTTTCGACCTTGTTGGGAGGTTAGCGAAATGGGTTATGTTGCTTTCTAAGTTTGATATAAATTTTGTTACTCAGAAGTCAATAAAGGGCCAAGTGGTTGTCGATTAATTGGAAAACGCTCCCTCATCTCGCTCCTTCCTAGAGTTGGATTTATTTCCAAATGAGAATATTTTCATGATTAATTATGACCTTGAATGGAAAATGTATTTCGACAGATTGAAGTGTCATACTAGTTTTAGAACAGGTGTGGTCTTGATGTCCCTTGAAGGTAAGATGGTCCCTCTATCCTTTCGATTGGATTTTCATTGCACCAAAAACATTGTTGAGTACAAAGCTCTCATTTTTGTCTTGTGTACCGTGATTGCACTTAAGATAAAACATCTTTGCATACTTGGTGATTCTGAGCTTATTGTGAATCAAGTTACAGGAACCTATCAAGCCAAACAAGATAAGTTATCTTGATATCAAGACCTTTCTTTTCCCTTTCTTAATCGGTTCTCTTCCTTCACAATAGACAACATCCCTAGAAGGGAGAACAAACATGTCGATTCCATGGCAAGCGTTGCTTCCTTGGTACCTTTAGAGGAGGATACAAAAGAATACCACTTTTTGGTTTAGGTCCTATGAACCCCAATGGCTTCCGATCAACCTAAATTTGAAGCTTCTATGTGTTCCCACATAGACTTATGAGAATGGTTCTCTAATATCTATAGCTACCTAAAGACTGGAAACTTTCCTGATGATACGAAAAAGAATGATCTCACTTGTATATGAAATATTTCAGTGCATTACGTTATTTTTTTTGATGTTCTCTATCAAAATTCTTATGATGGCTTACTTCTACAATGTCTCACCAAAGCAGAAATACCCCTTGCCCTTAAATAATCCCATGTAGGCTTTGAGGGCAGACACTTTGGAGGTAAATCCCTGGTAAGGAAACTGATACACATGGGGTAATATTAGAAAATGACGGAACAATATTCTTTTGATTTTGTTAAAAAGTGTCTTCAATGTCAACAACACAATCGCCTTATTCAGGCACTTGCACAAGAGTTACAAAATCATACCTCTCCTTGGCCCTTCGTAAAATGGGGGTTATATATTATTGGAAAAATATCACTTCCTTCTTCCAAGGTACATACCTTTATCATTATTGCCACATATTACTTCATGAAATGGGTTGAAGCTATTCCACTTCAATCCACGAACACTAAAGCTATCTGTAGGTTTCTTCTAAACAACATTATTTCTTATTTTGGATTTTCCTACTACAATTCTTTCTGACAATGGTACACCATTCAAGAAAAAGGAAGTAAAGCAATTCTTGGAGAAATTTCATATTCAACATAGATTTTCTACACCATACTATTCATAATCTAATGGCCAAGTAATCTAACAAGACTCTTGAGCTCATTCTTTATAAAATGGTTAATAAACACGGTAAGGATTGCAATATTCAAATAACATATGCTTTGTGGGCCTATTGCATGAGTGTATGTACAGTGATGGGAACAACGCCTTACAAGCTCGTGTATGGTGTTGAAACTCTCAGGCCATTGGAGTTGGAAAGCCCATCTCTACGGGTTTCCCTTAAAGGGTTAATTGATGATGAAACTTACTGAGCTAATCGTTTGCATCAACTACAAATGCTTGATGAGCGTTGATTACAGGCCCTTGATCATCTTAAAGCTTATCAACGATCGTTGTCAAGACAATATAATCAAAATGTGCTTCCTAGGACCTTTAAGCTCGAAGACTTGGTTTTGTATGAGAATCAAAGAAATGTAAACACACTCCCTGATCAGAGAGGGAAGTTTAGTCCTAATTGGTTGGGCCCTTACATTGTTGTTTCTATGTACGATTCGGGTGCCTATGGATTATCATCTATGGCTGGAACACCTCTTAAAGACCCCGTTAATGTGATGCACCTTCATCAATACTATGTGTAGTGTCTACTGTGTCATAAATGTGGTGTTCTCTCTTTTAAGGGTAGTAGCACCGCATGTATTGACATTATTCATTAACAAATTATGAAATTTTTTGTGTTATGATGTGACCATGTGTGTGTGTGTGTGAACACCATACATACATGTGTCTAGATATGCTATGTATCCATACATCACATTACATCTTTTAAGGAAATTAGATTATCATTGTATTTAATTAACATACAACCATGTGTGTTCATTAAATTATATTAGCATCTAATGTAAATATACATCCTTATGAACATATAACATCCATTGCATCAACATACATCAAAGTAAAGAAACATATAAATCAAAATACACAATGCCATAATGTCAAAACTGGTATGTTTATTTATATGTGTGTGTATGTGTGTATCAAGTGTCATGTACATGTATCAGGACATTACTGCAAAAATGAGTGGCTATTGAATATATGTCTATACAAATGATCTATAAAATATGTATATATGTATCATTGCAAAAATAATATACAAAATGAGAAAGCCCTAGGGTTGCGGCGCCCTCTCGCTCTAGCTGTTGTTGTTGTGGTTTAGGGGGAGGCTACACGGTGGTCATGGATCAAGGTTGATGTGAGCGTGATATGAACAATGCTACCAGAATCTCCTTGATCTCTCCCTCCGAGGAGAATATCATGAACTGTTCCCATGTCAGCTCCTACTATAGTTGTTGAACATCTATCGGGATCACGACTGTCGACTGCCTATCAAGGTCATCGATGTGGCTCTAAAGGGTGTGACATGCCTGCTCGATAAAATTGACCCTTGTCATTGCCACGTCTCACTTTGTAAGAATCATTCGTAGTTCCCTCGATAAGTCGTGTTGTCCCCGAATAGTAGTCACATAGCCAACTATACAATCTCTACCCTATGCTCCTCATATGTGGTCCTCAAATGCGTTACCAGCTCAAAAATGTGGGCATGTCACCCTGTAGACATCAATCAGTAAGCCTCGAGAACTGTCCCCTGAATAGGAACATTAGGGGGCCACCTCTGATACGAATTGAGCCATTAGCTTAGTCCATCCCTGTGCATCCTCTACAACCACAAAAAGAAAGAGAGAAATCAATATCACATGGCATATATATATGATCATAAATAAAAGAAACTAAAAGAATTGAAATGTAAACAATATGCTCTGTATACTTGGATCCCTTGGTTGCCATGTGGGATCAGGGTGAGGAATGATGCTAGGACCTATGCTACCATAATTGGTAGCCGCTCCCAGTGCCGCCAAAGCCACCGACACTGTGACCATAGGCGTTACTGGCACCAAAAAGATAGGGGTAGTTGGTGGGGGTCTGACCTCCTCTGTTGCCTCAGCCTCTACTATGCCACCTCCTCTTCATTGTCTTGCTGCCGCTGTCTCTACCTCTTTTGTGGGGGTGGGGGTGGCACATCCCCCTATAGGCCTAGATCCCCCTAGGGGCATCTTGGTCCCTAGATGAACACTGGTTGTGGATGGTTCCTATCCCACCACTATGCAAAATATGCAACAACCCTGACATTATCTGCTAGTGCTATGGGTGGTAGATCATGATCAGCCTCATCATCATCCGAGGGCACAAAATCAGTGGTGGTGGGGTGGGGGAAATCCCCGAGCCTGGCTACGCTCCTATAAGCCGTAGCATATGTGGGCATTTATGGAGGAATCATTTGTACACAGAAATTTTGTTGCATGAACTCACTCTAGTAATAAGGTACAATAATGTAATTGTGATGACCTATAAGAAAATGGTCTTGTTGTAGGTTCCTCAGATACCTGCCATCATCCAACCACCTCAAGTAACGGTGGGGTCGCCATCTCACCTACTCTGGTGTGAGTGTATCAAATTGTAGTTACCAAAACTATAGGTCTTTATGTCTCCACTGCCCTATCACATCATACCAATGGGCCATGGGGATGTGATACGACTGTCTCTATGTAAAACCAATCGACCTCATGCACATGATGTGGGTAA
Organism: Sequoiadendron giganteum; assembly: GCA_007115665.2. Taxonomy (NCBI): domain Eukaryota; kingdom Viridiplantae; phylum Streptophyta; class Pinopsida; order Cupressales; family Cupressaceae; genus Sequoiadendron; species Sequoiadendron giganteum. The sequence continues at coordinate 41,713,114 of VCHN02000014.1, read as the reverse complement.
AATCCCACACGTGCAAGAGTGCACACACAATATGCCTATGGTACTCATAATGGACATACAGACCCAAATCCTGATATAGGTGTGCTAGTAAATTGTGCCCTTAGGAAAAAAATTGTCATATGCTCTACCATCTCTCTAATAGTATGGATGAGGCCCTCATGTAGGTGAGAGCCTCACCCATCAATTGTGATATGGAATATAATGGTCACGACCACCACCCAACGCATCAATGGTGTAGTGGTCCTTGCCTAGTCATACCAGTGTGTGTAAATGTGGCCCATGTTGTCACCATCATCCGTATGTCTCGAGCAGTAGAGGACTCCCTCTGTCCACTCCCATGTCAATCGGGTATCATCGAGGGCCACCCGCCATCCGCGAATGGGTAGTCTGAGGATTCGATTGACATCCTCGAGTGTGATGGTCATCTCCCTAGTAGGTAATTGGAAAGATGAAGTGGTGGCATCCCATTGCTCCATCAATGTTTTCAGCATCCTCTCATGGTAACCCATCTCTAGCAAAGGTGAATGCATGCCAGAGATCGACCTGCTCCAAGTACATGACCTCCTCGGCAGTGAGGCAGTCCCTCTGCTCACAAATGAGTTGGTAAGCCCGCCCTCTAGGATGCTCACGAATCTCCAAATACTCTTGCAAAAATGGAAAAAATATTTTAAGTCAGAACACATAATCTCAATTTGAAAACAAAAAATTCTCTAAGACTTATGCGCATCGCACAAACGTCTATGTGCTATGCATACGTCCCTGCCTGCCATGGACGCCTCGACGATGATAATAAATCCTTCAGACGCCAATGCAAGATCAAGGAAAAAACACATAACATGGATGACAATGCACATTTTGGACCCGAGTGCCGAAAATGGATGACTATGCAACTCAACAAATAAAAAGTTGCTAGAAAAGGGCTTAAATTCACAAAAAATAAGGTTTCAAGACCTACCTGGTCCACCTTGTGACCCTTGGAAATGTCATCCCGTAACTACTCTAGTCTAGGTGCCTCATACTCCCTCTTGCTCAACATTTTTTTGACTTTTCTCTCACAAAAGTCAACAATTTGCTTGCAGTGAATAGTAAAAATGACCCTTCTAGGGGCCCACCTAGGTATATATAGGCCCCTCGGGGCCCATTTTTCTTGGAATTGGTGGTTCCCCGATTTCTCCTAAATTTACCGGACACCAAGTTGGGGGAAAACTCAAGAGGGGGCATATAGTCACCTCTTGACCATATTTTTCTTCTGAATCAATGATTTTTTCTTCACCATCCTTCTTGTCATGGTAGCTTCTTCTGATTTTCGAAGCTGACCTAAAATTTGAGTTTTGTAGATTAAAGTCTTGCGTGATTTCTCACAACCATTTTGTTGCTACTTGTTGAGCTCGGTTGTTGGGGGAACCTTTAGTACTGGATGGTTTGACCTTAGTGGCCTATGAGTCCCCTTTTCTTGACACACAAATCCATAAAATTCAAACTTGGGGTGAAATTCTTCTTCTCTACTTTAGTGTGACTGATTTTTCTGAAAATTGAGCCCACTAAAGTAGGGGCAAAATTTAATGTCACAGAATTGCACATAGGGGCAATTCTATATTTTTTAACTTTTTCCTAACATTTATGACACCTTAGAACATTAATGGAGAAAATACCATGATTCAAGATCTCGTGATCTTGACTCCATGTAGACTAGTGGTAGAGCAACAAAAGCCTAACGGTGCATTTCCCGAAAATCTAGGCTTTGGACACTTGCGTGACACGCTAGCGTCCTAGAGGTTTTCTGAGTTTGAAATGAGGAATCTCAAATCTTGACTCTCTCGACATGTGTCCTAGCAGTCAAAATTCGGGTGTAACAGTTCTTTTCTGCCCTTGCATGCAACAAAAATCCCTCTTTTGCACTCATTTGGGGGTTAAAGGGATTTAGTTAAGCTCTACATTTTTCTTCACTCTTGAGATCTCTTCATCTTTGATAGCAACACTCTCAAAAGAAAAGCCATGCCAGAATAAGGTCCTTCCAATAGCTACAACTCTCAAGCAAGCGCTTAACGATGCATCCATGTGCTTCAGAGAGGGTACTTGCTACTTTGTGGTGCAGGTTCTACTCCTGAAGTGGGTTTTGCTTTCACCACACGCATTGTTTGCTTCATTTACACTCCTTTCCAACTTGGCTTTCTGTGGAGGTGGGAACACCAAAATGAGGGTCTGACTAAGGTAGACCCTTACACATCCCCAACCTTTTCCCTTCATTCTTCTGTGTGTAGGTTGTAAATCAGAGCTTGGAGTGAAGACTCAAACGTCCGATTAAAGGTAATTTTTCTCTAAGTTCTCCTTGTATCTCATCCTAAGTTTATGCTTTCTGTCTAGTTATTTCTTTCAACACACTTTGAACTCAAGTTAGTAAGTGAAAACTTATTCTTCCCACTTGATCTCTTGAGATTTCTAGTGCTTAGGATGCCAGTGTGCTCTTTGGATGACAACACATTGCATTGGTATCCTGAATCCGCACTTTCATCCTTTGGCTGAGAGCTCCTCTGGCTAAGGTAGAAATCTAGAATCTTCACTCTCTTAGAATATAAAGTAGTTTCCTGTAAAAGTTAGCATACATCTTTTTTTTCACAATTCCTTCATGTTGTGGTGGATAAGGGTAGTTCATTCCTTGGTGATCTTCTGAGAACAAAGAGACTCATGTGTAATGAATCCCTCTTATCTCACAGTTATAGTGTGAGGAAGGTTAACTAGGTATACATGATGAGTATGTTCTTCAAGTGAAAGTTGTTGTGAAGGAGTTTATTGGATTTTGAGGTGTGTATGAAATATTCTAGATTATTTTTAAGTGATGTATGTTTTCCATGAGACATCTTTGGATCTAAGGAAGTGTGTACTTAAAATTTTAATGATGTTTACATAGGTTCGACCAACCTTGGGCATTTACACTAATTGCATATATGCTTTAGTGTTTGTGGAAGCATGATATAGAATCTATGTGTGTATTTGGGGTTTGAGTTAAGGTGTGGTGTGGTTCACTTTCATTTCTTTCCACCATGGGAATGCTTAGCACCGACTTAATTTAGAATTACACGGTTGAGGTGCATAACCAATCTTGTCGATTATTTTCAAGGTTGAGGATGGTATAAATGTGATGAGTTGATGAAGAATTAGGTCATGAAGTGTGTGATGTGAAGTGCAAAAGTGTGAAATTTAGTGTGATCCTTAATGCATTAGACTACTGGAAGAAATGAGTAGAAGGTGTATACATTCTTTAGAGAAGCTGCAAGTGTGTTGGTGATATTGCATAGTGGATTTTCTTGTTGCTCTTAGATGGATTTATCATTGTACCATTCTTCCTTATTCTTTTCTATAATCTAGCAGTGAGCTCTTCTTTTCTTTTGATTAGTGAGCCTTTTGTATTTGGTGTTGCAATTATTTTATATTGTGAACTAATCTTCACTATGGTTTTTCCCTTCTTCGGTTTTCCATGTAAATCTAGTGTTCTCATGTGTTTGGATGTGTTTGCATTATTGTTTCTCATGTTTTGTTCTGCTAATGCATGATAAGGGTTTAAGGACTAATGCAATTTTGAATGTTAAAAGAGGGTTTTAATGCTTTAATGTACAGTTGATTCACCCCCCTTCTTAGTTGTCTTACACATTCAACAACATTTAATTACATGTTAAACCTGTTAAAATATTATATTTTTAAATAATGATTAATAGATTTTGAAATTTGGGAAAATCAAAAAAGAAAAGAGAAGAATTTGTTGGCAGATGGTCAACACTCCCCTCGGGATTTGTGCATGGCTTAACCGCCTCCTGTGGATCCATTATTTCTCACATTTGTATCAGGCATTAAGAGGTCGATATTTTGGTGAAAAGACAACTGTGTTTCCAACCATTGGTATTAGAGCCAAAGGTGTTGGGTTCGAATCCCCTTGGATCATGCTGAGGGGGAGATTGTTGGCAAATGGTTAGCGCTCCCCTCGAGATTCGTGACATGGCTTAACTGCCTCCCGTGGATCCGTTAACTCTCACAATTGTATCAGGCATTAAGAGGTCGATCTTTTGATGCAACAACAACTGTGTTTCCAACAAAATTCTAGTTTGATTACATTTTGAAATCATTCATTGCTTTGTAAAATCAAGGGGTAAAAGCACAAAGTTGTGTCGCACTTTATAAAGGAAACGACCAACACTGATCCAACTTTCAAACTTGAATCACTAAAAAGTGGCATATATGTTTTAAATTTTGAAATGACGTAAACTAGTAAAATATGTATTTTTTAGTACATTTTATGTTTGCATTTTTTTTAATTTTAAACTAGTTTAATAAATTAACACTATAATTTAGTTGCTGAAAATATGCTGAAAAATGAAGTTGCATGGGATGTCAAACTTTTTATAGTAATTTCTTTTTCTTTCAAATTTTTTGTGTGTATTTATAACTTGAAACTTTAGTGTATGGATTTTTTTTTTCCAATTTTGTTAAATATATAATTTTAAATAAATATTAAAATGTGTGTGAATCAAAAAGTAGTTGCTTCCACCGGATGTTAACTTTCATATTAAATATTTATCTAAAATGAAAAAAATTTGTACCATCTTGAAATAGATTCTTTTATCTAATGCATCATATTTTTTTCAATTTTTTAAAAATAATTTTTAGTATTTTTTCTTGGCATGGTAATCAACCTAATATTTTGTGTTGATAACCTACTTTTAGTATAAATAAAATATAAAATATAAATAATAATTAAACTATTAAAATAAATATATTTTTGAAAACTACACTTATGGATCTACAAAAGAGTATTTTTCTATTTTAAAAAATGTTATTTACATTAGCAAAGTTTAATTTTTTTGTAAATTGGACTCAAAGTGGTGCTCCATATATTTTTAGTCAACAATTTTAGTTGAAAAAGTTGTGGAAGTATCTAACTTAGCTAGAATGAATCTTAATAGATCATATGACCAAAAAAATAAATTAGTTAGAAATACTTAAATTCAGTTGTGTTGATAAATTGGCTAAAAGTGTGACACAATTTTGTGTTTTTACTCCAAGGGAAATTATTTAATTAAGAAATAGTTTTTTTTTAAAAAATTATTTTCTTTTTAATAAAATATATTGATTTTATTGAAGTAAGTAAATGGATTATTGAATTCAATATATTTTAACTCGATGAGATTAGTGCTAGCTTGTTATTGAAAATGATTAAATTGACTCTATAACTTTAAGTTAGTAAATGATGTTTTATTTTTAATTTTATGTTGGAAAAGAAAATAAATGAAATAAAAAATAAAAATAAAAAAGAGAAAATAAATAGAAAAGAAAGGAGGAATAAAGGAAAAATACTTGTCATTTTTTATTGAGTATGCATTATTGAAAAAAAAATTTCTCAAAAAAAATCTCTCCCTTTCAAAATTAGAATTGGTTAGATTTTATTACCTTTGAGATTGGAATCTAGATTGAAAACAAATAAGATGTGTTTGGATCATGTGTGTATCGATTGATCACAAAATTTGTTTAAACTTTTGAATTGTGTGAGTTCCAAACTTGAAGTAATCCTCTTCATTCCTCCTAATTTTGTACTTTCTTTGCTTCTGTTTGTAATTATTACCCTTATGGTAGCATAAGGCTTCCATCATAGAGTGATTTCCATGTAATTTTTGTGATTTAAATCCTTGTCTTATAATTTAAAAAATATTCATTTTTAAACCAAGGTTATGGCAATTTTGTTTGAGAATGTAGGAAACAAGAATTTACTTCAAAAGTGTGTGTGTTTACATTTATACCAATAAAAATGTATATTTAGCTTATTAAATTTTAAATTTTAAAAATTATGAAAAGTTTCAAGCATTCATAAATGGGGGATTTAGGGAAAATTATGGTTTTTGGATTGAAAATATTTGTGAGAATTGAAATTCTAAAACCTCATTCAATTGAATTATTTTGTGGGTGAAATGGTCTTCAAAATAGTTTTGTATTTTGCATCCTTTAAACTCATTGCCTCTTGAAAAAAAAAAAAAGATTTTTCCATTTCTTCAACGATGGATTTTGATACATTATGCTTTTCATTTCACAAATAAAATCTAATTTTTGAATTGGGAATGATTAGAAAAAAAATCAACTCAATTATTTTTTATAGGAATCTTTTAAGATTATGTTCATAATTTTATCACTTTTTGTGTATTGAATTTCATGCTATGCTCAACTTTTCTAAAAAATAGGAAATAAATTTTTTATTTCAAAAGTAAGTTTTTGTTCATATTTGAAACGAAAGGGTATAATTTGTTTTTGGAAGTTTTGATTTTAAACATTTAAGCATTCATCAATGAAGGATTTGGGAATATTATGGTTATTTTATATTTAATATATTTGAAAATTTTGAATTCTAAAAATCTTATTTCATTAAATTATCTTGTGGGAGAAATGGTTTTCAAATTGATTTTATATTTTTACATATTTTGAATTCATTACCTTTAAAAAAAAAAATGTATGACTTTTACCAATTCTTTAATAGTGGATTGCAATTTTGTATGTTTTTCTTTAGGAAATACTTTAGATTATTTTTTAATTGGGAATGATTTTGAATGATGTATATTCAGATAAATTAGACTCCATATTATTTTTCATTTAGAAATTTTTATTATTATGTTTAAATTTTTTTATCCCTCTTTTTGGTTTTGGTATGATGTAGCTAAGATTGAGTGGCTAGAGGGTAGAGAGGAGTTGGTAAATTTCCTTTGGGTGTTTCCCTTGCAATGGGATCAATATTCATACTTGGGTCTATAAAGAAACACCTTTTGTGTTATTGCAATGAAATTCCTTACATACCTTTGGGATCCTCATCCTTGTGACGATTGGAACTTGTATCCAATGTGAGATCCATTTCTATTCGTGTGTGTGAGTTTGGTTGAGATCTCAATATCTTGTTTTCATACTTGTGTTATATATTATTCTTGTCATATATGTGCCACATGATGTGGATTACTTTTTTTTCTTCCTATGGTGGTGATTTGATTTGAGTGTGTCTATGCTTGGAATGGTTGATTATTCTTGTTGACATGTATACCTTGATGTCTTATCATTTTTGTTATGTTATGAAAGTTATGATAGTGTTTTATTGGTTGGTGTATGTGCAAGCCTTACTCCTCTTGTTTTATGTGAGTGTGTGCTTGTGCCCAAGTGACTATCTCCTAGCATAGTGGGGTGGACCTACAAGTGTCATGTAGTTAGATGGCATGAATCCATTATTGAGTATCGACAATCTTGGATGCTTCATCTTAAGTGAGCTTGGGCGATATGTAAGTGGGAGTTCTCTACTCCTTGTCTTTAGTTTCTCATTATAATGATGTGTTATAACATATGTATTTTAGGACCTTTGAGTCCTTTGGTGTAATTACAATAATATTCATTGTATCCTTTATATATTGGAGTGTGCTTCATCCATGTTGGGAAGTACCCTATATCTTGTAACTATGTTATGAATTCATTTAAATGTGATTTCAATATTTGTGAGTAGGACGTGTGAGACCTTTTTATTTATTGCATAGTTGTACTTTTATTGTAATGTGCATTATATTTAATTTACATTTAGAATGAAACCATTTAAAATTAATAAGTTTATCATAACCATTTTTTATTTTTTCTCACATCTTTTTGTGAGGGTGTTGACATGTTTATAACACTCAAATTTTAATAACTATGTATGTTTGGATTAAATTATTATAAGTTGTAATCATTTTTATGGATGTTTATGGGTGAATTTACATTATATTATCATAATGGTTGAATTTAATATTTCTCCTTTTGGCCCATCTTGGCATTAGTATCAAACAATCATGGTATATTGTTTCAATTTTCTCATGTTTGGGTTTGTAGTTCCTTTCCCTGTGTTAAGGAGCTAGTATAACATTATGGTTTGTTTCTTGGGATTTGTCCCTCTAGGAGGCTCTTGTTTGGCAATGTTGGTGCCTACAATCTCTTGAACATTTTCCTTGGACCATTTCATAACAACTCATAAATCAAAGAAGTTATGTCTCATTGAGTGTTAAAGTTGAGCTTGCTAGTTTTTTTCATGTTGTAGAGTATTTTGGTTTTTTCTCTCTTTTTTGAGGTTTTAGACTTGTGATAATTCTGATACCAAATTTTATTGAATATCAAAATTTTGAGAAGTCCTAGACTAGAGTGTCATGATATCAAACTTTAGAGAAGTCTAATACTAGTGCATTGTGTATCAAAATTTTAAAGAAGTTTGATATCAGTTGTCAGTATTGGTCTAGGGAGAAGTTTGATACAATATTTAGGGAGTTTCGATACAATATGATGCATGTGGGCATCCTAATACCTTATCTAGGGTCAAGGCTTTTGGTTGACCCCTAATTAAAAAAATGAGATAGAGTTTGTTAGTGGGATTTTCTATTTGTTGTATCCCAATGGGATTTGAAGGGTGGTTATGAAGATATGATTAGAGGATGTTCCAATGGTTGGGGGGACTCCTAACTCTCCCCATGCATATTTTTTTACACCAACCATGGTGTCTTATTCCCAAGTTTTTTTAATTCATCCGCTTGTGTCACCATGCATTGTGCATCATTTGTTTGTGTCAAGCATGCCATCACTTGTTACTAATATGACACCTTGAGCATGTGTTATTGTTGTGTGCCTTATTGCCACTTTTTTATTGGAAAAAAATGGTTCATATTTTTCCTTTAATTTCCTAGGTATGTGGCTTGGGGCATTACATCCATGCATGCATATATTGAGGGGGATACACTAGTTTCCACTGCTCAACAACCTTATACGATATTTTTTTACTTTTCTCCCTATTATGACCTTATGATTTTGTTGATTAAGGCAACCATGTTGGCTCCAATTGATAAAAAACCCTACACAAAATTTTATCATCATCAACTCATGTTTGTATCGATTAAGGGGATCACACTAATTCCAAACCTTTTAAAACCCTATGTATCATGTTCTCATTTTTGGTTCATATATATATATTAAGGGGAACACACTATTCTAACTCCTCAACAACCCTAAACAACATGAATTTTTTTATTTTCCCAACCTTTTATATGGTCCCCTAGAGGCCAATTCAATCACAACTTCATGATTGTATTTATCTAATCTGGCACTTCACTCCAATGTCTTTTTATAGCTGATAGAAATCATAATTACTAAAATGTGAACCAATTATAATTATAATGTTATGATATTTGTGTTTCATTAGAGATGTTGCTAACAATCTATGTGTGTATAGGCTAGGAGATAATACTCCAACAAAAAGTATGAAGGAAGCATAATGCATCATCCAACCATCCTTTTGAATATATCTATTTATTAAAATTACTTCCTTGATAATTTTAGAATGTATGATTCATGTATTAATATATCACATGCATGCCAAAGTAGATGTAATTTATATAGAGGATAAAAGTACATGAATTGTCCTTTACCCTCTTGTTTTACACACTTTGTACTATTATAAATGCATTGTCTTTGCACTCAACTTGATTTGTTCATAAGTTGACATAATTGTGAATCACTCCTCCATCATTGTACCTTTGTCCTTAATGGTTTGAATAATCTCTTAATTTAGTCATTCCTACATCTTGGGAGTATAGTGGAGGTGCAAGTCTATACCACAAACTAAAATGAGCTTATGAAACTATCCTCCCAATTCAAAATCATTTTCCTACTTACCTAAGCTAACCCTTCCAAATATATTGATTTATGCATAAGTTGACATAATTGTGAATCATCTCCTCCATCATTGTACCTTTGTCTTTAATGGTTTGAATAATCTCTTAATTTAGTCATTCCTACATCTTGGACTATACTAGAGGTGCAAGTCTATACCACACACTAAAATGAGCTTATGAAACTATCCTCCCAATTCAAAATCATTTTCCTACTTACCTAAGCTAACCCTTCCAAATATATTGATTTATGCATAAGTTGACATAATTGTGTGGAGGTGCAAGTCTATACAAGTCACAAACTAAAATGAGCTTATGAAACTATCCTCCCAATTCAAAATCATTTTCCTACTTACCTAAGCTAACCCTTCCAAATATATTGATTTATGCATAAGTTGACATAATTGTGAATCATCTCCTCCATCATTGTACCTTTGTCTTTAATGGTTTGAATAATCTCTTAATTTAGTCATTCCTACATCTTGGACTACATACTGACATGCACACCAAATGTGCATTAAATCTTGTCCTATGGCATTAGTCATCATCAGCTAGAATCAAGTTTGATCTTCTAGAGATTGAAAAATACAATAGAGCATATTGGAAAGCACTATCAAGAGCATTATTTTCACTTTTGTATGACCATTCACATGTACTCCACTAAGTATTGACATCTTTTGTCTTACATATCATTGATCATTGTAAAAACTAGCAATAGAGTTTGACTTACTATCAAAAGATTCTAAAGGTACATTTTCATCACCCCATTTCTCTTAGACATAGGTACAAGTAAATGCGAACCCATAAACAAAATGCATAGAGACTAACTATGAAGCCACCTAATCTAGAATAAATCCAAATTTGTAAAACAAATTTATTATATCTCAACAAGTATAAACACAATCCCAAAAAATGAATCCAATAATCAAATACATCACAACAAAATCTCCATCATCAACTCTAAATCAATGAAAAATTGAACAGTTTTTTTTTACTTTCTTTTACATTTATAAGCTAAATCTGATAACTTGTAATTGATCTATTATGTGTGTTTTATTGCAAGCTACAATGATTATCGTCTGGTTAAATAAAAAATGACAAGTGCAAGCAATTATTATTCTTTACACGGAGATATGCAGAAGGGTGTCTGTTTGTTTGTGGGGTGGCCATTGGATACAGGACTGGTCAGTCAGCCATGGGTGTACGGCCTTGTACGCTCTGTGCTGCCTCACCAGCGGATGATGCGGTCGTTCATGGTTAACGTTCTTCTGTGCAGGTACGTCTATACAATACGAGGGCCCCAGTCTGCAAAAGTTTTTGACTGTGTTCGCAGAGATCTGTTTTTATTGAAACATATTATGATATTCCATGTGAATCTGACATTATTTCTACTGTTATGAAGTTCGTTTTCATACTCCATTAAAAATTTGACATATCTTTATTAATTTGAAGTTCAATTAGAGTAGTGATAACATTGATTATGGTGATGGTTGCATGGTAATTTGTAATTCGAAGGGTGCTGTAATAGTACGTGTAGATAACAAAAATTTCGTACTTATTAATTGACTTTTATATGGGATTTAATTAATTAATGTAATTATCTAAAATATATCTGTAGTAGGTATAATTTTTTCACAGTCCGTAATAAATAGTATAAATGTTTCTGGTTTAAACTGTGTATACCTTTTTGAATCACACACACTGATCCATCGTCAAGGAGAGGTTAGAAGGAAAAGAAAGCATAAATTAAGGAAAAAAAATTTAAATAAAGAGAAAGAAAAAGAAAATATAACTCAATTGTATACTAAAAGACTAATAAAATAAATTGGAAAAATACCAGATTAAAATGGAAGAAATAAAGAAACAAAAAGAACAAAAAAACATATACAAGAAACAAAAAGAAAGAGAGTGTTAATATAGTAGTGAGATGGAGTTAAATAGGGAATATATGAATGCCAAGCTATAATAATTGTGATGCATCAATCTAACTATATATAAATTAAATTAGAAGAAGACTAAAAAATAAAAAATAAGGATTCATTTTAAGTCTTATTTAATCAACGGTTATAAATAAAAGTTTCAATGCATCATATAATATGATGATTAAGTACATGCAAATAATTTTTTTTAATTAAATATTATTTTTTTTGTAATAAATTTATAATATAACAAAAAATAAAAAGTTGCTTTATTATATAATAAAATCGGTAAGAAACTATAAGGTGAAGATTGTAAGTGATTTAAAACACAAAGGAAAATCAGAGGATAAGATTGACTAAAGAATGCCAATGGAGTTAGTATTAGATAAGATGACTAAAACTCGAAGAGACCAACACTAAGTTAAATATAGTAATAATAAGGTAACTAATGCAAGAAGAGTGACAAAACAATAAATAGGAGAAAGACTGAAAATGCTAGGATGCTACACATTAAGATACAAAGTATGATAAGCACTTTTAACCAAAAGTAATTAAAAAGACAAAGAGTAATGAAAAAGAAATGTAAGACAAACAATTAAGGGGAAAATACTAACAACAATGGGGGTGAGGCTCAAACACATGAGACTATGAGATTAAAGGCAAAAAGAAGAAAAGAAATTACCATAAAGCATGAGCCAAGAATGTAAAAGATGGAAGAGATAGAAAACACAAAAGGGGAGATGAAAGGGGACCTAAAGAGAGGGTGATGAGAGGCAGGATCAAGAGGGGAGGAGGGGAGAGGATAACAAAAGAGGGGAGAAAAGGTTGGGAGAGGAGAAGGGTGAGAAGGTTTGGGTAAAAGGGGGGGCTTGAAAGAGAAAAGGGGGGGAGAGGAGAGGGAAAAATTTATCAAGGGGAATGGTGATGTATAAGGGAGGAGCTTAAAAGGGGCTGTCAGGCTATGCTCAAATGCCATCCTTCATCTCGGTTGAGATTGGTGGGGTGATCTTTAATGAGGATGGCTTCTTGGAGTTTCCTTTTGAAAATATTATCTTCCTTAACTAAGACTTGGGTATCCTCAAGACATATATGATGTTTGGTGTGGAAAGAGTGTTCAACTAGTGTCGATGTAATGATTCAATCATATTTAATTTTAGCACTATTTTCTTTTATGTGAGTAAGGATAGAACGACTCATTTCCCCTCTGTATGGGGTTCCACAAGAACAAACAATCTTATAAACACCTGAGTGGAGGGTATTCTTCAAAGGATCTTTAGTAGAATAGATAAGCTTTCTAGTTAAGGAGAGGGGTTTGAAAGAACAATTGAGGCCTTTTTATGAAGGATTTTCGAAATATTATTAGAAATGCCTTCAATATAAGGGAGGGTAGTTATGTGAGGGGCATCAAAAGACTTTGGTTTGGGTTTAGGGTTGGCAAGGTTTTTGGAAAAATTGAAAGCATGACAAATGGACTTGTTGCTATAACCATTTAATTTGGAGACTTGGTAGAGGTGGGAAAGTTCACCATCAATGTGCTCCATTTAAATACATCTATTTCAAGATACATATCTAACTTATATTGTAATTTTTTTATAGACATCTCAAAATCAATATTTCTTGGTGTCTTTTAAATAAACATATTCAAAATATCTATACTAATAATATTTCTCTTGCTTAAATCTTTTTCAAGTATATAAAAGAGATTATTATTCAAATAATGATAGGTTTTATCCTTCTACAGTTTAATAATGCAATTAGACTAAATTCATTTCTCCACTTTAATAGGAGGTTGATTAAGGATTAGAATTTCAACTTAAATAGTATTTGTTAATTTAAACTTTTTTGATGATCAATTCTTTAAATTGTAGTAAATTTTTTGAGTAGAAATCAAACAATTAAATATACTTTTTAAAATTATATAACTTAATGGATGGGGGTTTTGGCTTGATTGGCTAAAGCATCTTGTTGCATACAAGAGGTCACAAGGTTCAATCTCCCCTCATCCCCATGGTATCAAAGGGTGTGTCATGCCAATGCCACCAATCACACAAAAAAAAATTACTAGGCACACTACAGTTTATAGGGGGGGCTACCGATTCCTGCAATATATATATATATATATATATATATATATATATAATACTTGACGATAATATGTCTTTTGAAGATGAATATTTTTTATGTTTAATGAAGGTACCTTCTTGGGGAGCTTATATCCTTTGCTTGAGTAGCCAAAGAGTACTAGTAGGGCCAAATACCTATTCACCAGTACAAACCCACTTTTAATGTTACCTATTAGCAAGGTAAACATATGGAGAAGGTAACAAGGAGACACACAAGAGAACTCCTTAAACAAGGAAAAACTTATCTTTTCAAAGCACTCTTATCATAAGTGAACTAAACATAAAGATTATAACACAAGGGGAATGATATTAAGGGATATAATAACACATTCATTATTCAAAACAAGTAGAAGAGAGTACAAATCAAATTTGATTTTCTTAACAAAATATTTTTCCAATTTGACCCAAGCCCTTCTAATTTATATAGATTATACATAAAGATTACACATAATAATTTCCAATTTGACCCAAGCCCTTCTAATTTATATAGATTATACATAAAGATTACACATAATAATTTCACCCTTTCAAGATGAAAGGAAACATTGAAGGAGAATAAAAAACCCTTCCCCTTCATAAACCATGTAAAAGGGTTATTCAATATTTATTCCTTCTTTAGAATCATTCATACATATTAGTTTTCATAAAAACAAAAAGAAGAGACTAAGCACATGTAACCCTAAGGTCTATTCATGTGTTCATTACATATGATGAAATTTTAAAATCTAATTATGGAGGTTCTCTATCCAATTTATCATTGAAACCCATATTAAGAAAAGAGAAATATATTTAATTTAATAGTGAAATGGTCCAATTATCACTCCAATAAGATACTAGAATAATAGAAGGGTATAATTACTTTCATTCATCCTAAAATATCAACAAGAATAAGCATATTTAGTGCTTTAGTTATAATAGAGTGTGTCGAAATTCCATGTTGAACTTTAATGGAGTCTTGATTTAATTTATTATTAGATAGGAACATAATAATTATTGAGTATTATTCAAGGTCATAAGTAACATCAATGGAGAGAGATAAATTTTAATATGTTTACCCCATTGCTTACTTCCTATACATAAGATCATTTTAAAAATAGTAAAGGAGGTGGGAGTATTGGGTAAGTGCATGGAAATTGGGGAAGGGGTCTTAAGTGATCACATTTTTGAAATCAAGGAAAATATGAAAAATATCATAGTACTTTTAATCTACTTTCTAAAATACTAAATCATTTTGAAAATGGTGGAGATTAAGGGGTTCAAATAGGGGGGTCACACAAAGTACTCTTGTTTTTGTCAAAAAAATAAATGCAACATTTGGTGTGCTCCCCCTAAAATGTGATTTTTTTTAGTATTTAAAAAATCACTTTTTTGAAGATTAGCTAACATCGTGTAGTTTATGCCTATATTGTTTTCTAGTTTTTTACTAATTTTCAAAATGAATAGATTCTAAAAAGCAAAAAATTGAGCTTGCCCCCCTAAAATTTTAGAAACTAATAAAAAATAATATTTATTTGTTTTAATGTGAATATAACTACGTATAGAATTTTAAAATATTTTTTCTTTCAAATTTGGATGAATAGATAAAAAAATAAAACAAAAAATACTATACATAGGTTTTTGGTAAAAAAAAGAAGACACTAGCAAAAGAAATTAAAGATCAAAATCTTAAAATATTCAAAATGTAAAAAATAATGTGTTATAAATTTGTAGACATGTAAAATTGATCTAACACCTATCAAACAATTTAAATGACATTTTCACATCATCGACATCATTATCATCGAATATCACTGCATTTCACATCAATTACATCAAAAACTCTAATTTCCTTTATTAATTGAATAATACGACATTCACCTTTTCATCATTTTTTGACTAATTAAGAATAAATTCTATTTATTTAATAAAGTCATGAAACCCTATTTTTGTTATTAATTGAATAAAATAAAATTATTTAATTAATTCATGTTTCACTAATTTCCACCAATTAAATAAAATTACATTTATTTAATAAAGTCCTAATTTTCATGTATTCCTCTCGATTAATTAAAAAACACCAATTATTTAATTACGTTGCTAAATCATTTGATTCCCCTAAGTCGATTGAATTATTAAATCATAATAAATTAATTAATTGACTTTCCCTCCAAACTTGAATAAACTATTCAAAAATATTATCAAAAATCAAATCAAACTAATGCAAAGTTGTTTGCAAAAATTCAAACTTGATTTTCATGTTCAACTCTAAAATGAATAAATTAATTAAATCAATTAATTAATCATTCTCAAACCACTTTCCTGATTGAGTAAATTACAATTCCTAGATTTCTTAATCTAATTCATGACTGATCAATCTAATTCCTAACTGATCAATCTATCTCTTAATCCCATAGATTATTCAATCTATTTCTTCAATCATATTAATCATGTAATCTATTTTGCACAAATTATTCATGTCTAAATCCTCTCAACAACCTTCAATTATTGATCTTGATTCAACATTGTTTAATCCCGATCGTCCATTTCAAATCATAATTTCTATATAAGGGTATGTGCAGGATCATGATGGGCCAAAAAGTGGCGATATCTAAGTGATATGATGACCCATGTGGCCGATGACTTTTTATTTACCCAAAATTGATGAAACGAAAAGGGGTTTTAAAGGAGATTCTCAGCTTTACACCAATATAAATTATGCTTTACTTTGAATTTAATAAATAATTATTATTCAGTTTTTATTTGAATTACGACTAAAGTCCTGATTGATAGGCTGATTGAAAAAAATCTATAACTTTCAAAGGGTATCACATTTTTTCAATCCAAAAAATGGTTCACATAATATAGGATTAAAAAAACAAAAATGAATTTCATGAAGAATTGACCAAGTTAAGGTGGTTAGATATATGAGTTTTTATATTTTTTAAAATTTGTAATAAAAAAATTATAATTAATTATTTACTTGGAAAAAAATTATAAAAAAACATGCATCACATCGGGACATGAGTGCCCTACTAATATCTAAAATATTATAACACCTTTTTTCTGTAGGGAAGATGAACGATAAAAAAACTTTTGATTTTTAATGCTTTTAAAGTTAGGAATCCTTCGTTTTGGTGCTTAAAAAGAACCTACAACAAAATATTTGTTTTTAAGTGCTCTAAAATGAACCATTTCAATACTTTTTGAGTTAGGAAGCTTTCATTTTGGTGCTTAAAAAGAACCTACAAAAACACATTTATTTTTAAGTTCTCTAAAATGAACTCTTTCCAAGTTTTCATAGTTAGAGAATTTTCACTTGGTGCATAAAAAGAACAAACAAATAATTAAATTGGTGCTCTAAAAATTTTTTAACATTCAAAGTAACACATGGAATGTTTGGTTTTGTTTTTTACCATAACAATTTCCTTTTGTTGATGTACACTCGCATTCATTTTTGTTGACCAAATAAGACCAGGATCAAATTTAGAAACACTCAAGTTTTGAGCTTAAAAATGAACAAATCAGTTTTTTGTATTGCACCTTTGCTATCTTAAGTGATTGATATCTAGAATACTTCATGTTGGTGCAATTAAAAAATGGAAAATTGTTATTCTTTTCACACATTATTTTGGGGATAGCACCACACGAGGTGCTTAAAAAGAATCAAATTGTGATGAATTGTATTTTGTGCATTCAGTGTGAGCAAAAACATTCTTGAGATTTAAACTTTATTTTCAAAGCATACCTTTAGAGGGCCTGCCTATTGAGACACATCCTGCACTAGAGAAATCATTGGCAACCCAAGTGGTACTCTCATTTTGGACTGCTATATAAATTATTGTGGGTGTGAGGAAATTTCTCACCCGTTGAGTGATGTTTTATATTAACATCTATCTCCCCTAGTATCTATGTGATACATTAAAACTTGAAAGGGTTGGGAAGCCTCTTAATTGAGAAAAACATCGCATGTATAGACATTTTAAACTAATAATCCAAAAACATTACTAAGAGCCAATATTTTTAGAAGTTTCCCTTTTATCCAAAACATTCTTTGAAAGTGGTACATTAGAATTTAATTATGAGAAGTTACTTTCCATGTCCGACTTCAAGCCCATGCCATAAGTTGCATGTAAAATCATCCCTTTGGGGCATGAGACAAGCGTACCTAAAAGGATTGTTCCTATCTCTAGGGTTGTAAATGTTTGTTTATGTTAAACTTGCCAAAATCATTCAAAAGAAACTTGACATCAAACTTTGTGGTTGATCTAAAAAGAATACATCCAAAAATCACTAAACATGATGGTTGAATCACAAACCCTTTGACTTAGTGAACACTTTTAAGAGAAGCTCTATATTTTCACTCCTTAAGAATCTCCTTAAAGGTTTCCAAATATTTAGGCTTCAATTTCAGGCTACATTGGTTCAAAGTATACATTGGAAACTATGGCTTGTGTATCATGATTTCACAACTTAAAGCCATAGACATATATGTCACACAAGTACATTCTTTTTGAGTCAACTCCAAGTTGTTGTATCACTTACCACATTTGCAAATAGATCAAAACATCCAAAAACTACAAGAACAGTATCAACACTCCTACTAAAATATTGAATCTAGAAAACCAATTTACACAGAGGTCGCACTTGCTACTGATTTTAGTGCACTTGATTTAAAATTGGGTGCACTTTCTAGAAAAAACCTTCTTTTTCTCTTTGTCCTAGAAATTTCACTAATGAAAATTAGTTGCATTTGAGAAAATTCATGCACTTGATGCAAAACCAGTGCACTTTCTTCTTTTTGCTCATACTTGCTTCTTAGAAAGTAGTGCACTTGTCTATAATCTGCTCGAAATTGCCAAGGAAAGTTCATTTTTGACTGAGTAAATGCCACATTTGATAGAAACATATAGAGGTTGCACTTGACATTTTAGCTTACACTTGCTTCTTAGAAACCAACACACTTGACACATTTCAGGTTGTAGTTGATAAATACGGTTGCTATTGCTCATAGTTTGTCACTTTTTCTCAAAACGCATCACTTTTGCTCTATCCTACTAGTAATTAGAAAAATGAATAAAAAATTTCTTACAGGATCCTTGTTAGAACAAAACAATTGGAAACCCAAATAAGTCATATAGTCCTTCATCCACCCTCAACATCCATCGTACTTTTGGAAATCATAATTAAAAAAAATAAACCTATATTATTCCCTCACTCACACTTCTAAGATATCAATATAGTTACTTGGAACTCAAGCCTAGTTCAAGTAAGATTTTTTCGCAACATATCCTCTAGAAGGAGAAGTGAGATATCAATCTAGGTCTTCCAGTATTTTGGATTCTAAGAATAGTGCCACCTCCAAACAACACTCAAACCTTAGGGTATTGAGCTTTATAACAAACCATATTAAAACATCCATACTTTCACCATATGACCATTTGGCGTCCAACTTCTCTTGTTCAACAACTGAACCTTATAGCACCAATCCTATAACCAAGTCTCACACACATTTAAGGTGAAAAAAGTGATATCATTAGTAGTTTAAGGACCTTCATATTTGAGAAGAAAAAAACACCCAACTAGTGGAGAAACACAACAAACATCCTAGATAAAGAGGAAGAAAAAGTGGATCTTGAGGCCAAAATACCCATATTACCACCTCTTGCATGAAATAGGTATCCATCCTTCATGATCTTCAAAAAACATCACAAACGATAGAAGTAACCCATGGGGATATAAACCAAGTTACCTTTTGATAAGATATTGAGCACCATAACATGTCAATCTATTACCCAAATCTAGTTCCACTTTATACATCCACAAGGACACCTTATGCCACAAATTTCAATGATATATCAACTATGGATTCCCCTAATAAAGGTTTTGGAGCATCTTGTCACATGGGTGATTTCAATCAAAATCCCCATCCATATCAAAATATAACTTATCAAGGGTCACAACATCAAGGAGGGCAATAACATCAAGGGTTTCAAAATCACCATCAAGGAATAAGTCCAAAACATCAAATCGCCCTAAATAAAATTTATAAAAATATTGAGGAACTTGAACGAGATCAAAATATGATGTATCATCAACAACTTATTCAATTTAAAAACATTACATAACCACAATGTAAATGAACATCATTCCACAAACACCTCAATCTCTACATCAACAAAACTTCCAATATCATCAAAACATAAAGATTCATATCAACAACAAAATCATCAACCGCAACATTAAGTGAGTCAATAATATCAATGGTCACAACATAAAAATCAAATCCAACAATAATATCAACCCCCAAATCAGCAATATCCACATCAAAATAATCAACTACAACATCAACAAGATGATCAATCTCAAGAACAACAGGAAATTACATCCCAAAATCCATCTCCACCACAACTAGCCTTACAATCAAACCATACTACTAAACGTGAGTACACTCCTTTAGGGTAGCCAATTGAGGGTGTGTTAAACCATTTAGTCAATTCCAAGCTTATCACACTTCCAAAACCACCACAAAGTGGTGAACCTAGCATCAAATTCCCATGGTACGATGACAAGATCTATTTTAAATACCATGGAATAAAAGGTCATGATGCATTAGAATGTGTTACACTCAAAAATCTCATCCCAGATCTTATTGATCAAGTAAAAATAGCTATTGAAGATGACATTAAAGGTCCATCTACCAATGAAAACATTGAAAATATCTCAAACTCAAATGTTGAAATTATGATCAAGAGCTATCTATCACTGATCACATTGACAATGTCTCTACATCATCTAGTGAGCAGGAGGACATATATAAAAAAATTAATCCTGATCATGATCAAACTCAATCACCCAAGTCTAGAAATTATTCAATCTAAGATATATTGACATCATCCAACCTCATGGCAGTACATATTGATGATCAAGAGACTCTTAATCCAACACTTATACCCAATGCATAAAATCTAAGCCAAGAGCTATCGCCCGTATGTCCATATTTTGAGGAAATCCAAGGATCGTTTACAAGAAATACCTTCTTTGAAATTGATCCATGTGAAGAATGTGATCCAAATCATATCAAATATAATACCACACAAAGTCAAGATCAAGAATCCCTCGCATCAAAATACTAATTGATGACTTGGTAGATATCTTCCAAGACATCCAAAGTTTTCAAAAGAAGAAAAAATCCATATACCAAGCGCACACACATCTACCCATGAGATGCTTACTCCTAATGTACATGTAAATGATCTTCATCCTAGAAAAGAGTCTCACACTCTTGATAAAATTACCAAGGAGCAAGAGTCACCTACTCTTAACATCTTTACACATGATCAAAGAACAAAAAAATCTATAGACATATCTGAAATTGATCAAGAAGAAGCATTAAAATCAGAAACATCCTCTAGGTAGGTTGAATACATTGAGCATGAAAATATGGAGCATGTTATCTTAAAATCAGCAAAGATAAATGACAATCCTGAGTAGTAGAGCATTGGGCATACACAAGTGAAAGAAGCACCAATATATTTTGAAGGGTCATCAAAATTTGATATTTCATAGGATCAAGTTGACAATATCAGTGAGGAAGTTATCTTGCATATGAAAGATCCTATCAGTGAAGAAGCTATCACATTTGAAGATCCACGATAGAGAAGAGAAGGATTAGCACCTTGTTTCCAAGGTAAACCATATCCTATTGCAAATAAAAAAACTCAATAGATGAATTATTAAGGCAAAGGATTAGGCCTACATGAACAATGTATCTTAGAACCAGTGTAGATTGTTGGAAATCCTAAGCATCAAGGTCTTTGCTATTCAACAATTAAGGGATCTAAACATATCAGTGATACCTCTATAATACTGGAGGTAACTTTATCTAATGCAAGCATCAACATAGAGAGCACAAAAATTCCTTATGATGAAATTGCTACCAATGCTACAACTAGCCATAACATGAATCTTCATCCACGTATTTTTCCACCCTCTAATTGGGACCAACAACAAGAGAAAAAGCTATATCAAAGAAAGAAAAAAGTCATTGAAGAAAAATAATTAGCAAAACAAAGTAGACAAGAAAATTTCAAATGGATACAAAAGAAAAAGAAAGAAAATCATCCCTATCAAACTCGATTTGTCAAAGAAACTATGGGGAAAAATAAAAAAGGGAAGTTCATCCATCAAAAAAGTCCAACAATGCAAAAGAAAGCTTCAAGAGTGACCTACAAGGTATATCAAGACATTGGTCCAAATCAAATATCCATATCCACCCATCATTGTTCATCATCCCAAGTTTGGAAAATGAAAGGTTCCAAATTGTCGACTAATCCATCTAAATATCATATCCCTGAATGCATTTCACCATCCATAATATCAAACCCTCACATTGACCATGTGTTTGTAGCAAATTTTTATCACAATGATTCTAAGGGCACTCTATTGTGATGTACGCATCAAGGTAAGGTTAACTCTGGCATCAACAAGGAAGATAAGGATTATCAGGGGTTACATTCAAGCGCCCATATGCTAGAAAAACAACTCCTTGAAGTGGGATATCATTGGCACATCATGACAACAAAACCCATTTAGCAACAACAATATCTATATCAGCACCACCAGGTGATTCAACATGAGCAGAAAAAATGTCACCACAATGAAAACTTGGAAAATAGGCATCTTGTGTGACATCAGAAAAATCAAGAAAAAAATCAAGAAAATAGCCAAGAGAAAAATCATTCTCTAGTGAAAACCATTATGGTGGTGTTTTGGACAAGTACCATGGTGAAAACCTAGAAAACAAGAATCATGTGCAGAATCGAGCATCTACGTGCACTATTTCAGGTGGAATCATATTAGCCTATACATAATAAATCCAATCCATTTTTATCTTAACCTAACATATCTTGACCTTGACAAATGTTTGGTGTACACTTCACACTTGCTTGTGGAAAACATCTTTACATGGGTCACTATCATTGATCCTATCCTATCCAACATTATTTGAGCCATAAGGCATTGTCCAAAACATGCATACTCTACCCAAACATGTTATCCTATCACAAGATAATCCATCACCTACATTGCTAGACACTGGGGGCAAGTACTTACATCTTTCTTCAAAATTTAAATTTTGATCTATGTTTTCTAACTCGTGTTGTGATCTAGGAATTGTCCCAACAACAAGGTGTCCCTCCAATGCACTATCAGGGTAACCCTCAAAATAGTTCACTCCAAAAACAAGGTGTGCCACATGGTACCCTTCCCAATTCATCCCAACAATAAAGTGTACCACCAATGCACTACCAAGGTAACCTTCAAAGATGCCAACAACTCAGATCATTTCTTCAATCAAACTTATAAGATATCAACATTTTCTTGAACCTCACGGCTAGTTCAAGTAAATTTCCCACAACATATCCTTTAGAAATATAAGTGAAATACCAATCCAAGTTTTCAACATCTTACACCCCAAGAAAAAAGTTAAAAATTAAAAAAAAAAAAAAAAAGATAAAAAAGAGCAAAAAAAACAGTAAAGAGAAATAAAACGTTCCTTGAGTGAAAACCACTTTGTGGTGCTCATAGAATAGGTACTGTACTGAAAACCTGGAAAATAGGCACTATGTTTGAATAATACTTGCATCACAATATCATTTATACCATATCCATCATACATCCATCATATATCAACATCACATAAACATCAGATATAAAAACTGATATATTGATCATCCATAATAAAACATCATATAATATAAAGTATGATTCATCCATCCACATCATATGCATACATCATAAAACATATATAAGTATACATCATCATACATAGTCATCCATGATCATCACATAAACATATAAATGAGCCAAATCGAAGAAGGTATATCTCATATATATCATCATCAAAAAAGGAAAATGTTGAATAGTAAACCATCATCATGTGAAACAAGTGTGATAGGATAATACAAAATAATACATATATACGAGGCCTCGACTAGACCGATGAATGTATATATAAAAATCATGTTTACAATATTTCTTTGAGAAAATAACATCATAACTTGATCAAGTACATATATAGCACTCCTAGACAGGAAAGGGGAGGACTCTATAGACCAAGTTGTAGACCACCATCTAGATATGGTTGTCTAATAGAATGACCAGATGACTGAAAACCACTACCTGCAACACTAGGCTCTCTGAATATTGGTTTTCTTTGTTCCTAAGGAACAAAATCATCATACAGAGTCTGGTAGTATGTAGCCCTCTCTAGTAACTAATCTCTCTCAGTGCAAAGACTATCTCTCTCAGTCCTTAGACACTAGGCTCTCTGAATATTGGTTGTCTTTGTTCCTAAGGAATAAAAGCATCATACAAATTCTAGTAGTATGTAGCCCTCCATAGTAACTAATCTCGCTCAATGCAAAGACTATCTCTCCCAGTCCTTAGACAACCTATAACTGTATCTCACTCTATAACTGTTTTAAGGATTCCATTCTAATCCCAGTCCCGGTTGTCTTTTCATTAGTCTTTTAGGTTTGTCTTTTCTGGAGCCGGAGCCGGAGTGGATGTCAAGTTTGGGGTTTATTCATAGTCCTGAATTGGTTTCCATTCTACCTCTGCCTCTGCCTTTTGGTTTGTTTGATTGGACTTAAGATCGGTGATGAGACTTCTTTTTTCGGTCTTCGTGTTTTTATTAGCTTTTTTTCTTTCTTCTTTCTTCTTTGTTGGCGGAATCGGAACCAGAACCAAACTCGAATCTTGGACAAAGTTTCTAAATCAACTTCCATTCCCATTCCAAACCTGTCATTTTGTTTTGTTGTTTGACTTTACTTTAGTCACATGACAGTAATGTGTCAGTTCCCTCCGTGGTTTCGACTCGAATCTGCCGCATTTATGGCATTAATTACAGGTGCCATACACGTATGAAGTTGCTTTTTTAACCTTAATTAATGATTAACTTGATGTTATCATCATTGTTTAAAGATTAAGGATGAACCAGAGATGTGGTGGAACATTTGAGCATGTGATTCAATCAAAACTGAGGTAGTTGTGCGCGGATTCACATAAGAGGGCTCGCCTATTTGATTGTGTTTGGAGGTAGGGTTTATGTTCTTCGTTTCATTTTTTTTTTGTTTTGTTCTATTCGGTCATTTTTTGTTCGCATGGATTCGTGACTCTTGGTTTTCTTTCGAGTTCATTTTGTTCATATTCTCTTTTTTTTAGTTTTCTAGTTTTTGTTTTGTCTTTTTAAGTTTTTGGCTTTTCTTGTTTGTTCGTTTCTGTCATGTTCGTTCTCATGTTTTAGTCGTGACCGTACCGTGATGCCCTAATTTTTGGACATAAATTAGTTGCTACTCTACATGTATGGGGTTTGTTGATTTACTATTTTTCTTGCAAGTTTTGTTACAAATCAACTTGATTAGTTTTTTAATAGGGTTAAGTTTGTGCCCTAAGTATTTGAAGTTGAGGGTTTATAAATTAGGGTTTTGGTGCATTTGTGTTTAAATTGAAAATTATTCCCTAGTTGTTACGGTTTATGCTCGGTCATATGGGGATGGTCTCGGGTGGTTATTTATAAGCCCCTTCAATTTGTCATGACCTAGTCTTTAGGTTATGAAGTCATCTGTTATCCTATTAAAGTTGCAAGTGACGTCATGGTTATTTTGAATGGAATCGAAATCGAAATCAATTTTGATCTTGAACCTTGATTGGTAATAAGTATCAATTACCATTTTAATCCCATCTCTTCTCCCGCTTCCAATAAGAAGCAAGCTTTATCAATATTGTTAACACAGGTAGAACTGGAGCCGAAACTGGACATAAATTTGAAATTTCTTCATGGTACCAAATCGGTTACCATTTTGATTTCGATTAAGGTTGCCATCCCGACTTTGACTTCGATCCTGCCATATTGTTATTACAAGCTCAATGCTTATTCTAGTCCCAACCCTGACAGTGTTTTTAAAGGAGACTTTTTAGGATGTATTTTACCTAGTTCCGCCTTTGGTATGTATGGAAGGGTAAGATCTCTAATCATTTTTTTGTTATACTTCTTATAGATCTAATATGGGGTTTTATTGCAGGAAACTAAAAGATGTTTGGAGCATCAAGAGAAGCTTCTCAAAGGATTCATCCTGCAAAAACTTCAAAGGCAACAACTAAGTATAAAAAGGTTAAACCTGAATAACTCCCTTATACTTTGAGGTCTAATCATCAAGGTCCTATTGTCATTGCTAGAAAGGTGGAATCTGATTGGGTCGATATAACTAACACAAATCTGGGTCGATTTAATTATGAGGAGTTATACTCGGAGACATTTGTTGAGGAGGTGTTAGGGAGAACTGAAAGGATAGTTGAGTCTGGTTTGGCTCACATTACTGTGTTTCCTCTATCAATCCAATGCCCTGAACTAATAATGATAACAGCTAGAGCTTACAATCTGGCCACTAGACAATGTGTGGATTCATAGGGCAATGTGATCATAGACTTGACTCAAATGTTTCAATTTATGTTCAGTTTCCCTAATCCAAAGAATCTTGGACAACTTAATGAGGAAAAATATTTAGAAATATACAACAATAAAAAGGAGACCAATAAGGCTCATTTAAACAAAAAATGGTTAAGAACAGAGAAGAAGTCTCTAACAAAGCTCTCAGATCAACCAAAAAGGGAAGAGTTCTACAAAGAGGTGGCAAATATTATAATGATTTTATCTATAGTCTTCAGGAAGAGAGATGCTTTTTCATTTTAAGGAATGGATGTTTCCATTCATTCAGACAATCTTGGATGGCAAGCAACATTTTGATTGGCCTATGATTTTCTCAAAGAGCATATATAATTAGCTGATGAGAGTGAGGGAAACTAAGAGCTTCTTTATGACCTCTTATGTTGTCTATGCAGTAGCAAGGGGAGGCATCTTTCCAAGATTAAACAGAGTAGGAGTATTAGGAGAAGCTTATGGGAAAAAGAAAGTATGGAACCATTATGACTAGT
The DNA here is from genome assembly GCA_007115665.2 of Sequoiadendron giganteum. NCBI lineage: Eukaryota > Viridiplantae > Streptophyta > Pinopsida > Cupressales > Cupressaceae > Sequoiadendron > Sequoiadendron giganteum. The sequence goes on along the minus strand of VCHN02000014.1, from coordinate 41,686,402 downwards.
TATCCTCGCAGATTTTTGAGTTACATTTTAGAAGAGTTAATGATGCATTTTTGTATGTAGTTATTAACCAACTTAATGGAGATGTAGGGTATAGACTAAGCTAGGAGGCCATGGCATTTATTACAGAATGGGGGTTTTGGTATATCTAGTAACCCAAATTTACTTATTTTAGGCTAGCTGGGTTTGAGGGTCATCCTCACTTGCTCCCTAGATGTTGTAGTAATAGAATAGTCTTAATGGAGTTTTTTTACCAAGCTTTGGGGGTCAGTGCAAAGTTTGGAATAAAGCATAAAATAGGTTGTCACAAGTTCCCCATGCAATTGGGTGAATACAGCTGCCCACACCTTGTGGGAGCTAAGGTTGTTTGTAATGAGTTAATCCATTTGAATTTGGGCCTATATGCTGCTAGGAAGCATTTTGATCCAAAGAAAAATATGAATGCCTTGCTTGCTTCAGTCTTTGATAAGCATTTCAACATATTGGAGGACTTATGGAGTGATCTCCAAAGTGAATATGACCTCAAGAAGAGAAATTTTGAGAGGTTGCATGTCCCACTTATGGTAGAATTTGGGTTCAAATTTGACATTCCCGAAACACTGCCAGATGATGGTGTAATTTTGGATCCTGTATATGAAGCACAAAATATAGGTACCAAGAACTTAGACCCTATGGATTGGGATGTGGAGGAGACAATGGATATCAAACAAATATCCAAACCAGTGCTGGATAGGAGTATCTAATGGGTTGTACTCATAACCAATGCTCCTAGGAGTCAAAATTCTAAGAAAAGGAGAGGGTATAAGAGAACCAAGAGGAGAATGCCTCCCAAAGAACCTTTAAAATTCTTTCCCCTTGATGTAGAAGATTTTGAGCTTGAAGCTCAGACCCAATAATTTCCCGAGGCACATGAAGGAGAAGTTCCATTGGGATCGGGGTCCTCAACATTAATTATGGGAGAATCATCTACCCAACTCCCTCCTACAGAGCAAAAAAGTGGAGAAATGCCTAAGGGGACTCTCCATGATGAAGCTGATACTTTAAGGGAAAAGGAAGCAAAGATGGAGATTCATGCCATAGAAATAGACTCTGATGATACTTTATCAAATAAGGAGACATAAGAGAAGATGCCTCTGGAGGAAATTGAGCATGTGTTGACAAAGGAGGATCAATAGGCGTTATTTGAAGAGGCTAAGAAAGCCTCAGATGCACAGGCACATGCTGAAGCTATGGGAAAGCAAAATGAAATATATGCAAAGGCAGAAGTTGATGCAATACTTCAGCAACAATAGTTGGAGGCCAAGCAAAGAGCTGATGAAGTGATCAAGCAACAATAAAAAAAGGAGCATGAGCTCAAAACAAAGGATGAAAATGATAGATTTGAAATGGTGCAAAATATACATGAGCTGAAAGAAGAAAATGCCAAGAAAAGAAGAGAAAGAGAGGCCCTTGAGGCGAAGTTTAAATTTATTAAAGAGGCCCATAAGAAAATAAAAGAAGAATAAGGTTTGCAGAAGAGTAAGGATGTTGAGGAGTTGGCTAAGCTGCAACAAAAAGAGAAGGAAGCATAAGACAAAATCAAGGTCTTGGAGGAGGAAATAAATAAACTACTTGAAGAGAAGAGGTTGGAGGAAGATAAATTGAAAAAGGAGAAAGACAATAAGAGAATACAAGAGAAAAAGGATAGGGAAGAGGATGAAAATCTTGCAAAAGAGAATGTAGAGGAAGAAAAAAAAAATGTACATGAGGTTGATTCTCAGCCTAGGGTTAATGTACTACAAGCATTATCTTCTACAACTGTTGCCTCTTCTTCTACAATAATGGCTACTACTCTGAGTACTCCTACCTGGTTGAAGCTTGATCTTCAAAAGAAACAAATAGCTCCCCCACAACCTCTTAATTGGGAAGACATGATGAAGGAAATTGAAAAGGAGAGACCCAAGAAGAGGGCTAGAATTCTTCACTCCACAAGATTAACTGAGGTAGGAGAAATTATTGCAGAATGTGCAATACTAGTAGTGGATAATGATATGGGAGACATGTAGGTCACTGACTACCAACTAGGCACTGTCAATTTAGGAAGGCCTACAAGAAATCAGCAGATGAACCCGATTGATGTTGTAGCATCATCCACCAAGTCAAGGATGATGAAGGAAAAGAAGAGAAAGGATGAGCTCAAAGCTTAGTTGGATCAATTGCACACCTTTTTGAAAGATTTTTCTACTCCTAGATCACAACAAATTGTTGCCTTAGAGACGCCAATTTTTCTCAGCAAAAGAGAGGTGGATGATATGGTGCAAATAAATAATAAGGTTGGGATGATGGATAGATGGATGGATAAACTTAACCAGGAGGTAGGTGAGGTGCTAGTAAGTAGTTTTGAGATCCATAAGATGGCATTAGAGTTAATAGAGGAAATGAAGCACCATACTGAAACATTGGAACAACAGGAGGAAGAATATAGAGGATATGTCCAGAAGATAAAATATATCAATAAATTGCCAAAGTCAATTCTTCTTGAGTAGTCAATCCTTGAGGAAGACAATGCAGACTTCTTGGAAAAATCCTCTAGCATAACCGAACTCAGATATGATTTTATATACAAGCATAGGAATGAAATCCAAGATTCCAGTAAAGATTTGAATGATGAACTAGAAGTTGTTGTAGCTATTCTAGTTAATGTTGATATACCAGTTAAAGAGGGCTTGTCTCTAAGTCAATTAAAGGAGAAATGGGACAATATATTTCAAGAGGTTATGCAAAAAGAGGATGATGGAGAGGATCTATTATTAGATAGATTGATGGATGTGAGGGAAGGGGTGAAGGCTGCAAGAAAGGAGTTGACTAAATTGAAAGACATTAAGGGGTTTTCCTCTATAGAACTGAAGAGAATTAAATTTGAGGATAGCTAGATTGATGGGCCGGATATAGATATTCTTCAACAGGTCTTCTCCAGTTATGATGAATACATTTTGGAGAAAACTACACACAAATGATTTGGAAATCTATTTTGGGCGCATGACTTTCCCCCTCTTTCTTTCTTTCCTATTTCTCAGGGAAATCAATGTTGGAACTAGAGATCAATTAGTCTAAGTTTCTGAGGAGGTTTCAATTCCTTGATTTATGGATCTCAATTTTGATTGAGAGGAATTTATGCTTTGCACACCTATATGTGTTTTTGGGTGCCATATTGTAAAGGTCGGCTAATGAGAGTAGAATTAGCCACCTGATAGTAGGAGATAGGAATTTCATAGCTTTAAGAGGATACTTTGTTTTTTTTATTAAGTTACAGTTGAATATGGAATACACTTTTTACATAGTGTTATGTTGAAACTAATTTTACTGGATGAGGTTAATGAATCATAATCTGTCTGTATGCCAGTGAGTTTGTTGAAGCATAAATGTTTCTTATTTGATGAGAATCAATGGAACGAACCAGATTTCAAAGATTATTTCATTAAATTGTCTATGGATGGAATTTTTACATGTCTGTTGATTTATGTTATTAGCAACAAATGAAGATTTTGTTCATTTTATAACTAAAAAGTATTGTGATGAGTAATTGCGATGGTTAAACTGAGAATTGTAGATGCATGCAATGGTATGGATTGTTTTGTAAATTGCATCATGTTATATTTTTCTTGATCTATTGGAGGAACATTCGTTGTTGAAAGCATATGTTTGGATATTAGAGAATTTCATTCATGTTTTATTGATTTACGCCTTGATCTATCTTTTTCTGTTTATTTAAACCCCCCTTTCGTTAAGTATAGATCCATTGTTTCTTTCATTCCTTATTACCAGCAAAGGCCCCTTGAATATTATAGTTGCATGGACCAATTGAGTGACACCAGATAGTTGAGAACCAACTACCAGACCTTGGGATTTAGGCTACTATATGTTGTCTTTCTTTTTTAGGAGAAATAGAGTAGAAATATTTTGTTTAATGTTGTTTGTGTCATTTTCACCATCAACAACTCCCCCCTTTTTTATTAACCTTTTTTTAGAATTTCAAAAATCCCAACGGTGAGAAATTAGCTAACACCATCTAGTTTATGAATATATAATATGTTATGAATTTTCAAAGTGGACACATCTTGAAAAGCTAAAATTTGAGTGTGTTCCCCCCTAAAAAAATTGAAAACTAATCAAAAATTGATTTTTTTTTCATCATGTGTAGAATGGAGTCTAGTTTAAAAAAATCTAATTTGTTTCACGTTTTGATGAACGAGTAAAAATCTATCCTAAAACTAGCACATATTGGTTTTTGACCAAAAACGAAGGCATTTACAATAGAATCCATGGATAAAAACCTTAACAAAATCAAAATGAAAAAAGAATTATATATTTAGATAGCTAAGAGAGAGGTTAACACTATCATAATTTTTTTATAAACTTGCATTGAAAGACGTACAAATAAGATGGGGAGCATAGACAAAAATATGAGGAAATTTGGCACCCTTTCAAAATATCACGTCTTTTCCATGAAAAGGTTGTCCAAACCTTTGGGTCGGATGCCCAATGCAAAATCCAACCCATTTTGTTGGTATTTTCCAATGCAACCTATTTGGCGAGCACCAAATTTGGCGCTCACCAAATGTCATTCATGACTTTTGCAATGCATTTTTCTAAACTCTTTCATTTTATCTTTCTTTCCCAGGTAAACTATATCCATGAAATAAACATTTAAGTATAAGTTGAAATTTACATATGGAAATTTAATTTATTATACTTTAAGTTATATTTCATGTATATAGATAGGATGTTTGAGAGTGGTTTCGGATCTCTAGGAGTTATAATGCAAATTCTATTTTTTTGAAGATCTTAAAAAATTTAGACTTAGTCAAATTTTAGTAATCAACATGTCAAATTTCAGTAATCAGGAGATTAGATTTTAGTAGTTATCAAGTTGTATCATCTTTCTCTCTCACTCTCTCCTTCACTCTACTCTCTATGTATCCATTCCCTCCCTCTCTCCCCTTTCTCTCTCACACACACCCCTCTATCTCCTCCCTGCATCTACCTCCCTCCATCCCCTATCTAATTCTCTCTATCTCTTCTCTCTCTCTCTACATCTCCTTCCCTCTCTACTTATCTTTATCTCCCCTCTCTCTTTCTTTACCTACCTCTCCCTCCATCACTTTGTATCTCACCTATGTCTCCCTCCCTACCTCTTTCCCTCTCTACTCTCTATCTCTCCTCCCCCTCCCTCTACTACATATCTCTTTGACTCTTTATCCCTCTCTATCCCTATATTCCCCCTCTTTCTCCCTAACTCTCTCCTCTCTATCTCATAATTATCTCTCCTTGCCTCTCACTCTCTCCTCTCTATCTCGCCACTCTCACTATATCTCTCTCTCACAAACCTCTATCTACCTCTCTAACACTCCCTCCCTCCCTCCCCTCTCTACTTCTCTATGTCTCTCCTCTCCCTCCCTCTCTCGACCTCACCCTCCTCCTTTTTTGTCTCTCCTCCCAATATCTCTCACTATTTTCCCTCCATCCCTCCCTCCACTCTCTTTCTCTCTCAATTTATCCTTTTATCTATCTCACCATTCTCTCTCAAACACACTCACGCACACACCTCTATCTCCCTCGCTACCTCTCCCTCCCTCCATCCAATCTCTACTCTATATCTCTCCTCTCCCTTTATCTACCTACCTCTCTCTGTCTCTCCATCCCTCTCTCTCTCACTCTCTCCTTCTCTCGATCTCACCATTATCTTTATCCCTCCCTTTCACTCCCTCTTCTCTAAATCACCATTCTCTCTCTCTCTTTCTTCCACTTTCCCTCCTTCCCTCACTCCCTCCTCTCTAAATCACCATTCTCTCTCTATCCCACTTTCCCTCCTTCCCTCTCTCTATCTCACCTATCCCTTTCTACCTTTCCTTCCCTCCAACCTCCCTCTCTCTCTTTATCTCTATTTATCATTATCTCCTTACCTCTTTACTCTCTATCTCACCACTATCTCTCAACATCACTCTCCCTCCTTACCTCTCTCCCTCCTATCCATACTTCTCTCCTTCCCTCTACCTACCTCTCCCTCCACTACCTACCACTCTCTTTATCTCTCTCTCTCCCTCCTCTTTCTCTGTTACTCTCTCCTTCCATCTCTACTCTCTATCTCTCCCCCCTTCCCTTTCTACTCTCTTTCTCTCTCCCCCTTCCTCTCTCCCCTCATTTTATCTCCTCTCACTCTATCTATCTCTCACATACACTCAGTTCTATCTCCTCCTTACCTCTCCATCCATCCCTCCACCCTCTACTTCTCTCTATCTATCATCTCTCTCCACATATCCTTCCCTCTCAATTTATATTTATCTCCCCTCTCCCTCTCTTTACCCACCTCTCCCTCCATCACTTTGTATCTAGCCTATGTCAACCTCCCTACCTCTTTCCCTCTCTACTCTCTATCTATCCTCTGCCTCCCTCTACCTCTCTCTCTACCCCTTCCCTCTCTACTCTCTCTATCTCTTGCGCACACAGACACACACCTCTATATCCTCCCTCCCTATCCCTCCCTCCCTTCTCTATTTCTCTATCTCTCCTCTCTCTATTTCTCATTCCCTCTCTACCAATATTTATCTCCCCTCTCCATCTGTTTACCTACTTGTCCCTTTATCACTTTGTATCTCACTTATGTTTCCCTACCTACCTAGGGTTGAGGGATTAAGGTTTAAGGGTTGAGAATTGAGGGTTTAATGTATAGGGTAGAGTGTAGAGGGTAAAGGGTTTTAGGGTTGAGGTTTGAGGGTTTAAGGTTGAGGGTAGAGGGTTGAGAGTATAGGGTTGAGGGATTAGGGTTGAGGGTCCAATGTATAGGGTAGAGGATATAGGGGTTGAGGGATTAGGGTTTAAGGGTTGAGGGTTGAGGGTTGAGGATTGAAGGTTTAAGGGTTGAGGTTCGAAGGATTGGGGTAGAGAGTTTACTTGGGTTTAAGGATTTAAGGGTTGAGGTATGGGGTTGAGGGTAGAGGGTATTGGGTTGAGGGTAGAGGGTAGAAAATTTAAGGGTTTAGGGTTTAAGGGTTAAGGGTTAAGGGCTAAGGGTTAAGGGTTAAGGGTTAAGGGTTAAGGGTTTAGGGTTGAGTGTTTAAGGGTTTAAGGGTTTAAGGGTTGAGGGATTATGGTAGAGAGGGAGGTATGGATGGATGGAGATATGAAGGGATAAGTGAGATAGAGAGAAGTAGAGAAGAGGAGGGAGGGACAAAGATAAATGAGGGTTGAGGATCTAATGTATAGGGTAGAGGTTTAAGGGTAGAGAGGAGAGAGATAGAGGGAGTGATTGAGGGAGAGGCCTAAGAGAGGGATAGGGGTAGGAGGGAGAGGGTTTAGAGATAGAGAGGGAGGGAGTGGGAGAGATAAAGAGGGAGGGATGGTTGAGGGTAGAGGGTAGAGGGTAGAGAGTTTAAGGGTTAAGGGTTTACGATTTATGGTTAAGGATAGAGGGTCAACGGTTTAAGGATTTAGGGTTTAAGGGTTAAGGGTAGAGGGTAGAGGGTTTAGGGTAGAGGGGAGAGAGATAGAGGGAGTGAGTGAGAGAGATAAATTATATAGGGAGATGGGGTAGGATGGAGATACTTGAGAGAGAGAGAGGGAGGCATGGTTAAGGGTAGAGGCTAGAGGGTTTAGTTTTTAGGCTTAAGCGTAGAGGGAAGAGAGATAGAGGGAGTGACTGAGACAGAGAGAGACCAAAGAGAGGGAGATGGGGTAGGAGGTAGAGGGTAGAGGGTTTAGTGAGAGAGAGGAAGGGAGGGAGGGTTAAGGGTATAGGGTAGAGGGTGTAGGGTTTAAGGGTTAAGGGTAGAGGATTATAGGTTAAGGGTAGAGGGGAGAGAGATAGGGGGAGTGAGTGAGAGAATGAGAGAGAGAAATAAGAGAGGGGAGGAGGGAGGAGGGAGAGAATTGAGAGAGAGAGGTAGGGAGTGGGAGAGAGATAGAGGGAGGGAGGGTTAAGGGTAGAGGGTAGAGGATTTAAGGGTTTAATGTTTAAGGGTTAAGGGTTTAGGGTTTAGGGTTTAGATTTTAGGGGAGAGGGGAGAGAGATATAGGGGGTGACTGAGAGAGAGACCTAAGAGAGGGAGATGGGGTAGGATGGATATATTATAGAGAGAGAGAGAGAGTGGGAGAGAGATAGAGTGTAGAGGGTTAATGGTATAGGGTAGAGGGTTTAAAAGTTATGGGTAGAGGGTTAAGGGCTAAGGGTAGAGGGGAGAGAGATAGGAGTTAGTGTGAGAGAGAGAGACTTGAGAGAGGGAGAGGGGGTATGAGGGAGAGACTTGAGAGAGAGAGAGGGATGGGAGATATAGAGACTCTCCTGCATACCCCCTCTCTCTCAAGAATCTCTCTCCTACCCCATCTCTCTCTTGGGTATATCTCTCTCTCACTCCCTCTCTCTCTCTCCCCTCTGCCCTAAACCCTAAACCCTAAACCCTAAACCCTTAAAACCTAAACCATTAAACCCTCTACCATCCACCCTTAACCCTCTACCCTCTATCTATCTCCTCCTCCTCTCTCTCTCTCTCAAGTCTCTCCCTCCTGCCCCCTCTCCCTCTCTCAGGTCTCTCTCATGCTCACTCACTCCTTTTATCTTTCTCCCCTCTACCCTTAAACCTCTATTGTCTACCCTCTATGTCTCTCCCACTCTCTCCATCTCTCTCTCTCTCACTCACTCCCTCTATATCTCTCCCTATACCCTTTACCCTTAACCCTTAAACACTTTATCCTCTACCCTTTATCTCTCTCCAAATCCATCCCCCCTCTCTCTCTCAAGTCTCTCCCTCCTACCCCCTCTCCCTCTCTCAAGTCTCTCCCTCTCTCACTCACTCCCTTCATCTATCTCCCCTCTACCCTTAACGCTTGACCCTTAACCCTTAAATCCTTAACCCTTAAACCCTCTACCCTCTACCCTCTATCTATCTCCAACTCACCCTCCTCCTCTCTCTCTCAAGTCTCTCCTTCCTACCCCCTCTCCCTCTCTCAAGTCTCTCTCTCACTCACTCACTCCTATCTCTCTCCCCTCTACCCTCTACCCTCTATCTCTCTCCCACTCCATCCCTCTCTCTCCCTCACTGAATCCCTCTCTCTCCCCTCTACCTTTAACCTTAAACCCTAAACCCTTAACTTTTAAACCCTAAACCATTAAACACTCTATCCTCTACCCTTAACCCTCTACCCTCTATCTCTCTCCCACTCCCTCCATCTATCTCTATCTCTCTATCTCTCAATTATCTCCCTCCTACCCCCTCTCCCTCTCTCGGGTCTCTCTCTCTCTCACTCACTCCTATCTCTCTCGCCTCTACTCTTAACCCTAAAACCTAATCCCTTAACCTGTAAACACTAAAACCTTAAACCCTCTACCACCTACACTTAACCCTCCCTCTATCTCTCTCCCAATCCCCTCCTTTCCCTCTCTTTCAAGTCTCTCCCTCCTACATCCTCTCCCTTTCTTAGGTCTCTCTCTCACTCACTCACTCCCTCTATCTCTCCTCTCCGCCCTTAATGCTTAACCCTCTACCCTTAACCCTTAAACCATAAAACCTTAAACCCTTAACCCTTAACCCTTAAACCCTCTACCCTATACCCTTATCCCTCCCTCTATCTCTCTCTGACACCCTCCCTCCCTCTCTCTCAACCCTCTCCCTCCTACCCCTCTCCCTCTCTTGGGTCTCTCTCTCTCTCTAAGTCACTCCCATTATCTCTCTCCCCTCTACCCTTAACTGTAAACCCTAAATCCTTAACCCTTAAACCCTCTACCATATACCCTTAACCCTCCCTCCCTCTATCTCTCTCCAACTCCCTCTCTCTCTCATCTCTCTCCCTCCTACCCCCTCTCCCTCTCTCAAGTCTCTTTCTCTCACTCACTTGCTCCCTCTATCTCTCTCCCCTCTACTATTAATGCTTAACCCTCTACCCTTAACCCTTAAACCCTCTACCCTATACCCTTAACCATACCTCCCTCTATCTCTCTCCCACTCCCTCCCTCTCTCTCTCTCTCAACCCTCTCCCTCTTATCCCCTTCCCTCTCTCAGGTCTCTCTCTCTCTCAATCACTCCCTCTATCTCTCTCGCCTCTTCCCTTAAGCCTAAACCCTAAACCCTTATACCCTACCTCCCTCTATCTCTCCCACTCCCTCCCTCTATATATCTCTCTCAAATCTCTCCCTCCTACCCCATGTCCCTCTCTCAAGTATCTCTCTCGCTCACCCACTCCCTCTATCTCTCTCCCCTCTACCCTAAACCCTCCCTCCCTCTCTCTCTCTCAACCATCTCCATCCTACCCCCTATTGCTCTCTCTGTCTCTCTCTCATTCAGTCACTCCCTCTATCTCTATCCCTCTGCCTTAGCTGTAGGCCCTAAACCCTTAACCCTTAAAACCCTAAACCGTTAAATCCTCTACCCCTCTACCCTTAACCTTCCTTCCTCTTTCTCTCTCCCACTCCCTCCCTCTCTCTCTCTAAATTCTCTCCCTCCTACCCCCTCTCCCTCTCCCAAGTATCTCTTTCTCACTCACTCACTCCCTCTACCTCTCTCCCCTCTACCCTATACATTGGATCCTCAACCCTCATCTATATTTGTCCCTCCCTCCTCTTCTCTACTTCTCTCTATCTCACTTCTCCCTCCATATCTCCCTCAATCCATCCATCCCTCTCTCTCCTAATCCCTCAACCCTATACACTCAGCCCTTAAAACCTTAAACACTCAACCCTAAAACCTAAACCGTTAACCCTTAAACTCTAAACCCTTAAACCCTTAAACCCTCTACCTTCAACCCAATACCCTCTACCATCAACCCTATACCCTCAACCCTTACACCCTTAAATTCAAGTAAACTATCTACACTAATCCCTCAACCCTCAACCCTACACCCTTAAACCCTAATCCCTAAACCCCTATATCCTCTACCCTATACATT